>JBBBVU010000006.1:23546256-23575054 GCA_037177055.1 Atherinosoma microstoma | reverse complement strand
CCCCCCCCCCCCCCCCCCCCCCCCCCCCCCCCCCCCCCCCCCCCCCCCCCCCCCCCCCCCCCCCCCCCCCTCTTCCTATCAGAAAGGAAAGGGTAAGATGCAGCTGTGAACCTCTCATTATCGAGTGGCATGTGTCCTGTCACTCATTTATTGTTACTGGCCATGTTCACATCTGAGCTCTTTCACATTACTCATCCTCTGTTTGCCCCACCTGACCTCCCTCTCTGGCACACACACACACACACTGCACACACACACGCACACACACACGTGAGCACACAGCTGAGCATTCAGGCAGACACAGCTTCTTTGCACTACAATATTTATACATCTCAGTGGAGCGTATAGTCAACTTAGAAAAGGGGAAATTGTTCCACAAAATACTGCTCATTTATTATTTAATCTTCTTTTACTATTTTCACATACCCTTTTTATTGTAACCTCACTTTATGAATATGTCAATGAAGAAATTCCTTTTATATTAGATTGTCTGAAAGATAACTGATAGTTAAAATCAATTAAAACATCACATCAGGCAGTTTCAAAGGGTTTCTATAGTAGCTCAGATTGTCATAGCGGTCTGTACGCTGCACCGCGTAAGTTATACTTACGATTCATTAAAAGTTGATCAGAAATTAGTTGTTACTATAAGAAAAATCATTTAAGATCCCATAACATAATTGAAATATAGAAATATGACATCATGACATAATTAGAAAAAAAAAAAGATAAATCTGTAATTCTAGGAAAGAATTCAGAACCTTTGCAAATAAAAGATTTTCCTTGATGCATTGTAGTTCCTGAAAACTCCTTTCTTATTCAGGCCATGTGGCAAAATGTTTGCCTCTTCCAGTTTAGGGTGAAAAGTTCTCCTCTCTACATACTTAAGCTATGAATTTAGGGGGAAGAGGGTTGGGTGGTAGTGTGTGATGATGATGGTGTTGGTGGGGACAGTACATTGGGCTGTGTTGTACGCATCATTTCATGGGTGACAGAAAATGGAGAGTCCCCAGTGGATGCCTCCTTCTGCTCAGAGAAGCCAGAAGACAGAAAGACTTTAGGGACTGAGAGAGTTAAGAAATGAAGTTGGGAGGGGGGTGGGGGGTGGGGGGGTGAGGGGGGACTGCCATCACATGGGATGGATCAAACCGCAGCTGGCTGATTTCATTCGTACCTCGCCCCCCCACTCTTCACATCTGACCCTTTGCCTCATTCAGACTCCATTTCCCTGTCCTCTGTCAGAGATGCCGTGGGACACACAGGATCTCAAGGTTTTAAGTGTTCAGCCTGTTGATCCTGTCCAATGAATGTTTTAAGAATATGACTATTGTATTTAAACTCCTGTGAAGAAACTATCCATGTACAAATCTTTGTTGTGCAAAGTGAAGAGTTCCTCTTAACATAGAAATTCTAACATAATGACTCAGGAGCACAGGATCGTATTATTATAGATAACCTCTCTTTCTTTTGTTGTCACCATGGTTATCTCGTAGGTTTTAATCTAGGATTGTTATGTCAAAAACCCAGAAAAATGAACTGTGCTGCTGGGATGCTCTTTCTGTGTATTCTCTTACTCTTTATCTTTTCTACATTGACAATAGAAAAAGTTTGCACAGCAATGCTCCAGACTAATTGCTAATACCAGCATGCTAACATGCCCTCATCTCAGTTTACCTTCTTAATCTGTTAATATTTGGTTATAAAAATGAGCGACATATTCTCATTCCCAATATGCCACATGATGTCACTTGGTCAACAGGCCTTTACATCAGTTTTAACACACAGTGTTCTTTTACTGGCTCGTTGCAATGCAGAGGGAACGGTTGTGAAGCTATAATGTACCAGTTTTCTTTCTGTTTTGTAAATCATGCACCAGCTTTACCAACAGCAAGCAGCGACAGGAAAACATCATTATATAGTGTTTGCTTTTTAACAGATAGCACAAAACTGGAAGGAAGAATGGGGATAGATGCCCAACTCCGAGTTAAAGTCCAACCTTTTTAATGCTGTTTTTCAACATATTTCATGGTGATCTTTATACCAAACTCTTTCCTGCTGCCATAGTGACATGTCTTGTTAAGTTATATCGCCAGCTTGGGCCTGTCATCAAAATTCAAAACCTACTGTACATTTGTAAGTGTTCAGGAGGGAGAGAGAATGGGTTGAACAGATCAAAATGTCACCAGTTTAGCAAATATTAAACAAATTGCTGATTGATGTAAATTAGACTGAACTATAGCGGACCAGTCGATGAAAATTCAGGATCTCTGTTGCTGCAAGCTATCTGGAGAGGAAAGATGATTGAAAGTTAGTTTTATTAAACTAGATGCATCATTTGCATCTGCAAAAGTAGTTAACTGTATCAAAGAATTTTGTGGGGGGAAAAAATCTGTTCTTATTTTGGACTAAAGCCTTAAACTGACTTGTTGACCTGAACTGCTATCACTAAAACTGGTTGATTCTGCATATCATGATTTAACTTACATAAAATCCTACAAGTATACATTCAAAGTAGTCCTATCTTCACCACAAGTCCAGCTTTTTTTTGCTGGGTGCATTAAGAAAGGATTTAATTTGCATTCAATCTCAAGTCAAATGACTGTGCAGTAGTCGTATGTATTTTTCAGGTTCTAGCTCCAACAATAACATCCAGTAGCCCATACTAATTTTCAATAAGCAGGGCTGTTCTCAGGACCAAAAAAGTGGGCACAGATCACTTTGTCTTTGCAGTAACTCACATGCACCGACTGCCTCCCAGGGTGGATCTGAAACTGACAGCAACAACTCACATACAAAAAAAGATGAGATGAATCAATTTAACCTGACTGCAGTGTGATCCAACACAGCCTGTAGGACGCAGTGTAATACCATCCCTGGATGGTCTTGTAGCTAAGGGGCATGTCTCATGGGAGAAAGTGGTAGTTTCGGGACTGATTCTAAATACAGTGTAGCCCCCAGAGCATCGAGGATAAACACACAACTACTGACAACGAGAAGCAAAATGTACTTGGCTTGTTTTAGCAGGTCAGCCAATGTTTAAAAACCTATTTAAATGTGCTTAAAAACACTGTGAGTGATATATATCTGCGACGTTACAGCCTGCAACCAACTGCGTACCCCTTGCATCACCCTCGCTTTCCAAGCATGCGAGAGAAATTACAGTGGTCGCTAGAAGTGCCAGAGTTGGACTTTTCTTCTCTGGGCTAGCATAGAAATTACTGTGTGCAAAAAACACTCCATCTGCAGAAGAAAATACATATCCCAAGGTAATAAAAACAGAGCCGCTCTTACTTCACAAAAACCTGTACAGACGAAAACTCACTTATATTACCTTGCATTTCTACCGATCACTCTTGCACACAGTGATACTGAAAGAGCATCATTATACATTTACTCAGTGTTTCTTTTTTTCCTCGAGTAAATTTATGACTTAACTATTTTTAATTACATAAGCTTTCTGAGAATACTGCCAGTGACAAGGGTTAAATTTATCTGATGCAGTATCAATCGCCTCCTTCTAAACTGTAAGTACAGATTACCTAACTCAAGGCCAGAAAACTCCACATGACCACCAGCCCATGGCTATATTTCAATCAGCACTGTTACCCCCACCTCCTACGCTTCCTGCTCTGTGCTCTCCTTTTTTTTCCATGCAGAGAAGGCGGAGGACGGAGAGAGAGAGAGACAGAGAGAGAGAGATCAGACCACACATACAGATCCAGGCCTCCACCCTCCACCCCCAGCCTCCAGTTCCCCTGCCATCTGTGCACGTCCCTCTGCCTGCAACTCCACAACAACAAGGCCCTGAACCTCTGCCGAGGAGTCAATCCATCACTGGAGTGAGAGAGTGAACAAGACGGAAAAAGGAAGTAAAAGTAAAGAACGGATGGGTGGGTGGGGGTAAGGGGGGGAGATGGAGGAAAAAGGAGTAGTGAGGAAAAGCGAAAGTGAGATGCCATGAAACTTAATCATAGAAAGGGTCGTGTCGGGCAGAGGAGGGGAACAGATTAAATTAGCATAGCATTAGATATGGAAAATGATCTCTGTCAAAATCATCCGCTGCACAATTATAATATGTTAATTACTTATTTCATTAAGGAAGTTTATTATGGCCTCGCAGATGAAATCATGCAGGCCAAAGACACCTGGAGGAAAAGCACTGATGCCTGAATATCTCTCTTCCTCTCTCTCCCGTCACTCCTCAGTCTCATCTGCCTCCTCCCCCCCTCCACCCTCATTCCTTCACACATCTCTCTTTGTTCCACAATACATAACTTACAGCGCCACATTTTAAAGCATCGTGTTTAATAATCACTCTGATCACTGCAGTTGGGTTATGCAGACGACCACCAGAGAAGAGACTTGATATTTACTTCTCTGGTGTGGTGTCTGGCTTGTGGTCCATCAAGCTGAAGCGTGCATATAAATAGTCTGCGTGTGTAAACATAAAGCCAAACACACACATGAAGACACTGCACAATTATATACACAGGTAAATGCTTTTTTTTTTTTTAGTTTTTTTAAAAGTGGAATGACCTTGATAAATCTTCTAGGAGTTTATGATTTTTTATTCAAGCCTACATTGCTGCAAATGCTTTATGATTTACACTTTTAAGCCTCTGCAAGTTGTTCTTTGATCAGATGGACCTGCATGTGCAGGGGAAAACGTGACGTCACATGCAATGCGCTGTGTTTACGGAGGTAAATATGGATATTGAAAGGAATACTGTTTTGTCCATTATTTACATTTGCTATGGCCGCATCCTGCCTCCTCTTTTGCGGAATTATGTCTGTCTCAATTCAATGATGTATAATTCAGATGACATGACTGTTCAGACTGAGGTTGCCTTGAAGAACATCAGATATGTATCTGATTTAGTACCACATATGAAAGTGGCCTTGGTCCCATATGAAAAAGTTGAATTTGTGCTGTTCAAACTATCAGAAAAAGATCAGATATGGGTCACATATGGGAAAACGTTTTGGATTTGAGCTACTTTTGCCTGCAGTGTGAATGTAGCCTCAGAGGAGCAGAAAACAACTGCTGCACACCTATTTTTGTGAGATGGTGTCAAGAAATCTTAATTGCCCTGTTGTCAGATTTGTCCATCGTATTACATGAAGTTATTTTTCATTTTGCAACAACTAATGTATTTCAAAGCATTCTGATTGTATTTTCATTTTCACACGTTTTGAAAGTATTGTCCTGTATTTGACCATATGTAGGAGCAGACAAAAAATCTTAGGTCAAACATAATCGTCTTGCACATCTAGCAGTTTTGACTTTATTAAAAGACGGTTAGAACAGAATGGCAATAGCAACACAGTTTGTCCTTATGCTCATCAATATTTTGGAACCAACCAGTCCATAACTGGTACCAATTTGGTGCCTGTGTGCCATCTCTGCTTTTGAGACAGAGAACAAGCCTAAATTTGAGATCTGTTGAAGAAGGGGAAGAAAATTAAGTCTGACAGCTTTGGGAGATGACTGGTTTGCCTAAGATATCATGTTTATGGTGTCCTTTGAGTCCCCTGTGAGAAAACTGTTTAATTTATTTTCTATTTTTTGGTTTTTGCTTTCTGTCTTACTTGCTGTTTAGTTCAATTAAGCTGCAAAGATGTCCTTGTAAGGTTTAGGCACTTTGCTGTTTTGACAGAAAAACACAAGTTATTCATATTAAACTTGCGGCTGAGAACTGCAGCATCACAAAACAGAAAACTTTGGCTTCTAAGTTTCACTATATTGACTGGGCTGTGTTTTACATTCTAGTATCTAGAAATTACTTTTCTTTCACATAAATGTTGAAAGGTGAATAGCATTATCTATCCCCACAACATTTTAATTACTAAATAGATGGTGATTGCCTTTTTTCCTTCATGAGGGTAATGTGTTAACTCCCGAACCATGTGATGAAAACACAAGAAATTCTTGTTTTATTTTTGTTACATATTGACATTTTGCATAATAATAGCTTAACAGTTGCATCTGAACATGGGGCATAGGGCAATTTGCATTCGTTTCAACAGTCCTGCTGTCTGGCTCGCTGCCTTTCTGGCTCGTCCACGCCTGTCGGACAGACAGACGATGATGGTGATGACAGTCATCAGGGATGTAGCAGCCGTCCACCTGTCCATTTGACCGTGGGAGTGAACGAAGCAGGTGCAGAAAATGGAGAACTTAAAGGAGAGAGTAAATGGAGAAAAAAGAGGCCTTTCTTCATTCCTGGCAGTTATGTTTTTGAGATAATATTGGATTAAAATCAAGGTCAGAGACATGCATAGTCAAGAAGGGTCTATTCAATCCAACCTTCAACTTGAAAATAATCAGTAATACATTTTTCAAAAGTGAGATCTTAGTATTCACAGAAAACACTTAAAACTTATCAAACACTCCCCTCTTTAACATTAAAATGGGAGGTCTGTATAAAGAAAGATTGTAACAGCCCAGAGTCTTACATACACAGTCTAGATTTAAGAATTTTTTATGCTGTAGACATTTAAAATGTTGACGTAAAACCAAGCTAACTTTTTTTTCTTTCTTAATCTGCCCAAACCACACATTTACACATCAGTAGTACACCAAAGTAAACAGCATGAGTATTGAAGTGAAAAATGTATCTTTAAGTCAGGTCTTAAGTGGTTGACCAGTTGACTGAGAGACAGACGGTTTGATTCAGGAGCTTCTTGCCTGAAAAGTTCTGTTCCAAGTTGAGACAATGTCCGGCATTTTATATTATCTAGGGCCTCTATCGGCAGGCGAGATGGGATCTTATGAGTCACTGGATGTTTTGGTGATTCCCACTTCTTTCTAGAAGCAGGCGGAAGGGAAGCACACAGAGTAGACAGAAAAGCAGACTACAAATACCGTCTAAAACATGCATTCATTATGCAAAATCTGTGGGTTTTAGCCACAAATTCTTGAAGCCCAAGAGGAAAAATCTAATACTGGAGACTTTTTCCAGCACAACATTTATATAAATGTATTGTTCATTTGTACATCTGAATGTTCAAAAGAGATCCCTCAACTCATAATTTTAAGGGAAAAGTCAGGGCTCATACCTGATAGAAGTGAATTGGACTTTGAACGGTTTGCACTCTGGCGAGATTTTAAAAAATAATCAAGGGAACTATTAAAATGATGCACATCAGGAAAGGCATACATGCATCTTCAGCTTCACTTTATTAAAGGTCCAAGTAAGGGCAGTTTTGGTTTTCAGCAGACATAATTTACACAATTCATACCTGATGGACATAAAATATATCAAGGTAAAGACTTAAAAACATTTATTTAAAAAAAACATAAAACCATATAAAAACACAGGGCATTAGCAGCATAATACATGAGGTGCAAAAGAGTTACATATTAAAGTGTATAAAGTAGTGACATAAATACATGAATAAAACCGAATATGTATCAAACTATATAGCAGCCACAGTGTGTTATCTCTGCCTTTCTGCATCTCATAATTACTCTTAAAAGTAGAGGAAAAAATTGGGAGCAGGAAAGCAGGTTAAAACAAAATCCTTTTCAGGGTCAGAATTTAAAATTTGTGTTATCACTGTACTCTAACTTGAACAGCTGGTGGAAAAATTCCTTTACAAAAATCACAAAATTCAAACTGATTATGTTGAAACCATAAAAGCTTCAAAAATACAAATTCAGTCAACGGAAATCCAACTCCCTGTGATCCATTTAAACATTGAATGATGTTTGTGCTACATCTAAGCTTCAACCCTTTATCAGGCTAAAGAACATATTTGGTCATTTCATTATATGTATTCCTCTGCATACTACTCCATGAAATCATAGAACCACAGACTTTTCCTACTAATCATCAATGATCAGGCTTTGTCTCAGATAATTCATCATGATTGGCTTTCAACATAAAAATGAGAAGAAACTTTTAACTCTCTTCTTTATGGTTCTTTATGGTACAATTTCCAAGTATTTCAATGAGTTTCTGATAGATGGTTAAAGATCCAAAGAGAACTGGGTTTTCTCAAGTTTTTCTGCAAATCCCATTGTTTTTGTGGGGATGTTTTTCCTTTTTTTTCTTCCCCTTTGAAATATTGTATGAACAGTGTGATGAATAACACACTATTTCCAATTGAGCCACACATTTTGATTTCTTACATGTCTTCTTTAACACATGTTTTTTTTTAGCAGAATAGATTTAAGTGTGCTCAGGGCTTTTGCACCTTTGATTACACCATGTTATTATTTGTTTAACAAAACCATAACCCAAATCCAGAAGTATGTGCACTATTATTTATCCACTGTAGACAATCTCAAGAATACCCCACGTTGAGAGTTTGGTATGGCACTTAATCACTCTACTCCACTTAATCACTAAAAGAGCTGTACATGCCATATAGGACAAATATCACAGAGATAGAAGCTTTTGGAAAGAAGAAAGGAACTATAAAAGATGGAAATAAAAGAGTAATTTTTCAATCTTTTGCAACAGAAGTCAACATGAGAAGGCCTGAGAGACACGTGTTTATGTTATTTACACTTATTCCACATATTAAGGTCTTTATTTGCTTCCCACTCAGCACCTGCTGGGATACTGTCCAGCCTCCCTGCATTGTAAGAAGCAGTTATAGAAAATGGATTGGATGGATGTTCTTTTTTTAAAATATCTGATTTTATTCACTTAGTTTAAGACGGAAGTAAGTGCTATGCTCATGTTATATTCAGTAACATGCTGAATGTCAAACCTCAACTGGTTTTCAAGCATCAAGTAGATATCATTAACGTCAAAGCTTTTTGTTCCTTAAGAATACAATCATTCAGACAGAAAGGATATGTACTTGATAATGCCTTCAGACACAAAGTGGGGACTTTACAAGAACCAAACTTTTTATATTCTAAAAAGTAACTAGGTCTCGGCAGAAATCAAGCAAAATCTTACATGTAGTAAGAAGTTGTTGGGTTCTGGTTTTAAATTAAGCATGCTGATATCAAAGTAAATTTCTAAATACATAAATATGCATATCACATGTTCATTTGGTAATGATAACTGCTACATCCCAGATTTAGCGATTCACTAATGGATTCAAATGCAAGAATCGAAAATATTATATAAAAAGCCACAGAAAGATCAAAGATAGCTGATAAAAAGCTATAACGTCTGATGCGTGTACAGTAAGCAGCTGAGAGCTTGGAAAAACAAATTCAGACGTTTAACATCTCTCCAATGATCCCAATTTTTCAAAACATCTTCGCTGTTAAACATGTTTAGCATTCTAACTTCAAAAATCCCAACGCGCCTCTCATATTGGCTTCGGAGCTTCAAGCGAAAGCTGTATTGATCGCAAAGTGAGAGGACTCGCTGAAGATAAATAAAAGGGAAAAAGAAAAGGAGATGAGAGAGGAGAATCAGGAGATATTTATATATATATATATAAACATGGCAAAAGAAAGAGAGGAAAAGAGAGACAGAGACAGGCCAAATAAACCAGGGGCAATCTTTGGTATCTGGGGCTCTGTTCTGCAAGAAACACTAGCAGGAGGGAGGAGGGAGGAGAGGAGAGGAGAAAAGTGGAGAAGAGAAAAAACATCTTAGGGAGCGCGTACAAAGAGAATGAAAACACACACACACACACACACACACACACCCAAAGGCTGGGGTCACAGTCAGAATGCTGGAGAGGTGCAGAAGACCCGGCGGCTACACAAGAGCACCTCGCTCTGCCTTTAATATCGCCTGCCCACCGCACAGATTTCAAAACAGATAGTCAAAAACAAAAATCAACGCCCCCAAACACGCACACATGCCTCTCTCAAACAGCCTCTGCCGTGTACATACACTCTGCAGCCCCCATGCAGATGTACTGTAGTCTTGTTAGGTCGAGCTCAGAGGGTGGGAACGGGTGAATTCGACAACAATGGCTGCCTCTGGGGAATCGCGGAGTAGTCTCACACATACACTAAACTCTCCCTCTCTCCACATCACACTCTCCTTATCTTGATCTCTCATATACACACACAGGGGGAAAGGAGAAATGAAAGGTAAGCTTTTCTTACAGTTTCATGCATAATTCTGCCTTATGGTGCCAAACACTGTGATAAATTTTCACCGAGTGGATTTTCTTTTTCCTCGTTTTGTTTTGTTTTGCTTTCTCTCTTTCTTTCTTTCCTTTGGTTGTGTATCTTTAGTCCCACAAGGTACTTCGATGACAAGATAGTTAAGTTGGTTTGGGCAACATCTTGTTTTCAATCAGGACATTTATGAGGAGTTGAATCATTTATGCACCCGGCGTCCTGGGCGTATGACAGATCCCTTGGAAACACAAATTATCATGTTGACTTGCAACAAACACAGTGTAATTACATCATGGCCTGTCAAGAGGCATTAAGGAATCTTCTCCCTATCTCCAAAGTAATGAGACGCTAATGCAGCGACATATGACACAGTCATTGGAATTTATAAGATTCACCCAAATACACTGCCGCTGAATAATTTCTAAACATCACAGTTTTATAGGTGATGAAATTAAGGAGTCTCCAGCATGTCGGTTCAATTTCAATAAAGTATTCGGTAATAGATTCACTATCAGGGACAAATGTCTCTGGCATGTTACATCTGGTATATCCCCTGTGTATCAGACCTGCCTTTGATTTCATTTGTACATTTCTATTCTTGGTGCTGCTCTGACTTTAAGTCCCATTTGAAATCCAATGCTAAGGAGCTGGAAATGGGACCATCCCTCTGCATGTGTTAGCACTCCGCTTGATCCATCAGGCATCTATCTATTCACAGAGGTCTCTTTAGGAGCACACCGCTCAGGGCTGTTTGCCTTCGCAATGTAAGTGTGAGAGAAATTGGGAGGGCCGTAGCCCTTAATGGTGTTGCCCCTCCCCACCCACCCCCTACCTCCTATCCTTAAATCTGCAGGGAATAAAGAGTGCTGTTAAACCAAACTGGAAGACAAATGGTTTTGTTCAATGGGAAGCCGCCTCCATAAATCCCCACTTAATGCGGCGGAGGAAGAGTGAAGCAGAAACAGGTGAATTCGCTGCAGAGAGGGAAGCCATTCATTACTTCACATGAAAGGGAGAGAACAGGGGAAGAAAAGGCCAGGATGACGGACAGATGGATGGACAAAATTATGATTTTGGTCCTCCAAGTACTGTTTTAAAAAACAGAAACTTGGAAGTCAAAATTCTTTATCTCTTATCTAATGGATACAAATACAATATGCAGATACAAGTCCCCCAACCCATGGGAAATATGTGTTACATTTCTGTATGAAGACTCAGGAACTTTCTCTGGAGCAGCACGAGTGAATATGCTATCAAGATCTAACCTACTGTTTAGGTTGATTTTCTTTACCCTGATAAACAGCTCCTAGGATTGATTCCAGTGTGCTGACAGCAAACTTATGAACAAGTGACAAAGTTGCAATAAGAGGCAGTAGTTTATGTGGAGCAGATTTACAAGCTAATAAAGACAAGACTCAAGTTTGAGACCCAATAACACAGCTGTTTCTTCACTTCCAGATTTTCAACCACTCAGTCTTCCCTTTGGTTTTACTGGTGGTCTCCCTCAGTCTCAACTTGAGTTTATCAATCACAACTACTTAGAAATAGAAAACAGTTTCCTGATTAATCCCATTCTCTCTACCAACACCTCATAGTTTTTCACATACTGCTGCTTAGTCAGGTGTCTGCTGTTGGTTTTGACTGAGAAAGCACCTCCAAGGTGTTGAAAGAGGAAGTGCTTGGTTTCCTGGGCTGGTAGCCTTCGTTGGCAGACATGGGATGTGTTTCCATGGAAACATGTAAAAAGTTAGCAAAGTTTAACACACTAAAACGTATCTGATTGTGTTTTCTACTGGCTCACCATGATGTTTTCCTGACTTAAAGTAACGTCAATGCTGTTAAGGCTGGACTCAAACACATGGTCTGTCCTCCTAGCATGGTCTGTCTGAATTGTTGATAAGCACTTGTAGAACAACATCTTCCAGTGAATTATATTGACCGTCTGGAACATCCCTTACACAGAAGAATAATTAGTTAAATGCAGCCAAAAGACAAGTTTGAGTGAGGAGAGACTTGTTCCTCAGAAAGTGACTGTTACCTCTGAAACTGACTCTTGACAAACTAAACAGTCCCTGCAGGGAGTTGCGATTTTGGAAATCGCAACTATCAACACAAATTCAAAAGGGTGGAATAAATACAATAAAAAAATGTAGCCATCCCAAGTTTATCATATTACCAGGACACCATGGTTTCTTCCTAGAATAATTTTTCTCAGGCTGAATTTGTGTTGATAGTTGCAATTGCAACATCGAAACTTCCTGGAGGGACTGAATAATGAGGACATTAGGTTAAGGCACTAAAACGACTTGGTTCGGATTAGGAATCAAAATGTCCAGCTTAGAGTGCAGAAATGATCATGGTTTGGGCTTTAACAATGATGACAGTATCTTACAGCACATCATTATGGATGTTTCCTTGGTGATCCATTGACAAGAGATTTAACATGTAGGCCCTGATATAACCACTAGAAGTCCCATAGTTTTGATATCTTAATATAGCTAATAATAATCAGGTAAACCATCTAAACATGGTGTTAAAATTCAATACAATTTAAACCAAATGATGAAGTGAAAACTGTGTAAAAATTGTTAGAATATAAGGTTGAATTGAAACTGAAGAAGCCAGATAAAAATAAAAAAAGAATAAAAACTTTAATAATTTTGTAAACAGAAGAAACTTAGGATGCTGCTGGAGCAGGGAAAAAAACAACATCGATGCAGAAAACTGAAACTCACAAGCAAACAAGCTGGGCAGACACAAGAAAACAGGAACTTTGAGGAATGTAGTGATGAAGAAAGGAAACCAAGTTACAGAAGATAGTGATCGGAAATAAGGAACAAGGAATAAGGTTGGTAATCAGAAGATGAAACCTTGTGTGTGATTTTAGGTAAAGTTAACTGAAATATATATATTTGACAAAACATACAGTAGTAAAAGAAAAGCGAAGAACATAACTAAACTAAGACTGACCTGAATAAACCAGGAGATATTAACAAAAACATGACCTCAATCCAAGAAACCAAAAGACAAAATCCAAACAAAAAATCATCCAAACCCATCGACCATGACAAGATTAAAACATTTTGCCAGGTTCTACTAAAATATTGGTGACGGTGATGTTTTACCTGTTTTAATAGTCACAGTAAAAGACACTGTGACAAGTCATTAATTATCACTATCAGTATTCCAACTTCTCGGTAATGAGCCGTGACAGAAACACTCAGTATGTATGATAACAGTGGTCTCGAACAGATTTGGATATCCTGCATTTTGCCAAAGAGCTAAAAGTGATTTCAGTTCAATAATGTAATATATGTGCACATGGCCGTGGCGAGGAGATATTCTCCAAAGAGATGAGGCGAGGATAAGACAGAGTAAGAGTCTATGAGGGGTGAGATAAGGGAAAGGTAGCTAGGGAGGTGGAGCGTAGACAAACAGTAGTATGAGAAAGAGGACTGGAGTTTGAAGTGAGCAGTAAGTGAGTTATATTTAAACCATTAGGCAGCTTATTCGCTCAGTACAAATGCAAATGAACCGGCATTATCATCATGGCCTCTTCCCTGGAAATCGACTCTTTCTGTAATACCTCGGCAGAAGTGGACCGGTCGTGAACCCTCCTCCTCTGCAATGCCAGCTAGCCCTCAAATGGCCTACATAGACAGCTAGATGCACACACACATGCACACACACACACATGCACATACATGCACTCACACGCAGAGTACCCCTCCTCTCCTAGGCACCCGCCCAAATCAGAGATCAAAGGCTGGATTTGTAAAGCTAATGGCTGCTGCGCTGCAGCCAGGGACGGGGAATGAGGGAAGAGAGAGAAACAGAGAGAAAGAGGGGAAAACAGACAGCAACAGCGGAGGCAGAATGACATAGAAGCGCAGAGGAAGAAAATGTCTGTGTTTTTCACATGCAAAGTGCCTTAACACCGTGTCACGTGTGGATGTCTATAGCAAAATGCCACGCTGTTTAAAAATAAGGCAATGCACAATATAGTAGGAGGTATCTCCAAAACACCTTAGACAAACACCACACTGAGGCATTCACACTTTAACTTTTACTTGGTACAGTTTTACTTTTAGGCAAAGTGATGAGAAACACGTCCACAGATGGTGACTATCTCTCGCTCATCACTGTGTGGGATTGTGGGATTGATGGTGTTGAAACAGACCTTTCTCTTTGTCTCACACATGGCGCAAGTGCTGCTGCTATTCCCACAGAGCACTGAGGGGCCATTGAGATAAATGGCATGAATACAAGAAAAGGAGTGAAAAAGAAGAAAGGAAAGAAGGAAAAATGTGTCTTTGCCTTTCAGAGGAAGAAATCTCAAGCCTTCAGTCTGCCAGTTTGCATTGTCCCAACATTTATAGAGCTTTAAGCCTGTCAGTAGTGCTCTGTCACTCCCACTCATTACATTGAAATCCTTTGCTATCAAATGCACACAAAAAAACAAGACCATTTTTATCATGTGAATTGGTGATCACAGAGGCATACTGAGGAGCATATTTCAGTGGCATTTTAAAACTCCAGAGCAGGTGTAGTGAATTTTACATCCTTCAGCTCACATCTTGGCTTTTTACTGTCTCCAGTTTGCTCATTTAGGAGCCAGTTGGTAGGAAGATGCTCCCTGACAGTGATGAGAGAGCGAAAAGTAGCTCTTGCATATATTAACAGTGGAACAAGGCCAAAATGAGAGATTTCTCCTGATGACACTGTGACTTCATTATCATGACAATAAACAAGCGAAATGAGCAAAAGTAAAACCGTCTGAGCAGTGAAAACGTATCAGTGGCTGGTTGGAACCTCTGCTGTGATGTCAATACCTTTTTATAATGTGTTAATCAAAACAGTTGGGATTTATCAGTAGAGACATTGTGTTCAGTCTTTCTTTCTTTTCTTTAACCATTTAAATGCAATAAACAGGCTTTTAAGTTTCCCTGGGATGAAGATAGCCTTTGAACGCACCCTCACCCCCACCCTCTTCCACCTCACCAATCCTTGAGACTCCATCAGTCATCATGATGGGGTGCTGAGACCCCACCATATCCCTGTGAGAGAGAGGATGAGGAAGAGGATGATGCAGAGGGATGAGGGCCAAAGCCACAGCTCTTTGTCAGATGACAAAAGCTTGCCAACACAACAATGGCTATCAGTCACTCCTGGAGCCTGTCGGATTATACGGATCACTATACAGCTGCAGTGGTATGTGTAGGTGTCTGTTTAAGGGGTGTGGGCGGTTGCTGGGTTTTAGAGGTGGCAGGGAGGGAGGGGGGGGGGATTGTAAGAAAGCTGGTCACGGTTTCAACCTGCTCTGCCCCTCTACACAATAAACATGGACTATCAGTAGACGATCACTAGCGAGCTGCTTACTTTATAGACAATCCCTAAAGGAACAGGGCACACTAAGAAGTCACACATTGTTGTGGACCTGAAATAAACTTTCCTTTTGTTTAACAAATTTAAATAGAAAAATCTAACTCAAAATAAAGGCCTTCTCATAAAGACCCATAATTAACTATACCTGATTACTGGATGGGGCATTGGCAGTGACCTCCATGTCCACTCTCTCAGGTCAAAGTTCACAGTGAGTATGATGCTAAAGGATCCTGAGCCTGAGTGCAGGGATGAGCTCCTGGTTAGAAAAAAAAATAAAAAAAATCAATGCATGGCCAATGGTGAGTCTCCTTCTCAATCAGCATCCATGACAGCTGCTCCAGATGGCCACTGGGTAAGTTGGCTGTCAGGCCATCAGTATCATCATTACCCATAAGGCCCAGCACGGTCAAAAGGTCAAGGGGTGGCCTCTGTAGATTTGTCAACCTGAAACACCAGGGAAGCACTGAATATTTGTATCACTGTCAATGTTTGTGACATTTATCTTTTTTTTTTTTTTTTTGTAAATGGCACATTATAATGCTCGCTGAATCCACAAGCAAAACACACAAACTCCAAGGCAGCGGTGCAGAAAGGGATAATTCATCATGAAAAGTCAGCATTTCACATTTCATTTCTTTGCAAAATGGTATAAATGTTGCCAGCGGAGACAGCTGTATCGACGTATGTTTTTCTTTGTTTTCATAAAACAGTTTGTGTAACTCTGTGACGACTGATACTCAGCCAGACGGACGGCACTTCTAGGAACAATGACCTGAGAATGTACACGGCTGCGGGGGGCTCTGTTGTGGCTTTGAATAGTAAATGACCCACGTGAACCTAGCAGCAACGTCAGCCTGATGAATCTGAGGTTTCAGGTTCATGTAAGGGTCAGGGGTGACAGAGAGGACCCCAGTCTGACCTTTGGCACCGTGTCTCTTTGTGAAATTAGGAAGCAAGGAATTAAAAGAAAGTAAAAGGAAGGCAATATCCAGTTTAGTTTTATTTTGCAATAATTATGTAAGCCACTGTTCCCTAAGTTTTGATTCCAATTATATTAATTTTTAATTTTTTTCATCTTATTCACAGTTTAAACAATATTAAGTGAAAGGAAGATTGAAAAGCTAAAACACTTTAATGATTTCTCCTTTAAACATGTCATGGGAGACTTTTTCTGATTAGCTTAAGTTACCTATTTGTCCAACCAAGGTAATGTAGAAACCAAAGTGTTAATAGGTTTATCATTGATATTTTATCATGTCTATTTAATCAGCAGAAACCAACCAATTTTAAAATACCATATTTAAAAAGAGTTATCACTTTTTCTTTAACCTGTAATCTTTGTGCTCGCATAAGTGGCTTCTGAAGGAAACTTCTTATTAGCTTAGAATATGAATGCTTTCCACTTTTTCTTATCTGAGCTAATAGGTGAAACTTTACAATTTCCAAAGTGATCTATTACGCCTCTGAGTCATACCTAAAACCAGACCCAGCTGGAGAAACAAATGTTTGAACAGGCATTAGATTTCCTCAGGGGCTGCACAAAGATTTTTCAAAACTAATTCTCAGTAAGATCTGTAATGTCTTTGGACTGCGATGGTAGAGCTCTCATCAACTTTTAACTTGTATCATTTGTAAAGCATTAACAGAAAACTGAGCATCACAAACCCCCTCATGCCTCCACCAGTTTTGGGAGGAAAGGTGGGTACCAGGTGGCACCCAGCCTCTTTAAATGTATCGCTCATAATGCAAATAGCCACGGGTGCATGCCTTGTGCTGGATACTGGATCCTCTAATTGATAGTGAGACCTACCAAGAAGCTTATTTGACCATGGGGAGCCCATCTTTCATTGGCGACCAGTACAAGAAGAGACCAGCAAAAAACATCAGGAATCAAAACACGCCCTATGAAAGCAATAAAGGGCACAACTAATCCAGTGACAACAGCTGACCTACATGTCCGGGGTGAGCACAAGACCCACAGTGTCCTTACATGCCTCCAGGTTCAGCTAGAACACCCGAGAAGAGCTTGCTCTGTTAGTCTAATGATTATGTTTATCTTTACCAAACAAACCTTCAGGTCTGTGATAGTCTGAGTGTGACTATAGCCCAGTTCCTCCTCTTGGCCTTATCACTTGGCTCTACCTCTCTGTTTACTGGGGCAAAGTTACCCTTTTCTTTTGTGGATGAAAGAGCAGTGGTCATCTACACCTTCAAATGGAGTGTTTTTGGACATTTGGGTGGCTAGATAACCACTGTTCCTTCATGCACAAAAGAAAAATGGATACCTTACCAATACAACCCAGAGAGGTAAGGCCATGGGGAGGAACTGTGATTGGACTTATGCATTATTGCATCATCAACAAGGCTGCATTACTTGAAAGTCATCAACTTTAGTTCTGGCAGTGTGTGCAAAACCAAACTGTTGTGAAGCAATTCAATTCTGATTTCTATTATGCAAATGCAGTCAATAGTCAAGTAACTACAAGTTGCAACATTAAAAGGCAGTACAAATGAAGGTAGTGCCACCTTTGACAGACAGCTATAATGATTTATTAACAGTTTCCTTTCCTGGTTTCCAGTGATTAAACACAATGAGGGATTAACAGTATGTTTTTATGATTGCTGTCTGTTTACTGCCTCGCCTGGTCAAAGACTAAGAGTGTGCATAAGCAAACATTATGTGCTGTCTTTCGGCTGTATGGGAAAACAGCACTTGTGTAGGAGGGAATGCAGTAGAAGTATGTCTGATGAAGCCACAATCTGACACGACCCTCCAAACAACAGATGTAGCCACACACACGCTGGCAAATTCATGCACGATGATGAAGCACACCCGTACCGACTCTGCCTAACAGAAGCTAAAACACATCCGCATACATCCACACTTTCACAAAATACATGTGCTAAATGTGACCTTGCCCTGACAGTGGCAGCCACCTACGCTACAATCTGTGTGACAGTAGAAAGCAAAAAAATATATATATATATATAAAGAGAGAACGTCATTCTTCTTGAAATGGCATTTCTGTTTGGATTTATCCCTGACAGATTTTTCCTCTGTTGTTGAACGACTGCAGTTGAAAATGACAGAAATATAGCTCTTTTAACCCAACGATTGAGGCTGAAAAGGTGTGGATATGCTCAAATAAAGAAAGAGAGGTCAGTTCAAAGAGGTTTTTATCCCAGAACTTTACTTGATTTTTATAATATACACTTTTACGATGTATACTGTAAAGTCCTTCAAACTTTAGTGTTCTTTCATATAAACACTGAGTAATATTTCATCTTTGGAAATTTTGGCTAAGCATGAACAGTTTTTAGTAAAATTAATTTCAATTTTTTCCTATTTCACTTCTAATTAAAAGAAAATATGTTTGAAATTATCCAAAAACTCACACTTTTCTAGCTTCTTATCTTAATACATTTGTGAAACATGATGGGGGGGGACAATAAAAAAAACCTTAAGGCTGTAGAACTACATTTGTCTCGCAGACAGCACCTATAGTCTGCTCTGCCAACTAGGAAAACAAAGAAGGAGCAACTAGACAGAGGGGGGGTTGCTCTGCCATGTTATTGAAATCTCCAAGTCCTGAAGCACTCTGCTGTACTTCTCATTAACCGGTGCAATGTTTGCCGGGGTGTCTCTTTCCTCTTTAATAATAAAACAATGCTCCCCTCTTTTCTGCCGACTTAAAGGATTTCCTAATTTAATCAACACCGGCAGAAACAATAACAACAAAAGCATCAACAATGGTAACATGGCCTCCAGTGTCTTGTCGTACTTTTGCAGAGCAGCGAACATGCTTGGATGTGGGGCGAGTCGTGTGTGTGCGCTGGTGTTTCAGATTCTGTAAAGTGGAGAATGTGGGGGGAAGAAAACAGAGGAGATGACATTTAGTTGACTTTCTTCTCTGTGTGCTAATAATGTTGCTGCCAATCCATCAACCTGCTAACTGCAGGTGCGGAGAATGCTGCATTTATCTGAGCACATGTTTACACCGAAGGATCACTGAGCGCTATGGAGACACACAAACTATCCAAAAGAAGAAGCTTCTCAAAGTCAGCTACAGTGACCACCGATTGACCCGCAGAGCACACACCAGCCTTAGTGTACATAGACAACCTGACCCGACTCTCACCCCGAATATCAGTCCAACACCCCCCCTTGCGCTCCCTTGTGGACACACACACATACAAGGACACAAGCGTACACAAGCACACAGCGGAGTTTCCAGGGTCTGCTGACCTCATGATCACCCTCTCATAGTCCAGCTGGCCTCTTTGTCACCCCTGACCTCTGCATCACCCCAGACAGCACCCGGAGAGAGGTGGAGAGGGTCGGGTTATAGGTGAAAGGCTCCGGTCATTTTATTTTTTGATGGTTTGAACAAATCCATTTTTAACCTTAAAACATGAAAGTAGCTTAATATTTACATTCATTTCCTTTTTTTTTCTTCTTAAATATTGGTCTCTTCCCTCCCTTAAATATTCAACCTAATAAGGAGATTTATTTTAACTAAAGTCTTATTCTGCCATCCACATGACATTCATTGATTTGTACCTGTGTAGTCTACAAAAATGTATTAAGCTATTGCAGGCATTAATACTAGTGTGCTCATGTGTCTGTCATTCTGCAACAACACTGTCTTTAACAGCAGGGTTTATATCCTACTGTGTTAATTGCTTTTGTTTACCTCAAACAATGTCATCACCAGAAACTGAACTTAACAGCTCATGACAAAGAATGTTAGATTGAGGTCTGGACTTTGACTTTATCATTATAACACCTTGATTCTTTTCTTTAATTCAGTCATTCTGTTGCAGCTTTGCTGGTCTGTTTGGGATTATTATTCTGTTGCATATAAGTTTTAGCAACCAGACAGATGACTTTACATTTGTCGCAAGAATATTTTGGTTTACAAAAGAGTTCATGGTCAACTCAATGATTGTAGGGCATCCATGTCCACATCATCAGTCCTCCTCTACCGTGATTGACACTTGGTATGAGGTGTTTTTACTTTGGTTTATTTGGTTTTTACCAATCTTGGTGCTGCATATTGAGGTCAATCATGTCCACTTTGGTTTTTTTGTCTCGTCAAAGGACATTATTCCAAAAGTCTTGCAGTTTGTTCAGATGCTGCAAACCTGAATCTTTATTCTGTGTTTCTTTTGTATTCGTCAGTTGACATCATTTCTGATTTATTTTCTCTTTGGCACACACACAGTTCCAGGACTGCAAACAGCCAAAACATGTACTTTTTTTATTCTCACCTGCTAATGATCTGGTAATCAAGAGCATTTGGCTGCAACTTATCTTTTTCTCAAACATGAATATATTTTGGTTTATGTTTATTGAATATATAATAACATTTTATGTTTCATGTTTTGTTCATTTTAGGTTATATTTGCCTAATTTTAGGATCTGGTAAAGACCAAATTATTTTTCAAATAATATCCTGAGATGTGAAAGCTGTCATTTCTTTACTTTACCCTGCTTGTGCATTAACTGCAATTATTGCAATGCAAAAATGAGAGAAAACACATGAGAAGGTGATATGTATTTGGTCCCTTAACTCTCACAACCTGAAGATGGACTTATGGAACTTGAAAATGAGAACTTATTTTTAGCTGTGCTGTTAAAACTAAGCAAACTAAATAAGCTTGCAGTTTATTTTGCATCTGTTGTTTCACTGAAACTTCATCTTTGAGCTGAGCAGTGTGTTGTTTAAAGGCAGCGCACGAACTAGACGAATCATAGTTGTTGGAGTCGGGGTCTCTGTGACACATAACCATGAATCAAGCTTTACTTTATAAGTTTGTTTGCTTTAAACATACATCCTTGAGTCTTATGAGGCCTTTTGCATATGTCTTGTTGAAAATGAACTCTTCACGTGTTATATCCCCACTTTGCTGGTTCAGGAGATGTTCATATGAGATGTAAATTAGCAGGGTTGTGCTGCAGATAACAATGTCACAGAGCAAGGCATTGTGGTTAAACAGAGAATGCATATTTCGAAACTGTATTAGAAAAGAAAATCTAATTTAGTCTTTCAGTCAAGTATAACATGTAACATACAGGAATGCAGGGAAGCATTGGGGGAAAGGTAGAATTTTGTGCACAATATGCAATTGCTCCATCATATTTGAAATGCAAACTGGCTCTTTTGGTGAGAGACTAGTGGGAGTTGGAGGTGCACTGCAATGGCTTCTGGGAGTAGAAAACAAACAGCGCTGTCAAAACAAATGCTTTAATGCCTGCGGAGGCTGTCCTGCACTCTGCAGTTAGCAAGACTGGTCCATACCAGCCAGCTTAATGGGCTAATATGGATGAGAGATTTTTTTTTTCCTCATGCTTTTGTAAGCTGAACTTTACATCAAAGACCTATGATTAATTACTGATAAGGGGTTAATAAAACATTAATGCTTTTTGTAATTAACTACGACTCTGAGATACAGTACACCACCCCTCTACCCCCATGTTGCCGCCACCACTTCTCTCCTCACTCACCCCCAGCTATGTCTTGTCTTCATCTTTTTATGTCACATTCTGCTGCATCGTGCCATATTGCATTTTTTTTCTGAGGTTGAAGTGAAATCATTAAAATAGAGTATAGGATGGGCCAGAAGGGAACAAACACAGCCCCAGATTTGTTTATCCTGCTCCAGAGGAGAACGGGGTGGCGGGTTTTTAATTAAGGGCTTTTGAATATTAATTCGGAAGGGTGATGGAGGCTCCAACAAGGTCAAGATAAAAAACAAGAGCTTCTTCACGCTGACTTTCACAAGAACTGAGCCTCCAGAAAACAAAACACACTCATTAATTGTCTCGTGCAGGCCAGTGAGGGGGTTCAGACAAAAATGCAGTATTGCATCAGCTGCACGGGGATTCTGGCTGTTTTTCTTCCACCTGAGTCAGAAAGTGAAACCACACTTAGGGATATATATGGATATAAAATGACTTGAATGCAGTCTTAGATCTTATTATCTTCTTATGATCTTGCAACATGAATGGCATCTGGTCTGAATAATGCAAGACAAAAAGTCCGTCAAGTTATATGATATTTCAGCCCAGTCTCACAAAAAATTGTCTAACAGACAGGTTTGTTCATTTTTCCAATATGTGGTAGTGTCATAAACCATGGTTGTAAAGCGAGAGGCACCAACATGTCCCTGGTCTGTTTTGTCAGGCAAGGATGCATGAATATAATAATGTGCAAGCCATAATCGATTAAGTTTTTAACTAACAATGTATTTTCTAACAATTACACCTACCTATGTACATAAAATCTGACAATGCTATTAAGATTTATAATTTTGATCATATTTATAATTTATGATCTTATATTTTGTATCATTCTTTTTATTATTTATCATTTTCATAACTTATCATTTTAGTTATCAAAACAATAACTAAAACTATGGGTCCGAAATTATGTTAATAATTACAAGTTAAAGATAATTTGGCTAATGCTCGATAGCTAATACTGATTGATTTTGTAATTTATATCCTCTTTAATGCCAGGAAAACAATTGCATATGCATCATAAAAAGATAAGCTAACACTTTTAATGTGCTTCAGCTTTCATTATAAGTTTTCACATAGAAAAGATTGTTTGCATAAAAGTAACCTTCAATAGATTGGAAACACTGGGTTTTTTCAGGGCTTGCAGGGCCTTGCAAATGTTATTTTTATTATTATTATTTTGTTTAAAAAATATCCATCCATTTATTTTGTATGCCCACTTTTGTGGGAGGGCTGGAGTCTGTCCCAGGTGCTATGAGGTGAAAGGTGGGGTACACCCTGGACAGGTCACTAGTCCCTCACAGGTCATGCCCAACATAACTGAAAATAAATTAAATGATCAGCAATGTCAGGTTAACACAACCAGGGCACACCAAATAAAAAATTAAAAAATCATCCACTGCTGACGGGGGTGTTATTAGTTTGGACTGTTGCAGTACACAAGCGGGTAATCATTTTAACACCTAACGCACATAACTAAAGTAAGTTAAAAAGTGCAATGACTGTTAGAAAGGTTAGCGGGATGAGTCTCAAGTGTCTTACAAGAAGGTGATGATATTTTCATAGAATTAGTGCCTCTTCATTCTCGTTGTCCTTATATGTCTTTGTTAAATCTAAAGGACCCTGCTAATTTCACTGAGAACTGCTAGCACTGACCAGCTGCTGCCACTTCCTACTGAAACAGTATGAGCACTTCTACAGCAAAAAGAAGGAAAACCGACCAAACTGAAAAACACTTTTTCACTATGACACGAGCAATATTCTGTGGACATTCAGACCCACATCCACAGCGCCTGATGCATTTATACGAGCCTGCTCTCTCTCTCACACACACACACTAAAACGGACACAAATGGAGGGGTTATACACATAACTTCTCTATCTCTCAAAAGCTTACACCTATGCACAGTGGATGAGACAGTGGGAATGTGTGGTTAATATTTAACAAACAGGAACAGAAATAGATGGGCTTGTGTGTTCAAAGCTGAATAGTTTTCAGCAGAGTGGCCTTGGTGGCACATGAAACATTTAACACACTCCAAACAGTAAATCATTGGAAATAGAAAAGTAAAGTTTACATCAAGATAGACTTGTAAAAGAACCTCCACTGGGCTGGATGTAATCTAGATATGACTGCCCTTTACTTATTTATCCATTTATTTATTTATTTTTAAAGAACTTAATAAGAAAGTTTAACAGTCAAAAGCTAAATATATAACTTCGAATTACGAAGAGGTTACAACAAGAGTGCTTTGAGATTACTCAAAATGGCTGGTTTCTGGTAGGTTAAAGAAAACATAATGATATATAATCTGTGCTTTCCCTTTTATGCAAGAAAAGCCAAATAGTTACTGCTTATTATGTATTAAAGCAATCACCGGAGCTAATCTTAAAGTCCTCAAATTACCAGGTTTAAAGTTTGTAAAGATCATGTTGCCTCAAAATGAAACAAACATCTGGTGTGAGTTGGGTGAGTGGCTGTTGTTTTTGCTTTTCTCTGCCTTTTTAGGAGCCTGCACATGTGCTACCTTTGTGTATGATAAATCTGTTCTCTCTCATAATCTATGTGATTCAAAATGTGATATATGTGAGCGTGAACTTTGAATTATGACCCAAACAGTGGATCGTAAATCTCCCCCCCCTCCAAACTCTCTCTTGGTATACACTCTTAGAGTCTTTGGTTTGGTCCAGTCATAAATCTCTCCAAACTGGAGCGGAGGTACAAGCTCTTTTCTTTCTTTCTTTCTTTCTTTCTTTCTTTCTTTCTTTCTTTCTTTCTTTCTTTCTTTCTTTCTTACACTCTCATACAAGTTGGAGACTTCAGATTACACAAAACAACAGGAGAGCCCAGATGAAATTTGGGAATACACATATGGAAGTGTACGTAAGAATTTGTGACTTTTTGGAAGAGCTGAAAATTCCAGAAAAGCTTTTTTAAAAATGTACATTTAGTTTAGAATGAATTGGGGGTAATACAGTATTGATCTTAAAACTGGAAGTAAAGAAAAAAGAAAAAACAGAATTTGCTTTTAAGTTGCTGAAAAATTACATTGGTCATGGCCAAAAAAAACCTCCCACAGTTTCCAGACTGACCGATGGTTCCAAGACTGAAGCCTTCAGGGGGTTTTCCAGACGGTGTTTTCTCTCCCCGTCTCATTTGTGCCACAGCCAAAATGGATTTTAGGAGATTCACAGCATCAGCAGTTGAAACCAAATTGGTGAGAGGACAAAAGAGTCGTTTGCTATTGTTACCCTGGCTCTCAATAATTTACAAGTTAGCATGAGGTGTGATATCACAAAATAACGCCCTCAAACAATGATGCAAAAAAAAAAAAAATATTGCTATCTCGGCATTCCTTCTGTCACCTGTGAAGAGAAACACCTGTGATGCGCAAGGGTTCGTGAACGGCGGTGGCATGACTGTAAAGTAAATATTCACATGCTGCTTCCATCTCCTGACTGTACAGTCCGTGGGAGTCGGTCAGCCCAGTTAAGAGCAACACTGTAAACACGTGTCAGTGATGGGGGGGGTGTTATCTTCTTCATGGATAATTTTTTTACATCACTGTGTAAATAAATTCCTGACATATATTGAAAACTGCTTCTTCCTTTTTTTTTCTTTTTACGCCATGTTTTGTGAAGGTTCAACCTATTTCTAAACTCATGAGCCTGTTACATGTCACCATCCATCAACATCTGTCTTTGTGGCATTTATTGCAACTGATGAGTTAAAACTGTCACATCTCAAAACTAATGAAAGCAAAATGGGAGCCTGTATAGGGAGGAGGTTGGGGTGGATGAGTTGGTAAACAAAAACATTGTTTTTTGTTGTTTTTATCTTAAGTACAGGTTTTAGCTCTGACATAGTAATTGTTTGCTATAGAACTATTTTGTGCTGTTGTCACACCATAAAGCATGTTTCATATAACTGTTTTTTTTTCTTGCAGACAGTTGATGACATCCATTGTTAAAATACAATGTGAACCAAATTCTCAAAACAAAAAGTGAGAGAATGGTTTCATCCGATAAGATGCTCTGATTGTTATATATTACATGGTAAAATCAGTAATTTTGTGTTTGAGCTGGTTGTAATTCCAATAATTTAGAACAAATTACAATTTAGTTCAATTTATTAATACAGCACCAACATACCATAAAAGTCATATCAAGGCACTTTTATACTGTAGATACAATCCAATTCAATATAATTCATGATAATGCAAATATAATCCAGTTAAATTAAATTCATTATATTCATATTAGTCCATTTGATAATAATTTTGTTTATATGAAGCCAATTCATAAAAAAAAGTCCTGAGTACTCTTCTGTCCTGAGTACGTGAGGCGGTACTGTAGAGGATAACTCCCTTTTAACAGGAAGAAACCAGCAGAACCAGAACCAGGAAGGGCAGCCATCTGTGTTGACTGGGTGGGGGTTGAGAGGACAAGAAAAAGGGACCACAGGCACCATAACTCTAGGACAGGGATATCTAAGGAGTAACAAAAAAGAGAAACACAAGTTAATGACAACAAGTAAGAAACTTGTGCAGAGGTCATAAGTGCATCATGGGATGTACCCCAGGAGTCTAGGCCTTCTAGATCATTACTAAAGGGATGGCTACGTGTCACTCAAACCAGTTCTAATTATAAGCTTAATTGGGAAAAAAATAAAAGATTGAAGCCTATTCCTAAAGGTAGAAATTGCATCTGCCTCCTGAACCCCAACTGGTTGTCCAAAGAGGCCATATAACTGAAAGCTCTGCATCCCATTCTGGTTTTAGAAACTATGAACCACAAATAAACCTGCAGTCTAAGAGCTGAGTGCACTGTTTGGTAAAATACAGAACCTTCAGATTCAATTGAGCTTTGTCATTAAGAGCTTTATATGTCAGTAGAATTTAATTTCTGTTCTGGATTTGGGAGGGAGCAATAAGAGATATGTTTTCATATATACAGTGCATAAAATGCCCAATATTTCCCTCTCAAACATCATACAGCAGAAATATAAAGCAGGATGTGGAGCAAGTGGAAGTGCTCATTTCAAATGTGAATGCCTCATAACTGTAAAGTATAATGTTTGCAGCATATTCACAAATGAGCAGTTTGACAATCAAGGCTTAAAACATTTTAAAGGTACTGCCCTTTATGGGCTCCACTACTTTGTCTATTAAAATGGTAACATGCCTGTTTTATATCGTGTGAAACTGTCATGCATGCTCAAAAACTGAAGAATTACCACATTTTTTAGCCTCTAATCCAGTCATATTGTGTGTCATTACAGTGTATTTTATGTTTTTCCCATGGCTCACCGTGTACAGTGAAAAGATGAAACCCTGCAGCCTGGTGTTATGAAATAGCATGGCCATGTCACACCAAGTCATGTTGCATCCTTATGTTTTTGTGTAATTTCACATTATAGATAGTGAGACAATGACAATGCCCTGTTCTTTTACCCTGACCCGTACCATTTAGTGCATCCTTTCAACTGCATATGACATGTTCAGAAAGGCTTAAAGTCAGAGAAAAGCTAATTTAGCGAAATGCATAGAAAACCTGCCTAGAAACATGCTGAATGTTTTAAATAATTGTTGCGTAAGCCTGTTAAAAAGCCAGGAGCTGTGTTTCATTGAATTGTGAAGCTGAACTGTTAAACAGTTTTTTTCCCCAGGTTTTTTGGATTTTTAGTCTAAAATCCTAAATTCATGTTGCAGATGGATCGTGTACATAACATCAGCCTTTAACACATTCAAGAGTTTTAATAGACCTACAACTGTGTAATAGCCTTTGGTTAGCAACTAGTTAGCTAACTGCTCTGCTTTCCTAACAGAAATCTGTCTTACCTGAACTTGGGATGCCTGCTTTACCTCAGAGGAACAGTAAGAACTAGAAAAACTGGGTTCATTCTGTGAGGAGTGAAGCCGAAGTACCGCACCACCACATACCTGGCAACACACAACCAGCAATGGTTCTAGGATAGCATACCTATAGAGAACCAGAGTTTGGGGAGGAATTCCAGTTGGATGAAGTTACGTGGATTGATTTTGTGTGTCGAGTGTCTGAGGTAGAGTTTAGGATCACTGCCAATACCTGCCTCATTATTCACTTGATACAATCTTTTACCAGAGACAACTGGAATAAATTGGTACACTGATTCACTCCTGACAGCCTGACTGAGTCTCTTCCATGCTGGTGTCCTCATACTGTGTGATGTTTGTTGGCTGAATCCTCTGCAGCTAGAACATACCCACCATAAGAATGGAAGTTTCACAATTTAACAATGTAGTAAACTTGGTCCACAGCTAGAAGGTGACCTAATATTTAACAGTGTTTAAGCAGGTTGGTTAAGTTAAAACTAATCCAACCTTTTCATTTGAGCTGATCTGAGATCTGTCAGTCAAGGTGTTATGCAGATATGCCCCCGGAGTCTGACATCACATTACACTGCTTATTGTTCTGGGATTGAGAGCCCTAATTTTATTTACTTAATCATTGTTTTCATCTTTCATGTTTAATTGATTATTTAAAGACTCAGTACAGAACTTTAGCCATTTTCTCACATGAAACTTGGTCCATGACAGTGCAGGATTGTGCACACGGCAGTATCCGTGTCTTTATTTACTGTGTGTTGGATACGTTTTTCTACTTTCTCACCACCTCGATCAGCTGTTGATTAAAGCTGTTCATTCATCCTCACACCAGTGGAAATGCGGAAGTGACCACGTCCCCCCTTCATGCTTTCCCACAATATCTACGCCCACCTCAAACGTCCGACCAATCACGCAATACTTCTCGGAGCCCCACGAGAAGAAAGTTCTGCCAGCCTGATGCGTCGAGAAGTGTCC
>JBBBVU010000006.1:23535588-23546156 GCA_037177055.1 Atherinosoma microstoma | reverse complement strand
CAATCACGCAATACTTCTCGGAGCCCCACGAGAAGAAAGTTCTGCCAGCCTGATGCGTCGAGAAGTGTCCTCAAACACGTCCGGCAAGAACAAAATGACGTCATTTTGTTCTCGTGGCCGTGAACAAGAACAAAGTTCTTAGCCATGGTGTGCGTTCAAAAGGCCGGTGTGTTTATATCCAGTTGCTAGCACATGCTGCGGTGCATAAAGTGAAACTCAGCTGCAACGTCATGTGATTTCTCAGCCCTCAGGACACTGCTGGGCAGCGACATCTCCAGAAATACAAATAATAGATGTCACTGGGCCATCAAATCCAGAACGCAGAGTTTTAAGGTCGAAAAGTTACATAATGCGTCTTTGATGACAAACTTGGCTGTGTTGTGACAAACAGGTTGGCAAGCATCAGGGAATAAAAGTTTGAAATATTAGCTGATACAGGGTTGGGAACATCTCGCATGTTACCTCAAATAAAACAGCAGGAAGATAAAAATATCTCATGATTTCTGGCAGTTGTTGGCTGCAGATAGTGGGGATCCAAATAGAAGAAAAAACAAACACTTCAACAATTAGATATGTGGACCATTGTACATATTACATGTTTACTTGTGCGACTGGGCTGCAGCGTCCTTAATTTCTCCTTGAGATTTAGAAATGTTTGTTCTCAATGAAATTTAGATTTTAATCAAATGATAACATCTATAAGTCATAAGAAATTCTGTTTCTTTAATTTGTCCCCGGATACATATATACGTCTGTTGATTATTTTTTTTTATTTTTTAAATATATCAGACACAGCTTGCATTTAGTGAACTAATGCACCTGATATGGCTCATTATGATTGTCATTTCCACTTCTGCTCCTACTGGTGCCGCTGCAGTCATTTTGCTGCCGGTAACGGCGCTATATGGAGTAATTAGCACGACTGTGTCGCGGTGGGTTTACGGGACGCAGCGTCGTCGCCTCCATTACGGCTGACATTCATCGCTCATCAGTCCACTCACAGATGATCAACATACGGCGCATCATCGCTGCTAATGAGATGCGCTTTGCTGATGAAAGCCATTCGTTGAAATTCAAGCGTAAAAAATAGAGGCAGAGAGGAAGAAGACAGAGAGACAGGAGGAAAAAACATTCACAGGAAGCAACATTCGGACAGCTCTCATCTTTCAATCTAATGGTGTTAACTAAGATTCATTAACCACCAGACATCTTTGTCCTGCAGGAATCTTGGAAGTGTGTTTGTGTTTTTCTGCTCTCTGTTTCTCTTCACGTGCATTCTGTCACATGTGCCATGTGGTCAAATGTGTGTTTGTGGGTAAAAGTGCTGCATTGTATGAGTGGCCATTGGAATCAGTACAAAATTCATCTGTTTCAAAGGGAAGGTTCACTTCACGCCATTATCCATAGTAAAAACAAATTCACAAATGACTTGCTCCTGGAAATGTGACCATGTGTGTGCGTGTCTGAGTGTGTGTGTGTTTGCGCATGTCCTAGTGGGTGTGTGTGGGTGTTTTCGGTGCAGACGGGGTGCTCATCATCTCCTGGAAGGATTGATATGAGCATTCTGTCACTCACGGGCAGCACAGATGGCTAATTTCCGGAAAAGAGCAGATTTGAGCCAGGTTTTAAAGAGAGAGAGTGAAAAAAAAAGAAAGAAATGGCACTTTTTCAAAGTGCATGTGTGTTTGTACGTGTGTGTGTTCTGGAGAGACGGTGTGTGTGTGTGTGTGTGTGTGTGAGAGTGCCTATAATGTAGCGAGGGTTCAGTCAGGCTTGACCACTGACAGATAAAAGCTTTGTGTTGTTGAGCTGCCAGCCCAACATGGCTGCCTGTCAGAGTTTGAGTGAGCAGTGTGTGAGTGTCTGTCTTTTTGTGTGTGTGTGCACAGTGAAACCTCCAATGTGATCTAGGCGCCCACAGCTGTGGAGCTCTTCCAAAGTGCTAACATTTAGACAAACAAACCCCGCTCCACATCCATCGAAGAAAAAAAAGGACAGAAAGAAATCCCGATAACGCCACTTCAATACCAGTTTAACACTCTGCTCCCAGCACCAAACATTGGCAAAGACTTTGTAGAATATAACACTGTTTACTGTAAATAACCAATTTAGTGGCTGCTGGCAAGCTTCAGGCTTCAGGCCAGAGGCTCAGAGACAGAAACAGAGATACAAATGTGAGTCATCTGGTTGACTCCCCATTAGGCCAGTGCAGAGAGGTACTTTATAGCTATGCTCATGTGATGCCATGAAACATAGCAGTGAAATAAAACACTCCAATAAAAGTATCTCATTTAAATTAGAAGAACTTCCTCTTCAGTCATATGCTGCGTGTCTGAGCTGGACTGAGGGTGATCTGTTGCTGCCTTATCCCCAAGAGAGACAAGCTGAGTTGGAGGATATCAGGGATTATACCAAATTATATATAAGATAAACTCATGTATAAACCAAAGACACCTTTTTTTAGTGAATTATTCACATACCTCTGTATTTACCCCAGCATGTCCTCAATACAAAACTACACTAGCCTATTGGTTCTTTGGTCATACTCTTAAAAATGGCCCATAACAGCGTCCTTTATATAAATAACTGCTTCAAAATTGGGTACATGTGTAATGTCTTCTTCTATGTGCTCTAGCACCTATCAAGGCAAGCTGGTATTGCAGTTTTAAAGTGCACAGGGTTCTCCCTTCACACACAGTTGTTTGTCTATTCAGAGACACAGAAATGATGGCACCAATATGGCAGCTGCCATGTATGTGGACCCACAGCAAGTAGATATGAACAGTTCATTCTGAGGGAATAAAACATAACAGTTATTTTGGAAAAACGATTAGATACCAATAAAAACACAGTTTCAATTCATATATGGAATTTTTCTGTTATTAATCTTTAATTTCGGTACACGCTCCACCTGATAAACACTTCTGTCACTTCCTGGTGTGATTTGATTGGGCAGTAACATTACTTGGTTAGCAATTATGGTCAGGGCTAGACTGCACTATTTTTCCAACAATCATCCTCATAGATCTCTTTTGTTGGTTGCCGTGGTTACGGGTAAACGGTGTATTTCTTCAAAACTTTTTATTTCCTGCTTCCAGGTTTAGGCATTATCATCATTTGGTTTGGGCTACAAAAGGATCGGTGTTCGGGTTATAATGCATTGTTTTTACAACACGCCACCCCCATGAATACAAGCTTTGTGATTCAACAACCACAAGAGGTTGCATTTTCTCATGTAGTAATTCTTTGTAATTATAGGATGTTTTGACCTGTATGAATCCAGGGGTGTATTTGGGATGCAGACAGTCTAATTTACTCTTATACACATATTGTCTAAAACATATTTAGACTTAGACACCCCTGTTTGTCAGTGTGTGCAAGTTTATAGATTTGTGCATTGACCCAAGCACCAGTGCATCCTTGTCTTAAATAGATTAACATGTTTGTCTTTCTGTGTGTGTGAGAGAGCAAAAGAGAGCAGAGTGTTTGAGTAGTTATGCATTGCCTGTGCTTGTGTACTAAGCGGATGAGGGGCCCTGTGAGCAACGTTAAAACATCTAACTTCTTGTCCTTGCCCTTGTCAACATGGCGCCGTCCGTTATCCCTCACCTAGCACACAAAGACACTTCTTACAGGAGGGATCATCAGTCGCCTTTGCAACTCTGCAGATTCAGTCCATAAATCCTAATTATACCCCCCCTTCAAGCCCCCCTCCTTTCCCACTCCACAAATAAATGGTCAGAAAGTGTAAAACATCTGCTGCATGGATCATCTCAGTGGCTGCAGAGGTAAATCATCCTTGTCTGTTTCTATTATAAAGGCAGGAGAGTCAAGGGACTTCAACTCCACTGTGAATGTGAAGCATCACTTCACTGACTTGTTCCACCACGTCACTTCACTTCTCAGTCTCTAAAACCATGAACGGATGTCTGTTACCAGTATGCGTGTGTCTGACCATTTAAATAATCTTCATTTGGTACAAAAGAAATACAACAAACACAATTATATCAAAATGGATTGTGGATTTTTTTGATGGCTGGTTATTATGGCTAAGTAAACTTCCCTGTGCTTTTCTGTGTCTCTTATGCTGGCCTACTTAATATTTTACTTCATCTCAAGTGTTTTAATCCAAACATAAATGAATTGGTGTCTAGTTTGTTTGGCAAAAACTGTTTAAACAAATTCATAGCAATACATTTATTGTATTTATTAAATTCTTAAAAATAAATTTGGTAGCTAAACACACAAATCTTGTACTTAATATTTTCTTAAAAAGCATTAAAAGTTGTTTTTCTTTATCTTGACCTTTTATTCAAAGAATAAACTGTTGTGCAAAACTTTACAGATAAACTTAAAGCATCACTAAAAGGAAGTCTTTTGCTCTTTGGTCTCCCCAAATAGTCATGGAATGTAACACCACTTTTGTGAAAACGAACGTCTGTTGAGTCTTGTCTGTGGTACAGTCTTACCACTTATTTATCTCACTTAACTTACGTGAATAGGTAAATGTCGTTAAATTTCACTGCCCATTTATTCCCATGTGTCTTTTATGATTACATACTTGTTAAGCAATACATCCACTAGGGGGCAGTGAAGAGCTCAGAGTTCACTTCTGAGTTGACGTCAGTTTCAGACAATAGCTAACATAGTGATGTGGAGGAGATCATGATAATGAACATTCTCAGGAAGAGATTTAAAAGAGGACAGAATAGAGTAGTGGGCTGTGTTTCTTCTTTGTTCCTTTTCCTGGTTGCATGTGAGCTTAACTGCACAACATTGTCCCTAATAGTTCCCAGTAGTACTGCTCCATTTGCTACATCTGGGATCCACAAGCTCGCTGAAAATGGACCAAACTACGCATATAATGAACACAGAGGATGGACAGAAGGCTCAGTCCATTTGCGTGTTCATGTGCGTATTTACCATTGAGCACAAATAGCCCGGGCTTAAACATGAATTTGTTGCTGTACTTAAGAGGCTGGCAAAGACACCAGAAGCCACCACAAATGTCACATGACAAGGTAGGTTAATGTTACATAAGAATGATATGTTTGAATAAACTGTGATGAATAAACATACTCACAAAAAGAAGATTAAAAGAATTAAAATGCAATTATGTCTGATTTACAGGTTTACGTTACAAGGTTACAAGACAATGTTTTTGAAAGGCTGAAAATATCCAAGTTTTTGGATTTGTAAAAACCAATCTGGACAGGACTGACGTAGCTAGCTGAGCTTCATAGGTAAAGCATTGTGATATTACATCTGCAGTGAAATAAATCTACACATAAACAGGGACATATCACAGTTTTAGTCTTTCTTTTAATTGTTTCATTACAGGGACCCATTACTTCTTTATCCTCCATATTCACAACCTACACAGAGTGGAGGGAGAAATTATTTTGATAGTTATGTGACCATAAACCTGCACACTGACAACTTTAGTGAGAAAGATAAACAAAGCCAAGCAAGGCAAATGTACAACAACATAGAACAAAGTGAACTGGTCATCAAATGGTAAATGGACTCCATTTATGTAGGACTTTTCTATCACTTAAAGTGGTCACAAGCCACAATTATCCATTTATACAGACATACACAGCACCTCTTGATCTACTTTGTTACAGGCCACACAATGTTTTTTTTTTTTTTTTGTCAGACATACACTCACACACTGATGATCACTGGTGAAGTGTCTTGCCCAACAACCACTCAGCATGTAGACTGGGGACCTCTCCTCCCATAGCTGACTCATTACTTACAAGTTCAATAGCAGCAAGACTAAGCCAGTCATACATGTCTGTCCTTATTTCATCTCTTGCTCATCCATGTTCCTTGTTGATTTTGTGTCTATTTGTCGGTACATGGTACTGTAAAGCAGAGGAATATGTTGCCAGGCTGGAACAACTACATGTAGGGTGTGGTGTCTCAGCCTTTGGGTGCTCCAGGGCTGTTTCAGGCCCAGGAATGTGCATAATTAATCCCAGTGTGCAATCAAGATAAGTCAAAAGCTTCACATAGATATTTCTGTTGCACTGCTTAAGGTAGAACCCAGAAGGCACTTTGAAGTGCATCTTAACGTTTTGTGGCAGTTTATAGGGATAAGTTAGGAAAATTGATACATTCAGAAAAGACTGTTCGATATTCTTGATGAAGAGTGATTGATTTGACTTTATAGATTTGATTTACAGATGAGTCTTCAGTCTGCACCTGTGCTCTTTCAGCTACTTCACAAGTAATGATTGCTCTATGGTTTTACGCTGCAAGATCTCTCTGTTTTCGTTGAGAGATGTTGCTCATTCCAGCTCGATACATGGAGTGCCAAACAGGGAAAACATAAACGCTACCATTTTTGAAAGCTTCACAGTGAAATGCAACATTTAGCCCAATGTAGCTTTTAGATTAGATCAGGTTGTCCTTGCAAAGCTTGTTCCATTATTCTGCTTTTAAGATATCATTTTCAACAAACTGCCAATCCACATGATACTATAACAGCAGTGACAGAACTTGAATATTGCTGTTCTTGGACTTGATACAAAGAAAACAGAAACTACAGGGAAAAAAATGTACAGGGCACTATGTTCCAGTGCACTTACATATTGAAACACACTCTATGTCTTTGTTGTAAGAATTCTTCTTGGCAATAAATCTTATGCCGTCAGAAAAGCCTGTTTATTTCTGTTTTAAATGGTGCCATATTTGTAAGGAAAAGGTATTTTGGGGATGAGCAGCAGAGTTTTGGATGAGTGTAACAAAAAATATGTTCAAACACATTCTTTATACAAAGTATGAAAATGAAGCTGGAGTACTGACCAGAGTTTTTAACCTGGCATTTTTAACCTGACATTCTATACATTTTATTCCCTGTAGTTTCTGTTTTCTTTGTCTTTGAATAGTGCCAACAAGGGATGGGAATTATAAGTGATTGCTGAAGTTGACCAGTCAGGCCAGTCATAATAGATTAGTCGTAGCATCATCGTGATCCATAACAATATGAAATATACTTTATCCCCATGGGAAAACTATAAAATGTGTGTAAAATACATAGCCTACAAGGGTTTTTTGTCGTTGTTTTGTTTTTTAAAGTCTTTTTTATTGTACAGTGGGTCAGGGAGAGAGGTCAGCATTTGAAACTGGACTGGCAGCATCAGGAAGTTGTATCTTCTGTCTATGATTTGGCATCCCTACAAGACGAGTTAAAAATTGCCCACACATGATCATACAGCTACAATAAAACCAATAATTTTTCATAGGTTTTTGAAAAAAAATTTGCTCCAACATTTTTATGATAGTTTAGTCATCGTACTGCTGACATGCATGATGCACTGCATGTCACTCCTAGCTGATAGTGTTTTCGCGCTCTCTCTATCTCTCTGTCTGTAGCTTACATTTGAAGGGGCCACACTATTATCATAAAACCGCTATAAACAGTTGTTCTTCTCTGCTAGTGCTGGGTGATACTGCAAGATTTGGTTTTGATCCGTTATCAAGTAAATATAGGGCCAGTATTGCCGAGACCAACACAGATACTGATGCTTTGTAATAATTATGGTGGGTCTGTCATTAAATGGCCAAATCTGAATTTTTATCACCTTTAAGTGTTTTTTGTAATTTTTCCTTTGATGACTAATTAATCCAACTATAATGTGCAAAGTTTCTAAGTAAATAGATTACTTTAACTTTTTTTATTTGTTCAGAAACACAGCACAGCAACAAATGTATGTTTAAAATATATCCCAGTTGATAGAAAAGACTAATTGTATTCAAACAGATCTGTGCCATACTATCAGGATATTTATTTCAGTTCCAGTAAATCTATTAATCTAAGTAACACACTTAATGGGATAAATGTGTTATATGAAGGTCTTACCATCATTTGATTAAAGGGATACTGTGTAACCTTTGGCCACTTGAGGCGCTAAACCTTTAACTTTAAAAATAATCTCTCTTTGTGGCCTCCTCAGACACCGTTTTCACCTTCTACCTTCGTCCAGCCATGACAAACAAAAGGAGGAAAAAGTAGCACAAAGCAGAGCCCTGTGTTTATAAAGCAAAACGCTCCAGGTCGAATGATCCCATGAGGGACGGATCCGCTGCTGCTAAGTTACAATGTCTGGTTTCTGAGGAGGGCAGCCCACTCGGAGCGCCGGCACTTGTCAAACACTGTATATTGACCCCAGAAATCATCCATTATTAGGCTAATATTTGGGTCAAAAGTTACAAAGTATCCATTTAAAGTAACAAATAACCAACTGCACTTTGAAAATGAACAGTAATTACGACTGAAGATGATTCAAGTATTACCTACCAAAATTTTTCTGAGATACTAAAAGACCTCTATACCTCTGGGTCAAGGGTCTGGATCTATCAGGGTCAGGGGGTGGGGGATTTCTCTCTGTCAGTGTGTACTGCATATAGGAGTGAAATTGAAAATAAAGTATTACACTGACATCAATCAATATCAGTACCAACATTTCTATCGATATTATCGATATTTGGATCAACACACGCCGCTGGTCTCTGCACAATTAAACACCATTCTCCTCCAAACAAAAACTGTGAACTGTTGAAAGAAAGCAGTCAACTTTGTGCACCGTTTAGCAAATAGACTAATAATGTAGTCCCTAGCATCAACATTTGTACTAACACAAGCGGAGGACTTTACAGCATAGAGATATGTTGCTTCACAACAGACAAGAAAATGATTCTGTTTTCCTCCTGAGAGTGATATTAACCATTGTCATGATGGTGGATCAGTGAACACTAATAGGAAAATATTTAGACATTTCTAAATAAGATTCAACTATTTAGAGAGAATAAAAGAAAATGAGATAAGAAATACTTCTGGCATGAGTCAGGCTATACTGTTCACCCCACTCATATAGAGTAAATGTGGGATATTTAACTTCAGAAAGGCATTTTTCTCTGCTCCATTTTAAACAAGTGCTTTCACACAGTCGTGTTGCTATTGACAGCACATTGTTGTTTACTTGTGTATAAAGAAAAAGAAAAAAACAGATGGCCTTAACATATTTGATATGGGGGGAGGGGTGGGTAGCAGCGGGTTCATGCTAGTTTAGTTCTGTGTGTGTTTATTGTGCAGGCGTCTGGTATTTTATTTGCCCTCGTCCTTTTCTGCCTGTCTCTTCTCCCTTTCTCCCTCTCTTTCTCGGCTCTCCTCAGCCTCCAGCCAGCCTTGCCATAGACAGGAGGTCAGGCCATGCCACTCCGCTCTGCCTGCTGTGAGCGCTGGGTCACCGAGCCAAATAACACCACCAACTGTTCAATATTTGAAGAAATCAAGCATTCTGTTTATTTGAAATTTCACTATTTGTTTGCATTTCCAACCCCCCTGCCCCATAATTCCTGCACTTTATGCAAAACAGTGAAGCAGTTCAAGGTTGGAAAGTAACAAATTAAGGTTTTGTAAAGCTGTAAGGCAGTAGCTTTTTTTTGTGTGCTTGTAGTTTATGATCTCTAAGATGAAAGGGTAGCTCAACTTTTTTGCTTTTCTATATGTTCTAAAAGGAATCCATTTCAGAATATACATTTCACAACATTTGGAAAAGAAAAAGCTGGTCAAAGGTGAATCAATTGAGTTATTCCTAAACAAAGTTTCAAACTTCAATCCTCTTATTCATTTCGTGTAAATATACCATCTAAAGCCATATGCAAAAGCTTCATTTAGAATATCTTTAGAAAGCACACCTAACTTTTATTTGCTCCTGGCTTTTACAGCAGAATTCAGTAAAGATGCTTTGACTTGAGTGGGATATTATGGCGCTGCTCTGTTGTTGTTTATCATGAATATTCAAAACTGCGATTCCTTCCAAGACTAATACAGCAGCCATGCAGATCTGTGAGGAAATATTACTGCACAAGCAGGGTGGTGAGAATAAAAGCTGGCTAATGTGAATGACAAGATTTTTGTAGGTTTTCTTGTCATTTTATTGGTTATAGGAGGTGAATGCAGCCATTGGTGGAATAGTTGCATTCACTTACTGCATGTAAGCCACTGTTATTGGTGTGCTGTATAAAAAGGTTTTTAAATTAGGGCAATCTCATGTGAACCACACAATTATGTATTTTCCCCCACGATAAAGAGGTGTTGGGGACTTTCAGGCCGTGCAAAACATCTCACCATGTGTAATTTGATCTTAAATTGCTCAGCTACATACAGCATTCACAGCTAAGAAAGGGGCATCCACATTAGTCTTTTTCTGCAGCAGATTGAAGACATTTTATTTCACAAAAATGCAGATGTTGTGCATGAGCAAACATTTTCCATGAATACACGTAAAAGCATTGGTATAAACTTGTGGCAAAGCATCCACAGTGTCGATGTATAATCTTCTACACAGCCTGATTTTTATTTTGCACACAGTGTTATCACCTTTTCAATCTCCTCCATCTCTTTACTGCCAACAAGATTCTTTACTTCCTGTAAACATACTGGTGGTGGGGGGGGGGCAGGATTGAAAAACACCAGGGGTCAACAGAGGCCACTGTTTTAGATTGAGGTGGATCTGTTGCAATGAACCAACAGCTGAAATTTTTTTTTTTTTGGG
>JBBBVU010000006.1:23519968-23535107 GCA_037177055.1 Atherinosoma microstoma | reverse complement strand
TTGGAAGTAAAGTTCGACTGATGACAAGGCACATCGATTTCAATTGATGTAATTGATAAGTCCATGTGGAAAAAAAAAAAGTGACACGAATTGACACACTCGCTTTAAGTAGAAGAAAGAGTAAACATTAAAATACTCAAGTTGTATTTTGGTATTGTCAGCTGTTTCTTGAGTGTGCTGCTGAGTCACATCCAAACCTCAAAGAAAATTAATTTTCTTTTGATTTGTTCGTCAGAAAATATCCCTTCACTGTCAGAGTGTTTGGAAGGTGTGTGGCTTGTCTAAAATTTGCTTGATGTTTTCTTTGGAGAATATGGGGCAAAAAGGATTGATCTGAATCTTTGTTTATGTTTGCTGCAGTTGTTTTCTGAAGAAGCATGATAGCCTACAGAAAACACTTCTCTTTCTGAACAGTCTTTGGCTTCACAGCATGCACTGTAGTTCACAAACTTTTTTATGTGATATTTTATCATCGTAACACGTTCAATAGTGACAACGCTAACATTTCGGTTGCTAACTAGCTTTTAGTTTTAAGAGCTGTAAAGATTCAACCTAGAAAGTGCCTGGAATTCTGGTTAAGCTATAGGGTTAACAACCAATAGGTGCTAAATTCTAAGTCATACTCAAAGACCTGAGCAAAACCCAAGCCTTAGCCTGTTATTTGATGTGAAAAGTCAGTATGTTTAGGGTTTATGAGCTGGGTTTACTCTCTTCTGTCAGATCATCATCCTCTTCTTCATATAGAAACCCCCCCCCTCTCTCTCTCTCTCTGCATATTCTCTCTGCCTGTCTTACTAACTCTCTCCTTCCATAATGTCCTCTCCAGACACCAGTACACTTGAAGGGTTTAAGGTAATTGCACTCAGGGCTTCATCTTAACGCTGCTCTCTCACATGTGGAATCATTATCCAGGCTAACAATTACAGCCTGCTCTAGTAATTGATCAGAAAACTGTCTCAGGGAGGTTAAAAGGTATTAAATATCACCACTTTCTTAATTTACTGCGCCTGTCAAATAAAAAAAAGGAGAAAGAGGAGTGAAAATGAGAGTCTTCAGCCTTTTCCCTCTCTCAGCTTAAATAATGACCCCCAATTAGAGTTCTTCTCTGTTACTGTGCACTGCTCTAATGCAGGTCTGTTGGCCCTGTGGCTAATTTTGTGTACACAGGGTCATGAAGATTTTAATTTATCGTCTTGGCATTGTAGATGTGTGTGTGCGAGTGTGTGTGTGTGTGTGAAAGTGTGGTTGCTTTTGTGCCTTTCTGTGTGTGCTTACACATTTGTGTGTGCAACATGTGTGCATTCATGTTTGTGTGTGTTTTCTCTTATTTTTCAACTTAACTTTCACCAAATCACCAATTCTAATGAGTTGCCACTGGCAATTATTGCCCACTTTAGAGCTGACCCTGCAAGATGGGAGGGTCAGAGTGTGATACATTTTGCCTTTTCATGCGTCAAAATGGGGAGGGGAAATTATCAAAATGTGCAAAAACAAATGGGAGATGTTCATTGTGGACTGAATAAGCCATTATGAGCACAAATCTACTCTTGTATACTGTGATAGCACCCTACTCAAATTACAGATAGTAAAGCTTGGGTATAACATCAAAGCCTGTCTAGAAATGCGTTCATTTATTATTATATATATCTACTTTATTGTGTACTTTTATGCATACATATTTGATACTTCAGTCGATCAATCTCGTCTTTCAAAGCTGTGAGTAAAAGCTAAAACGTCGAAAAATTTCAAAGGATTTTTGAGCAATAATTGATCAAAAATTGGAAGCAAAAGAGCACACAAACTGATGTAAATGCAACCAGACTCTTTAAACACAACCACAGCTTTATGTCTCCACTAATTCAGCTTTTTAACCTCTATTAAACAACCAGCACTAAGCCATCTTTTACATCTCCCTCTGCTTTTCGCTCCCTCCGGTAAGGACAGCTGACAGTGATGGGCAGACGGGGTGAGGCGGAGGAGGCGATGGGTGGAAGACGAGGGAGGAATGGAGGGATAGAGGGTAACAGCAGGGGACAGCAGGGCTAGCAGGGTGAGCGACGCTCGGTGCCTCTCAAATCAGGTCCATTTTTTTCATTAGCTCATATCCTTGCCAAGCTTTACAGCTGGCTGATCAGCAATCAGCGGCCGTTTGTTTCAATCAGGCAGCGACTCCACTGTTACAGACAGGACCAGATTACCAAGAGAGCGAACAAGGGAGGGGTGAAGAGGGGGGGGGAGTAGAGAAAGGCGAGGGAAGCGGTGGGGATGCAGTGAGGGGGAGGATGTCTTTACCTCACCATCCCTGTGATGAAAGGGGTGAAGCAGGGGACATGCAGATATAAAATGTACAAAATGAAGAGCAAGGCAAGTGCAAATGTAAGGTTTGAAACAATAGAGCGAACTGTAGTGGAAATAAAAAAGAATGCTCCCTGTCACCGCAGAAACAATGGAGTGAGGCTAATTCTATTTCAGCGTTGCCACTTGTGTGCTGGAAAAGTTGAGAGGAAAAAAACAGGAAGCTGAATGATTTGTACACTGCAGAAGGTGTCTCTTTTAGCAAGTCCTCTCAGTAATGTCTTTTTTTCCGGAAACAAGTGGAAAAAACAGCAGAAAGGAATCTGTCATTGAGCAAGACAAAGATGAGAGTTTCTCTCTTTTTTTATGATAGTGTAATCTGCTTGTTTTTAACCTTATTTTAAAAATTGAGCAAAAATCCAGTGACAGTTGAGACTTTAAAAGCTACAAAAGAAGTTGACTCATCCTCACTGTCCAAATTACCTTCTCATTTGAAGACAAATAAGACTTTAAGATTAGATAGAAGATTAAAAGCCTTGCTGAGAGAGACTTGTTTTTTTGTTTTTTTTTGCATTGAAGGGGAAGTGTAAGGAAATAAAGAGAAATGAGAATAATATCTCTTTCATCCCTCTTCCATCCTCTCAGCCTCACAGCGTCAAAAGGAAGAAGTGAAAAAAAGATGAGAATGAGGAATGATTTAAGGGGAAAGCCAGCACCGTGCCCAGGGAGGCCTTGTGCCTACTGAGCGTGCCCAATGAGTGTCGGAGACTGAGGCGTGTTGGATCTATAAGCAAAGTATTTATCCTGCCAGAGACCCTGAGAGATTAGCCTCCGCAATGGTGATTTATACCGACAAACAGCCATCCTTTACCTTACACTACAGACATCCCCTCTCTCCCTCCCTTCATTCCCTGTGGATTGTGTCTGTCAGTGGGCCCTGATGCCCAGTTAGCCTCCAGCTATGATATTTGATCATAGTAACTACTGACTCTGTCACCTCCATTTCTTTTCTGTTCAGATACATTATATATAAGCTGCCGAGACTTAGATGTATAGCAGCAGGAGCAGGAATCATATGGAGATGGATTAAAACAAGTCTGATGAATACAGCATCTTCAGCATCTGACAATTTTCATCATGGGTTTATTTTGCTTCTGGACAAGCTGTTTGTCTTTCTGTACAAGCCAGACAACATTGAATATATCACAGCAATCCAATTTATTAGACACTATTAAACTGTAGTTATATAAAACTGAGACAGCAGTCAGTTACAGAAAACAGTGCCAGGTGAAGAGATAAAAGCAATTTGTTTTGTTTGATATGTTGTTTTGAAGTCAGGTATTTACTGTGCCACTTAAACTGTAGCTCTTATTTCTTATTTTTGCACAAAAATACGAACAAATATGTTTTATATATTTTAAAGCCTGGCCACTCCATTTATATTTTCCTTTATGCTTTAAATATTTAATCAGATAGATCAATTTCTGGAGATGTGGACAACTTGTTTCCTTAATTGTAAATGCAAACCAATATGAGGGATCTTATCTCAAACTGCAGTGAATATCTGAGTCTCTACCAGCAGCAGAACTCTCCCTCAGCTGATTTACAGTCCATTGTCAAGTTTAATGTTATTAATAATGCATTACACTTAAATTTAGACTAACAGCCAGTGGGATGTGGCCGATCATGTGAGCCTCTATTTTTCCCCCATTGAAACCCCCACACCCTCATTGTGACTGTAATTGGCCGAGCTTAGACAAATACACTGTGACAGCTAAAAGCAGCAGACATCTTGGCACATTATGCTAATTATGAGATGTCATTACATCTTTTAAGGGAAATGACTGCGGGCTCAGAAAGGCCAAGGATGTCATCAGAAGCCATATCATCACAAGCTCAATCCTTTACATGTCCAGCTCCTTACCCATACAGCACCCTAAAGCTTACAGTTAAGCAAGTCTGACCCAGTCGGGCAAGCACGACATGGCTGTAACGTATTGTCTTAAGGCCACTTCTGAATAGGTAATGATGCTTTTTCAATCAATCAAAATTTATTTATAAAGTACATTTAAAAAACAACAACGGTTGACCAAAGTGCTGTACATAATGAAAATGAGACAGACATAAAACATTGGCACTTCTCACACTAATACACGTACAACCAACTCACATGTTGAATGCCAGGGAGAAAAAATGAGTCATAAAATGCGATTTAGAGATTTTGATTTATGATTATCAAACTAAGAAGCATCTTGTAAACAAATGTATCTGTAACCAACGTTTTGTATTGTAAAATATTATGTTTTCTACATTTTATTTTCAATTTTCTTTTCCATTCAGTGTGAAAGTGTAGATCTTGGAAGTAATTTCAGCTTGTTATTTGTAAACCCTGTCCTCAGTATCCCTTTACATACTCCTTTTCATTGTTTTCAAGTCAAAGTACTTTAAAAAAAAAAGTCTCTTTCTCCTAAAAAGTATTTATGTAGCCTTTTGTTGTTAACCAGTGTCATCACATATATGGGAAAAAAACTGTGAGAGAGCAGTTAATGATATCTACTTCATCGTTACCCTGTTCAGAAAAGGGCCACAGAAAAGCACATTTTTGCTATCTAATGCAGCTCAAATATAAAGAAGTTTGAAGCATTTGAACTGAACACTGCATAAAGTGAATACAACACTGATGCTTAAGTCAATTATATACTTTTTAGCTATTTTCTAAAAAAAAATACCAGCTACAAGACAGAATAAGTGAATCAAAAGCTTTGAACAGGATCAACATACAATCTTTTAACTGTAAAATATAATGTACAGCAGTAAGTTGTCCAACTAGTCTCACAGAAGCAGGCCGCTGCAGTAACACACATGCATTTATGTTGAGAAAAAAGTAACAAAGTAAATGACTCTCTCATGGAAATTTCCGAGCTTTGACTTGTTTTAAAGGATGAAAAAATCTTGTGGGAGAAAAAAATCTTATTTCTGGTCCCCTGTGTGTAGAAGTTAGTTTAGCCCCGCACCACAAACTGAGAGAATTCTGACTGCTCTTTTCATCAGGCAAGAAAAAGACTACTTAACATAGCATAAAGTTAAAAAACAACAGCTAATGAATCAATATTACTTTAGGGATAACAATGGCATTTTATTAGTAAATTTAAAATAGGAACTGAAATTTTGTTAAAGTGAAATAAAGCTTTGTTATCATATCTTTATTAGGGTGTGGCAGCTGATGATTTCTGTTTATGTTTCTTCATACTAAATGAAAAACTCAACTTTCGTATGAGTCAGTATAAATTCAATTTTAAACCACATGCATTACAGTCGGTGCAAAAAGGTTTAGGCACAAATAAACTACACATCTTTCAAAAAAAAAAAAAGAAGAAGAAAAAAAAAAGATGTCATTAGTCATTGTATCCATTAAATAAAATGTAGCAGACACACGCTGCCTGAAGCATAATGATTCTTTTTTTTAATTTTATTTTATTTTTGGACCACTTTAAAACAGCTCCAGTTGCTTTTGGTATTTCATTGTTCTTGGCAGGTGGGTTATTTGAGATTTTGGAAAATTTGCCACAGTTCTGCAGTGGATTCAGACTGTTTCAATAACTTCAGTCTTGGTCAGTTTCAGGACTTTTTCTACTTTTGCCACCATGGTAGTTCCTCATGATAGTATGCTTTGATGGTGTTTTTGAACTTGAGGGATTCGATCAATTAATATCACTACCTGACACAAGTTAGCCCTCACTGCACTAAATGCATGTACACACAACATTAAATAAGTACTGTTTTGGGTCTGACTAAAGACATCATACTGTGAGTATTAAGTGTATTTAATCATCCAAATTCAAGCGTGATATTCCTGTGTTAGTGAGGGAAATGAAACAATATCTGGTATTTTCTCCCACAGTGACAACAGGTAAAGTGGGTAATCAGTAACACCAAAAGCATTCACAGAGACAGCCTCACATGTTCACACACAAGCCCAGAGCATTCATCTTTCACTAATCTAACCACAGGGATCCTCACAGTCATAGCTCCAAATAGCAGGAGCTGTCAATATGGACAAGGTTAGTGAACTCAGGGTCATAACAAGCCAGACCCCTACCACCCACCACCAGACACACACTCAACATCCACACAATACAAACACTGCCTTAGCTGCACATTGCCTGGCTTTGATCACACACCCCAAATATGATTTCAGGATATCAGAGTAAGTGGTGATGAATGTGAAAGATGTACACACCTAAAAACACCTCGGTCTGATGCACATTTTATGTTATCCTCTATGTTCCAGGGTGATTTAAGGGAAAACGCAAGAAATACTTGAGCATTCATTTTCATTTATGTGGAATTATATGGATGTTATCACCAGAAATGTATCTGGGGAATTTTACAGATGAACTATAAGCTCATCAGGAGTAAAAATCTGAATATCTGCAGTAAAAATGCTTGTCTGTGAGTGTTTTCTATGTCCATAATTAAGATTAAATTAGAGTATAATAAAAAAAAAGTCATAAGAGGAAGAATCATCAAGCTGATAATAGGATTATTGTTGTTTGTTGTGTTTGTTATGGTTGGCGGATTAAAAAGAAAACCAGGGTTAAATGCAGGGAAGATTAGCACAGCCTGCGTAGTTATCGCCCTGCCGTTTCATAAAATTAGCAAACGCAACAGACAGAGAGCTCATTTGCATGAGGAGATAACGCTGGCATTGTTGTACGAGTGTTGCTGCTAATTAGAGGTTGTGCGAATACTGTTATGATGAATTAAACCCTTCATCATTAACACTGAGAAAACTCACAAATGATTGGACAGAGCGGGGAATAGCCGAGACAGGAGCTTGAAAGAGTATTTACAGGGTGTCAACTTGACTGACACTTCCCCCCCCAAAAAAAACGTCTGGGAAGGGGCAGCTTTCCCTTTCGAATATTATCAAAGTCAGTAAAGCCCCAGATTGAAATATTATTGGGTTTAATAAGACTTTGGGGGTGTGTGACCTGCTTCTGTGAATGGTTTGTGTGTATCTGCCTTCTGCATTTGGTTAGTATCCGTGCATGTACGCTCATTTGTGTGTTTTTGAGTGATGTGCATGCACGTTCCTGTTCTATACTGTCTGTGTGTTTGCTTTATCTAAAGTGGTTAATTAAATAGCAGAGTGGAATTGTCATTTAGTTTTAATTATGTGCCATAAATGAGCAGAGCAGCCAACTCGCTCTCCTTCTCTCTATGAGCTGGTCCTTCAAAAACATCAGTGAATAAACCCTAATATACTGTTCAGTTCAAAGTTATGCAATCTGATGAGAGTTGGGGGGTGGGAGTGGAGAGCAGTGGGCGGGGGGTAAAAAGGGAGATGGTGCTAATTAAAGTCAGCTCTCTGTCAGTTCTGCTGGATAAACACTTCAAGAAGCTTTGCAGATAGACGAGAGATGCCTTTGTGTCAGGGAAATCTCTCTTACGTGGAAACGTATTCTGCAAAGAGTGACAATCCCCAGGGAGAAATCGTCTGATAAGGACCTTGTCTTGGTTTTTAGAAAGCCAGAATAGGCCTCATTAAGAACTAAAGTCATATAGATATGCCCTTTGCTTGGCTTTTAAGCCAGCAAAACAAAACAAAAATGGAAAACATTCAGAGTTTCTCTATTATAGTTACTGATTTGATCAAAAGTAAAATAACATGGCTTAACGTGCATTTTTCTGCATGAAATAATCTGCATCTACTTAAAATGAAAACTAATGATTAAATGATAATATTGCTCAAACTTTTCTCCGATGCCTTCTTAATGTTTCTCTGTTGCCTTTGTTCCCGGACACTTGTTGCAGGTTTGTAAGTGGGCCTCAGCATGAGTAAGAATTACTTAATGACATTTTACTGCAACCATACAACTTTGACAGTCTCATACTTGATTTATCTTGTTAACTTGATGGAATACTTGACACCTCCAAGAGACATATTTGTCTCAAAAAAAACCCACCAGAAGTCTAAGCAGCGTCTGTATGCCTGAGTTGCATAGCATTTCCCACAGGCATGATGTTTGTCGATAGTTTTCCCAGAGTTGATGGGACAGCTAAACAATCAATGCTGCGTAGATGGGATTTATAAAACTTAACTGTTTTAGGTCGAATTGGTATGTAAACACAGCATATGGAGATTACTTAAATGTAATACTGTATATATCTACAACTGTATATGGATTGCTCGTAATGCAAACAAAGTGGCCGTGAATATGTGAACCCACATAACTCATTCGTTGGTCAAACAAACCATCTAATTCTCACATCCTCTCTCTTCCCTGAATTTTAGTTAAAACATTATGAAACATATTTTTATTCAACATTAATTAGCTACAAATTGAGCTATACAGGTACTTATCAAATTATAGTTAGATCAGGTAGCAGCTATGAGGTGAATAATTCAGCAAAGTGGCATTCAGCTAACATTTTGATAGTATAATTACAGAGCAACGCAAACATACCAGCTTACAAATACAAATGTTCACAACACCATACGCTGTCTATGTCTGGGGTCACTCACATTGCTGCTGCTTTGTTAGGACTGTTTGACCTCAATATATAGGGTTGTATAACTATTTTTCATTCAGGGTTTCATGTAATTTTCATCGTCTGTGTGTAGAGTAGGTGTGTAGTAAGGGACTGAAGGCAATGAATACTCACCATGTTTCTGTAAGTTCAACAAAAGCTTTCACATGAGTGTCAACCTGTCTGAAGCATTCAATGTGAAAATAAAAACAGGACTAAAGATCTGAATCTTTTTAAACTCACTTAACACTAATATGTAGACAGCCCTTATAATACTAGCAGCAGGCAAGCTAGTACTGAAAAGAATTTCATTTTAGCAATCAGAAGACTTGCTTTTCAACTTAGCAGAAATCATCATGAGACATCATGAGACATAGTGTTGATGGCTGATATTGCTTTGAATATGTCTTTTAACCCATAAAAAAACACCATATAAATATTTTATCAAGGTGAAAAAGTAGATTTTTAGATTTAGGGCGCATTCACACCAGCCTTTTGATTCAAAATCTTGCTTGTTTGCTCAGAAAGTCCGGTACAGTTAGGGAGGTCTGAATGGGCAAATGGGTTATTATGCTGATCAAAGAAGCAAACTCTTGTGGCAGGACATTGGAGGGCCCGGGCAGGGATTGAACCCACAACCTCCCAGGTGAAAGTCATGCGCGCTGACCAGTCAACCAAAGGGATATCCCTGTGGCCAGGTAGCCAGGGCACATCATCAATAGGAGGCATAGCGACAGGACCCTCACTGTCACACTCTGATCCGCTTAAAAACATGGGTCTTTGTCATCTTCAAGTGAACTAAATCCAGGAAGCGAACTACAATGCAAAGGGGATGGCGGATACATCGCAGAGCATTGTGGATAAACACAACTAAAACATATGCGCATGTAGGACGATAGCCGGGAGAAGTAGCTAAGTCAGATGAGGAAGAACCCGGTAAAAATTTTAATAGAAATAAGGTCAACCAAAGATTGCTTGGATTTGATGCAGCTCTATGTTTTGCTTTGATGTGATGGAAACAGAAGCAAGTTTTCTTCTTGGTTGTTTGTGTTGTCTTGTCTGGCGAAGAACGGACCATGTTAGACATGGAAATGTCGCCATCACTTGCTCTGGATTTCTTGCAGAGATTAGAAAATCTCTGCTACATCAACAGGCTATTTGATAAAAAAAACATGCAAACAAGAAATATTCTGGAGCATTGACTGCCTGTGTGCAATAAAAAATGTGCATCTGCTTGTAAGAGCTTCTCCTTCACTCTCCTTTTCTGCTTTTCACTCGCTTCTTGCTGCTGTAGATAAGAGCAAATACCTTCAGTATTAAAATCAACACAACAGTGGATCTCATCTGATGCATTTGATGTGTTGTACAGAAAACAGCAATTTCCACAGCGAAACTTCTGCATCATGTCCTGCTTCCTGCACATCATGGACCAGATTGTTTGCACCTTATCCGGTACATGACATTGGCTAGTAGAGTCTGTGCTGTAGCAACATGTGGCAATACTCTCTAATTGAAATCTGTGTTGAGTGTTTATGTTAAAACACTGATGTATACAGATCACAGTATAAGCGGTTTAAGAATCTTAGCCCAATTTATGAAAAAAACATAATTAAACCATTATACTATACCAGTTCAGCAAACAAGCTACTTTTCCAAAATTGGTCAAACCCTAAAATAACCGTATTGGCTCTAACATGCAATCCTGATTAAATACAGATTAAAACTAAATGGCTAGTCGGACTGGTAAGCTTAAAAAATGGGAAATTGTTGAAGTGAAAAAATGTTTTATTACCATACAAATGAATACAGTCAGTAACACATTAGTGGCATGCTGTATTATGTGGTGAGAACTGGCAGGATTGCACAGCAGTAGGATCATGGCTACATGTTGAGATGTATTGCAACTCATACCGCTTAAATAAGCACTTCCTCAAGTGTTACCAAATTTTTTTTAGAATCCATGCAGATACCATGTTAGGTTAAAGGCAAGTAACCTCTTTTATGTTGCCAGACACTGATTTGTCTCCATTTATCCACATTCATTTGGTGATATTATTGTGTTACTTCCTGGTCAGCAGATCCAACCAGAGCCTCACTCCTTGTAGATGCTGGTTGATGGTTGAAAAAAAGAAGCGGCTGTGACTCTAAGGGGCCTCTGTGCCTGCAGGCAAAGCTGACCCTGCCATCCTTCTCTTACTATCTGTGTTGAAGCACCAATACTGGCTTCAGGCTACAAACGTACATGGGACAACTGGGTGTATGGAAGAGGGAGGGGTGACTACAAGGCTATATGGGGCAAAGGCTTAATTTGCCTGTTTTGTCACTAAATTTAAAAAGGAAAATGCTCAGAAGTGCAACATTTTACACTGTGATTAATCCCACTCTGTCATGGCAAACAGGGGGCTAATGGGGAGAAATAGGGTGAAGGAATCGGGGTGGTGTGGGAGTAAGAATTTCCCTGAAGTGAGTTGACTGAGGGTTTGCATGGACATTAACCATTTTCACACAGTTAAATCGGCTTCTGTTTATAAGATTATGATGTACATTTATTCTTACATAAAAACTAAGTATTTTTAATTCATAATAATATTTAGAATCTTTAGAACTCATAAAGGTTTCAGTATATAGAGCATTTATATAGTGTGTACTTTAAGCATCAGTTTCAACAAAAGAGTTTACGAATGCTAATGTATAAATGTACTTTGGACCACTTTCAAATACCATGACCAGCTGATGTAACATTTCCATCAGGTTTTTTTCACGATGGTCTTTTCAGAAAAAAATGTTGCGTATCAAGACCACTGGATGTGTCATTCACAGAAAACCTCCTGTGCTTCATTTATGATCATTTCTCTACAACAGTATGCAGGCATAACTGTAGGTCAGTCCTGTAGGCCCAGGAAGCCATGTCTCATTCTCAATTCAGAGTCAACTTCGAAACATTACTGGTGATCATGCCTCATCCAAAAGTTGCCCTTTTACAATTTTATAGGTGAAATATATATATTGTGTCAATGTTTTCCACCATAGCAGGCCAGTATCACACTGAACTTGACACATATAGCCCTTTTCACACTGCATTTTCAAGATGTCTGCCTGCAAGAAATGACTAGCTCTGTGATACACTAGTTATCATAAGCCACTTTCAGACTTGCATTGTGGAATATGTGCGGTAAAGTCCATCCGCTCTTTAACCAGAGTTATCTTTTCAAACATAGCTTCCTCGCTGACTTTTTACGTTGCGGCTATGTTCAGACATGGGGGAATGTTCCGGATAAGTCGAAAGAGGGTAGGACATCTTGTGTTGTGACCTGTCCGAACATTTCTTGTACGTTCAGTCAAAATGACGTGCCGCAACATTTCCGCTCTTATGACATGGGGGCTAGCCAGTAAATGTCCGCTACAGCTCTGAGGTAAAAGAGCGGAACGTTTGTCTGAATGCAAACGGTATAAAAGACAAAGTCCACAACATTATTGCTTTTCAGAGAATGTCTAAAAGGGGCTTTATAAAAATATATGCATTCATATGTTTAAAGTGCATGGTGACTGTAAAATGTAGCATGCTACTTTTCAACTGAGGCCATCAGGAGTTAGCTAAGTGTATTACTATTGAAAAGATTTAAGAGATGGAAACTGTTGGTGCTTTTTCAGCCTTTTTACTTTTCTATTTACTTTCTTGAAGTTATTTTTTCAATGCACAAGGCTGTTTCCGATGACAGTCTTATATTTCTGCATAGAGATCAATCTATTCGACATATAAAGAGTAACTGTTTGAATATATAATAATGTCAGAACTTCCAAATTTGGATAATTTGGGAGTATGTTGAAAAATTTGTAGACATTCTGAGGTCTCAACTATTTTTAACTTGCTTAAATAAGTTGAATTTGTCATTGAATTTAAGCATCACACCACAGATATGACAGGCAAAATATAAAGATTGGCTACAATTTGAACTTGAAATTTCTTTTTTTTTTTTTTAAAGATGTTGACCCATGTTACTGTTCAAGTCATGCTTGAAGGTTTGTTCTTGATGGTAATTACATTACTGAAAAACAGAATATGAAAAGAGAAGAGAGAAGTGCTAGAGATACCTCCTATTATCACTGTAAGGCCAACTTTTTAGGAAAATGAGCAGTCCGAGATAAGTAATTATCATTATCCTTGTGATAACCAACAATTATCAGACTTTTGGCTAAATTCAACTTTTTATTTACTAGTGTAACAGTCTGTAACATATCCAAGTGCAGTGAAAGGAAATGATAGCAAATACAAGGATATTTGGTGAAGGTTTTTTTTTTTTTGGAACTCCAGCACATATCTCTTTGAGTGACAGCCAGCAGTATTTTCAAGGCTTTCCTTCCTAGTGAGGCCCAGGCGACAAACTGCACATCACAAGCCGGCCAAGATGGCATCCATCTCACAGCCCTGCCACTGATCTCACCGCCATCGGCCGCCAATCAGACTCATCATGTAGCTGCCTTCTGCTTGCTGACAGCAGCCAGGGCCAAAAAAGTTAACTCTTGCTCCACCAGCCTGGACATAAAATACTAGAAAAACTGGTTCGCTCTCTTTCCCCTTTTCTCTTTGTCTCTGGTCAGATTGTATTTGTAGAAAATAAGACTGAACCACAAAAAGTGATCACTCTCTCCAGCATCCACCTCAGCCGCTTCACTTGTCACCGGGACAGCAGTGCAGCAAGGTTTTTTTCTGTCTCCCTTTTTTACACTTAGACCAGTCTCATCATCTCACTTTGCACACACACAACTGTAGTAAATTATTGTGTGAATGTGCATAGTGAACATTTCTAACTTAATTGGGAATATTGAATAGCAGATAATTAGATATTTGATGTGACACGTGGCGTCTAATGGGCTTGATGCAGTGGTCTCATGTTGTTCCCATAGCGAGAGGGATTTTTGATGTGTTGTCAGGCTCCAGTGTAAAAATAACTGAAGTGACAGCAATGACTTGGTTGTCAGTGTTGTCGAGGCTGGTGCGGATTTTCACAGCCGTGGTTCCTGTGCATGTGTGTGTATGCCTGTGCATATGCACGTTAGTGTTGCGAGCATATTTGTGTGTCTGTGAGCTTGTGTGCACTTGTATATGTGCATGTGTTTGTGCACTGCGATGTTGTGGGTGACAGTGCTGATCGCTGTGTGATGACAGCCTATCATTGTCGCTGTGCAAGAGTGAGAGTGGCAGGGGGGCCTTTTTGGCATGTGTTTTCTCCACGCCTTCATCTGTCTATGGCACTCCGAGCTTGGCTTAACAAAGGAGAAGCAGGGTGGTGAGGTGGAAGGGAGGGGGCACTGGGTGCTGGTGTTGGTGGCTGGGTGGGGCTGGCCGTTGAGAAAATGTGACGGTAGCGCAGTCAAATGGTGTCACTTCCACAAGTGGAGCGAAAAAGTCGCTACAGCTTCTCTTAAACTTTTCTTCTTTCAGTCACAAAAACATATTAATTGTACAACCTCAGATAGACAAGAAAACCACCTTTATTATTAAAAATAATATATAAAAGCCAAAATGCTGAATCAATGTGTCAAAAAAACAAACAAAAAACAAACTAAACACTCTCTTAGTGCCCTGATAGAAATTCATCATCACAAAGAGTTTTTGGCAGTTTGAAGGACTTGAGCATTCAGGTGTGTGTAAGATGTCTAGGTGGTACCACATCAATATTGATCTAAGAAAAACAATTGTTGCTGCCCATCAATATGTGAGGGGTCCATCTTTCTACTGTAAAGAAGATAATTCACAAGTGGAAAACATTCAAGATTCTTACCAATCTCCCCAGAGGTGGAGATTGCAGCAGTTAAACCCAAGAACAGAACATGCAATGCTCAGAGAAAGTAAAGAAAATTCCAAGGAGCTAAATCTCAGACTATACAGGCCTCAGTTAGCATGTTAAATGTTAAAGTTCATGACAGCATAATCAGTAAAAGACTGAAGAATGACTTGTTTGAAAGAGTTTCTGAGTGATAGTCTTTTTTTCTCTAAAAACAACATGGCGGCAGCTTAGGTTTGCAAAGGTGCATCTAAACAAACTAGAACGATGTGGGTTGCCCTGTAATAAATAGTCTTTCAAAAATTGAATGTAAAAAGTAAGGCAACTAGCTACAAAGAAAAATATGTAGCGTCAATATAGATTAAGAGTGTAAATTAAAATGGAAATATTAAGTTAGACAAACTCCAGATTTACTCACGCAGTTGAGGCAATTTTTGAACACAAATTGTTTAAACTTTTTCAGAGATATACTTTCAACTTAACAACATAAGTTGCTTCAGTTGAAAGACATGAGCAGACAAAGC
>JBBBVU010000006.1:23486551-23519868 GCA_037177055.1 Atherinosoma microstoma | reverse complement strand
TCTGCTTCACGGGCAGACATTTCTGGCCGTGATTCAGCCGCGATACGCCCGCGAAAGGCAGTGTGACCGGGCCTTAAGAAATGTGAAGCCTGTGTGGAAGTACCAAAAATTGCAGTTCCCCCCTCCTCCGCTAGGTGCTGGCTCCAAAACAGAGCAAATCCCCATAGACTCCCATGCTAAAAAGGCCAACGTCACAGCAGAATTAAACATGTTTACAGCCTGGTACAAAAAACATTTTAGGCTTGATAGGACAGGTTTACCTTCGTGACAACTGTGCGGGGAGGGAATTTTTTATAAAATAATAATAATACATTGGATGTATAAAGCCCTTTACATTGCAGGATCTCAAAGGGCTACAAATAAAAGATTTAAAAGAATTTTAAAAGCTTTGATAAAGGTTAAAAAAAAATCTGGGTTAGCTTTGTTAGTTCGTAGCTACAGGCAGCTCAGAGTTTGATGGGTGTCAATCATCCATCCCCATGCTCACAGCCCCCCTCTCAGCACCACCTCGTCGGCCATTTTTGTCGTTTGACGAGACTCGTGATGCTACCAAGATGTTGCGAAGGTTGGAACCTCCCAACGAGCCTCTTTTCAGCTCTTTAAAAACCTATGGGTCATGTGGTCTTAAGTTTCGTCCATTTCTTCTACAGTCACTGGAACAGACCTTGATATCTATCCAATTATTTAAATTTAATAATGTACTTTGAGTTACCCTCTTTGTTTAAGTTCAGACAACACCAGAACCCCATCGTTGAGTTTACTCTGAGTTTTCTAACTTCACTTCTTCATTGTTGATAGAGGAGCCCAAAGTTGAGGATGTTGACCACATGCACAATTTATCAGTCCAAGTCCTTATTGTTCAGCACAGTGGGGGAGGGGTGGGGATGATTTGAAGAACTGGGCACTTTGCAATAACTGAGTAAACCATGAACTCCTCTGTATATCAACGTATTCTAGAGTCAAATGTGAGGTCATCTATCTGACAGCTGAAGCTTGAATGAAATTGTGTCATACAGCTGGACAGTGATCCCTAACACATCAGCACTTTTACAACAGAATTAAGATTTTCCAATGGCCCAGTTGAATTCCAGACCTCAACCTGAAATGCTCAGCGAGCTGCTAATAAAGAAATGTCTGCAAACCTCAGTGATCTGAAACAACATTGTGAAGACGAGTGGGGAACATTTTCTCCACAATGATGGGTGAGACTGACACAAACAATCAATTACTGCAAATTATTTCTTCCAAAGGTGGTTCTAAAAGCTGTTAAATCATGTGGTGTAGGCCTACTTAGTTTTCACATCCTACCTCTGCAATTTGGCTCAATTTTTGTTAAATGAATAATGACACTGTTATGTTATGTTTGCTCTCAATCTGAGGTTGTATTTACATCATTTTGAGATCTAATAAAGACATGATGATTTTTCTGTTACATCCTGATATGTACAACTTTCAAATTGTACCTGTTTTCCCATGATTGTGTATGTTTGCTTTTACAATATCTAGTTTAAGTAGAGTAACTAATGTCTGTTTTCACATTTAAGATGTGTATACAGTACTAATTTGCACAGCTTTAAATTAGGTTTAGGTTTATGTTAAGACCCAGAGATTAAATCACTTCCACCAAGACCATTTCTGCACTGACAGGTTGGCTAGGTTGTGTTTGAAATGGCAAAAAATAACCAACAAACCTCAGATTATCAACAAGTGCCATGTGGCAGCAGTCATTCCCTTCTCTTGTTAAGGATTAGGTATGGGGAAGGCCTTTTATGAAAACTTGCCTCAAGCCATTCCTCACAAAGCATTTTAAAGAGACAGATCACATGATTCTATGTCAGAGAAAAGCTCTGCAGGCTGCTCTGGAAACACTGCTAAAATAATATAATACCATAAAGTCCGTGGGAAAGTAAGCCTAAGCAGCATTTGTGTTGGGGGGGCAAAAAATAAAATCCTGTAAACCAATCACCATAGGAGCAAAATCTTCCAGAGAGGGTGGCCTTGGCACACTATGGAACCAATTCATTGCACATACAGTAGAGTGCATGCAATGGGAACAATGAGAAGGGTAAAATTATCTTGGTGAAGTGACAAGGAAGTGACAGGCTGTCCATTAAATCAACACCCAACTGCCGCTTCCTACCTTAGGACCGTTATGGTGGTCATTAACTGGTCTGTCTGCCAATCTGTACTCTCCACACCAAAGCTTTCACTCATCTGCCGAGGAAAGCAGGGTGAGACTTTAGGTCCGGATCATAAATACTCATTGTATATTATGATAGGCCTGATTATAATCTTTACATCAACAATAAATGCAAGTTATACACACTATTGTATTTTGTTTTCGTCTCCTTTTTTTGTCATTCATGTGGTTTGACTCACTTTTGAGCTGAATTTGCTGTTTTCTGTTATTATTTATACCAGACAAAGCATGGAAGGGAAAAGCTGACAGTGACTCTTTCATCAGAGAAGAAAACAAACTTTTCAGAAGTGTGGAGGCAGTTAACCTCTAATAAACAGATGGACAACCCCAACTGGTGCTGTGAAATTAACAGGCTTGAAATAACAACAGGATGATTACATGCAAGCTGCCTACAATAGCGTTTTGTTTCATTTTCCATTAATTTCACTTTTGTTTCGTTATCTCAGATGGGTTAAAATTGTTGCAGTCAAAGGCTTTGACTATTACCTTAACAACTAATTTTTTAAAGATATATAATCAACTAATTTTGCATAAAATTTCTTCATTGATAAAATTTAGTGGAAATTTGTGCTTACAAATGAACACTTTCATGGTTAACCCTTGGAATCACATTCAGCAACTATGAAAAACATTAATGCCACATAAAAACTCCTACACAATACAAAAATTACCCTTTTTATCACGTCACTCTTTACATCTCAGCTAACCCTGTCAGCAAATCCTGACTCAAACTAGTAATGTTAATAGAGGATCACAAGGGAGTAGTGATGGAACTGGGAGAGGTTATTTAGAAATAGAGCTTCCAAACATGCTGTAGTATTTCCATATAGAAATAAATGACAGTATGTGGCCTCTAAAATCCAAATTCTCCAGACAACGATCGTTTTATAGAATTCTCAGGAATGGAGTTTAGCTTTTTACAGAACATTAAAAATCACCATTAAAAATCTATTAAAATAATTCATGACCTGTTTGTTCAGACTAAGAAATACCCCTGCGTCACACTGGAATTATTTGTGGCCACACATCTGATCTTAAAGTAATATTAACAAAAACGTATTGACTGGCTGCGGTCAGGAGAGAACCCACCACAAGGCCGTAGAGATTAGATTGTCTGTATAATGTCCTGTGTCAAGTAACGTCTTCATGTCTTGGTCTTTGTAATGAAGGTCGTGTACTGAATAGATATTATGCTGTGAAGTCACATTTTCTGTATTCAGCACAAGCAAACTTTTATTCATATAAAAAGCCTACAGCAAATGGTCAGAATTCCATTCAATCAGATTTACAGTCCACCACGTGAACATGAATGTCACTGCGTTTGAAGTACCACTAGTCTTATAGGCCTGTTTTAAAAGGATATTTTTCTTTTTTAAGATAAGGCATTGTGCTGAGAGAGGGATAATGTAATGTGAGGGTATTTTAAACTTGAAATGGAATAATTCTTTTTTTTTTCCTCAGGTGCATTCAACTGTGGTTGCTACAGTCAAGACCACATTAATTAAGTATTTTCAAAACCCTAAAATGAATGTAAATGGGGTCAATAGAAAATACAGTTGCAAAGGCTGTAAAATACAAAATCCCAATTCTTTGGAAAGACAAATAAAGTGGATGAACATTTGTTTTTAAACGCTCAGTTTAGGGTTCATGTCATTATCTATTGTTTTCTTTGTCCAAATCCATTTTACCTTGTCTTTCTTTGGTATCTGTACTTGGCACCTATGGCATGTATACATTTTACAGGACTTCAATAATGACAGAAGACCTTTGACACATAATATTTGGTAAAGGTTAGCATTATCGCTAATCTGCTATCACCTCCACATAAAAAGTTAGATACTATATACGCCGATCTCAGATTCTGATTTCACTTCATTACCAGCTGTGCAGAAAATAAACAAGCTTAATCATTCTAAAAATTTAAAAAAAAAAACTTAAAACTACAGTAATGAAGGGCTACTTTGCTAAATGCAAAGGCTGTTACATTATTGGTTTTCATTACACCATTGTCATTGCCAACTATTTTTACAATATTTTTCTTGCAATTTTAATAAAAAATTCCAAAAGAGGAATTTTCCTTGCAGGATTTTTGCACATTATGTCTCAATCTGTCAAAACTGATTAAATCATGACATCATCCTGTACGCATTATCAACCATTTTAGTTTTTTATTAGCTTTAATGTCATGAATATCATCTGTACTGGCTACTAATTACTTGTCAAAACATAGGAATAATAATAGTCAGTTAGTCTTGAAAGGTTACCAGATCAGGTGAGTTAAGACAGTCAGTATGCTTTTTTCCTTCTCAGCAATAATTAAATACACAGAAAAACATGGATTTAAACAAGAACATTCTTATAAAATCACCAGAAAGCTTTTTTAATTTTATTGGAGTAGCATGACTGAAATCTTCACAAAAGTATTTTTTCATGAGTTTGATGTTTCTTGACATGATAGAGCAATGCAACACCTAGATTTTCATAAGCAAATGGATGAACCTGGTAAGTGACAGGATGCAAGACAAATCACAGCATCAGTAACCCAACAGCACGTTATAATTACCTTGGCACACTTTCATTGTTAGTCTTCATCCTCACTGCTATTCTTAAAAAGCCCTTTGGGTTCATTGCGACAGACAAAGCTGAACTGAAATTAATATTTCCCATCAAACACCAGCAGTAGAGCTGTAATACCAGTGGACAGGTGGCCTACAGGCCTACAGGACCTCCGGACCTTCATCCATGCATTCCCTGGAATAAGGCCTGTCCAGAAAAAGGCCTTTAGGGCCTATCTTGTACCTCAAAGTCAGGTCTAATCTGGTTACCGTGGCAACAGCAGGGATTAGGAGTGTGATGAGGGAGGGGCTTTGTAACAAGACTAGTCATATGCATAATTCATGTAAACGAGCCAGTCTAGGAGGGGGTAGAAGTTGATGAGCGTGTCCAGAAGACACACAAAAGCTTAAAGCTCACAATAACCTAAGTGATGTCTTATGACTGTATTAATGCTCTCATCAGCTGATTTATAAACTCACCAACACAGTTTCAGTATAGATTAGTATAAATATTGAGCTAAATCCTTTTAAAATGGATCCTGTCTTTAAATGGTAACATGATTTTTTCTTTTTTCTTTCTAAATGCAGAAATATTGCTACACGTTCACCTTCCAATTCTGTTTTGATTCATTGAAGCAAATATAACACGAGGCTGATGGGATATAGTGTCAGCAGTAGAACAACACGCTACAGCTGAAGCTTGGAAAACAATCACATCCAGTGGAATGACAGGGGCCACTTCAAGAATATTAGTTATTTTCATTTATAAACAAATGTCCTACAGAACAAGATTATACTCTGACTCAATGCACATGTCACCAAAGTTGAACTCTGCCTGCGTGTGTGTGATAGAGAGATAGTGACTGTCTGCATTAGGGAATTTGAATGCACTTGTTTATGTGTTGCTCCTCAGTGGACATGACAAACGTGTCGCCTCTTCAGCATGTGCTACACCAATATGCCGCTTTCCGCCGCCCCCCGAAGACACACACTAACACCCAGCCACCTCTTCGCCCTCGTTCTCCTCCTGCCCTACACCCCCACACCCCACCTGCATAATAACCCCCCTCCCTTCCCTCCCTCACTTCCCTGCCAGAGCACCCATGTCCAAACCAAACACAACAGATCAACAACTCGACATGCAGATCGTGTCACGGGATAAATTATGCGCAGCGTGTCAGCTTCATACGTGGGCTCTCGGCTGGCTGTCCGTGACATGTGTCAGGGTGCCCCTGCATCTCCGCCGCACGACGCTAATGACGGGATGCTGGGTTAGCCTGCGATGCTCTCCACCCCACCCCTCCGCCTGCCCCCTACCACTCCAACCCATCTACCCCTTCACCCACTCCTTCTCCAGCCCCCACCCATCACCAACGATGAGACAGTATGTCACCTCCAGAAGGGCAGAAGATAAGAAATAAGAGGAATTTTTTTTAAAGAGGATAAAGATGGACAACATTGTTTGGCCTGATGGCCGCTGCTGAGTGGGGGTCTTTATGTGTTTTTCAAAGTTTATAGTAGGAATAATCAATAAAAAAAAATTAGGCTGAGTTCTGTACTCAATATCTTTTATTTATCTGTTGAAATCATGCAAGTTTTATATTTCTTACACTAAAAACTCATAATTGACAATATTACATTTAATTATCCATCAATAATAACAATAATGATACATGATGCATATCAATCCAACAGCCAGTATCAGTTCTTTATATAAGTCAAACTCTTTTATGTACTCAACATGACACGCAAGACCTTTTTAAAAACTATTTACAGGCCTGTTCGGTGTACCTGATCCCCTTCCTCCTTTAATCCCTACCTTCTCTTCCTACTAGGGATGGTGCATTTTTTATTTATGCTTTCTTCTTTCTTTATCTTTTTTTTTTTTGCTTTTTAAGTCTTTGTATGCAAATCCTGTCTGACTTGTCTGAATTATGTGTGTCTGTCCGGGAGCTTCTGTGATTCGGAGTGACTGAGGATTGCACACACGGTGATTGCATCCACTGGGCCCACTCTGAGCCTTGCATAAGTAATTGAGATGTCAGTATGTGTTCTCATATCCCCACAACAAAACTGTAGGAAAACATGCTCTGTTGAAGGTCATTTGAATAATTCCTTAATGGAAGGGAGGCCTTGTTTTTCGGGATGCATGAAAAAGCAAATGTCAATGATCAAAATCAAGCAGCATCATATCTCATGGAGGCAGCACTGATTCCTGGAGCACTTCACCCTCTATCATCCTGTCTTCCTCTCTGAAAAGATAGATAAGGGATAAGTGTCTATGTGCATATCAAACGCAGCACAAGCCACTATTTCTCAAGGGTCTTTTTTGAAACACAAATTGGTTTTGAGGTTTTGAGACATTTTCTGCGTTGACCTCTTTGATTTAAAATAGGAAATGACAGGAACATGGTAGTTGTTCTCTTACTCAAGATTTTAAAAAAGAAAAGAGAAAAACCCTGAGAGGTCAATGTTTAAATCATACATGTACACACGACATAAGGGGAAATACGTCATTAATCTTTCATATGTGGATTACTATTATAGCTATAGACTTGTCCCCAGGTGAGCAGACAAAGAGAAATAGATTTGCTGCTTTACAGTGAAGGTGTGCATAGAAAAGTATGTAACAGTGCATGGCTTCCAATATATGTCTCGATGAAACAAAGATTTGCAACTTGCCAAACAGACCTAAGCCTAAACTACCCTACCCCAGCACTACTAGCCAAAAAAAGGAAGGTGGAGGACAAAAAAAATGACAGCGAGAGAACAGAATGGATAGGTCTCGTATCTTGTTTTGTAAAACCACATCCCTCATCCACCAGGATAGAGGAAACATTTCATTCCCCTATGCTTTGTGTTTTGTTCGGACTTGTGATGGATGAAGGGCCTGGCGACACACACCTGCAGATCTCATCCACCACCACATCATAACTAAAGGCTTTGGCTGACTGAGATGATCTCCTACATCCGTTAGCCTGCTGCTGTCAAACACCATCATTCTCTAAAGACGACTCTGTCACATCAGCCGTCCCACTGCAAGATGAACCCACCTTGATGAAAGACTGCTGCCTGTCCATCAAAAAAATAGAGAAAGAACACAAATCCACCGCTGCTGACGGCAGCTGGGGTGCGGCCTGGAGATCACGCTGTGCTTCCTGGAACAATGTGCCATGGCTCTAATGAACAAGGCAGATACTTTTTTTTTAATAAAATGAAAGGTTTTCTTTTTTTTTTATTTGTCAAATTAAAAATGTCCTTGTTATAATGGATCTCATTAGCTCTGACAAAAGCTATGCTATGAGCATTGTGAGGCTTAGATGGATTATGCAAGTGCCCTAATGAAGTATTAGATCCTACACATGACTTTGCTGTTCCAAGGATGTAAAATCACAGTACCTTGATAGATAATAAGGATAAAAAGATGAACAATTGCAGAACTGCACACACCTCTATTGTGTTTGTCGTCATGTAGCATCAAAGTATATTTTTAAAGTTTCCTCAATGTAGCTGCTATGACAAGAGCATTGACTTGAGGTTCAGAGCATCCATAGCTCCCCAAAGAATTCATTTTAGTGCCAACATCACAGTGCTAATAAACAAAAGCCTTTATGCTTTGCAAAAAGTAGAAACATTTTGAAGGATGTTAGCCTAGCAAGTTATTTAAATCAAGTCCACAAACTGACTTAGGTGAGCATAAAAACAGAGTGAGGCAAGGTATCCTCTGCAAGACGTGGATGCTTATAATTTCTTCTCATGCAGAATTTCCACAATGAGACATTTTATCAGGATCCAAACAGATTTCTCCAACTTTCCTTCCTGATCCAGCACAAAGGCTCCCAGTCGTCATAGCTTTGTTTGTTGATTCTCCGTCTGACATTGTTTGTTTGGTTTGAGGTATCTCAGAAGGGTATTAAACCATACGTTGGAGTTGTTGAGTTTCGCAGACTGCAAGATGCACGCTGGGATCCTCAGCATGAACTTTGTCTTTGTTTCCTGGTTGACAGTCGTCATCATGCTGTTATCATGTACGACCCAGGAGCGAGGAGCAAAAACATACAGAGCCTAACAAAGGGCTTGTCAGGGAAAACCACAGGTGTGTTTCCCTTGAGGATACAAACATTTGGAGGTAATAACACACACTGAAGCTTTAAAGACGGACCTCTGGGTAGAGATCAACCACCACAAGCACTCGGATCAACGTGCCCTCTCTTATTTAGCTGCACTTCTCGGTGAGCCCTAGCTGTAAGGTGACACCTCTTCATCAGTGCCTCTATAACACAAACATACCTCATATAATGTCCTGAATCAGAGTGGAAAGCAGAGTATATTGACATGCAAACAGCACTATAACCTGGTTCTATCCAGGCAGTCAGATGCGAGTTATGGAGGTTAATATTCCCTCCCGTGCTCCCACAAGCCCAGGTAATTTTGTTATTCCGTTTGTGCCCTCTGTCTACACCCACCTCTGTCTGCTGTACATAATGGTCCCAGCCCTGGGAGGAAGCAGGCATTTACTTATACAAAACCTTGAGGAAATCCCTACCAATCCTCAGGGCTCACGTTCAGCAGCGCCCCAAACACAAAGGCTATGCAAATCTGCCCAGCCTGCGTTTATCTACCCTCGGTTTCCGTTTGCACCACGGGAACCAGCATTGTGCCGTGCGTGGCGATTATCGCATGTAATTTACATAGAATACGCACAGGAAACAGTGTGCTGATCTCTAACAATGCAGGAAAGAGCCTCTATCGGCTCAGGAGCTATCTGACGGCACAGCAAAAATTACAGGTTTAGCTGTGGGGTATTAAACCTACAAGGTGTTTTTTTATTTCCGGTGTGCAGGGAACACTATCTGCTGCAAATGTTGCTTGTTTATCTGCCTTGTTTGTTTTATAACCCAAGTCGAGCAGCCCTTTTCTGAGAAAGCCGTGTCTTCAGCCGGGCTAATCTGTCTGTGTTTCCTTTGTCACTGAATCCGTGTATCAACACAGCCAGATCGAGGAGGTGTGTAACTGCACAAAGACACTCATGCTAATATAGCTGGGAGAGAGTGTGTGTGTGTGTGTGACTGACTCAGCTGACATGAGACATGTTGTGAGTGTGAGCTGTGGAAGTCATAACACTGCAGCATGGCTTCATCCATACAAAGGCAGGCACTGTAAGTAGTCTATCAGGAACTTGAGACATGAGGGTGAGATGAGAGATCAAATTCCTGATGTGGACGCTTCACCTGCAGGGCTGCCTGAGGTAGAAAACACAACTCGTTGCCTACCTTTGGATGGGGGATCATGCAGAGGTCATTGTACATAATGAGTCACTTTCAGCTCTAACATCAGCTGAATGCCAAGACAGCAGTGCACATTTGATGAGTTTAGACTTGCAACAAAAGAAATTAGAAACTGCAAATAAATAAAGAAAAAGCCACAGAAATCTTCTGTCATGCTCTGCCCTAGTGTAGCTATGCAAACATTAGTTTATTAAGAAATAAATTAATTGGAAAGAGGACATTGCAGTGGGTTACTGCAACTAAATAGATCATATTTGATCGACTTTGGACAACCTGTGAAGAGTGCAGAAATTTGCTAATGAGCCTGTGCATTTTGACAAGTGAACCATTTGGCTCTGATGCACGATAATGGCAGTATACATCACATATATGTTAAAATTCAGTTGTGATAATAGCATTCCTATTGCCAAGTCTTACTTAAGCAGAGCAGACACCCATCTGATTTAGTTCCAAGAAGAAAGGCAAAAGTACACTGCCGTCATTAATATAACACTGATTCTTTCAGAATGGCCCTCCGAAGGCCAGTCACAAGCCTAGCATGGGTTTCTCGCAGTACAATAGGCACCCTTACAGGCTTATCATCCCCGTCATCTTCATCATTTTAATCATTGGCGGTATGATGCGGCTCAGTCATCAGTTATATGTATGACACTAGTGACTTTTCTTTTTCTCTAAAACTCAGCAAACATAAAAGCAGGCCTGTTGCAGCAAACAAACTGTGGACTAATAGAGACATTTCCAATCACACCTCTGCAATACCCGAGTTAAGAATAACCATAAAAGGAAATCCTGTTACACACGGTTAGGATTTGATATGGGTGTGAATGCTTTAATTTGCCCGAGAGCTAAGACTCATACACGTTGAGTTTGGTGCACCACCGTGACAAAAGAACTCACAACCACAAAATATATGACTGTTAACAACTGCTTTGGGGTTTATTTTACAATTGAGAAAGAAATGAAACAAACTAATCGGTGCTAAAAAGTTGTATTTTTTTTCCATTTTTTTTTCTTTACAATATTGTCGATAAAACATTGAAATGTATAGTCATTGTGCATCGCTTATTTATTTTCCACACCATTTCATGCATCAAATTGGATGCAAGTATAATTAAAATCATTTCTGTAAACCGAGCCAAAGAAGCTTAATTTGTATTTTCTTTAAAAAAGGACATTTCGTAGCTCTACAGCATATATCTATATACACCATCTGTTTTTATTTTTTAGCATTTTTCTATATAAAATGACCATATAAAAGTTAGAGAATGCACACACCTTAAGATACAAAGAATGCTGAGCCGTCTCAAATGGTAAGATATGTCTTACGGAGTACTGACATTTCACTGGTGGTCATTTACATGTAACGGACTGTTCTCTTTACAGCTGAATAAAGCGACACAATTTCGAAAGAGAGGGTTGTAATAAACCATACAACTGGAAAATTGCTATAAGGTGATACTTCACAGCAAGGAAAAGGTTTTCCTTTTCTTTTTTTTTTCTTTTTTATGAGCAAACTTGCATACCAATGGCCATTCACCGATTGCCTCGCAACCAAGAAGCAGCATTTCAGTTTTTCCAAATGTTCTTTTTTTCTCTCTAATACAATGACAGATTTATGAGCAGGCCATTCATCATCAAAAAACATTGCAGTGACAGGAACCCAAGGAGGATAGTGTGGGGGGTAGATGGGGGGGGGTTGGGATGATAATCCTTGATCTTTTCAAATCTGATTTTGACAATTGCGAGATATCTGGAAACATGTTCTCTTTACAAATTCAAAATTCAACTGTCTAAGGTGCTACTTCAGTCTTTCAGGGTATTCTTTCATTCTTTTGGTGTATACATTTAATTTTCATCTTCTTCATATCAAGTATGGTACAGTTCTCACTTCCATCAATTCTTTCCATTCGCCACTTTTACCATTGAAGCAGTAGTTGTATTTTTGCCATGAAAAGATTAAAATCTCGTGTTTAACCTTGTTTCACTAAAATACATGCACAGGTCAGACAAATAGCATATAAATATGTTACAAAATAAGTGTAAAAAAGCTTGGCAAAACAAAACAAAGGAAACAACATTAAAAGACATGGTCCAGTCAGGCAGTTGTCACAACTAAAAATAGTAAGACTGATTTTTTTTTTTGTTGTTGTTTTTTTTCTTTCCTGGCGGCTCAGTTCGGCCCAGTGCAGTAACTGTGAACAATGTCATTTTAGTGCAATGAAATTCTAGTCAGTTCCACAGCTGTCAGTCTTTCCGCTCAGCAGCTCGCAGACCTGCTTGATTAAACTTTCTCCATTTTGTCGAGCTTTTCGAGCTTCTCCAGAGCAGTGACAAACACCAGGTGGTCCTCTGGAGACTTGCCATGAGTCTTGCTGAGGTGCAGTTTGACTGCGTGTTTGCTGACGAATGTCCGATTGCAGAGTCTGCACTGGTACACTGAGCCTGTGTCGTCCTCTGGCGTGGTCAAGGCTGACAGTGGGCTGCCGAATGTCATTTTGTCTGTGATCACCTTTGAGGCAGCCTGCTGCTCCCGTAGGTGCTCAGCTGACAGTTTGGACAGGTCCTTCAAGCTGAAGCCCAGGTGAGACTCCAGGTGGCTGATGTAGGAGGAGGGAGTCCTGAACTGAGAGGCACAGTCACCGCAGAGGAACACAGGCTGGCACGAGTCCATGTTCTTGAGAAACTTGGTGCCCCCAGTCCGTCTCAGCTGGTATTTGACATTAGCCAACCAGTGAGATATGGTGGTCATTGAGAGGCCTGTGAATTTACAGATGTGGACCCTTTCCTGAGGGCCCAGGTCAGTCATGGCATAACGGCCCTCTGAGGTCTCTCTCAGGCTGGAAGCAAACTGTGCCTGCAGGATGAGGAGATGCTGGGGATTCCAGTTGGACTGTCTCCCTTTTCTCTTCTGTACCGGCGAGAGATCCTCCAGGGCATCCTCAAACGCACTGCCGTCGGCGTCTGACTTCTCTGAGATGGAGGAGGGAGTTGAAGATTTGGGGGTCAGTCTTCCTGTTAGGTTCTTTACCATGTCAGAAATGTCCATTAGGGCATTCTCTCTCAGAGGAGAGGAGACAGATTCAGGGAGGGAAATGAGGGGCTTGTTTCCATTTACACTATTGTTGGTCATGAGCACGCTGCTGCTGTTGTTATTGTTGTTGCTGTTAGTGATGGACTTATTTTTACTCAGGTCTATGGGCTGGTCATTGTTTTCATACAGCTGATAGTGGTTGGCGGGCTCAGATGTCTTGCCCTGAGGAGTTGAATTGAAAGCTGGCTTATCCATCATGCTGTTGCTGATTTTATAAAGCATTGACAGCGGATCCGCAGCTGGGCTTACAGGTTTGGAAGCCTTGCCCAGATGTGTGTTCATGATGGACTGGAGTGCGCTGAGAGGGTTGATGAAAGGACTTTCAGGTGAGTGATCAGTGATAATTCCAAGACTATTGCCATTGGTTACTGGGGATTGGCACGCCTCAGAGCCATTTTTTGAATGGTTGTTGTGGCCATCCACTAGGCTCTCTTTGGGCTCCTTCTTACAGATAAGCTCGGAGTCTACACTGCCAGGGCTACTGCTTCTCATACCAGACGGTTTACCTACAGAAAGGTCATTTGGAGATGGTAACGGCTCTCTCTGCTCTCTCATTGCAGGAGAAGGGGACTTAACTAACGATGAAGGCCTGCATCGTTCCAGGCTCACCATCTTTTCCTCCTTTTCTTTCTTCACAGTGGCAGTTTTTCCTGTCACTTTCTCTACAAGCTCCTCCATGGCAGTGACATTGCTCCTGAGGGGTGTGGGGGAGGAAGGGCTCCGAGGCGAGTGGATGACTGAATTGGGGTCACTCACGAGACCTCGTATACCACTGTTAAACATTGGCTGCATCTGGACACTCTGGATTGTTGGGGGCAGAACAGTAGCTGAGCTCTTCATGGCGCCCTGCAGCTGGTAGGCTGCATGAATGCTAGGATAGCCACCCCATGTGGGCGTGCCTGTCTGGGCCTTGCTGATGGCACTGGATACTGTGTTTTCAAGGGATTTAAGAATATCTAAACCTTCTTTAGGTGCCTCCTCCAAATCTTCTTCTCTTAGGTATTTATACGAGGTGGTATCAGTCTCTGATTTCTCACTAGAATCATCTTTCTCCTCTTTAATTTTTCTCTCCACCTGCTCACAACCTTCGGGTTTTTCATCCTCACCTCCTTCCCTTTTTTCCTCTGAGCCAGAGGAAAGGGCTGGGGAGACCGGCTGGGACTTAACACTACTAGGAACAGGGAGTCTAGTGGTGGTTGGCGGTAGTGGGATAGACTGAATCTTTTCTTCCACCACTGGATCAAAGACCAGCTGCTTGCCCTTCTTTGATGCAGAGTTTGTAACCTTCAAAAAGTGACCTGTAACCATCATGTGGGCAGTTAGCTGTTGTAATGTGTCGTGTGAGCTCCCGCACTCCATGCATTTGAGGATCTGCGCTTTTCGAGCTTCAAACTGCCATGTGTAGCTGGCACCGTTTTGGTAGCCATAGCGGTTGTTCGGTGTCACGTAGGGGTTAATTGCAGCTTTTGCGTCTTTACCCACATCTCCAAGAGAGACATTGCCACCACCACTGCCAGCATGGACAGAGTCCGGGGAACATGGAGAGACTATAGCGTCTTGGATAGCACGTTTTTTAGCTGACGTTTGCACCAGCTTAGTAGCCAAGGCTGGCACTGGTTCTTTGAGAGGCACTTTCTGGTAATGCTTGGTCTTGATCATATGAACGCTGAGATCTTGCAGAGACTCAAACGAGTGACCACAGTACATGCACTTTAGGACTTTCTGAGCGTCCTCTTTCCCCTCCATCTCCATCAGGGAACGCTTGCGTGGTTTGGACCAGCGCTTACCCTGATCCTCCTCTTTGTCCTTGTTGTCATCTCGATAGTGGCCCGTCTCATTCATATGGACTGTTAGACCGACCAGTGTGTCATAAGCAGCACTGCAGTCTTTGCAGCGAAACTTGCTTGCACCAGTAAAGACAGAGCCATACAGCTTGTTGTTCTGCCTATAGAGCTGCACTGTGCTGAACAGGCTAGGCTCGGGTAAAAGGTGATAGGGTGTCTGCTGAAGAGTTTTAGCGAGTGCTGCCTGGTGCCAGTCATAGGCCACACCCGTGCCATTACTAGCCCCACCGCTGCTGCTCCCACTGCTGCTGGTTGCACTGTGGCTGCTAACAGAGCCAGCTGCTGTGCCATTGGTATTGGCACTCACACTGCCTGTGTGGTTGACAGTGGTGGTGGAGCTCCTGCCATTATGGTGACTGCTAGCTATGTTGAGGCCACTGGTCTTGTTTATGGTTGTAGTTGTGGATGCAGATGCGGTAGAGACGGGCTCTGGAGTGGTGAGGGCACTGTTGACACTGCCAGCTGCAGCTGGCTTGGATTTCATGAGGTCCATTGTGATGCTCGACCAAGAGGCATCTGAGATGAGGTTTGCATAGACGGCTTTCATCTGTGCCAGGCTATCCTGGAAAGACAGGCCGTTGTTGGGGCGGAAGGCTAGAGCAGCGCCTTCCCTCTCCTGACCATCCCTGGAAGAGGTGCTTTTGAAATCAGCAAGGCGATCGCTAGCATCACTGAGCGGAGACCCATATCCAGCATCAGGGTTAGTGCCATTGCTGATTGGAGAGTCTCTGTAGCTGGGTGGCTGGCCTCCATCTGCATCTTCCTCTTCCTCATTGCACAGGAACTCTGTGTCCTGGCCATCTAATGAGAGGCCGTCATCCTGCAGGTGCTCTTCATCATCATGAGCGGCTGCCTTAAGCTCATCCTCGGGCATGTACGCTGGAGTACAGAGAAAGAGAAAGAGGGGGGGAGAGGTCAGCTCAGTGAAATTAAAGATTTAAAGCACACTAACAGAACCACTGTCAAAATAACACAGAACGAATACTCAACGATGGAAAATGCAGGCTTTTATTCTCATCCAATGCAAGTGTGTATGTGTCTGGATGCATGCATGCATGAGTTTGTGTGTATTTTACACACACATGTGGCTCAGAAAGCCAGTGGTGAAAAAAGCCTCCAAGGGAAAAATAAATCACTGAGCTTCTGACAGTTGTCCTTTTCCTTCCCAACTATCTATGCTTCCACACATGCCTCATGTTCCCCAGGAAATCACTGGCTGTTTGGCCTTGTTAGCCAGCTGCATGCTTGCATGTTCATCTCCCCATTTTCTCCTTCTTTCACTCTCTCCCCAAGCTTTATTGCATCTCACTCATTCAGTCCATAGAAACATTCTTCACAGTTTTGGATTATGCATCTGATCAAGCACGCTAATTTGGAGACTTTAGAGCTTTTGCTAACCCACTTTGAAGAGTTGAAGGTCACTTTTTATTCTTAATTCCCCTTTTAATATTTTGTTTTCCTCTTGCTGTAATGCTGTTAATGTTTTATGTAAAGCACTTTAAGTCATCTTGTACCTGGAATGTGCCATGCAAATTAACTTGCTTTACCAAGGCTTTTTAATTTGAGCTAATAAGCAAGAATGAGTAAAGCAGTGGTAGACAATGCCCGAAAAAATGGATAGCAAACACATGTTCAAAGACAAAATCAAAAGTAATAAAGACAGAGCTGTAACAGGTTTATCTGTAAATATGGAATCAAATAGAAGGATGCATGTCTGTGTGTGCATGTGCATGCTAGGGAAGCCACTGCAAGCAGCCGTAAGTAAGAAAGACAGGAGGTGGTTTGAGTTAGAACAAGTGAATGAAAAGAAGATGTGGAGAGAAGAAAAAGTGAGCTAGAGGCGGTAGTGGGGAGAAGGGGTGTAAGAGAAAAGGGAGAGAGGAGAGAGGGTGAGGGAGGCAGGGAGACAGGAAAGACGGCCCCCTAGCTTCTTCCTTTATCTCCTTCCTGCATGGTGAGATGTGTGTCCTAGATGCCAGTATCAGTCTCTCCTGATGAAACAGATGTGCTGTCAACTTCAAACGGCACGCTAACCTGTCACATCATAATCTAAGTGGACATAATACCTGATGTATATACACTGGCACCATTTACTGCAGCCTGAGAGGAGATGGGTGGAAGAGGTGGGGGAAGTGAGCAGCTGCACCATCAACTGTGACTGCATGATGATATGTGTGCGTGCGTGTGAGCGCTTGTGTTCGAATGCCTGCGCGCTCACCTTCCCATGCCTATCTTGAGCATGCATTTTGCGGCTCATACACGTTTGCTTTTGCAGTGCAAACTTGAACTCACCAACCATAATATTGCCAATAAGTCTGAGTTCGTTGTGTACCACTGATACACCCCCTCCCCAAATGAGCAACATACTCGCCTAACGCCTGACAGGATTTCAGTGAAATGAGAGCACTACAGGAGAACCTGGCTGCGCTTCAATCCTGACAGACTGAGACCGAGACAGTTTCTAAAACTCCTGAAAATCCCTAACACAGCAGATTAGCATTATGTGCTGTACTCTCTACAACACATCTGCAGAGTGTTCTCTGTTACAGTGCCTTCCCTCTCACTAACACACTTCCAGAAGAGGAGGCTATCAATACATATCAGCCATTTAATATACAAAGCATCCTGCAAAACCACTATCCATTCTTCACCAGCCCAGAAGAGCAACACACACATACAGTAGGAATTACCTATGTGACTCACTCGTGTCAGCTGCAGCCAAAAAAAAAAAAAAGCTAAACCCCCAATAGCTGGCAGTGTTGAACAAACACACACACACACTCACACACATACGCAGAAAACAGGAATGAGAAGCAGCAGATCAGAAATATCCCTGGGTGAGTGACAAAACACAGACTGCAGCAGGGAGGGGCTTCGAACGATGAGCAGGTCGCCAGGGAACCCTTTGACGATCCCTGTCAATCAATTCCTGTCCTGCCATGTTGTCATGGAAACAACAAAGAGGGAGATATCAAAAGCACACAGACAAAGGACTGGCAGAGACAGACATCTGTAAAAATCACAGGCAGCAAGTGGATGGTTTTGCAAGCCATAAATGTGCAATATTAGAGATGAAATGTGGCTAGCATGAGTCTGATCTCTTCATCTGTTTTGAGATGCTGCATCTATTCGGACAGGATGCTTAAAATGTGAGGCGTGAGGAAGGAAACATTAAGAACTACACATCAGCTCAATCAGTTCAAGTTGAAGATGTGTGTTTCTGACTGGCGAGCAGATTAAGCTCCTTCTCTCATCCTGGATGCACATATGCGGAGCAACACCGGCAGCATAGGGGGCGGGCTTGGGAAGGGGTAGGGCTGGCGTGCCGTCCCTGGCGGTTTGGGTTGCAGAGTGGGTGATGGCTGTGAGCAGGGCCATCTGCACGGGCGCCAAAGCGCCTGTCACTTTTGCTCGGGGACGTGCCGCCATCAAGGAGACAGGCGGCAGCGTGGCCAGGAGAAGACTGCAGACTCACTGTCAGAAGCAGCAGCAATCAAGACCGCCACCAGCCACGCCGGATCACCAACAACACGCACCAAGAAAGCAAGAATCAGCGCCCCAGTGACGCTCATCTCCTTATACCTACACACAAGGTTAATGTAGTATTCAGAAAAAAGAATTTGAAATATGAAAATTAACAGAATGTGTTTGGAGTAGCCTCTTTATGTGCTATGAAGAGCTCTTTTAAAATTCATAATGCACAAAAAGGCGTCAGTTCATGTGTCACCGAAGGTTTTCGCGTTACAGGCTCTGAAATGTACTTCAGGCTACAGAGCCTTATTTGATTATAGGGAAGAGCTTTAACAGAGCTCAAGTATGTGTTTTGTTTCCATCTGTCTCATTTGTTATTATTCTTATTTAAATGAGAGTGATCCTGAAGGACCAACCAACTAATGTACCATGAAGCACCCTTGATTCTGACTTGTGCCTCAAATATAAAGACTACAAAATGTTGTGTGTCATTACAGATACTGCACTTGCAATCTGTGATCAGGCACTCAGAGGCCACAGCAGAGCTGAGCGAGCACACTCCGTTTGATATGATGTTTTTCTGGCGAGAAGGCTGTTAACGCCCTGCATCTCCCTTAACTCAACTCTGAGCCTCACAATGGGACAGCATGATTGACCTAAGTACAGATCATCACTAAAACATTCTCCCGCATATGCAAGTTTCTGTATGACTTGACTTTTTGTAAATGTACCAAATGAAATATTACTAGCGGCCACGTCAGGACTTTGGCAAAGAGTGAAGCAGAAACATATCAGTCCTTTTCAAAACTTTGCTATCTCCCCACCCTTCCTCTTTTCTTTTTTTTTCTCTCCCCCTTCTCCCTTTTCTTTGCCGAGAGTCTGCTGGTTGTTAAATCAATATAACTCTCTGTCAGGCCCGCGGAGCTTCACCATTTGGCCGCTGTCAAAGCCAAACAAACCAGATAAGAAAGGCAGAAAGGCGATGAGACGGGAGAGAGAGAGAGAGAGAGAGGAAAAAGACGGGGATGAAACCAGTCAGTTTCCCCCCTCACCACCAGCCCCGTTTCTCCAACACCCCTCCTTCTATTTATTTACACACATTTCTTTATTTATTTGATGTGAGTTTGGGAAGAGGGGGCAATCACGGCAGTCATTTGCGGCACTAATGTCCAATCACGCACCCCTTCACTCATGTGATTTAGGCAGTGCAGGAGTGGGTTCGCAGCTGAGAATGGTGCAGGGTAGGTGGTGGGTGCAGGCTGTGTGGGAGGTGTTGGGGGGCAGAGGCCATTTAGGCCGGCCCCTAATAGGAAACTGGCAGTCTTATTCCTTCCCCAGATTCTGTTTGTCACCCCGCTCTCCATTACGTGCCTCTCAACCCTGATGGCTTTGGACAGGAGCTGATCAAAAAGCCATCGCTTGACCTACACGCCGTGGCAGAACGAGACTCGCGCCCTGCACAGGGAGAGGGGGAGATGAGACGGAGGAGGATAGGAGGAGGGGGTGCATGTCAGTGTACGGCGCAGAGAGGAAGAAGAGGGAGAAGGAGCAAGGAGGGGTGATAGCTCTCGGACTGGGACAAGAGGGCTGTAAATAAAATGACATTATTATTTCCTCTGTCCCGTCATGTAGAAAAGCCAATTATGGTAATGCTGCTGCCGGCGTGTCAGAGGGAATGCTGGGATGTGCTTCCCATGAAGCGGCTAACATGAGAGCAATGCCCTGATCAGGAACACAGGCCTCAGTTTGACAAGAGACTGAACAGATAGGGGAAAAGGAGTAGAGGAGGGAGAAATAAGAGATGGGGAGATATGAAGCTAATTGAAAAGCTGTGTGTGGGCCTTGTTTTTCCAAACAGATAAATACTGAGCTATGTGCAATGGAGAGGTTTTTTAGCATCATAGTCTGAGGATTTAGAGTCTGAGGGGAGCAGACGTTTTTTGTGAGCATTTACTCTTTTTTTTTCTATGCCATTTCACAGACATTGTTACTCTGAGCAGCGGAAATCTTTTTATTTTCTGAAAAATCAAGTACAGTAATAAAAACATCCATGAGGGGAGGGGGTGTCATCAGAGTCTTATTACATCCAGCTCCATGATATGAAAATGATGAGGCACCAGCCTAAAAGAAGCTATCGACATGAAAAGTTCACAAGTTCATGAATTATACGCCGTCATGCCTCAAATTCTGACGAGATGAATTATGCAAAGACAACGGTGAAAGAGCCGGATATTGAGGGTGAAGACGATCATTTACCTTAGAAGCTAATTCGTTCACGTCTTATAGGCTTCTCCTGGTATCCCTTTCTTTAAAATTCCTCCCGTGCCTGATAGGAGACCTCTCCTTAAAATAATTCCTCAGCTACTTTTTTCTTTTCACTCCCCTCCATTACCTCCCTCATTCTCCTTTTTCCACCCACCCTCCTCTTCCTCCTCTCTCCAGCCTCGCTCACACGCCCACATGGGCCCCTCCCAAGCGGAATAATGGGAGCATATGGCCTAGGCAGCACCTACAGGGCCTTAAATAACTGCTGCAGCATTCCAGCTCGCTGTACCAATTTATCTCCCCCCCCCCCGCACCCCATTTCAAAACACTTCTAGCCTGACTTGAGTTGAGCAGACGGCGGCGGATGGGACATGTTGTTCTTCAGACACGTAGATACATAATGGACCGACGTAGAAAGGGGTGTGAAAGTGAATAAGTGCTGCGTAAACAGGATTAGTGTTGAAATGCCATTTTATTGGCAGATACTCAGTGAGTAAACCGCCAGTGGATCCATGCAAACGCTTCAAGTCATGTTGAGTTACAGTGGGCCGGTGGCATTATGTAAAGTCACAGCACTGATGCTTTAGATGGCAGATTGTTAGTGTGTTTTGCCCTGTAAGCAGCGGAGTGTAAGGATGGCAATGCTAGACTACTTGCCTGTTAAACTTTGGTCCATATTTTTGACAACAATTGGCCAGCAACGCAACAACTGCAGGCAGGAAGTTGACAGAAAAACTTTGCATTTGAGAGACTGTTCCAGTTTAGGGGCTCAGATAACACCTTTCTTTTCAACACTTTAATTAGGGATGCATGATATCAGCGAAATATTCAATATATATCATTATTGAATATTGTGATAAAGATATAAATTGTCATATACAAATAAATAACTAAATGTATTGTGCTAATCTGGTGTGTTAATGAGGGCTACAGAGCCCTCATTAATTTGTCCATTTCATGTCAAAATATCAATGCGATATAATTGCGACAATGATACATTTTCTATACATTGCGCGGTAATGATTTTGATTGCAGATATAAGTCACGTACTTTGCTCATGCAGCACACCAGTCTGAATAAAAGCATCAGCTAAATAGCCAAATGTGTGCACTGGCGATTGATGTCTGGATTTCTGCGATTACATTTACAGAACAGAAAGTGAGGACGGGTTAAAAGGTCAGACAGGTAGCCGGTGCAGGTCACGCTCCCCTGTAAATACATCAATATGTCCCAAAGACATCCTTCTTCGTGACCTTTAGAGAGTGATGTATGGATTAACGGGCAGTCCGTACAGGAGTATTTGTGCATATGATCTGGACAGGTGTGAGATTCACGAAACACATGGGCGTGATTGAATGTGTGTGAGAGTGTGTGTGTGAGCAGGAGAGAGTGAGTGTGAAAGGTGCTGCTGTTTTATTTATAGAGCGAGCGCTATTTATACCCAACTCAAAGATCAGTTCAGAGAAGCTGCTTGTGGGCCACGGCCAAGATCACTCTCCATTACAGTGTATGCACAACATCAACAACGCGCACACACACACTTTAGCCTTTATGCAAGCTGGAGCTGCAGTCACTATGCTTACTGCTTTTTACACATCCATACAGTGACAACTCAGGGAGAATTATACAGTATAAGTATGTGTTAGTTTGTGGATGGATGAGGGATTTGAGGGGGATGGGGGGGGTTGAACCCACACTGACTGACTGAGTGTTCTTCATGGAGTACAGCAGGCTTTAACATGCTTGGGGATCAATACAGTGAACCAGCGCCAATCGATTGCAATTCATCTGGCTTTTCTTTTTTTTTTTTTATCATTTCATTCTCACCCACTCACACCGCACACTGAGCTGCAGCTGTCCTGCGAGGCAATACATAAATAAACACACACACACACACATTTGCATACACAAAAAGCACATAAACACGATAACACGTTCATGCACACACACACACACACACACACCTGAGCGGCTGGAAGAATTCTGCCCTCCACGCAAAAGTGGGTTCAATAAACCCATATGGAATTTATTTATTTTTATTGAGCATATCACCTCATCCTGGTCCTCTCTGCATAACAAGGCCTGTATAATTAAACCATAAATTTCAGTGCGCTCCTTTAATTACCACAGACAATGTCAGGAGGCAGCAGAGTAAACAAATGGCTTTGAAGTGAGCAAGGAAAAAAAATGTTTCGACACAGCGATGGAGAAGCTGTTCGTTTTGGTGGGGATGTTGTTGCACTTGAAAAGGATGAAATGTTCAAAAGGGTGTACGTGCGCGGGGAGTACAGTAAGTTTTTTTTCCCTCCTGCTTTATCGAAGAATGCTTTTGAGGGATGCAGTTTTACTGTGGAGTGAAAGGAGAAAGAATCGGTGTATGACTGCAAGCATCATAATGTGCAAATATATATATATGCATGTGTGCATGGTGTGTTTGTGTTTGTATGTAATTTACAATGGCTCTTGTCCCTCTTGACCACCACTAGAGACGCCCACTGAACTGTTTGTCTTATACAATATACGTTAGCTTGCCTGTGTGTGTACATTGTTTGCACACATGTACGTTTTAGGTCAATGTCAACACGCAGGCCTGCTTCTCAGCAGCTTAGCTAATTACACAAGAGCCCTGAAGGCCACTTAGAACAGGTTAGTTAATTAACAAACAGGCTGATTGCAGATTAATTGAGAGGTGTTCTTAATCTTCACCCCTAAATGCAATGGCAAATGCTAACTGGCGCTAATTAGGCTGGTATAGAGAGCTGAGAGAGTGGAGGTTGTATTTACAGTTAGCATAGCTTGTAGGGATGTGTGGCTTGTACTGAGCTCCCTCCTCTTCAGATCTGCCAACAGGTTCAGCAAATGAAACTTCAGCAGAACTACTGAGAAGTTAAAATAGTAGCAATTTTTTTTTTACTGAATTGCAGGTTTGCCCCAATATGTACAAGACAATGATTCTTGTTTATTTGGACTGAAATAATTGTTTTTAATGGATAGGCTATTGTTATTACTATTTTTCTTATCAAAGTAAGTATTAAATAGTAAAACCTGAGTTTCTAAAAAAAATTGGTATAGGCTACTGCAAAAAAAAACTATTCCAGTCACTGAAGAACAGAAGAAACCAGCTGTCGGACCTTTGGAGGAGAAATGTCACATTTTTGGTCTGATATCAAATTCTAGCTGCTGTACAATCCTGATCTTCTACGTCACATTTTGTGTTTCATAATGCACCAAAAGGTCTGGACTGCCGGCAGGTCGGTCTTCACAAGTTTTTTCTGAAATTGTTCCACTATTTATAGATGCAGTTTTTTGCAGATGACAGAAGCTCTGCCCACTGAGAGACTCTGCCTTTCTAAGGTGCTCTTTTTACACCCAATCATGTTATCAATCTGTTGCTAATTAACCCAATTAGCAGCAACATGTTCCTCCAGCTGTTTCCCTTTAGTCCCACTTACTGGTACCAACTTGAGACACATTGCTTCCATTAAATTCAAGATAAAACAATATTTTTCATGAAATGGTAAAATTTCTCCCTTTTAACATTTCATATGTTTTATATATTCTACTTTAAATAAATTAGTGTATGAGGAGATTTGTAAATCATTGCAGACTGTTTGCTTTCTAGCTATTTCAGAAATGGGGCTATAGTTAATTTTTCTATAAACTGCTTGACATTTGTGTTATTTTAAGGTTTTTAAGCATTACCAGCACCCTTTCAGACCAAACTAGCTTCTGGACCGACTGTGTATTGTTTGCAGCTGACCTTTCTGTGAGTGTTTGTGAGTGTGTGGCTGCATTCATGTCTGCTCCAGCATGAATAGTTTGTGTAGAACATGAAACCTGAAACGATGTCCACACAATGGGCCGCGGTGGATTACAATGGCAAAATGAAGAGAAATAGGCCCCTCAACAGGGATCTGAACCAGCACCCATCTGTGGATCAGCTGCCAGTAGAAAATACTCCTTGTTTTACCCTGTCCAACACACACACACACACAGTGAATCTTGCAATTTTCACAGCCATGAAAACTACTCCCCCAAGGGCTGACTTCTTCCAACTTCCATCTGCCTGGATAAATTTATCATACAGCTCCCCTGTCTATCACCACACACCTGTGCCTTTTAAGCCGTCCACCCTCCCCAAAAAAACACACACACTCACACTCCACCTGGCCTCTTTCAACCTCTGAACCCACCCTCAACAAAGTCTACCTCCTTCCAATAATCCCTCCCTCCATCCATTGACTCCACTTCTTCTTTCTTTGCTTCTACCACCTGCGCTTTTAAATCCCTACATCAAGATGGACCATTTTATCTGAACACACACTGCCAATGAATACACACAGGAGTACATCCATGTATTAATGCTCTCCTTGCCCAGATTCCAGGAAACACACACACAATCATAGGTATGTACAAACACACACACATGAGCTGTCCCTGACGAGACAACAGCCAGCAGCAGCTGCTTCCATCTCCTAGCAACAGCAAGCCTGATAGATGACCCAACGATGGATAATTACTGTAAATCAGCACAGCTCACACACAAGAGGCGAGAGAGGGGCGAGAGAGTAAGAGAAAGACTTGAAAAGAAAGAGTGAGAGAGGTAGAGAGTGAGGACTGGAGGGGATTAGAAATAAAGGGCTGTGGCTGGTCATGTGTGCACTAATGCACCTTGATGAGCACAAATTCATCTGCCTTTTAAAGCGCACGCACACTTAGTGATGACTGAACAAACGCACAGTAGCATGTACTAACACACACTTACATACACACATTTCATACTCTAATATACACAGGAATATGTAGTGCATGAAAAAGTGCACATCTGCAGGCCACGCATCAATCAAAGTTCAGAAGGGACACTACTGTGTAGAATCATATATACTTTATAATATATAGATTTTGCCATTGTGATGTCACACGTCCTATTTGTCCCACCTTTGATTTGTGGAATTGTAAGTAGCCATTTTTGGACAAGACACCTGATTTTCCCCCATTTGGGCAAAATTTGCAAGATTTACCAGATAATAGATTTATTTCTGGAGGAACCACAAGCAAACTAATCAGATGGAGTGATATTAAGGAATGGCATCAGAATGATTTGTGGAGAAAAATCAACTGACTCCGTTTTTGATGAGAGAAGTTATCCGTTTTGGATGGGAGTCTATTGCAGAAATCAGTCCTCTGTAGTGTTTTGTCAATGAGAAGAACGTTGACCCTAAAAACCAAACCAACGTGTCTTTTTGTTTAATCTTTCATTTATGGTATTGACCTGAAAGACCACCTGATGGGTTCCTTTTTGTTTCTAAATGATTGTCAAATGACTTTTCTTAGCTGTACAAAAGCCATTTACATCAGGCTGTCAAACTACCCCCAGACGTCTGAAATAATCTCACCCTGAACAAAGTTTACTCCAAGTTATAAACAAATCTTCCATGTGCACATGCAGCTGCTCCATTTACTTCCTCTTCATTTATAGCACTCTCTCTCTCTCTCTCTCTCTCCCTCAGACATGCAATCTGTCCCTCTCTTTTCCTTCTTTCTTTCCTCGCTCCCCATACCTCCCCCACCCCTCTCTCTCTCCCTCCCCTGTGCGAGTCCTGGCTGCTGCAGACATTTGATCTGGCTGCCTTGTGATAGATTGACAGGTAATGAGGAGGTTGAAGGGGCGTTGGAGACAGGAGCAGGTGTTCAGCACAGTCTTTTTGGCCAGCGCTAAGCTGCCATGTCCTTCACTGCTGTACCGCACCACTCCACTTCCTCTCCCTCTCTTACTCATTCTTTCCCTTCTTCTTCTTCTTCCTTTCAGTCTTTCTTTCTTTCCAGCATTCCCTCCCCCCCTCTCCTTTCTCTTCCTGAGAGAAGAGGACTATGCAATCCATCACGCGGTGACACGGTCGGACATAGACTGTCTTTATATGGGGAAAACGCATGGGCCGTGGAAATAAATAGAGAAACATCAAGCCTCACGCTGGCAGCAGCAAACTGGGCCTCGTACTGATCAGTCAAACTGTGTTGAGGAGAGGAGGAGACTGATTTGGAGCAACCTGCATTGAAAGGACTGATGCAGACTTTTAACATGGGGATACCTGTGACAGTATCACTTTTATAATGTTTGAATACGTATGTTTCCCGTTTGTATAAGGTTAAAAAAAAAAACTTCAAATCTGTATGGCATGGACCAAATTATTCCAAAAGTAACTTAAAAGCAAAACATATATATATTTACTTTAGATTTAGCAGCTCTTACAGGAAGCTTAGCTGTACACACTTAGTGGCACAGCAAAGAATAACTGAAAACCAAGGAGGAAAAAAAGACAAGAGAGGACTGTTACGCAAAAGAAGATGTTAGGACAAGTAAGGGCTACATTGAATATCATTCATTTTTATCTTAATTTAAAGGCGGAACAAACAAATAATTGTTTTTCCTTTAATTCGGATTCTACGCCTGAATTTGTTTAGTTAAATATTATCAAAGCCAAAGGGGGAAGTTTCTAATTCGTGGCAGGTTTAACCCAAGATGACCTCATTTTCCTTTGGCTGGGTTGGATCATGTGATTTTCTTTTAACCCAAAGCAATGCCAGCTGCAGCAGAAGCTCCTGCTTTGTCTGCTCTCTGTGTGACAAACAACCAAACGGGCTCTAAAGAAGATACTAACCGCTCTATCTTTAAAAAACACCTTAAATGCAGTAAGGGCGGAGCCTGTTCTATCGTCTGAGGAGCCAGTGAACAGAGCCGGTGGGGGGAAAAACAAGGCTTCAGACTATAAATCCACCCTTCCAGTTTACTACCAAGCATTAAAGGACATGTCACCCTCCTAAATCAGTGCACCTCGAGGAGACAGCAGGGCTAAAACAGGGAGCATTTGCATGTTCCCTCAAACATTCCTGAGAAGTGAACAAACTGCTCGACCACCTTCCCCCAGTTATATCAACATCACAGTTCAAACTGTTTGCGATTACGCCATTGCGTGATGGGCGCCACTTGCTTGCTGTTATAATGAATCAAGAAGAAGGTTGGAAAATGAAGAGAAACGCGTTTTGTTTTCATCACTGTTCCTACAAATTGATTTAAACATTCAAATTCAGATCCCGGGTCAGACATCTGACCAGCTTTCTCACTTCTTTAAAGCCCTAAAAAAACAGCTTCATACGGACGATCTTACAGACAGTTTAATTATTTAACATAAAACTAGATAAGAAAATGCAGAATTAAGGAGGAAGCCACCAAGCTTAAAATTAGCCTTTCCCAATTGTCACCCGACTCAAAGAGAACCTGTTTTCATATTTTAAAAAAAGTCATTGACGTGCAATCACATTCAAACACACTCGCCTGTCAGTTTATAACTCTCCTGCTTGTGCGCACACATAGACCAAACATCGTCCGACACGCAAATAGACACCCACACTTACACACTTTTTAAGCCCTCGCCTGGCATCAGCTGTCACACAACCTGTCTCGGAGAACTAAGCAGAGACAGACGCTGTCAACTTAGAGTGCCTCAAATGCCCACATCCAGCCAGGCAGAGGAGAAATCAAGCCTGTCTCCCAGTATAATTTGCGCTAATCCTTCATGGGAGATAGTGAAGTCTATGGCATATCTGCCTAATAGCATCAGTCACCGGCAGGTTCTAATCTCATATTTAGACCCATTTCCATCACGGACTGACGACAAAAGCACCAGCACAAAGTGTGATTACCTTCTTATTTTTTACATTTCTGCATGACTTGACTCCTGATAATGGCGGTGGGGATTTTAACGCTGGAAGCGAAAACTTCAGAGTTTCTTTTCTTAGTGCAGCGAGAAGAAAGTCATTTCAGGCAACGGCAGGAGACAGGTGGACAGAGAAAAAAAAAAGTTAGGGATGAACTCTATCAAGAGAGTAAAAAGTGGAGGTAAAGAGAGTGAAATCCTTTCAGTCAAGAGCCTGCACAGACCCCCTCACACACTCACATTCACATTGACACGGCCTCACATACACACACTCCTTTTCAAAGCGTTTACAAGCCGTGCTGTTTGTCCTGCTCTGCTGGCTGCTTTACCACGTGCATTTGAATGCCGACTGGAGTGCATCCCTCTCTTTCAGACAGCACCATAAAAGATGACACACACAATGAGGGTTCTTTTCAGCCGAGTGGGGCTGCCTGGGGGCAGGGAAGCACCTCCGAAAACCGCCACAGCACTTCAACTCTCAAGGCACAATGAGGTGCTGAGCCCTGATGAATAATAACAGATTATAGAGAAAGATGACAAACAGAACAGAAACAAACTGTATAAAGTGTTGGGATGGGATAAAAAGTCCTTTAGTGGCAGCTCTCCTTTAACAGCGAGTATGTGTGTGCGTGTGTGTGTGTCCCTAAAAGTGACCTGTCCAGAGGAGGGAGACAAAAAAGAAAGGGAGGTAACGAATGGATCCTAATGAAGCCGTAAATCAGAGTCCGATGAGAACAGACTCTGAAGGAGGATCACATCAGTGGAGATCAATGCCGACAGCTCCACACACACACACACACACACACACACACATATATAATGATGAGAGTAGTGATGAGAAACAGGCAGATGCCAGCGTTACCAAGCCCAGCAAACTTATGAAGGTAGAAGCGAGTACATGTGCATGAGCACAACCATTCATTTGCAAACACATAAACGCTGCATTCACACTCACACTCATCTAAAATCTATTAACCCCCCCCCCAACCTAAAAGAGCTCGCCTCGCCGAAGGGCTGAGAGTCCCACCTCCTTGCTCAATCCCGCTCATCTGAATAATATCTGCTGTGATGAATGGCACCATAACTCTGATATCCACAATCAATCTCAGCTTTAAAGACACATCCATCTTCTGTAATGCTGAATTGTGTGGTGGGGGGGGGGGTTGGGGGGTTGGAGGAGGTGTAGGGGTGCTTGCCTGACCTCCTACGGGAAGTGGAAGGTGGGGCAAGAGGAAAGCTGGTAGGTGCTGATGGAGGTAAGGCGGGGTACGATGGTGGTGGTAGTGGGGGCACTGAGTGATGTCTGTCAGCTCACATCTGGCTGCAAAAATAAATGAGGCTTATGAAGACAAATGAAAAGGGGGTTGTCTTCCCAGTCCCCTACCACCATGACACAAACACACACACACACACACACAAAAATGCACGGAGACAGTGGAGAATGGAGGTGAAAAGACAAAGAGGAGAGGGGAAGATGAATAGGAGAGGTGGGCTTTCATTGATGTGATCGTGCTTCAAGGACAGAGACGAAATTCTTTTTTTCGTATCTCCGAGCTGAACAAACACCAGCATTGTTGAATACATACAGTACGCTTTCAAAGTCCATATGGATCGAGTTGTCAATATACGGCGACAATACAAAAAGATGACTGATTAATCAGGCCAATTTTTACCTTTTTTTTTTTTTTTTTTTTTTTAATAATCGACATCGGCTGGCTTGAGCGCACTAAGCTGACTAACAGGCAGGCGCACCTGACGGCAGCACTGTGATGTTGCTGTGGCGACACAGACAGTAAAAGAAGTGCGAGACATATGACACTACAGCTTGTGTCAATCAAACTGCCATGTTACCAGCAGGCTTCAGAGGATGCTAAACTATTAGAGCAACGACATATATGTAACTTCCTGTGAGAATGATAAGGCTTTAACTCTTGTCTTTAAAACTCTTTAACATAATCTGAAATGTTACTTTTTGAAGGGAAATTTGACCAACCTCGGACCGCTTAGGAAGTGAAATGATAGTAAACCTTCAATCAGTTGGATCTCTGGTAGAAATGGATTCAGAAACCTGTGTTGGGCCACAGGGCTAAATAAGTAAAAGATGCTATCAATTCTGTTTTTGGTAGCAGAGAGTTTCACTCCCTTGAAGGCCATGTGTGACTCAGAGTGGCTCTCACACACGCACACACACAATGCTGGAGAACCGAACTGCTTAAGTTTTATTGTTTTATATGTTTTCTACTGACCAAATACAAGGAAATTCTGCTGCAGGTGAAGTACTCTGGAAAATGCACTTTTATATATCGTTTTTACTCTTCTAAGAATCCCAAAGTGTTGTTTGATCAAAATAGATGAATACATAAATCGGCCTACTATCGGCTGTCCTGATTTCTTAAAATTGGCTTCGGTTATTGAAGAACTCATATTGGTCGACCTCTACAAAACAGTCTTCAAAACTATAGCAGAGGTGGTGGATTATGTCTGTTTCACTGTGCTGCAGCTAAACTAGGCCACGTGTTGCTATCGGTTACGAGCTATCACTGAATTTTGCTTCACTCCAGAGGAAAACCTGGAAGAAGTGGCCACTGTACGACTGAAAACTCTCAGACTTGGACTCACACCTATGACAGTGGAGATGGGGGTAGGGGGAATACCTCAGTGAGCTGGAGGAGGTGGTGGTGGTGGTGTATGGGGGGGGGGGTGTAAAGAGTGAACTATCCATGACCTGTGTGAGGGGTCACCCCTCGGTGACACTGCTGCTGAATATTCCTCTTAATGATCAACCACGTCTTTTAACCCCCGCAGACAAAAGCAAGGAAACATTATACGGTCAAGAGGGATCCTCTTCTTTTCTTCTTCTCCTTTCCCACCACTCGTTCACTCTCTCTGTCTCAGCTCACCACCTCCATCAGCCCAACGTTAAATTTTGAATAATTAAAAGGAGAATTCCTCCCAGAGTTTTTCATTGAGGCTGTCTGGTTTGCCAGGACCTGGCTGAATACTGCACTGTCTGCACCTGAAGGAGAAAATGTGTTTATTTCTGTGATAGGGAGCAGGTTTAAAAAAAAAAAAAGAAGAAAAAAAAAGAAGCATTCTTTCTAGATGAATGAAAACTGTATTTAGGCAGCTCAGCATTTCCTATATATTGATTTCTGTCTCTTCTAATGTTCATAAATTTCCCTTCATTAAATACTAACGATTGCTAAATGCTGTTTGCTTATAATCGTGTTAAAAGCTATATAACTCCCTTTTTTTAATAACGGTTACCGGATAAATTTCCATTTGAATTTACTTTCTTCTCAATAGCAGTTTGACAGCATCTACCTTGGCTGCAGTCACTCAGGTAAGGAGGAAGGTTACAGTGTTCAATTCCCTTTAAACGTCTGATCCAACCACGGCGCAGAAAGGGAAGGGCATCCAGGTGAGATAGTTTATTGATTCTGGAAGTGGCCAGAATGGAGTCAACCCGAGCCGAGGCTGATGATGGGGGTGGATGAAGGGTTGGGATGAAAGGTGAGCCGATGATGGATGAGAGGAAGCTAGGAATGGAGTCCACGTGGTGAGGTAAGACACAAACACCCAAAAAGTGGCAGATAGACATGTCACGACTGGACTGACACCGCTTGCTACTGTAGGTGGTACATCGGTAACAATGAGCTTTTATACATATTCTGTGGCATGATGGGTTCTTAAACAGACACGGCGAACCCCGTAGACCTCTGACTGAGGCCTGACCAGCTAAGCTGTAAACTCTGTGTCAAACAACTCTTCAACAGCAGGTATGGTGATAATGTGTAAGAATGTGTGAGTGTTTACAAGAATTTCCACACTACAAAAAAATTAAATGGATATGTAAAGACTGATCTTGGGTGTTCGCAAACAGCTTCTCTCTGAGGCAGTTAATATAATAATGTCTTTAATCACTTCTGTGATAGCCAGATAATTATGAAGACAACACCGTGTTTGAAGATGCTTACAATGCTCTCCGGGCCGACTGAAGAACTGATATATCTCTTTCAAATCTTCTTCAAAGTTGGCCTGGCTTTGGCTTGGTGGTGCAGCCGGTGCCTGAACTGCACAAACACGTATTTGTACACACAGCTGCTGTGAAGACAGCAAACATTACAGGGCCCTTTTTCGGCACTAGGCAAAGTGAGTGGGAGGGGGTGGAAAGGGGGGGGGGGGGGGGGAGTGAACAGTGGGGGCGGGCTGAAGGAGTAGAGATGAGGGAAGGAGGGAGGGAGGGGAAGGAGGGAGGGTTGAGTGTTGGAATGAACTCTCTCAGGCTTTGTGGTGCACGTTTCCCAAGGCCCCCGCCTGGCCCCTTTGATAAATGACACATGTCATTCTGTCAGCTTGTGACACTGCAGCTGGGAGGCCCGGTGATATATGGCTCTGCTGAAAAAGGAAATCAACTTTTTTCCCCTTCTCTCTCTCCCTCTCTGTTTTTGTCCCCCTCTTTCTTTCTTTCTTTCTTTCCCTCATTCTCCCTCCCTCCTTCCCTCGGCCCAGACTGAGTGCACGGCCTTTTTATACAAGGATTTAGGTTTCCTCTGGTCCAATGAGCCGCCTCACCTCCCAAACACACACACACACACACACACATACACACACAGAGCGGCAGAAAGGCATGCAGGTTGCGGCTGGCTTGTTTTCTCACACACACTCGCAGCGACGCAGCTATCACGCTCGCGTTCAAAGCCGTAACCCGAGGAAAAGAGGGCAACGCCACAACGGAGGTAGATCCAGGATTTATGGCAAAAAGCCGAGGAAGTAAACAAAGTGTGCACTTTTTAATAGGCAAAGGGGTGGATGGTGTGTGTGTGTGTGTGTGTGTGTGTGTGTGTGTGTGTGTGTGTGTGTGTGTGTGTGTGTGTGTGTGTGTGTG
>JBBBVU010000006.1:23467053-23478137 GCA_037177055.1 Atherinosoma microstoma | reverse complement strand
GAGGGAAGGGGGGGGGTTGGTGAAAAAGACAAAAATTCAAAAGAGAATGAGGGTTTTCTCTAAGGAAACCAAAGGGAAACAAACCCACCCCCCCCCCCCCCCCCCCCCCCCCCATTCACCATCTACCACAACCACCCTTTTGCACACTCTATTCTCACGCATACACACACATCTCTCTTATAATTAACCAGCGTGTTCCACAGAAGTAGGAGCAACTATCTAATCTGCACTTCTTCCTCGTCTGCCTCCTCTAAGACTATCCAAGCCGGGCTTAGATGAAAGCCGGCGCCACTCCTCCCTATCCTCCACTCGTTCATGCTTCCACTCTCGTCCTCATCACCTCCAGAACGAGTCACTGACACACGACCAGTGGCTGCAAGTGTCACACAGGAGCAACAAATACACTAAACTTGGTTTGGCTGTTTGGATGAGAAGTGGAATGAGTGCTACTTTTCTTTCATCTGCAGAAATTTCTATTCCCTTTTTCTATTTTTTTTTCCCCGATTATTTTTTTTATATGCAACACACACACATTTTTAAATAAAAAAATAATACCTATAATATTAAAAAAGATTTTAAAAGAATGAAAAAACAGGTTCGCATCAGGATCGAATTGGGATGTTTTTTTAACTGCAGTATTTTTTTTGCAAATTAAATACATCAATCAATTTGAAATTTATAGAAATAAAAGCAACACCTAAAAAGTACAACTGGAACTTAAATAAATCCCAATTTTCATTTTTTCCATTTCTTGATTTCCAAGATATTTTGGTGCATCGTTTGGTCTTGAAACTCTAAAAATGAAAGAAACTGCACCAGATAATATCCTAAAAGAGTAGCGGGGGGATCTCTGTGTGCGAGTTCCTCTTTGAGCTGCAGGAAAGAGAGGAAGCTACAGGTCAGTCCCAGCTCCCAGTGGAGCATCAGGCTAGCCTGGTGTGTGTGCATGTGTGTGATAGCATGCTAGTTATTTTCTAGTGTGAGCCCTGGAGTGGAGAGCGTTATCTCTGAGTGACCCTCGTGTTCATGGGAGAATGGAAAACATCCCGTTTGCCAAGCTGCGATTGACCATTACAACCCATGATGTTCATGGTACTCAGTGGACAGTCTAATGGATCAATGGTGTGTGTGTACGTGTATGTGTGTGTGTGGTTACAGGGTAGGGAGGGGTCACAGCGATGTCATGTTTTTCATGCCTCCATCTACATGCAGAAACCTAACGGGAGCCACTCTGCTCCCGCCGTGTCCGACCTTTTCCAGAAAGATATTACCTCCAAACACAACATCAACACTCACACAGAATAGTACAGCGAGGTTCAATATGTAAATCTGAATCCACGCTTCTCAGTGTGGGCCAGAAAAATCATGTAAGCACTTCTTTGCTAGGAAGGCAAAGGAGACAGAAAGAAATTACCAGGGAGGACTGGTTGAATGTTCTCCATCCTGCTCTCCCCCTCTCATCCTCCTCCTCATCATCATCACCACCATCATCATCACCAGCTCCCTGCTTAAAATGATAAAACCTGCTGAGTTCAAAGTCTTCGTCGGCTGGCCCTCCTGTTCGACCCGCTTTGCACCTCATATTTCAAAATCTCTTTAAAATTCTGTAACTGTCTTTTGTTCACTCCAGTTGTTAATGCCTAACTTCAAAGGCTCGGCCTCATTAGCACAGAGGTAGAAACCCCTGTCACTCATTTACATTTGTTTAAAGGCTGCAGGGAGACGAGAGGAAAAAGGGGGAGTCCAGATCCAAAGCACTAGAAGTCAACCTTGTCGGTCCTCTGCCAACACCTGGTTTTATCAGCTGGTCACATTGCAAATATCCCACTCCTCTCCAGCTGTGGATATTGATTTCAGTGCTAAGAATTTGGGATGGGGACGTGTTAAATCCTCCACGTTAATGTGGGAGAACAAAAAAAATGAATGTGATGGGATTCAAACACCTGATTAAAAAAGAATAAGCAATGTTTGGGTTGATCTTTCAAGTGATCGATCCAGCACATACACACACACACACACACACTCACCATCCTTTCATCTGCTTTTACTGCATGCACATCAAAATAAATGAGGTGATTTTTTTCCACCTTAATTCATAACTTTCCCCCCCTCTTTTCTCTTTTTGGTTTTCAGATCCTGGTTGAAACGACAAGAGGGTTGTGTGTTTGATTGGCTACCAGAGGCATGCTCGCCTTCATGGAGGGATTTATAGATGTTTATCAGGGATGAATAGATCAAAGACTGCCACATGACAGGCGATCAATCACGCATCAAATCAAGGATGGCAATCCTCTAATAAAACAGAAAGAAAGGAAAAACCGCCTCTCACCACTCACCCCCTTCTCTCTTTCTCTCTTTCCCAGTCAATTATTCATCATTACTCACTCTTGAACCTCAAAACTCCCTTTTATCCCCCATAACATGCCATTTAGTTTATCTCACTATTCTTAATAGAACTTTCCTGGCAAAGGAGGGGGGAAAATTCACAGATACGTGCGTCATTTGCGCAATTAGATAGGTCTAAATTAGGGGCGAGTTGTTTTGATAACAAAACTCAATTAGTTTGAACCAGGTTGTAAAATAAATAGCAGCATGCAGCACAATTAAACAGTGTGATGTAGAAGGTGGTGTTCAGATTTGGCACTTTTAGATTTTTTTTTTTTTTTAAAGGAAAAAAAACAGGTTGACATGGGAGACGGTGGTAAGCGAGGGGCGGGTTATACCTGCTGATCGCCGCGGCTCTTGCTGCTTTCTCCTTGGCATAGTGACCGTCACGATCCACGGTGCTTCTCATGCAGGAATTTACAAACAAGTCAAGTCTATCAGTTTGAGAAAATCATCCCGTTCTCGGGGCGAGGGGGAGGTTTGATCTCAGAGGCTTAAAGTGACGGGCTTCTTCTCAGACTGGCGGCTCTTTTTGCGGATGTGATCTCTGGGTCGGCTTCAGCGAGAACACGCTCAGAAACAACGAAGGGATTCAACCAGCTCCCGACACCTTCTTGTCCATTAAAAATCATCTTCCTTCATGTCTCTCGTGGCAAGAACACCAGCAGAAAAAACTAGCACCTTGGAACCCAAGTTTTTAAGCTCACTCCTTCTTGGGAGAAAAAAAAAAGGGGAAAAAAATCCCCCCTCTCTAATCAACAGTCCTGTTTGGAGGGGGAATACGGTTTGCTGCGCCTTTTACGCACGCCAAAACTGAAAAAAAAAAAATATTTGGGGCGATAACCAAACAAATAAGTCCAGTGTAGCGCAGCGGACACCTCTGATTAGGATCGTATCCTTGTGTTTCCTTCTCCTGTTATGCCAGAGACCTGAAGGAGAGAAAAGGGGAAAGGAGAAAACAGACAGGCATTAGATGGGTTAATGTCAATCCCGTCACCAACACGCCACCTCAGCCCGGATCCAGCCTCACCAGTCCGGCGGAGACTTTTTTCCCTCCCTCCCCTCCAGCCCTCTTCTTCTCCCATTGAAAAAATAAGAAGAAGAAACGGGACGAGCAGGCTTTCTCTTTTACTTACGTTTTAAGAGTCGTGAGAATGATTTCAACCGCTCATCTCATCGCATCTTGGACAGAGTCGGTGTTTCTTTTTTTTCTTTCTTTTTTCTTTCTCTCTTTTTTTTGGAGGGGTTGTTGATGCGGTGGAGAGGATATCACTTGAGAGAGAGAGGGGGGGAACAAACAGGACGCAGGCGCATCCAAGCTTCGCCAAACAGCAGATCAGAAAGACATGGATGAAAATATTTGTCTCTTTAAAAAAGAAGAAGGGGAAAAGGAGGAAGAAGAAGATGAGGAGGAGGGGGGGTAAAACTCCAGGGACTGATCCGAGGTCTCCCAAAACGAGGAAAAATGGAAACGCGGTGGATCTCGAAGCTGTTTTCAGACAGTCTCAACTGATAGACAGACGCATCGAGTGGCTTTTCCTGCTACATTTTTACTCCTCCCCTCTCCACAAGCGTCACCCCTGACAGAGGAGCCTACCTGTCAATCTTTTTAATTGTCTTGTTTCGCCCCCCTTTTGCCTCTCTCTCTTTCTTTCGCTCTCTCTCTCCCTGCTTCTCCATTAGCTTTTAAAATTCCCAAACCTCCGGGAAAAAAAAAAGGGAAGGAGCCTTTCGGAACTTGAGATCGACCACAAAAAAAAAAAAAAAAAAGAAAACACAAACTTGCGAGCACGTAGCACGAACTACAAAAAGTACATCTTAGATATAATGTTGAGCTTCTGATCGCGTCGCAGTTACATGGCATGAGTTGGGAGCTTGACTCTCAGCTCAGGATGGGTGGGTGGGACGAGAAGGGTTCAATAGTCCAAACATCTTGTGGGAGTGCTGTTACATGATTTATGGAGGAAAAAACAAAACAAAAAGTCTCGAAGCTTCCAGAAAATGATAGTCAGATGACACGGCTACATGAAAGCCGAAAGGGATTAAATCAGTGCACCTTCAGAAAGCTCTGATATTTGCTTTGGTTACAGGTGTAACCAACAACAGCTCTCCAAAATAGAAATAAAACGGGAGCGCATGCAGCACGCCACGTGGGCGATAAATATATAGCCTAAATATGCATTTTTGTGTGTGTACCCTATGTGTGAGTGTGTTTTAACACATTGGACAAGATCCGGCGGGTTGGTATTTCCGTGGCAGGGGATACGCTGGGAGATGAGGATTGATTTGTTTCACCTTACTAGGAAGTGAATGTTGTGTCCGGGAAGGGGAGGGACTCCAACGACAAGTCTGAGGCGCTGCTGTGCGTCCTCCAAGGCTGCGACACTGCTTCGTTTCAATGCTAAAAACTCAATTTTTCTGCTTGCCTTTTAGATGCTGAGCCTCACATTTCAAAACATAGTGAATTCAAGTTGTTTAAACGCGCGTTTGTTTCGGATCAGCTCGGCCCGGCCTGGTATGGTCTGCACGCTTAAGGCTACATGTGTAGAGGAGATAGCGGGGGAGAAAAAAAAAGAGCCTGTAGCGCAGGCTAATGGTGGTTGGGTTTATTACTGCCAGCAACAACACGTCAAGTTGAACTTTGTCACAATTTGGAGCCATGTCCGGTCGGCTGCTGGTACGGAGCGGCGGGAGAGCGGCGTCTGCTGTCGGCTGGGGGCGCAGAGGCACCGACGCACTTTCAGGAGTTCATCCGGTTACGAAGCGCTTCATCATAGATATGTCCTACTCAGCGCACTTCATGGATTTTAAAGGATCCTCCATACCGAGCAGCATGAAAAAGCTGGTCGTAACCAAGCTTAGTCCCAATTTCCGAGAGGCCGTTTCTCTGCAAACCTCCGCCGTTCCGACACCCGGAGACGCAGAGCTGCTCATCAGAAATCGGTAAGTTGCGGTCTTTGAAAGGTGGACAGAAATACTGTTTGTGTGTAGGCGCGTTCAAAGAGACGGTTTGTGACCCGAAGCGAGTCCATTTCACGCCGATCTGCCACTATATCGTTAAGAAGTTACAGAAAGGACTCCGCTTACCTCGTTTTCAGCCACGTCCGGCACCTGCGATCATCATCATCATCATCACAAGATGGCAAAATACGTGAGGAATAAACGCTGTCCTGTTACTCCAAGTTCCGCCCTCCCTGCGTTTGTCTATCAATCCATCTCTCTCCCTCCCTCTCTCTTTTTTTCTCTCTCTCTCTCTCCCCCTCTCTCTCTGTCCTCCTGTCGCTCTACGTCACCAACCTGCAAACAGAAAGTCGTGGGGGGGCTCAGACTGGCATCAAGAGATGGAGATGATGGAGAAGGAGATGCAGTGTTACATGGCGCTGGAACTGCAGCATCATTCACGAAAGGAGGAAACAGGAGTGTGTTTAGTGGATTTATGCACCTTTTGGAGCTTGATATAGTCTAAATGATTAAACATGAATACATAAATGGCATTAAACTAAATATTCATTTGATTTAGGAAAAAAAAAGACATGAAGGCTATTTTTGAAAATCCAGCTGGAAGTCATATCTTCTTTTGATTTACTGGCTGTATGTATGCCTGGTGTGGTTTTTGATGTAAAATCTGCTTTACACAAACACTGCAGGGTTTATTGTTGCATTTACTGCCAGTAAAATGCTGTTTTCTACTAGACTGAGTGTAAAACATCCTACATTAGGACCTTATTAGCTTGTAAGGCAGTGATCAACTGCTTGCGAACTAAGACCTTTGACCATTAAGCTGCCCGTATAGCCGTGATGCGTCACAGTGGTGGGAGTTGGGGAACATGTTGGGGAAGTTGCTTGTAACCTGAGATTTGGATTCCTTCATTTGTTTTTGCATGGCGCAAATTCAAACTTAATTAAACAAAAGCTGAATTTCAGTGTGGGTAATTTGTGTTATAGAAGATTGTATCTACAGGCAAAGGAGATGATCAATTTGCACGACGCAAATGAAGGTTTTATTTGAGGTGCCGAATGATGACATCACAGTTGAAGATCTTTTTAATATATAGAAAGACCCTCAGTGATGCGTCGGTATCTTATGTGATCAGTACGGGTACTTAAATGCCGGCATATAAATGCACATGAAAGGCGAAAGGTGACATCAATACGTGTGGCTCCAAATTAAATCCTTTTATTTATCATTTATTAAAACTCTCCATTTCATTTATTGCAAATGGACATTGATTTTCAATTTGTAATATATTAAAACTAAAGGCCTCCAAAGCGCAAGGCTGAATTTAGCTTTTTTTTTCACATGCACGGTTATTTGACTTCTTTAAGTCTTTAAGAGGTTTCCATTTGAACAGATTGTGACTGTTTTACCACCAATATCCTCTCTTTTGGATTTCTTTAAACTAGAAAGGCGCAGTATTTCTAGTCTGTACATCCAAATGGCTGTACCTTTTTGATAGTAACATAATATGTCTCTGTGAGGAAACCGATCCACAGATGTAAAGAAGTCAAATCAAGGTGTTTTGTTATATCATCGTTACCCATCTATAAACCACAGGAGCATTATCTACAAGCTCAAAGTACACGTGTGACATGCACAGTAATGAGGCTCAGCATGCGTGCCGCTCTAAAAGACAGTAAATGATTTATTTATACATTCCTTTCTCACAGATTTGTTTCCAGCGTCTTACAAAAAACGAGATGAAAACAGCCGTCTTCGTGTTGAGGCAAGAAGCGACTATTTAAGATTTTAAAAAGTGCAGTTTGTTGTGGGTGTCTCTGAAGACAATGAATCATGACATCACGCAACGTGTTTTGTGATACGAGCCTTTCCTTGTCAGTGTAGGATTGTTTTTTGTTTGTTTTTTTTTTCAAAGAGGAAAGGGAGTCTTTGCCAAATCTGTGCTTTTACGTGTCGGTAGACGTCCTGACCTTCATGCAGGATTTCAGGAAATATATGCTTACGTTTATGACCGCCTAAGAACTTATTCTTCACTGGAATGAATGGCTATCATCTGGCTCATCACATCATGATGCAAACGTTTTATCCTCTCACATTTTAACCATCACTTATTGTTTTCTCTTGTGTTTCAGTTTTGTGGGAATCAACGCTTCTGAGATTAATCATTCCGCAGGCCGTTACGACCCTTCGGTAAAGCCTCCCTTTGATGCCGGTCTTGAAGGTATGGGTGAGGTTGTTGGCCTTGGCCTTAGCGCTAGTTCCCAATACACCATCGGGGACACCGTGGCCTACTTCGGCAAAGGCTCATTTGCTGAGTACACGGTGGTACCGGCCAAAGAATGTGTGCCTGTTCCCTCTGTGAAGCCAGAGTTCCTCACCCTGCTGGTGAGCGGTGCCACGGCCTATATCGCCTTGAAGCGTCTGGGCGACCTGGCTAAAGGGGAGACCGTCCTGGTCACAGCGGCTGCAGGGGGAACCGGACAGTTCGCTGTACAGTTTGCCAAGCAAGCCGGCTGCCACGTCATCGGGACTTGCTCATCCAATGAAAAAGCCGGCTTCCTTAAATCCATCGGTTGTGACAGGCCGATAAACTACAACGCAGAAGATCTGGCGAAGACGCTAAAGAAAGAATACCCAAAAGGCATAGATGTGGTGTATGAGTCAATCGGTGGCAGCGTTTTAGAGCTCGCAGTGAACAGTTTGGCCAAAAAAGGCCGGTTGATCGTGATTGGCGTCATCTCAGGGTACCAGACCCAATCCGGGTTCCCACCTTTCCAGGGAGGAACGCTGCCAGTCAAGCTGCTCATGAAGTCGGCCAGCATTCGGGGTTTCTTCCTGCCCCACTTCCAAAGTGACTACAGGGAGGCTCTGAGCAGCATGATGCAAATGTTGGCCAATGGGAAGCTGGTGTGTGAGGTGGATTGCGGAGATATGGCACAGGAGGGGAGGTTTGAGGGCTTGGAGTCAGTTTTCCGGGCGGTCGACTACTTGTATGCTGGGAAAAATGTGGGCAAAGTGGTGGTGGAAGTGACCCCACCAACTGTTAGTAGTAGTAAGCTGTGATTTAACTGATTAATAATGCACTAAAGATATATTTGAATGTACCGTATTAGAAACGCTGCTGAAAACCAAAAATTTAACACTTTTAGTTGTGAATAGTCAGAAGAATCATTATTTTTCAAATCTGCAATAAAGACATGATTATTTTATTTTATGAGAGTTGAACTATGAATTCAATACAAATATTTGGCATTAACTTCCAACCCTGCACTGATAGCAGTATTACACACACTAAAACAGAAACAGAAGCCTCTGTATTTCACCCATAAAGATATTTTCATGGTTTCTCTTAATCTTTTGCACCCACCTACTGGTACAAGTCCACTTCTAAAAATTATCTTAGACCCACTGCCATATTGCTTTTAGCACTCTCAAGCACTTTATCTACCATAAATGTTTTACGATAGACTTCATTGTTTTTCTAATAAGGACTTGCCTTGGTATGAGCTTGTCAGAAGTGAGTGCTGTTCCAGGTGCGCTTGGCATTTCATTGCCTGTTTGTGGCTGACAGAAACAGCATTCACACAATCAATCTTTATATTCACATGCCCCGAAGCTGCACATAATAAAAAAAAATTAGTCCGGCTAAACAGGAGTTGGACTAGAAAATGTCATTATTTTCTCTCACAATGCGTGAAAAAAATCACTTGTGGTGAATGTTTTGGAAAATTCCCATTGACACTTTTTTTGTCGTTCAATCTTTTTCATAAACACAAAGCCGAGCCTTATAGAATTACATATCAAGTTCATGCATGTTGCACTAATACACAACTAAATGATTGATGATTTCACATAAAATATATCATCTAAGAGGGTAATTGTTGAGCAAAATTACAAAATCATTCAGTGTGATTTGAATTTTGAATTTAAACAGCATATATTCAACCCAATCTAATAAAAAGGGAGGAGTTAAAGCACTGTATGTTGTATTAATGTGCTGCATGTCACCTAAAACAATCACTTGTTCCTTCCTGGCAGGGAGGGCTGCAGTCTTCATGCACTGTGAACATGTTATTTCCTTATCCAGGTGGCAACTCAAAATATAACCCAGTGTGAAATACATTACAGGTGTGACCCCAGCATGCAAAGCTGCTACCTTCACCAGACGGTGTAGGAGCCCAGTAACACACCAGGCCAAGGCTGTTCTGCATTTATGGTGGAGGAAGTCAGAAAACCGCTTAAAAGTCAATGTTGGTGAAGACAGTGGCGTTATATCCTTCCTATGAGGCCTGTAATACAGCTTGCATAGAAAATATATATTAATATATTTTTACCTGTAAAGGTATTTTTTAATGTTTATGCAGTTTAGTAGAAAATCTGTACAGTTCTGTTAATATTTAAAAAATCCTGTTGTATCATAGTGACCTTAGTTACTGCACACATGACATTTTGGGGTTATTTCAATTCATATATAATATAGGTCATATATTTATTATGTTGTAGATAATTATTTTTTAATCTATAAAAAATGTAGGGGATATAATGAAATCATTCAGATGTTATTACAACCCCTCTCCTGGGTGTGACTTTGGTTCCCACCTGCTTTTGTTTGTGGTGGGATGAATGTAAAAGTTCAGGGAGCCTCATGCAAGGCAACATGATGTCCTGTCGTGTTGTTTTAAAACAAGTTTACTGAATGGAAAACTGTAGCCTGGCATTTCACCTCCAGCTCAAGAGACTGGAGAACGCAACTCTGCAAGAAATCAGGGTTACTTTAGGGTACTTTTTTTTTTTTTTCAACCTGTGACAAATAATATTCAATCACCATTAAATAAGACCAATTTGAGGCTACTTTGTTTTATGATTAGTTTAAAGCAGACATAGAGGCTTTGGGAGTCATATTGAGTGTGAATGTACACAACAGGCACCTGTGTGACACCACTGTTTGCTCAGGTGTTAAAAAGCAAAAGCAAGCTCTTACATGCCAGCCGCACATAAGGTGACAGAGGTGATGATGTACGCAGATGTTTGTATGAATTTAACGTGCCTGAGTAAAGCGTGCATCCACGGTGGACCGTGAGGCGGCGGCCAGGTTTATCATCTCTTCAATTAACAGGAGAGGCCTTGTCTCGGTGTCCTCCGGGGCCTACCTGTACCTCCACTGATTAGTGAGCAGTCACAGCCCCAATTAGAGAACACAGCAACCTGAAGAGACAACACTCTTTATTTAATTGGATTGTGTTGCAGTCCTCGGCTGCTAACTGGCATTGTACTGAAGCAGTGTGGAACCTCAGAGCGTAAACAAGACGGTAAAGATCGAGAGCAGGTCTTTGATGAAGTTGCACATCAACACAATGGCGTGCAACTAAGGGGGTGAAAAAAATCTAAATTGAAGAAATTAAGCTGTTTCTCATTTTAGCTGTGAAAAACTAGCGTTGCTCCTCAAAAAGAGGTTATTAACATGTCACATTTAAGTAATTGTACAGATAACACTAGTGAAGGATGAACAAAATGAAGTAAAATCCAAATATGGATGAATTATACTGTGGACAGATATTAAGTGTGGTCAGAATAATTGTCCTGAGAAAAAGATGTGAATGTGCTGATGTTGGTAGCCCACAGAGCTTTTCAGGTTTGTTGCTCTTTGACATGGAGATTTTAACTCCGGAAATATAATTTAGCTTGGCCGTGGTGACTGCAGCAGCTAGTTAGTTTTGAATGACCACTAGCATACATTAGG
>JBBBVU010000006.1:23455516-23466953 GCA_037177055.1 Atherinosoma microstoma | reverse complement strand
CATTTAATTGTACAGATAACACTAGTGAAGGATGAACAAAATGAAGTAAAATCCAAATATGGATGAATTATACTGTGGATAATAATTGTCCTGAGAAAAAGATGTGCATGTGCTGATGTTGGTAGCCTACAGAGCTTTTCAGGTTTGTTGCTCTTTGACATGGAGATTTTAACTCAGGAAATATAATTTAGCTTGGCCGTGGTGACTGCAGCAGCTAGTTAGTTTTGAATGACCACTAGCATACATTAGGTAAGGCTATTGCTACATGTTAGCTAGCTAGTCAAAGGAAAGCAATGTTTTACTATCATTTCATATTTATTACACCTGGCCACAGTGAATCCTACTGCTGAGAAAAGGTTACATTATTTCAGGATAAAAATATGAACAGCTAGCTTATATGTTGGCTAGCTAGTTTAAAAAAAAAATACACCTTTATTTTGTGGCACAGTGCTGCTTTATTTCTCGATAGTTGCAAGATATTCAGTGTAGAGAAATGCTGAAAGCTTTCTCTGTTTCTTCTTTTTTTCCCCTCACTTTTCTCTCACTCTAATATGTGCCACCTTAACAAAGACATCACCCTCATAAGTGTGGCTTGGTAGTCTACTTCCAGGTGCCTCAGGGACACTGGCTTGCTGCTTGGTGCTGCCAGCATCCAGACAGTCCAGTTTCTTTCTCTACAAGTCAGTCAGACCCCCTCAACTCCCCAACTCCCTGAGCCCCCATCACTCCTACCTCTGCCTAATTACCAAACCTAAAACCCCACTCAACTAATTAGCCACAGCAGACCTAGGAACTGTGAGTAAAGGTAAAAAGATGGCTTCATTCAGGAGTGTGTGCGTGTGTGTGCGTACGTGTGTAACAGAAAGAGAGAGACAAGAAAAAAGGAAATGGAGTATTCAAGCCTCTTTTAGTGAGCACATTTCTACAACCAATTAAAGTCGTTTATTTAACTGTTTGCGAGACGGGAGATGTGCGTGACAGAATGATACAGGGACGTGTTTGTTTGCGGCCGTGCACAATTGTCTCTGTATATGTGGAAGTGCGGACAGGTTGCATGCACGTGCACCTGTCTTCATGCAAACACTCGCTCACAACATCCACATGTGTCTCAATATGGCTGGCAATCTGTCGGCCTCTCCGTCGATCAGTGGCGTGAGAGCTCAGTGGGACATAAATTACAATATGCAGCAGCACCACTTGTGTAAGTCTCAATGAAGGGGAGGAATAACTTTCTTAATCAAGTTCCCCTGATTAATTGTAATAAAGGTGTCATCCGTAAATGTGTCCTCCTGATTGAGTAATTCGGGGCTGGAGACAGTAAGCACATCCCTGGTGATTGGGGAGGGTTGGACAGAGCCGAGAGAGGGGCAGGGGGGGGGGGGTTTGTGGAGGACATGCTGAGACACAAATAGCTCCTGGGCACACTGGCAGCCTTCGCCCAACTGACAGTTATGAAATACAATTATCAGTGTGATCTGCTTAAGAATTCATCAGCGGCTTCACCGACCAGTAAAGACGTTCACAGAGACAGAAAGAGGGGGGTGGGGGGGGGTGACACGAGAGGGGGGAGAATGCCTCACTGATTAAGTGAGGATTTTATTTTGTCCAACAGATTGTTCACATTATGTTACACAGTTGAAAAAGAATAACTCTCTTTGTTCGAACTCATGGTGTCGATTTAAAATCCAAACCGCAGGATTTAAAAGGGTTAATCAATTTGATCTGTAGTTTCTGGTGGTTTGAAGAGAATTAGCATCCGCTGGCAGAAGTTTAATCTGAGAGAGAAAGAGAGATATTTATTTTAATGGTACTGAAATAAATGCTTTGTGATCATACAGTCTCATACTAAAAGGAACAATAACTATGCTCGTGTACATTCTGGGCTGCAAAATCATTACTTAGGCTACCTACTGTTGCATATCAGGATTGGTAACGTCTCTTTGTTTTGGATTGAGTGAAACTGCCGCATAATTCAAGGCTTTAAATATGTAACATGCCTGAGTTTTTTATTGCAAAATGTGCATACAGGGACAGGACAAATGTGTTTGTATCGTCAGGTTAAAAAGAAAGTATAGTCTCTTAATTCTGAGGTTTTTACATACAATGACATAAAGATTACCCGCTCTACCAAATTAGGTTAACACTACCTAAGATAAACAACAATATGTGACCTTTTACATCCTATCGTAATTTATTTAACAAAAACTTAGCTAAAATGCAGAAAACGGGTGGAAAAACTAAACAAACCTGTACTACTTCCATAGAAATGAACACTACTGCATTTGCAGATGCAGTTAATTGATGTGAAGGCCCCATCATGTTAAAACACAAAGTTCAGCACAATTAGAAATAATACTTAACAATGGTTTGTTTGGAAAAGTTAGCTGAAGATAGTTTATTTTCTCTAAAAGGAAAATGGCAGCACGGCTTAGATTTTAAAAGCTGTATCTGAACCAACCACAAGACTTGTGGAATAATTTTAGATTAGACTAAAATTAAGCTTTTTGATATTAACTCACAGCACCACATTTGGCAAAAAGCAAACACATTATATCAACCCAAGCACATTCTACAGTACTAATTGTACGGTGGAGGGTTTATGATTTGGGCTTGTTTTAAAGTCACAGGGCCTGGGCACCTTGCAGATATTGAGTTGACTATGAACTCCTCTTTATACCAAAATATTCTAGACACAAATGTCTGACAGCTAAACATCGGCCGAAACTGTGTTATCCAATAGGCCAATAATCCAAAAGCAGTGAATCTGCAGCAGAATGGCTAAGAAAGAAAAATATGAAGGTGTTGCTATGGTCCTTGATTAAAGTGCTGTGGTGGGAGCCTTAGAGAGCTGTGCATAAACAAATGTAGCAAACTTCAATAAACTGAAACACATTGTAACGAAAAGTGGGGCAAAATGTGTCCAAAACCACAAAAGAGACTAATAAAGTAATCCAGAATATGATCAATTCAAGATGTTGAATCATGGGTCATATTTAGTTTTTCACACATTGCTTCTTCTTTTTGTTTTTGTTTTTGTTAAATAAATAAAGAAAAATTTAATATTGTATGTCTTGTATGTTCATTTGACATTGTTAAACCGAATTTTAAGACTTGGCAAAGAATAGGTTGTTTGTTTGTTATGTTTTATAATGCCCTCCTACATACAACCTTAGAATTAAAGGTCTGTTACATGACTGTATTTTGTTCTGTCCTGTATCCAAAAGGGAAAGAAATCCCTAAAAGCCCTTTTACCAAGACATCCATGTCCATGATGATTGTAAGTAAAAGTTTTGTCTACACTGGTAATGATTACCAGATATGAAAATGATTACCTCCAATGTTGTTGTTTTTCCTGCTTTGTTCTCTGGTTGTGCAGCTGTTGCCTGAGACCGGCTGCTGATCAGGGATGTTGAACAGAGGTTTGCATGATTAGGTCCTTAGTTGTAGTAATATTGGGGTCCTGGGGAGGTAGTGGAAGGTAGGAGTGGGATTTCTGGTTCTATACTCATTCTGTTAAAGGTCTGTACTTGTATAATGCCTTCGAAGCTTATTAAGTCTATACAAAAGGTTTTTTTATCCCCCCGTTTACACACTATAAAAGGTGTTTACCTGCAAATGAGTGCAAAACTGGGATTTAGTACCTCGTCCAGGGACAGTACCACTTAGAGGCGGGGTATTGAACTGTCAGCCCTAATTCTAATGGACAACCCGCTTCAATAACCTGCATCTTCTCTAAATCATACTAATGTTTATAAATCTCTAGCTTACTCCAGGTTCATATTAGCAGAAACCCGGTGACACCTTTGTTCTTTGTACTTATTTTGTGTGTTTGTTTTGCTCACCCCTGCCAGGTGGTAGGGTCTGTCACAAGGTTAATGACAGCCTGCTGTGAGGCTTCAGTCTGTGTTTATTTCATTTCATTTTCTCTTTTACGGCACTTCTTTTTCCCTCTTCCACAACTTTCTGTGCCACATGAAAACAAATCGAAAAGAAATTGAAAAATTGTCGAGACATAACACTGCAGAATACTTGCCGTATTAATATTTTCAGCTGAAAGTTGTTGAGAGTAAGAGGAGACCAAACCAGCTGATGATTTTAACACTGTGGTTAAAAATCTTATCAAAACAGCTGTTACAAAACAGTAACATATACCTGCAAGCACATTGAATAAAAGATCAAAACAAGAACTATTTGACAGATAAAATCAAACTGAAAAACAGTTTTCCTCCCTACATTAACCCTTCATGGCATTTTTTGTGGCCTCTGAACAGGAGTGAGGGTTTCTGACTGTGTCTGTTCAGATGTAGATATATATTCAGGTGAAAGGCAAGGGCACTATTCACCAGCTCAGGATTAATGACAACATCGTCACCATGCTGACCAGTGCTGCATTTCCATTGGCTGGATAAAGAGGAGAGGAAAGATGGTGGTGGGAGCAGGGGGGAAATATGAGCATCCTGTCGGCAGAATGACGGACAGGTCCTCAGTCCAGCTCCCTCAGGTCCCCCCTGTCCTCATTCTTTACCGGCCTGAGTTGGCTGGCGAGGCAGCGTCTCTGCGGCCAAGGACACAGGGGTGTCAGCAATGCGTCTGGGTAACATCGTTCATCAGGCCGTATCGGTAATGGGTAGCTCTCTGTGACAGTGGTCATCAGGACACAAAAGCAAAAGGGCCCATAAACATCACATGACAGATGACTGGGAGGACAGCTTTGGACAGGGAGGGAGGGATGAAGAGCGAGAGATAAAGTGAGACGGAGGGAGAAGGACTTAGGTGGAAGAGAGATCTCAGGCGGGATTGTTAAGTCTTAGGAAAAGTCTTAAGCACTGGATGGTTTATGAAGGTCCGTGTTCAATGTCGGCTGTGAAGGAAAAAAGAAATCACCGGGGAATTGTTCTTTAGCTGACGTCCAACGAGAAGCCCTGAAATGAGCAAAGTCAGTACAAAATAGCCAGGACAATTAAATCAGCTGAAGCGCTGAAATGAATGCAAATCGTTTTGTCTTGTTGCAGTGAAAATATATTGACTCAAGCCTATCTGCTCCAAAGGCAACCACCATCAACAACAGGCCTTGTTAAAAACAAGAAGACTGTTTAGAGTTGTATTTAAAATGCTGTTTTATGCAAAGTTGAATCTCCAGAACTCATAATTTCCTCATATTCCTAACCCTCTGCTAGTGCAACAAACCAATTAGTGCATTTAAACCTTCTAACCTTCAGCGTGGTGCGTGTTGTGTGAGAAAACAGTAAAACCGAAGGTCCAACTTCAAAGATGTTTGCTCGAAAGCTTTACAGAGAGAAGAAAAGTTGTGCATGGAAAGACACCTCTTCAGACGCTCAAGCCCGCAGTGCTGATATGCCAGAAGATTTCATCAAAAGGCTGTTTGGAACAACTTTGACTTCTGAGAACTTGATAGATAAGCACACAGTGTTGGAGGAGCTGCCCAAGGATGAGGATTTTTTTTTTTTAGATGAATGACGTCTAAGCACTTTCAGGTGGGGTGAAAGTTAAGGAATAATTATGGAGGTGATAGCAATGACAGAAAGTGAGAAACAGGTTGCGTGAAAATGAGAGGTGAGGGTGTCGAGGTCTGTCACAGAGTCGACTGTAGGTCCCTGCGGAGAGAAGACAGTCGTTGTGTTAGCAACACCTTTGTCACCTCAGGATGTATACTTTGTCTTCACGTGTTTACAAAGACATCTTGCCCCAAAAGTGAGGTATTATCATCAAAAACAGAGAATCCGGCTCCTTGCAGGCCTTGCTGCGTCTTTCATTGTTTTGTTGAAGCAGCCTTGCCCGTCCATTAATCGTCATCCGTCCATCCCGTGCACCTGTATATAAAAGGGAAATTAGAATATCCATCACTTGAGCAAAACGTCACCATGATTGATGGGTTAGTCACCGGATCCCCTCCGCCCCCCACTCAAGTCTGTGTTTCAGGAGTGAGAAGTGAACATTATCTAGTGCCATGATCAGATTTAGTCTGCACATTTCCATCCAGGAGAGCATTTTGAGTGGATGATGCACAATCCACACGAGGAGGCAGCCGGCAGAAGGTTTATGGAAATCTAATATCATAAGGCTTTTTGGTTTGTTAGACTTGTTATTCATGGAGTGGGCTGGTGACACTTCTGATATAACGGTATAAGACAATGTAACGAGGCAGAATCTCATTTTCTTGAAGTGTTTCTGTCAAACTATGCTCTGAAGGATGATGGGGAAAATCTGTGCAAACAGGTTTTGAGTGGGGTGTGCTAAGACTAAAATACCAACTGTTCTCAGAGAAAAGCCTTTGGTAAATAACAGGAAACATCCTCTGAGAAGGTGATATGGATGCCAGAAAGCCGAGAAAGCACATTTTCCTTTCAAGCTGAGCAGACAGTACTTAAACAAAAGGCATAAATAAACGGCGGAAACAGACAATGAACATTAAACTTAGGATAAAACTGCTAATGATATTTATTCAGCTACGGTATAAACTATGTCAGTCCAAAAATGCTGTAGTTTAAAAATCCATCCTGTTCAAGTTTATGTCTCTCCTTCTCTGTCTGTCTCTTCGCCTGTGGGTGTGTGGTTGTGCATGCATGTGTGTGCACTTTGACGAGGCGCAGACAGGAGCCCTAACGCTGCAGGATGGAGAAAGGTGAACAGGAAACAGAAGGTGCCCATGGAGGAGGTATATGACATCTGTCAGGATCCAGGGTGGGTGGGGGATTCAGCGCCCCCCTTCTGCCGGCCGAGGGTCACCCATCGCGCTGCAGTCGCTGAAGTTGTCACGACACCATGACACTTCCTTGGCAATGGTGGCCGAGAGCCTGGACAGCCTCGGACGTTCAAGACACGCACATATTTTTTGAGTAAATTTGTCTGAAGGGAGTGGGGGGCATTTTGTATGTGCTGTTTGTTCCTTCTCTGAGTAGAAATGTCAGCGTCTTGCTTATTGTTGTTTCCTTTTCTTCTTCTTTTTTTTCCTTCCCCCTTCCTCTTTGGGGTCCTGGATAGAGGAAGGTCAGCTGACACGGCAAGGTCGACAAACAAACAAACAAACAGAAGGAATTAAAATAGAGAAAAACAGGGGCGGATGAAATGTGGCGGCGTGTTTTTATCGCTGTGAGCTTGATGGCTTGTAGCAGCCATTACTCTCTGTTGTGTCCTCTGCCCCCCATTGGTTGCAACAACATCGGCTGGCACGGCTGCCAGTGTCACATCATCTCATACTTCTGCTTAACTACATGGACAACAAGGGCCACTTCACACCAGGATCAGTTTACCGTTTCTTACTATTCAGGCAGCTGTGTCTTCTCAAGGTGGGAAAGGTCATTCATGCTAGATTTAATAAGAAAATAAGTTTCTTTAAGCCAGCATGAGATCAAATTAGATTTTATAGTTTGTGTTGCCTTTACAGACAGGGAGAAACAAAGGAAAAAATGCTTGGGGAAAAAAAGTATCTTGAACTTATTTTATGATAGCCTGGTTCCAGACTTCTGACTCACTGCCAAATAGACTTTTTAATGAAATGGCAATTCAGTCTCATTATCTAATCAGGCTGATTGTAAAGTCCCCAGTGTTATGACTAAATAAAAGATGTCTGGCAACCACTTTGTTTATAACACAAATCAAACGGTAGTACTTTCAAAGGCATGATTATTTACACAAAAAGAGTTGGCTGAAAATATTTGGTGTTATTGTTGAAAAGTTCATCTCTGCCAGTAAAGGTCCAGGGCAAAGGTTGTTGCACAACCCCAAATCCACAAAAGTTGGGATGCTGTGTAAAATGTAAATAAAAACAGAATTCAACGACTTGCAGGTCTCATAAACGCATATCTTATTTCCAATCTAACATAAGCTGCGTTTCCATTACCTTTAGAATTGCCCAAAACTTAAATATCTTAATAAAAATCTGGTAATGGAAACAATACATTTCGAAAAACCTCTCATATATCGCTGAAACGTTTTTACGCTCTCATGAGGTTGTTTTTCAGACATATCGATATGGAAGTATTTCGCAAAAATGTAATGGAAACACCTTTTCTGCATTTCCACTTCACCAGACGTGAAGTAGCGGGGTCACGTGACCAGTTTGTTTACAGTAAAGATGGCGTGGAATGTATGAATGAAAGAGGAGACGGGAATATTTTTACAAATAATTAAACAGAAAAATGTAACCTTCATCCGTAAAATAACAAACAACAGCGAAATGCTCCAAAACATAAAATGTTTTGTATCTCCATATTCCTCAGAGAGGAGTCTCGCGGGACAAGATTTTACGAGAATTACGGCTTATGTGCTAAACACCATTCAATGGAAACAATCGCAATTGTACTTTGTAGAAATTTCAGACATATCGCTGCAATGAAAACGCAGCTATAGATGAAATATTGATGTTGAAACTGAGATGTTTTACTATTTTACAGAAAATTTGATGACAGCAACACATCTCACCAAAGCTAGAACAGGGGATGTTTACTATTGTATAGCATCCCTTCTTCTTCTGTCTGGGAAGTGAGGAGACCAGTTTGCTGGAGTTTTACGAGAGGAACGTTGTCCTATTACAGCATTTAAGAATAGGACGACATTACAGATGAAACAGCATTTTAGCTGCTCATCAGTCATGGGCTGGAGTTTTTGTTTCATTATGCTCCAAATGTTTTCCACTGGTGACAGGTCTGGACTGCAGACAGGCCACTTCAGCACCCAGACTCTTCTCCTTTGAAGTCATGCCGTTGTGATGGATGCAGTATGTGGTTTAACATAGTCTTGCTGGAAGAAACCGGAAAGAAACTTTGCCAGGACCGGAGCAGATGTCGTTCTATAACCTCCACGTACTTTTCAGCATTGATGGAGCCTTCACTGATTTGTAAGCTGCATCAGCACTAATGCAACCCCATCAGAGCAGAGATGCAGGCTTCAGGCTCCTGTTCCACCACATCCCAAAGGTGCTCTATTAGATAGAGATCTGGTGACTGTGGAGGCCATTTGAGTACAGTGAGCTCATTGTCATGTTCAAGAAACCAGTTGGAGATCATTTGAGTTTTGTAAAAGGGTGCATTATCTTGCTGGAAGTAGCCATCATAAGATGGTACACTGTGGCCTCAAAGGGTTGGACATGGTGGTCAGCAACAATACTTAGATAAGGTGTGAGGTTTAAACGAGGGTCACTTGGTACTAAGGGGCCCAAAGTGTGCGAAGAAAACATCCCCCCACACCATTACACCACCAGTAGCCTGAATCGTTGATACAAGGCAGGATGGATCAATGCTTTAATTTTGTTTCCACCTACTTCTGACTCTACCATCTAAATGTGGCAGATGAAATGGAGACTCATCAGACCAGGCAATGTTTACCAATCTTCTGTTAGAATGGCGAGCTTGTGTGAATTACTGCCTCAGTTTCCAGTTCTTAGCTGACAGAACTAGCACCTGGTGTGCATTCAGAGATGGTATTCTGCATACCTTGGTTGTGATGATCGGTTATTTGAGCTATATCTGCCTTTCTATCATTTTGGACCATCTTGGACCATTCTCTGTAAACCCTAGGAATAAATGGTTGTGTGCGGTTTCTGAAATAACCATGCCCATGTTCAAAGTCACTTAAATTCCCTTTCTTCTCCATTCTGATGCTCAACTAAATACATAAAGTTGGTGCCGTGTGATTGGCTGATTAGCTATTTGTCTCAATGAGTAATTGAACAAGTGTACCTAAGGAAGTAGCTAAAGCTCCTTTCCATGCAACAACATTAAGCTCTGATTCAGCTTTATAGTTTTATTTATTGACAGTAGTTAGTTATCAACAAATTCTCAAACTCAAGTGCAACTACTAAAATAATTGATAACCCCCACGGGCATGAGAAAATTAATTTAGTTGTTTTATTAAATGGACTCCACCATTGATAGCCAGCAGAGACCTGATCAGAGAAACTTTGAATAACTTTGCTTAGGCTGCTGCGGGTGAAGACTTGCCATCACAGATCTGTATGCAGAGTGTGCCTTTAAAAAAAGCATGTTTCTTTTGTTTATTCTTTGCGTTGTCTTTTCCTCTCTGTGCAGAGTTTTGACATTGGAGATGACAGGTGTCTGTGGAGTGGAGGAGGAGGAGGAAGAGAAAGAAGAGATGCTAGTAAGAAAACAATCTTTGACTGCCTGTGGGTGAAGTCAGACTCCTCTAGGCAAGGCGGCCTTCAGCGTTTAGCTGGGGGCGCAGTATCAAAATCACAGCCACTGCTGTACCCCTAAGGCGCTAATCTCAACCAGTTACCGTCAAGTGCAGCTTCTTCTTTATATAATCCTTCACCCCCCCCCCCTCTCTCTCTTTCCCTCAGCTCTCTCCATCTCCGCTGCTCCTCCGTTTTTCTAGACCCAATCCACAGAGGTGAGAGGATAAATGACAGTTTGAGAAGGTGCCGGGGAAGCAAGGCATCTTGAATCCAACATTGTTTCTGTTCTTATGTGTGTTGAAATAAATCCGAACTGCACGGCTCAACAAAATAGTTTTCTGGAATTGTAATATTGTAATTAGTAGGGCTTCTGTGTTTATCTGTACCAAAACTCACCAGATGCTGAGGAGACCTCTGCCGTCACTCAACCAGCTCCATGGAAGAGGGTTGTTGTTTGATCACTGGATGACTGCTAATTTAATAAGTGTTAACTACAGCGCAGCCAAGCGAAAGAAAGAGGGAAAAATAAGGGAGAATTTCGAAGTAAAAAGCATTAAGATCAACTGATGACATGTTCAACTGTGCGCATAATGTGAGGCTTAGTTAAGTACGCACATGCTGTTTGTCAATTATTCAAAACCCCAGGAAATTAAGTCCAGGTAATCTCATAAGGTGTAAATAACATTCTTTTTCATGGCAGCTTAATTGAATTCATTTGACGCTGTTTAGAAATAACAGAATTACAGGCAACCAAAGACTGTCGTGAGAGGTTCTTTGTAAAGGTGAGTAAAAGAGGAATTAAAGCATGTTATTTTAAACAGATATGAAGGGATCAGATATGGGGCTAATTGAAATCACAGAGGATTATTCATGCTTTTCTGCAAAACTCAAACTTCTGAATTTTATGTATTTTTTCCTTTTTTTTTATCATTCTGATGCTGTGGTCTCCATGTTGTAGGACTCCACCATGAGAACGTCTGATAGATACCTACACTGCAAGCAAAGCAGCACCAATTATTTGCTTGAGACCTGTCTAAATCTTAGAAAGAAAAGTTTAAATTACAGTGTAAATGCTGTGTATATTTCTGATACCATCCCAACTCTTTATTCAGTGAACTTCTTTATCTCCATAGCTTTTATAGTATCGTTATTTTCATAAATTTTTTGCAGCTTCACACACACACACACACACACACACACACACACACACACACACACACAAACCCACCCACACAAAAGAGGGGGGTATAGGGAAAGAGTGGTGCGGGGAGTATGGATTGTTGT
>JBBBVU010000006.1:23421377-23452296 GCA_037177055.1 Atherinosoma microstoma | reverse complement strand
CACACACACACACACACACACACACACACACACACACACACACACACACACACACACACACACACACACACACTGTTACGGCTGTCACCTGTTTGTCTAATCATTGCTCTCATCCTGCATGTAAATCACCCTTTTTCATTGTCTGGCTGGGATTGGCTCCACAGCGCAACCCCTCCTCCACCTGCTCCCTGGTTTGCTGCCTCCGGACCAATCCTTGCTGCTGTTTCCTAATTCCAGGTATAAAAAAGGTGTGGCATCCTTTCACTTTGCGGTAGCTGTGTTCTGGTAGATAGCATGCCGATTTTGTGGAGACTCTGGTTTCCTTGTGTTTTGTGCCTGACCCTTTTGGTTTAGTGTTGAGCCTCTAAAGCATTTTTGCTTGTTTGTTACCACATTGAAATGATTTGTTGGAGACTGGGCTGGTTACATTTAGTAAACCTTCATCTTAGTTTTCTTTGCTAGATTATTAGTTAGCGGTGCTGCTTCTGGTTGTGTTTTTGTTTGTAGATTGTGCAGTCAGTTTTTTGTTTTTGTTTTAACCGTTAGTTAATTACTAACGGTTAATTACTAACGAGTGTTATTTTTACTTAGTCCATTTTGGTTTATTAGTTTCTTTGATTTGATCAACGCCACCTGCCCATCCCTCCTGTGTACTTCTGTTTCTTTAAGTTCACCTGCCACATGGAACAATAATTCCCTTTAACTCTACTTACATCTGGGCATCTTTCTATTATGTTGCGCCCCCTTTCCCAAGCCAAGCAGGGAGGTAACACGCACACACACCACATACAAACTCTCAAGTGTGGTGGTGGAGGGATGGTTTGGGCTCATAGGTTGTCACTGAGTCAACCATAACTCCTCTGTATGCTCTAGAGCAGGGATCCTCAAGCCTGGTCTTCGATGGCCGGGACTGAGGAACCCTCTCGAGTGAAATATGATGCCAACTGTCTAGCAGCTAAAGCTTGCCTAAAATTGGATGATGCAGCAGGAGAATGATCTCCAGTACATGAACAAATGTACTTTAGCTGAAGAGGAAAAGAATTGAAGCGTTGCATTGGCCTAGTCAAAGTCCAGACCTCAACCCGACCTTTGACTTTAAGAGAGTTGTTCATAAAAAATAACGTTGTAGTTTCAATTTACTATTTTATTCTATACAGTCATATTCATCATGTTGTTAATCTGAAGTAGTATTTACCTCATTTTAATAACTAGAAAGGACCAGATCCTGCAACCCCAGTTGCAAAGAAAAGTGGAGTGATGTGTAAACGTAAACAAAAATACGACGATTTGCAGATCTCATAAACCAACATTTTAAACACAAATAAAACATAAAAACCCTCAAAATCTGAAAGAGAGACATTTTACTATTTCATTTCATGAAAAATATGCGCTCTTTTTGAATTTGATGGCAGCAACATGACTCAAAAGATGACAGTGGGAGGAACAAAAGGCTGGAAAAATAAGCGGTGCTGAAAAGAAACAGCTTGAGGAACATGTTGCAACTAATGAGGCTACCTTGGTACAAGTCAGTAATATGAATGGGTATAAAAAGAGCACTTTACAGAGGCAGAGCCTCTCAGAAACAAAGATGGGCAGAGGCTGAGCAGTCTGCTTAAAACTACATTTACAAATTTTGGAGCAAATTCAGAGCAGATCTGTTCCGCAACAGATCATATAGTACAGTATAACATCATCAAGACAATCTGGAAATGTGCTAATGATACTACCAAAAATCTATTATTCATTTTATCGGTTTCCTTCTCATAGACAAGCCAATAAAAAAAGTCGTGACATGACTCACATCCTGCAGAGAGAGTTTGAGGAAGGCAATATAGAGTTCCTCGGTTCAGGTTTTATGGATTTAGGAATTAATTTGTCCCCATGTGAGTTAAACTTTAAAACCCAAACAGACAAAGCCAGGGACAGATCAATGCTTTTTATGAGAGCTGTTTATGTATTTATTGCTATTGGTTTTTTCTTATTGATTTTATGCTTTTACATTGATTTGTAAAATTGATTTCATGCTTTTTCTAATCTCTGGTTTCATGGTTATACTAACTACATATTTTTGAGTATTATAGTTTATTGAATTCATTGCACTACTTCATTTGTTGCTATGACTTGTGTGGCTGCAGCTGGGGTGAAAGCTCAAGACAAATTTCTCCTTGTGGGACAATAAAGTTAGTCCTGATCTTGACCAATGCTGGATAATCTGAGCATTAGTCAGTCTGGATAGTCTGGATAATCTGACCAATGCTCAGGACACTTCCAGTACTAGTTTGTAAAAACAGTTTTCTGTGCCACCTACATATGCATCTTTGTCTTATTGAGAATTTCTGACGAGTATTTAGTTTTTCAACTTTTCATTGAGTTGTGTTCTTGGCTGCAGCAGCAGCTTCATGATCAGCACACAAAAAGTAAATTAGCCAACAGTTTTTTATCATACGTTTCCTGGCTAGAAGGCAGTGCAGACGGCTTGAAGACATCACAGAAAATAATGGATTTCTGCTGAAACTTTTCTCCAGGTGATGTGGTTTTGGCTGACCCTGGATTGGACATTAAGGACAGTTTGGGCTTAATGTGAACAGAGGTAAAGATCGCTGCATTTACAAGGATGTCATGTCACAGGATGTTGACTGAACAGATGAGTGGTTCACCTGAGAATTCATGCATACGCCACAAGTACAGGATTTTAACTGAAAATCTATCAATCTGGATGAAACTCCCATGTGCAGATGAGAGCATCACTTTCCTCGAGCAGATTGTGACCATTTGTTGTGCTCTGACTAACATCTGTCCCGGGTTTCTTCTGCTATACATTTAGTCAAAACTTTAAGGACTGTTTACTGTTTTCAGAGTAGATCTGCAATCAGATTCATACTGCTGGTTTTTGCACACAGTTTTCACCAATCAAGTGATGCAAAATGTCTCTGGAACTGTATGCATGCATGTATGCTTTATGGGGAGATGAGTCTAATTTTCTTTATCCTAAGTGTTTACTTGACATTTTAACAAAATGTAAAAGAATTAACAACATTTTTTTGTATGTTTACAGTTTATTACTGTGTGATATGTCAAAATTAAAGTAGTGCATTTTTGTTGTATCCACCAGGGGGCAGAAGACAAGTATCAGATTGTGTACAACAGGGTTTTGAGTCACGTTTTTACCATTAAGTGATGCAAAAGGTCTCAGACACTGTAAGTATCAAATATGATAGATACAACATTAAAGGGTTAATTAGTGCAATTTTACATCATAACAACTCTTCTTTTCTCTTTTGGGTTGATTTGGACGTTTCTTTCTTGCGCGTCTTTAACATAGTTTACTAGTGAGAAAGCTGAAATGTAAACAGTAGCCAAATTCCCAAAACACGGTGGACAAAGCCCTGGTGACGTCATATGCGCACCTTTCTATATCAGACCAGAATGGGACATCACTCTTCTCTCAAAGGTCCAGCTGGTGTCCTCAGTTCTCAGCCATTTACAAACTGTTTTAAAAAGAAGTGTGGATACCACACATGGGTTAACATCACCATCTCCCAATGGGTTTTTATTTATTTTAGATATGCTTCTGTAATTAAGTTTAAAATATAAAAATATTTTTTTTCACTTTAAAAAGATGATTATGAATACAATATTGGATTGTGAGATTTGCAATCTTTCATTTCTTTCCTATGTACATTTTAGCGCTCCAACATTTTTGGGTGCAGAGTTGAACAGCATGCTATGTAAAGCCACAGAACTGAAATCGGGTGCAATTTTTGTTTATACAAGTGTATATCTATATATCGATACACATCACAAGTCACACAGAAGAAGCTGCACAGAAACACTGTTTGCTAGCAGTGTTTGTCAGAGAGAGTGCTGCTGGAAGTCTGCAGAAGCGGTGCAGTAGTAGCAGTGTCTTTGTGACCCCATCATGCTATCTGTCCTAATGATGCTCAGGCCTCCATCAAAGTAGGGACCCCCTGTGGCTCCTGGGGGCCCCTGGGTTGAGGCACAGTTGCTCTGCTTCTTTTTTTTTTTTTTTTGTTTGTTTTATTTTTTTTTCTCTTCTCCCTTAACTGCTTCAGGCTCAGCAAAGTAATGAGAAGCAGAATTTAAAGAAAGCAAAACAAAACAACAAAAAGCCTCCATCTTAGACTGACATCCAGTCGGTGTTCAGTCAGCTTGTTCTTTTTCTCCTTGTCTGCATCAAAAACAAAGATTGTTTTAATGGAGCAGTTCAAACACACTGGACAGCTTTTGTTCATTGCAGCATTTTTATCTTCCTTGCATGCACGCACACACACAGACACAAACTGGGGGGGGGATTAGTGTAGAGTGTGCACATGTATGGATTGATATGTTACAGTTTACTGGGCCGATGCAAGACAGAGGGAAAAAGTATTGATTTTTTGCCAATATGGCTGTGTGTTGATCCTGGGGCCACATTCATTTTCACCACTCAGAGATGGGAGGGTAAGACAAAGGTGTGACATACTTGTTTTGCCAGTTTCCATGGGAACAAGGATCATCCAAGTTAGAGGAGGTCAGATTGCTGGTGAGAGGGGAATGTGGGTTCACTGAAATCAACATTACATGAAACGCCCTCCACCCTTCACTTTCTGTTTCTCCGTATGTCTGTCCATCTCCTCTGTTTCTCTTTAACTGCTTTGCCTCCACTTCCTCAGCTGTCATCTCTTACCGTAGCCTTCAAGCTAGTTTATGTTGTTTCCATGCCAATTACAAAAAAAAATAAAAAAATCTTTGGTCATACTTATAAATAAAGGCACTCCAGTGGAACTAGCCTGCAGCCATGAGCTCACCACTGCGGACTTTCCCTGAATTATTCTTTAAACAGATGATTGGATTCTCTCGTGTCCCTCTACTTCAGTTCTCTTCAGCTCTCTGACCAGACTGCATCCTTCATCCCTCATTCTTCTTGATAAATTACAGTTTATTACTGCAATCCCAGATTTGTTGTCACTGTGTATTAGGGTGGGAATTTGTTTCCTGGTTCCTCATCCAATTTGCTCGGGGCTGACGGGCGGCTGATTTCGGGAGAGGCATAAGAAGAGGGAAGGATGGCTGCCAACTGACTGAGCCCAACTGACTCTCATCAGGTAATAATTGGCTGTTGATGCAACATCCAACCCTTCGTAATTAATCTCTTCAGTTGTCAGTCTGTGTACGTACACTAGGACCATCTAATTATCTTGTATGATGTACTTCACCAAGTTTACGATGCAAAACAATGGTAGCCTCTGTTACTGGTAACCAGGGTTACACCTACCATACTGCACATGCAGGTAGAGTTTGAGTTTGCTTCACATTATAAATACAAATCTCATAGTTTAAGTTACTACACCACATTTTTGTGATAAGCTACCTAACCAAATGTGCGGTACAGGTAAGAAAAAGGTAGAATCTGCAACAAATTTACGGAGTGAATAAAAAAAAAAAATCAGCTCTGAAGATACCAAGAACACAACATGGTGAGTCCAGCTCCCATCTCAGAGGGAAATAATGGTGATATGAATATAGACACAAGAGAGACAAGTTGTTTCTATCCAACTGTCGAGCAGACTATTGAAACGACAGCGAAAAGAACACTATTAATTATGTGTATTTCTGCAGGGGTTATGCTGCCATACACTTCTTCTGTTCTGACATCTACTGAACTGATAAGCACATTATTTATTTGTAGATGATGTTTTCATATGTCACGCTGTCTGTGGGGGATTATAAAGAAATGTGCATGATAACCTTCTAATTAGATTTACTCTATTATCAAGTCTGACGGCAGTCTAATACCGGAGATATTTCTAGACTACAAGTCTTTTCTTGGGGTTGTGATAGTGCAGAATGGCAGCTGGAGTGCTGCAGAGTTCACAGATTATGATATCATTTCACTGTTTGGCTTACTTTCCCATGAGTTCTGCCTACTTTTGCTCAATCAGTTGTCACCTGATTTACTATTCGTTGAGCTTTAGCCTTTATCGGATCATCACAACCTTACCCGCCAAAACCCCTGTCCGGGTGTTTGTCTTTTTTTCATTTTTTTTTGTGGTGACTGCTTCTGTGACTGCCAACAGTAGGTTTCCTCGCCAGGCTTTGTTCTCTGTGACTCCCCTACGGTAGCTTTCATTTGACTCCCAGTGTGAGTTCTGTGTTAATTAGGTAAATGAATACGTGTGTACAGACGGGGCCACCCTGCACTAATAGCGACACCAGCACAATCACAACAAAGGGCCCCACCAGCTAGGGCTAAGTTTGTGATTAAAGGAAAGGCCTGTATGGTGAGGTGTAACAAAACGGCATACAGCAAGCTTTGAAGCTTATTTATGGCGCTTTATCTAATCCCTACCACCCGTGGCTATGGAGGAGATATGGATGTATTATTCATGATAATGTATGGTGGTGACTCTTATGCAGATTCACAACAAAGGCAAACTTTCTTTTTGTGCCTCCAAACAGCCAATTAATTTTATTCCTCTCTTAGACTGATGTGGAATGGATCAAATGATAAAAAAAAAGTGCTTTTGACGTTAGGTGGACCCTTTAACTGTAGCCTGTTTTCTTGTCTGTCTTATGAGCCTCTGAGCCCCTCCAGCCATGGGCTTCCTTGGCAGAACTTCTGACTACAAATCACAGTTTTATTCTTCTCACCTAGGGGATGCCAGAGATCCTCTTTAGTCCTTGTAGTAAAATTTGAGCTCAGTCCAAATCCACATCATGAGCGCGCAGGTCACAAAATAAAAATGGCTCCTAAAGGAAAGAAAACCTCCCCAAAAAACATTGGAAAATAATTGGCAGCAAACCTTTCACTCCTGTGTTCTTTGCACTGTTTAGTGGTGTTTCCTCCATTGCTGTGTGTCCCCCATCTGCAAAATGTGATGTAAACATTTGGCACATGCAGCTTTTTTCAGGAATCTTTTCTAACAGCCACGGATGTCACTGGTAGAAAACAACTAGCATAGTGGAAAACTTGCAGCGTGCTCTCATAAAGTTATTGCATGGAATTCACTGCCAAGTCATTTGGTTTGTCATCAGCATGCATTTTTGTCATTTTGCATAGTATTTCATGCTGGTATACACTGAGAGGATGATCTGTCATTTTACCCAAACCCTAAACCATTTGGCATGATATTTCATTAGCTACGTCTACATGGACAAATATTTCATCAATCTGATCAGAGATTCCAGCCAGCAGGTTTACATGGACGCTGGATAAAATGATCTGATCAGTTTTGTGTTTAAATGATGGACAGATTTAATACGATTTTAACATTTTTGACATGTGCAGTGTGTACTAATTCGGAAGAAGGAGGGTTTTCATTTTTTATTTTGAAACTTTTGACCATCGGACAGCTTAATAATCCTGAAACTTTTTCAGTTTCTAACAAAAATGTTGTATCCACCACAGTCCGGTTCTGTTTTGCTTCTGCATTGTTAAAGTCTTTCTTTCCTTACGTCACATAACCCCCATGTGGTTCAAGCATGCACAGAAACAACATATACCCGGAAACGATCGGCGTGAGTGTTTACATGGTTATTTTTTCCTGCTTATCCAATCATGAAGGTTTAAACCACCACTTTCGATCAGATCGGAAAGTCTTTCCGATCTAGAGCAATTGGATCAGCTGAGGTGTTAACATGACGTATTTTTATTCCGATTGGACGTTCAATCTGATCCATGTAAACGCAGCTAGTGACGCAGCAAAAGAAAAAAATTTGTTTAAATGATGATGATGATGATGATGATGATGATGATGGTGATGATGATGATGATACCTTTATTTCGAGCAAGTAGTTTAAATCATGACTCAAATATACCAGCAAAACAACAAAGCAAACAAAATTAAAAGATCACATGAAAATAAAAAAAAAATAACATACAAAGAAAGGAATCTACATGTTCAAAAAGTAGTAATAAGAAGTTCCAAACTTATTAAATCCTACCCCTTTTCTAAATTTCATTGCCACGCTCAATATTAGTCACACAAAGTAAACAAACTATGCCTGTCAATCTAAATACATGAGCAGCTACAAACCTCTCAACACATATTCGCTTAGTCACTCGTTTAGAGCATATGAGATATATATGAATACATAAGCAACCCACACATATTCCCTCTACACTACATTATCTATCAACACATGAATCTGAAACATATACAACATATACAAGTACCAATATTCTTATCTTTTTGCCACAATTTACAATCCATCTGTGCCTATCCCCATCACATCATCTAGTAGTATAGATGCATCTGTATATGTCCTTACATAAGCAATCATACATCCAAGATGATGTCAATATGCACAACATATCTGCTACAACAATACAACCATATCCCAAATGCATGTCAAGCCCCATCTCTCCCATACCTTATACAAATAATCAGTTTATATTTTTTCTTAAATAAGTTGACGTTTGGACATTGTTTCAACTCAACTTTCAGTGTTTTCCAGAGTCTAACTCCACTAACATTTACACTAAATCATTTTTTTGTTGTTTAATATCACCTTATTTTAAATTTTAACCAGTCTCTAAAATTAAAGCCCCCATTTCTTTCCCAGAACATTGTTTGCTGGTGACATATCAGTAATTTGTTCTTGACTCTATATAGAAATTGTGCTGTATGAAATTCTATGATGTCACTTAATTTAATTATTTTGGACTTTAAAAAAAAAAAAGTAGATTTGTGTGTTCAAGATAATATGCTTTATGGATGACTCGAATGATGTGCGGAAATTGCTGAAAGAGGCCGACAATGCTGAGTGTCTCCAGAATTTGACTCCTACACATCAAAAGTTAAGTTGATTCACAGAAAATAACTTTAAATTCCATTACTTTATGTAAGTATCCAATCATCATGATTTAATTCAGTTTAAGCCTGTACTACAATCAACTCTTTTCAAACATAAGAAATAACCAATTTGAATAAGAGAGTTTTTCTAAAAAAAATGGTTTCTAACCCAAATCAGCTGATTCTCAGTCAGTCTAACGCACACCACAAAATACTTCCAACATTGTTGATTGTCTTATCTTTTCATTGATTCCTTGGTTGTTTTTTTTATGACTTACTGGACATTTCTGTAGCTTATAGTAAATTATACATAAACCTAAAGTGAATTAGCCTTAAAGCTTAGTTGCGGGTACAAATAGGATACATGGTTTTTGTTGGTAAACACATGTCTTCATTGGTCAGTGTATAACTTAAATGTCAATTCCCTGAATATTTTGAGCCCAGCTTTTGTTTACATACCAAATTTTACATTAATGGTGATGTACAGAACCCAGACCCAAATATAGCTGTATGCCAGAGTGGTCCATGCACTCACCTGGTCACCCACAGTGTATGTGGTTCAATCAGCCCCACGTGATGTATATATTTTCTAAAACTGTATTAATGAATTTCTTTAACATAATAGGAATAAATCATGCTAAATACACACTTACACATGCATCCAGTATGTATGACAAATTCTGACTATCAGCCACAGGTCGGTAGATAGTGATGAGGCCTAAGTGTTCAGAAAGGAAGATCTTTTCTCCTCACATCTGACCTCATTATCTGGTGTTTGGCTTTTTCATCCTGCTGTGCTTTGTCACTTCTACTTTCCCACGCTGTCAAACTCACTCGTGATTGCAAGCCATCTTTTAAGAATTAAGAAATCTCTATTTGACATAGAGATTTTGTTAATCTCTTAATTTCTTTATCTTATTTCTATGTGAGATAGCAATTTCTTAATCAGTATATATGTCACGAAACACACATAAACCAGTCCTCTGCTTTTAACCCATCACTAGTTACACTAGGAGCAGTGGCATTTTTTCTGGTGCCCAGGGAGGAGTTGGGGACTCAGGGACTTGAACCCAGAACTTCCAGGCCCAAGTTCACCTCTTTAAACCACTAGTCATCTTTAAACCACTCTCCATCTGATCAAATGGAACAGAATATGCCCAAACCATAATATAATCAACATTGTGCATCATAGAGAGGATAAGATTGGATTGTTTACGTTTCTCCAAACATATCAAACCAAAAGTTTATGGCTTGTTTATATCGATTAAGCAAATCTGCAGACAGTAAATGGTAAATGGTCGGCTCTGACCATGTATAAAACTGACATTTACGATCATCTCCACAGAAGAATTTAGAAGTGGCAGAATAGCTTTAACATTTTTTGCAATTCAGTGTTGTGACTTTGGACAGTATTCAGTCAATAACTCGATTCCCCTCCAATGTGTGTATGTTGGGACAAAGATGGTCCAATTAAATGGCCGAGTCAACCTTTGACCATAGCTTAACTCAACTGTGCCTCTAAATGTATTCATGGATTTCTCTCTGCTTCCTTGACATAAACACCACTGATGTTCAGTTTACTCCTAATACTGATACTCGTGTGAAAGACTTTAGAGGTTAGACTGGGCTCCTTTGTGATGTAGCAGATTGCTGCAAGGGCTTTTCTGAAAGTGATCTTTGTGTCCGTGCAATCCTTTGGAGGACAACAATGATTTTCAGCTCCCTTTATTAATACATTATCTTTGTGAAGTTCAATGTGGAGCCTACATTTTTCAGAGATGGTTTTATGACCTCTTCTAATGGGATGGTGTTTCTCATATTCATTCCATGATATACTTTATGAGAATTAAAGATCAGATATTGATATATTCCTTATGGCTGTAGTGCACCCACCTACACCTGAATGTGATCACATTAATCCCTTTCACATGTCAGTTCTGCCATCTAGGTACAACAATGAGCCCCTCTATAAGCTGCTTTTGCCCATTCACAAATGAACCCAACAAGCCGACCTTACACCATGCTGGTGTGTCCTTTCAAAGATCATTATGTTGTGGCGGAACCAGATGAGGTGTGATGTTAACTCACTGATGTTGGCATGCAGAGTGGTGTATGATATACCACTCCTCACAACTCCCCAGCTTGTAACACGATGACATGATGACCACATGATGTTAAAATATTTAGACTCATTGCATTATAGTATGACTGATTCAGTGTTGCTTGTTTATGCTTTTAAATCCAGCAGCGTGAGTCATCACATATTGACACTCTCTGCTGTGGTGCTGGCTCGATGCATGAAAGCACACATGAGGCGGTCTGTTTCGCCACTCTCCATGCTGACTCAGGTTCGTATGCAAAATGGGTTGACGTTGACCCCCTATTCTGCCTCTGTCAGTCCTTGCTTGAAAGAGGATATTGATCTACAACACTTGGTTCTAATTTCATTTCATATTTACAGGCTGAACATGAAGCATCTGGCTAATCCTAAAGGTCCATAAACCTTTGCCATTCCTTGTTATTCTAGATAAACCTCATTTGATTTCATTAATTGGGTTCCTCTCATATAAGCACTTGTGTAAAAAATCTGAAAAATTTTGGCTTATTTATTAAGAAAAACGCAGAACGTTCTGCATGGTTCGTGATAGTTCAAGCACCCTTGTATCCTATTAGTTCTGGACACGAGAAAGCTGTATTACATGTTAACATATACCTCTGATGCGTCAGTTAGCAACAACATACAGTAAATAATGATCTTTGTTTTACTGTACATTTGTTCTAATAAGATGTAGAAGAATGAACTCCAACACTGGGTGTGTCTGAGACTGGATTGAGGGGTTTTTCCTCCACACCTTTGTTGAAAAGCATCGTTTCAAAACTTGGTTACCATAAATCTCTGGAACAGTGTGACACCAGTAGGACTGCATCACCAACTCGTGTGCTGCTCATGTGTATATATATGCATACTTATGTGTTTGCTTGGGGTAACAAAAAAGAAAAGCTATGCTAAGATTACTGAGTTAAAGAAACCGAAACAAAAGAAAAACTCCACAAGAAACATTTCTGAATTTAGACTACCGGATTTTTCTTTTGTTTGACATGATATCCAATAAACTAAGTGCAGCAAACGGTCCACAGTTGTTTTCTAATAGGTTTCTAAAGTATAAAAAGGAATAAGTCAGGTTAAAGTTAAAAGAACAAAGAAGACAACATTCGACTTTTTAAAAAATCCTTTTATTTTCAACTCACCCTAATCACAGAATCGCATGGAATTGCTAATGGAGGGATAAGTCAATGTCGAACAATCACACGTTTGCTAAATAAAAGACTGTCATTAATTCAAAAGCAGTTAATAATGGATGAGGGAAGACATCACTGAAAGCTATTTACAGTTTGAGGAGGCAGACATATGAATAGATGACCCTTCCTTCTCTTGCAGTGACAGTCGAGGTTTACTTTACAAAACTGCTGGCAGCAGAAGATCTTCCTGTAGCAGACAGACAGAGCTGCTGTCACTCAGCACAGAGCTGTCACCCTATGAGTGTGTATGTCTGGGTGTCGATATGACAGGTCTGAATTAATGAGAGGTATGTGTCAAGGGGAGAGAGAGACATTGAGGAGTAAAGAGGGCAAAGATGGCGGCTGAGGAGTGGTGACTACAGCATGTGTGTGAGTAGGAACGGCACTTAAAATGATAATTTCAGTGTTTCCTGCCTGCTGATTTTGGGTGAAGTCATAATCAGATGAATCTTTAAAGTTACTCCTCCTGACAGTTTCATATTAAAGCATATCCTGATACTCTATAATGTTGGTATGAAGACAGTAGTAGCCACTATACACAGCTGTATATATTCTAGATTTGCTCTTGTAGATCTCACTGTCTAGCAGATTCTGTCAGGGGCAGAACTTGTGGTGTAGCTACAGAGAAAGGTGTCAGTTATATTTCAGCTTGGAATAAAAGGAAAACCACCAGCAACAATGTGATGAACACCAAATAGACAAGAGGAGTCTACAACTAGAAGCTATGTGAGACTATACATAGATGCTAAATTCAGTTTAACAACCCTAAGTGTAGGAACATGTACCAAAAACTAGGTGAGTTTTTTTTGTTTTTGTTTTTAAAAAGCTGTTTTAGTATCAGTTTTCTGCACTTAGAAATAAACAGTTCTCTATTGATGTATAAAGGAGAGGAACCAAACTAGAAAAAGGTTAACTATGACAAATATGGATCCAGACACCAGTTTTGACGTTGAAGAGGTCGAATGCACACGCACCACAAAAGACAGCAGGCTTACCTTGCAATTATTAGCCTGTAGGTATCAAGAAGACCGTCGAAGCACCAGGATCAGGAGAAGCTGTCAGAGGGAAAATGAACTGTGGAGTGAAGAGAACCAGTGGAGAACTGGGAAAATGCGCTGGTCAGGTAAAAACATCAGTGGATTATTGTTAATGTTGTTTTCACTGTAAAATTACTTATCATTTATCAGAGCTTATATAAATATAGAGGTGATGCACAACACATCCTAATACCCAAGGATATTCAGGCCGTTAGAGAAGCTAAATGTGTAGCAGCAGTAAAAGAGTAAATCAAGAAAAAAAAAAGTATTTACTATGTAAGTTGTAAAACTTCATGTTAGAAAAGGTTTGATCACAAAAACAAACACAACATAAACAGTATTTACAGGGCATGAAGTATAAAGACTTACACATGTAGCCTATATGTGGTCTGTACACAACATAAATATAAACAAATGTAAACACTTGGTAGTGTCTTCATAATGAATTGCTTATCATGTTTATTTTAAAGTGTTATAGTTTTTGTCTTTCTTGTATTGAAAATTTGAACAAAATAAATATGAGTACTCTATAGAAGGTGCTACTCTGACATTAACTTCCGTATGAATTGCATTGAAATAGTCCTGCTAGCTAGTTAGCACTGGTAGCTAGCACCAACTAAATTAACAATCACAAACCAAACCCAGTGCAGGTTAGAATTAATCTAAGTTTGTAGAAATGAAAACTTACTGGCCAGTTTGGTGATGAATGAAACAAATCCCTTCAGTAATTTTTCCGTGGCAGTGCTATTGCTACATTTCCTTGAACACTTTTACATGATGTATCATACATCCATTGCTGCATGCTTATCTGAGCATGTGTGGTGTTGCATTCATGCTGCTGCCTGAACAAAGTGCAGCTGAATAAGGAGCAAAATTTAAACAAAATCACATTTAGAATGAAAAATAAAACTGTGGCGGTGGTTGGACGGTGTAAAGATCGAAGCTGGTTATAAGAAAAGAGAGGAGGTAGAGGGGAATGTAGACAACAGAAGAAGAGGTGAGACAGAGTGAACGTTTAACTAATTTAATGTAAATAAAAAAAAAAATCTACCAAGCTAAGATTCAAAGTAGATAATTTAATGTGTTAAGATTTGTTCCTTGCTGGAAAAGAGAATGTAGTTGTTTGGCATTTTCATGAACATAAACATCAATAAAAACAATTTGAGGGGGCATGTATGCAGGGGCTAATCAACCAAATATTTGCTAGTGGACCCAAACAGGTGACTGGGAAAAGAGACCTTGAACAAAATTTGTGGAAATAACTAACTGAATATTACAACTAAAATGGTCTTTTAATGTAAAAATTTACCTTCTTGATTAGAACAGCTTGCTTTTAGTCAAATCATCAGTGTCAAAGCAAATGAGCATGGTGCATCTGTGTCTATGTTAGATTTAATTGCAATCCTTCCAGAGTTAGCTTAAAAAACAAGACATCAGCATTTTTTCAGATACAGTTTAAGGTTCACCAAAATCAAAATATGTTCTCATCTAAGATTCAGAAAAAGTAAATTATATGGTAGCACTTTATTCAAGCTTGCAAATGGTCCTGGCTGTTGTATGAAGTGTTGGCCATTTGCACTAAGCTATTAAAACAGAAATATTTTGCTCGGTTGTACCTCACATCAACTTAACAAGTTACCGCTTTAATCATCTCTGTGAAAAATAATGTTTGTGTGGCTGAAAATATGATCAAAATAATCTCTGTTTGAATTTCTCACTACATTTTTCTGAGCTTCTGTAAAGAACTACTGAGACCTGTACCAACCCCACAATTAGTGAAATGTTTATGGCCATTCAGTGTATTCATAACTGGTTTTATAATGCCACAGCACATATGCTTTTGAATGTATCACCATGCCCCACATAGATGTCCATCCTGAAGCACTTGGTTTTTTTCTTCTCTGGATTAAGCAAACTAGACTAACTACACTACTTGTTTTGTTAATTATATCTTGAATCAGCTTCAAATGGCATAAGCAGCTCTTGCTTTTAGACCAGCAGAATTTATGCTGCTCTCGGGCCCATTTTTGTTGCTCAGAGCTGGTTCTTTAATGAGACTCAGCACTGGTTCCGGTTCTGAACCAGTCCTAGAAGTGCCTTGGCTGAAAATATCAAATGACTGGTATATTTTGTTACCTGTGCCAAGTAGATTAGTTTGCTTGTTTGTGTGTTAGTAGAATTACTAGAAAATACATAACAGGTTTAATTGAAAACTTTACCAGCCAAACTGGATCCAGATGTGGATCCAGGATTTTTATTTTCAGCCTTAGCAAATGTGTAGTCTTAGACTGCTTTAGCTGAACTTAAGGAATTTAAAAAAAAAACACTCAATCACTGGAGGACCGTAATATTGCAAGACTCGTAGGAGACTTTTTTTTCTTAATTAAAGGTGAAAAAACAAAGTCAGAGAAGCCAAGATATCCACATGTTTACCCCACCAGTGTGCTGCTTACCCCACTTCCCATGATGCAGTTTGGCATCTTTTTATAAACACCATATCCTATGTGCAACTTTTTCCACTCTTTGTGTTATATTTTGATTTCTTGCCCTTTATGTTTGTATAGAGGAAAGCATTGGATTTATAAGATCCACCATCACATATTGCTTTCTTTACCTAATGTCAAATATGATCTCTTGCTGTTGAAAGGATGTGATGCTCCACATAAAGAAAAAGATGCAAGCTGGTGAGTCAGATGGGTAAACCTCAATTTGTGTGTATCAATTTGTGTGTGTGTGCCAGTTTCTCCTCCTGACTGAAGGAGAAAAACAGCCAGAGAGAGTCTATCAGCGTGGCACCCTGCTCCAGAACATTCTTGATGAAGCAAAGGTTGTCTTCATTAGGTGCATTAATATTCATGACGAATGGTAATTTTGACACAGAAAAGGTCTCAGTAACCTTTTCTCGTGCATTTTTTCCCTTCTCAAGGAAATTACAGTCCGGCAATGACTTAATTAATGCTTGGTTTCCTCGCCAAGTCGTTTGAGGGCCTGTCACTTTGAGGTTGGGGTATCTGTCTCGCTCTGACAGCGATTGAGAAAGAGAGAGAGATAGAAGTAGAGGGAGAGGGAAGCAGCATTTCAGAGAGATAGAGAGGGACAGGAACAGTTGCTTTTGCTTATTTACCAGCGAATCCTTTTCTCTTGTTTCCTCTGTATGCTCCACCCCTCCTCTCCTCTCCTCTTCCTCTCCCCTCCTTCACTCACTGCGTTATAGTGTGTTGGTATATGGAGGATGTCACGCTCAAGGGCCTGCAGGCCTCACATTTCAGCCAGGAGATCATGAGATGTGACAGGATGTGACTTTTCACTTTCCTCTCTTTATCATCTCAGGGATCGTTGAGACACTGCAGTCCTCCAAACAATCCATGTCAAATGACGAGGTTGCTTGCACAGTACATACAATAATACCAGAGCACAATTGATGTAAATTCACTGTCTGCTTTTTTCTGTCTGTACAAAATTGCAATGAAATTTTTAGGCCAGAAAAATGTCCAAATGCGATAAGAAGCCTCTAAATCTGTCCAGAAAAAGGAGTTATGAAAAAAAGTCATAAAAGTGTTAAAATATGTTACAACTTTTTTTTTTTTTTTACTTGAACAAACAATATTAAAGTTAAATTGTGCTTCTTTTTTTTTTTAGATGGTTACTACTCAGCATATCCACATTATTTGGCAGGGTATTGCATCTTAAAAGCTTTATTGTGTTTTAACTGTATAGGAACGCATTTTTATGAGGCTGCAACCGATGGCTGTGTTATCCGTCTGTATTGGTTGCCATACAGACATAAACGCAAAGATCAAAACATATAGCGATGTAAAACACTCAATCCTTCCCATTTCCTCTACGACAGTAATGTATTTGAACATAAGGCAGCATTTCCTTTATCATGTCCCATAAAAATAGTAATTTGCCGGAGCCTCTTGTAGCACAATATGGTCGGCAGTGTGTTTTCCTGATAATGTAGAGATGACAGATAGGCCCATACTGTGGGGTTTCACTTCACTCTGGATACCAGTGTTATAAATTGCAGAGAGAAGGAGGAAGGAGAGGGAACGATGGAGCAGAAAGAGAGAAAGATAGGGCAACAGATACACTACTCCGACGTCTCTCTCTTCTCCGGCCAGTAGAAGGCTGCACTGTGGGCAGTGATTATACGCTATGAAAATGTAGGATTAATTAGGCCGGCAAGGGAAGGCAACCCTGTCTCATTACTGGCACACTATCCCCCCTCAAAGATATCACCGCTAACACAACCATCGCACTAATGCCAGCAGACACAGTCCTTTCTTTTCTGCCCATCGCCCTTATTATCTTATTTAAGGCCACTTAAGGAGGGCCCCAAAGGTGGGCGACACCACAGAGTCTCTTCTCTGTATGCCACCTTAATCAGAGCATCTCCTTTGCACTCACCTAGAGTTAAAAAGCATGTGTTTCAGAGAGGAACGACTTTTTTTTTTCTCCAATTCAGGGCTACATGTGTGACTGGGTGGAGCGAGGACAATGGTGGCACAGTTTCCACTTTGTCACAGGAATAATTAGTCTATGGAGACTTTGCCCTCACTGAGTTGATCCTCGGTTCTTCTCACTTTATCCATTTTCATAGATAAAGTGTCACACACCCGGAGCCCTCCCCTCCTCACAACATCTGCGATTCTCCGTCATCTTACCGGCCTTTATGTTCCTTATTTGTCAAATAGATCTCATCACTGAAGGGGATTTCGCAACAGAGACACTCAGACATTTCATTTATTCATTCATTTTCTAGTCTGCTACTTCAAATAATCATTAAGATTATATTCTATATTGGGTTCATATTTTCTCTTTGGCAAAAAGTTCATATCACTGTTGGTGTTTTTGGTTTGTTTTTCATTTTCACACAAATTTAAAAGATAAAATCTTTTCTAATGGTTAGCCTATGTTCTACTTCTCTTTTCATTCCTTTTCTTTGTAAACATGGCTTGCAAGTGAAACTAAACACTTATAGCAACTGACTTTAACCCATTAACACCTGAATCTATTTTCAATTATATAAAAACAAAATGAATACAGGAAAAAATAACAAAAAGAAAAAGACTAGAATAAGATAAAGCCCAATTCCATATTTAAAAAAAGAAATAACAATAAATAACAATAAAATCATATAAAATAAAATACATAAATAAGATTTTAATAAAAGAAAATAAATGAATAAAAGAAATTAGTCAGATTTTTTTTTTTTTTTTTTAAAAAGGTCAGATGTGGTTTCTAGCAAATTTGTGACACCAGGAGTCAGGGGTTTAAAAACGATTGTTTGTTTCTGGTGGGTGGGAAAATATAAAAACCCTATAATGTGAATAAATGAAAGAAAGGTGGCAGAGCAGCATCATTTTTAAATATGAGCCAAAGTCAGGCGATAAAGAGATGTGAAGAGTTAAACAGCAACGTGACATAGTGAGGTTGTGGGTGGCCTTGTTGCCCTGACCTATACCATAAGGGTCTGCTGGCAATTGTCACATGCTGTAACGCCTACATAACGAAACCTAATTAGATTGTTGAGTCAATCAGCATCCCACAGGTACCTAACACGGCTGTAGAGAACAACAAACCTGTCTAATTGCCCTGAACATGATTACACTTCTCACCAGGACTGAGTGCTTCAAACATGCTTGTTTTTGTTTTTGATTGCAAGTGGTTGCATGTGCTAATTGTAGCATCTAAACCTGTTGGAGTGAGTGTCAGCCCTTCAATGGAAGTTTATCTAAGCACACATGCCGAGCTCTTTGCTTGCTATAATAAAACAGCGTCTGTGTTTTGTGCTGGTCTAACTATGCTGAGAGTCTCACCCTTTTCGAACTAGACCTAGCCAAACATAATTACCCAGGGCGCTCTGTGATAACACCTACTGTCACTCCTCATTTACAAGGCTTGCTGGAACTCCACTGAATTAAGTAATAAAACATCTTCTCGACTGTTACGCTCTGTCACACGTACTTTCAAATAGCGCACATCCATAATTGACAAGAGTTGCTCTTCCTTTAAATTGGCAAGAGAGACATGAGGAGTACATCATTTAGTCACAATATTGATGTGTTGTCATGGGATTGTTCAACTCCTGACGACTTTTCCTTAATCAGAGTGAAAACTTTCCTGGAATTCATTATGAATGACTCCATTTTACTGCTTATGAGAGTAATCATTTTGTCTTCCTTTTTATAATTTAAAGTTTATCTATGTGTTCGAAAAATAGGATTAATTAAAGCAATGATCTTTTAAAGTCCCTTCTACTAAAATATCAAATATTTAACATTTTTTAAAAGGACATAAGATGTTTTTCATGCTTTGAGAGACACATCATTGGCAAAATCAGCCATAGTTTACTTGAGGATTGCTTCACCAAACTGGGAAAGGCGAGGTCAGACAGCCGGTATGGTCACACTGGAAGAACCAATCCCGACCGCTTGCATGGTGGGCTTGTTCAGCTATTTTGCATGGACTGAGAGGAACAGATGAAATGAAAAGCTAGTAAAAGCTATGAGGAGAAGTTAGCTGTGGGCCACTGGCTGATCCAAGTGAGCTAACGCTAGCTGCTTGCTCCTGGCATAATCCAGGTGGCATATTTATAGATCCCTCATTCACAGAATGAGTAAATCAGCGTTGATTCAAATTCCACCCATTTTAAGACCATGAAAGTTTTTTCAATGGAAAAAATGTAAAGTAATTTGTGATTTTTTAAGTGATTTATAACTGCTGTTGTGGGACGACAGTAACCCATGACAGTTCTGAAAGAGACATGCACAAGCATAGTTACTTTATATAGCCTATCTCTATTTCTTAGTAACTTCTTGCAGTAATGCACCAGTTTTAGTGTCAGCAAGCTGCCATCTGTGATGCTGAAGCACTGGAGCAAGATAGGAGGTATGTTGGATCAAGGGATTTGAGGTGTGATGCAAATATTGCCAGATTCCCACATGCTGACTACAGTCCTGGCTGTCTGTGACCCGACTACTGGAGATGAAATACAGTCTGATGTAAATATTGAGTTGTCAGAGTGCCGAAGTTGACCCTGAGGCTGTTGGCTAACTCCTTCACTGTCACCTACAGTGCAGTGGATGTACTGTAGTTGAACTGTAGCTCTGCTGTAGGTGCTTCACTCACTGTTTTTCCAGTATGTGCTCTCCAGGGCCGCCGCTGCCGCTACTCTCACTCGCCTGATGACTGAGGCCACCACTGAAGCCAGCGGCCACACCTCTGCTCAACTTTAGTAACTTCTCAGATGTGTTGCCATCAAACACATAGTGGGAGCGCAGTTTGGGGGAAGTAATATAAAAACACATATTTTGCAGCTAATCACACGAAGAAAATGATTTTAAAAATTAGGATTACATGTTTTTCGTTGAAATTGTTTAGGTCTGAAGCTTAGACAGTATCTTCATACTTATTCTGCTTTCAGTGCTTAAAATGTTTAGATTCAGTACCATCAGTGATACATGTGATCTGCACTACACTCATTCTGCTGCATGGCAAGCTTACAGGCAGTCAAAGAGCTATCTTCAGCATCAAGAAGAACACAGAGTCCTACAACAGATGGCATGGCCCCCACAGAGTCTTGATCAGAACATCACAGAGTCCATCTATAATTACATAGAGACAGGAGCAGATGAGACCGCCTAAATCAGCAGAAGAACTGAGAGAAATTCTCCAAGTAGCTTGGAACAACTCACCTGCCAAGAACTTGGAGAAACTGTCAGCAAGTGACGCTTAAAAGGAGAATTGTTGGTGTTTTGTAAGTAAACAGTGATATTTATGTTTTTGACTGTGCAATGTGTCATTATCCTAGTTTTTATGTTTTTCTGGAATTCATTCAGCTGCAACCTAAAATTCAGATAATATGTGAGATGTGATCAAATGTGAGCTGTAGGGGATTAGGTGTGAGAGATAACCCGTACTATCTGGTTTCCTTTTCTAAGTTGGGGCCCAGAATTGAATCCTCGGAGCGCAATGCAACTTTTGTATTGAGGTGTTCTTATTTAATTCATTCTTTCAGGACAAATAGCAGCACAGTTTGGTCGAGGCCACATTGATGAGTGAATTATTGCTGCACTCGCATGTGCTGTGTGTCAAAGGGGCTGAAAAAAATGAGAGGTTTTCATTTGCATAAACTGCAGCATTGAAACGTCAAAGCCTTGTTGAAGGTGTCATTGAGACTAATAAGATTAAGATTGAAACTTCAGCCTTACCTGAGTATGGTTTGTGTGGGTGGTGAATTACAATATATGTGCACGATTGCTTTCTTATAGCTGAAAACGCATGAAAATCTAAATATGAAAATTAGAGTGTAGTTTACGTTTCTGTTCTGTACAGTATAGTAATAATGTATTATAAGAGTAGACTGACTTAATTTTATTATGTGTGCTATTAAATTGCATTGGTAAATGCTTGACAGAGCTACAGCTAAATGTTGTGCAACAGACATGCAATTAGTATAAAAGCTTTCCCCATTTTGTGCTTTGACTTGTTGAGGTTTCAGTTCTGGGCTCTGCAAATTTGCATGTCAAATTTCACCACTGCTCTTCATATATGTTTGAGCAAATTTACTTTTTAAATTACTTCCAGTAAAGTAAACTGATTTGAGTCTGAAATTTTGCTGTCGTGAATGTTGCTCTGACTGAGCTCATAGTCTTGTGTGTGCGTCTGTGTGTGTGTGTGTGTGTGTGTGTTAGTGACTGCGCACATGTTATCTGTCATTGACTGCTTATGCTGCCATGTTCCAACCAAATGAATGAGTGCCAGTTCATTCCTCTGTGCATCTGAATGTGTGGTGAGTGTGTGTCTGTGTTATGGGATCTGCTCCCTGATTACAGAGGGTAAGTCACAGCCTTTGGGAGAGCAGCGAAGGGCTGGCTAAGCTCTCACTGAAGTCAGTGGCCTTCAGCACGGAGGGGCAAAGCCTCAGCAGTGTCGCTTTCTGATCCCAACTCTGACTGCTGTGTGTTTGTGTTGGATGTCGGTGTGTGAGGCTTGATGCTGAACAGACCCCAGACCTCAGCCAGCACGGTGAAAGAGAGACGGGTGGATGAACCGGGGGCATGCTGAGAAACAAGATCCAGGGCCGGAGGCTGGATTGGGGCAAGCTTTGAAATCTGGAAAAACATACCGTCCACTGAACCACTACATTAGCTCCCTATAACAATTATGTCATATCTTGATGCTAGTAACTGTAGATTGGTCAAGTACTTCAAGAATTTTATTTCAGCCAGTTTGCAAAACTACTGTTAGATTGTAAAATATGTTTAATTTAAGGTTGAATTGTGGTTGAATGGCCTTGGATGTCTGATTTAACAAGTGGGAGACAGGGAGCTGTAGTGGATGTGAAAAAAAAGAAAGAGTTAATAATTAGTTTGAAAAATTATTTATAAAGCACCTCACCTTGGCGTGACTATGTTAGAAGGAGCCATATTGCCAAAATTGTGTGACTATAGCTGAATCACACTTCACCGAAGTTCAGTGCTCTGTCTGTGTAGTGGGCTGACTCATTACAGTAGCAAAAAGAAACTTTGTTTTTTCACGAGTCACGCAGCTCATTTTGAATCATTTTTGGGAAACTCCAAAGATTAAACTTCAGTGGAAACACAGACAATAAAAGCTTAAGAAAAGCTTTTCAGCTCCTGAAGAAATGTACCAGGTAATTTAGCTGAAAGATAAAAATGACTCTACATCAGAAAACACACCACACACTTAGACTGAACAGGAATTCCAGAGGCCTGTACAAATAAACCCACAATGAAACACACACACAGAAATAGCAATATTATATAAATGGACTGTACTTGTATAGCGCTTTTCTAGTCACAGGACCACTCAAAGTGCTTTGACACTACATATCACATTCACCCATACAGCATTTCTATTGGAAGATACTAAGTGCTTTTTAACCTATCACACACATTCATTCCCCGGTAGACACACTGGCAGGCAATGTGGGGTTCAGTGTCTTGCCCAAAGACACTTCGACATGTAGTCAGGGGAAGCCTGGAATCGATCCACTGACTTTCTGATTGGCAGATGACTGCTCTTCCTCCTGAGCTACAGCCTACAGTCTTTTACATGTCTTTCATGTATGAAAGTGGTGTCACTTTTGCCTTTGTAAGTGGAGTGTTGCCATTTGGTTAAATAAAATGAATAAGCAAACATCCCAGTGTTGCTGGCTGACCAATGTGTATGAGGTGGCTAGGCTCCGCATACAAAAGAACTCCAAATTACAGTAGGCGTATCTGATTGAGAGTAACTTTCGAGACGACCCCTGAGAGACTGGTTGCATCTTTTTTATGCAACTTCCAATGGTTAAAGATCCCTCTAATGTTTTATAATGAGAGACTTAAAATCTTATATGACATAAATATCACACTTAAGTAGCCCACCTCTCCCTAAACATCTTCAGGCTTCACACCCTCTGCAACCCTTCTATGGAGTCTACAGGAGATAGTGGGTACCGTTAATAGACAGATCCTAAACATACCATCAACATTAGCATGCCACTGAAGGGAGCCTTTATGCCGACTGGTAATCAGCCCACCATTATTATTCATCACAATTGCAGATATATGGAGATAATGAAGTTCTTGTTGCTCCCATGATAACGAGCCACTAATGACAGTGAGTATAAAGAAAGCCCACAGCGTCTTGACACATTGACTCACACAAACGCAAACCAGCCCAGGAGAGGCAAGAGAAGTTGCTAAGGTGGTGGCCCAGAGAACAAGGGAAGAGAGAAAATGAAGATCTAAAGCCATAGAAGGAATAGTCATAGCATGACAAGGCTCCCATTACATCTCATGTCAGCTCATAAACTAATTGAGGCATTAACATAGCTTATAGCATGACTGTGAGTCATTGGCGATAATATATAATTTAGAGAATCTTGGGTCTTAGCCTTAAAAACGGTGATTCTGGTTTATGCAGCTCTTGTTGATGAGGGCCCTCAGCAGATGTAGGAATTTACTCTATTCATTTGTGTGTGTGTGTGTGTGTGTGTGTGTGTGTGTGTGTGTGTGCATATTTATGTGCATTAACACAGCATCTCTGTCACACAAACACGTACACACACTTGCATCAGGAGGCTAATTACTGTAGCTCATGCGTTACTGATACCATCTCTTATTTTTCTCCCCTTCCATGTCTAATGGTTGTGACAGTAAATGAAGAATGCCTTGGGGGGGGCATTTTCATTGTGACACATTTAAGAGCGCCAGCAAAACACGTGACTTCAGGATGTGTGTGTGTGTGTGCGTGTATGTGCAGCTTTGCATGCCTCTTTACAATTCTTCAAAGCTCTGTCACAAAGCGCACACACAATCCAGCGTGATAAGATCCGTTCAAAAACTCCATCAAGAATTACCGTTAATTGTCATCTGCCACAGCTGAGGCGATACGAGGGCAGCGTGGTTGCATTTCGATCAAGACGAGCATAGAAAAGTGGCTGATAGGCTGTGACGGCTCCAGGGTGTGCCTGGCGTCACGGGGGCATCTCTCTGCCCAGAATCAAGCTTTCATTGTGGGGGAAGGAGCTCTCAGGGCCTCCTTCTAATCTGACACCCATTCTCCTCTCTGTCTCACCTGCAGGTGGTAGCTCACACAGCTAAAGGCCTCTGCACAATCAGCGCCCTGTTTCTCTCCCCCTCCTCCTCTCTTTCTCCCCACCATCCATCTATCCTCGCAGGTGGTGTCCTCCACACTGGTTCACAATTAGCAGTTTTCTTCTCTTTTTTTTCTCCCCTGGAAAATGTGGATGTGTTGTTAATCTGGCTAAATCACTTTGCTGCCTTTTATTTTGTCCTCTTCAAGTCTGTCTCACCCTCTTCTCTCGTCTATCCTTTCTTTTTTCCTTGCCCTCCTTCCGTTCTCTCCCTTCCCTCCCCTTCTGCTATACCTATCTATCTATAGTCCGGCAGATGCTGTCCCATTTGTACTCTCCCCCATGACATTCCTACAGGGGATTGCTTAAGGATTCAGAAGCTTCTGTGCTCATGGATCACACTGACACTTGGTCAGCATCAGCAGATTATGAACTATAGGCGCCTGACACCCCGCCATTGTTCCTCCATCTAAATATGAACAATAAGGCTCATCTGACGCCCACGCTGACAGCTTATTCGCTCTTATCACTCCTGTGGAGTCACCCGGTGTGATCTGAGTGCCTCCCCCTTCCTCCTCCCCCTTGTACACACACCTCCCCTTGCCTCCCCTTGACCCTCCCCAGCCTGCCATGCTACAGCCCCTTCTTCGCCCGGACACAGGGCAGGGGGGCAAGAAGTGGAGGAAGAGAGGGAGGGGAAGGCTGTAAGATGCAGCGAACAGATGAGAAATCGTACAGAAAGACTGAAATGATGGTTTGGAAAATCATGATGGTCATTTAATGTCTGTTTTAGAGAATTTCTTGTAAGACGAACAAGGGTTTTAGCATCATGTGGAGGGACTCTTTGGACTCTTTGAGAGTATGTTGCAGCAAAGCAGCTTGGACGAGCTGCTGGGACATCATGGTAGTCAAATGAGTTTGATTCTGGCCCAAGATCTTTTCTTCAGTTACCTCAAACTGGAAAGTTAGATACTGTCTTGTCAGCTTAATTCAACTTGTTAATATCCATAAATTCTTTTCATTTCAGGTCTGCAATACATTCCAAAACAAGTTTGGGCAACTTGGGGCTAAAGATGAGCGGAAAAAACTTAATAGCAGTAATTATGGTGTTATTTTAAACAGATTATATCAAAATGTGATTTTAAACATGTTTTGGTATAAAAATGGCTGTACAGGAACAGCTGAGTCTTTGAAGAGCAAACATGGGCAGAGGAATCTAGTTTTGTAAAGAACAAGGGCGCAAGCCTAAGCTGGATGTCTGTGATCTCTGATCCTGCAGACTACGCTGCATTAAAAACCATTATTCACCCATAGCTGATATAACCACATGAGCAAGGGCTTATTGTGGGGAACTTTACACCACTACAATGAGGTTTAACATTTACAAAAGCCACTTTAAATCTTAACCATGCATAAAAAAGTGTTGATGTCTCTGGTTTTGTGGCATCTGGGATAGAGGATCACACAAGTCCTGTCGTCAGGCGGACTCCAGTTGCTCATGATCAAAGATAAAAAAAGACCCATTCAGACTATTATTAGCAACAAGCTGGTACAAGGTTGTATAAGTGCCTTTAGTTACTCCTTTGATGGCAGGTGCTGAACTGGGCTTCCCACACTTCTGACCTATCCCCAAAAGTGACTGTAGAGAATTCAAAACAGAACATTTGACAAGTTGTAAATATTTACACAGTGCATCGGACTGTTGTTTCTTCAATTGCAGTGTCCTGTGGCAACATAACTAAAATGTTAGCAATGCTAACAAGTCCCAGTTATCTCAGTCACTTGAGGTAAACCGCCAGTTATGCTAAATTTCTTGTTAGCTAACTGGACAAAAAAGGTAATGTTGCTTGTTAGCAGGCTAGATTAGCAATGTGCAGGATTAAAGCTGGTTAGCTCACCTTCAATCAGACCATTAAGTTGCTGACAAGGTTCCTGCAACCCAGGTTACCGAGGTGAAGTGCAATTAGATTTAGAAAATAAGACTGTGCAGTAGTTTTATAGCTTTGGAAGGACAGGATCTTATTGGCCTTGACAGACATGTTGAAAAGTTGTCTTCAGGTTGGTCTTGCAAGGGTGCAATCCCCATAATTGTGTTTTACGGAGTGCACCAATCAAAAGGGTTGAAAGTTTGTTTTGCAACTGTGTGGAAGAATGGATTGTGTAATGTGAACCCAGTCCATGTAATTGACCCTTCGCCAGCCCCACCCTAAAACTGCCACTGACCAATCGTACGTTAACAACGTTAACTAAGAACGGAGCTCATGGCAAACAATCCCCTCCTTAGCAAAATGCCAAAGCAGTACTTGAACGGGACTTGCAAGTACTATGAAAGATATCCAGAACGTTTCGGTGATTTTGTATTTTTCTCCTTCATTAAACCGAAAACACATCTGGAAAGATGTCAGATATGGATTAAACAGTGTGGAAGAAGACCTCACACGCAGCTGGGTCCCTTAGAGTTGATGAAAAACTACTATTTGTTCTAAGGTAAGATGCTAACGCCAACTACCGCACACAGCTCTTAGCTTCAGGACAGTAGTGGAATATTAATTAAAAGTTACTAATGTTTAACACTGAGGTGAACAAATATAGGCTACCAGATAAATTAGTAAGTAACGACAGAGTTTCCCGATCCTGCTATCCCATAGGTGCTATCCCTGTGTATAACAATCAATGCTAACCGAAGGGAACATAATGGAGGCTTCCGAAAACCTCAGACGAATAGGGTCTTTTGTACAAATTTATACCATGCAGTTGATAAGCTATTTGATTACCAAAACCACCACCCCGATGTCGGAACAATATCCTGGTGCGCTATAAACAAATAGAAAACATTTAGCAACGAGCTAATATATCAGATAGGCTGCTGAAAACTGTAGTCATACATGAAAGTTAGCTTAAAATAAAACAATAAGCTGACTTACCCTGCAAAGCAAGAATATTGTTGTTCCTTTATGAGTTTATTCTGTACATGAACCATCAAGACTTGGGGTGGTTAGGAGTTAGCTGTGAGCCTTAGCCTCGATTTTAATGTTTTTTTGTCAACATTACTCCGCTGACAAATGATGTTTGTTTGGGAATATATTTCTCAAATACAAATAGCAGTCCTTTGTGTCTTGTTCTCCCTGATGTTTCTGAACAATTTCTGTAGAAATTTGAAACGATTTTTCTTTTCGGAATATCCTTCACCAAAGACCTCTGAGACCGCTTTACATGCAAGCGGAGAGAAAGCGTGCCAGTCCTTGCGACTGTAACCGTGGGGGGCGGGACTTAGCGAAGGGTCAATTGTCTGTGATAGAAGTGGCAAAAACTCTATCATCTTAACTTTTTCTGACACTATTTACCAGCTTGTTTTCCACTTAAAGGGATACTGTGTAACTTTTGACCACTAGGGGTCCTAAATCTGTAACTTCCCCCAAAATTCAACAGTGTCTCTCTTTCTGGCCTCCTCAGACACCGTTTTCACCTTCTTACTTCGTTCAGCCATGACAAACTTTGGATTGAAGAGGAGGTAAAAGTAGCACAAAGCAGAGTTTGTGTTTATAGAGGCACTGCAGGTCACATGATCCCATGAGAGACAGATCCGCTCCTGCAAAGTTCAAATGTCTGCTTTCTGAAGAGGGCAGGCCCCTCAGAGCGCCAACATGCGTCAAGCACTGTATATTGACCCCAGAAATCATCCATTATTACTCACTTTAGGCTAATAGTTGGGTCAAAAGTTGCACGGTATCCTTTTAAGGGTATCCAATATTCCTGTTTTGTCAATAATGGTGGCACAAAGTACAAGCTTTCCTTTGGTATCAGAGCCAGGATGCCCCACGTGCAATAAAGAAGGCATGAAAAAATGCAATAACATCCTCCCGTTGTATGTTTTTATGAGCAAGCAACAAAGTCTCTGTAAGGATGTTAATGGGTGGTTGGATTTTCATTTAGATACATTCTGTTTACCTATTCCAGTTCATACATTTGAATGCAATTTATTTAAGCTCAGTGTCGTTCTTTTTAAGTTTATGTCATCCGTAATTATTATTTTGTGGTAAATACCATACGGTTAAAGTTTTGGGGGGATTGTGGCTATTACCAATGAAATAATACTCTTGTAAAAGATTATGGTTACTGTTAATCACCCACACATTGTTCTCTTGCAGTGTTACATGTCCATTCCCTTAAAACTTACACATTCATGCCCAATGTTGGCTCCAATATACAAAATGGTCCAAAATGGCAAATGACACACTGGGCAGGTTTTGGATAATGTATGGTTTCTTCTCTGCTACTGATCTGCACATCTCTGTCACAGTCACAACCACCACCAGCTCTTTAATGAGACTTGCCAAGTCTCCTGTTGACAGCACACCTAAAGAACGGTAAAAAAAGAGAAAGAGAGACACAAAGTACGATGGCTGTATGAAGAAGAGGAAGAAGGGAGTAACAGTATGAAAAGAAGGAGGAGGCGAGCAGTGGAGAGTAGCGAGGCTTTCTGAACGGAGCAGAAATTAACAGGGCCCTAGGGACAGTCAGATCAGAGCTTGAGTCCCTAGAGAGCACTTACCACAAGGGCCCCCCATGCTTGTTACAGCAAGGCAGGGGCCACTAGGGGACTCCCAGGGCTGCACTTCACAAATGTGGGGCTGAATTCAATGTGCAAGATGGTTAAAAGGCAGAGGGTCAGGGTGGCTGAGAAGGAAGCACACCACAATTATGCGCTGATTTGAAAGCTCCTGCTATAAGGGAGCCAGAGAAATTATAACAAGCTCAGATATGTTTTGAGATCAATTTGGGTATAAATCCTTACAACTGGCATATTCCTTATTTCAGATTAAATAATACTCAAAGGTTAAAGTTTATTGTTAGAGTTGAAATGCCTGTCAGATCACCAGGGATGAGGAAATGACCCAATAACATCAGTCCTGTTGAATGACACAGACACCACCCATTGAGAGCACCATAAATTTTTGACTAAACTTCTGTCATTGCAGTCAGGAAAATGATCACATCTTATCCAATATAAATTACACCAAAACTCTATCCAGCAAATAAGATTACCTTTACGTAAGATTACATTTAGGCCTTCCCAGATAGGAAAAAATTAGCATTTCTGTTTTGCCCAAACATTTACAACATTGACTAAATGTGAGTGTGGCTGCCAAAACGCAGTCACATGACCACCACATGTGACCCGCAGGGAAATTCCCTGAAGGAAAACTTTCTGTACTAGGACCACTTCTGGCCCACAAAATACTTGCCATAATCCACGTCCAGGTCAACAACTGACATCTGGACCACATGTGGCCCACAGGAGAGCTGTCATAATCCAAGTCAGGCTGAACAACTGACATCAGGTCCACTGAGCCATAAGTGCCAAAAGTTGCCCGGATTCTGTCCAAGCATGTCTGCTATCTGGTTGTTGTACATGAGAAGAAAGAGGCTACAAGATAGAAAATAAAGGGATTGGCAGGACAATGGTTAACTGAGAAAAGCCTGCTGCTAAATGATAGGCTACTGCTCATTTACAGAGAAATATGAAAGTCTTATACTATGTTGTTTAAGGAGTTTAAATTGTTATATTCATGATGATCCAACAGGACTGGTGAGTTTGATAAATGAAAACAAAGTTGTGTTACAAGAGGCTCTTTGTTCATCTGAAACAACTACACAAACGTTGTTTAAGTGCTTTTTTGATTCCCTTGGCTACAGTGTAGCCACTTTTTAAGTGTACAGCACACAATAGTTGGATGAATTCACAAGATAGTCCTGACTGTAACAGCTCTGGTTTCATCCAAAACAACATTTTCATTTTGAAATGAATAATTTTTTTTATTGAGTTGTGATTGAACAAGCTTCATCAATGACAAAAAGTAGAACAGATAAAAAAGACACTGACAACCTTTAATGAAATGAAATATACTTTATTTATCCCTCTTAGAGGGAAATTATTGTTGTTGTAGCAGGGTTGTTTTTTTTTTGTTTTTTTTAACAATAACAATAATGATACAAAACAAAAAAAATAATTTGAAGATGAAGATAGGGATAAGGCCTTGTTCCGGAGGGGGATGGCTGCTGGCAGGGATGATCTCCGGTACCTTTCCATCTTACACAGGACTTGACGAAGCCTCCCACTGAACACACTCTGTTGTTTCTTCACTGTGTTGTGTAGAGGATGTGAAGAATTGTCC
>JBBBVU010000006.1:23406928-23418218 GCA_037177055.1 Atherinosoma microstoma | reverse complement strand
CACACACACACACACACACACACACACACACACACACACACACACACACACACACACACACACACACACAAACAGAGCATATCAACCAGCATGTTAATACTGCCAAAGGGAAGCCAGACCTAATAGTAGAGACATTAAGAAAATGATCCCCAGGCTGATATGTTTTCTATAGATGGGGACTAAACAGAATTGCCATATTTATCATACTCATGGAAACAGAGGCAGAAGGAGACCCTATCCTACTCCTGTCTCTCTCTGCTGTCCCCAGGAGAGTGATGAGAGTTGCCCCTGGGAGAGGGTGAAAGGTTGGGTTTTTGTATATGAAAGTGCACGTGTGTGTGCGTAAAACCAAGCATGCAGTGTTAAAAACTTCACAACAGCTGAGCTGGTAGGTGTCAGCTCAAAAACATGAAAAGTATATTTCCTGCTGTCTGAGTTAAAGGATAGCCTTCTACCAACCAACTAGACTCTCATATGTCTGGCGACAACAACAAAACCTGAAGAATTGTTGTCTCCAGAGATGGATGATTGAAAATTGACCTTTTTCTTTTCTTTAATCAAAACTTAATTTAAATATTGTTTTAGTTTAGTCAGTAATTTCATGGGATGAACTTGTTAAACAGCTAGCAGGTAAGAGGAGCTCTGGCTTTGTTTGGAGTTATATCTACAGTTTATTATTTAGGCTCCAGTTCTGATCTGATCAGGGAAGCATTGACAGCTGTGTTCACCAGCTGGTTGCTAATTGTGTCCGAGCATTGGTGCTAAACAAATACTATATTGGGGGCTTAAAGTGTCATATTATTCAGAAGCTCTTCTTGAAATGGTTGGACATTTCACTAAAAGAGGAATTAGAGTGAACCCAAACTGTAAGCCTATAAAATTTTCTGGCCAAAACCCTGCTAACCTCTATCTTCTGAGGTCAATAGGAAATGATCTAACCAGCATTCAGTGTTGTGTCAAATGACCCCCCCAGTAGCTATGGGTATTTATCTACTCAGACTCAGATTTAATGCAAACACTTCCTATTCATTGAGGTTACTGTGCGCAGATGCTTACAGATATTTACATCTACCAACTGTAAGTCTGTATACTGTAATGTTTTACATGAAGGATCTGAAAGTGACAGCAACAACTTGCTGACAAAAAGAAAGGAGACTGATTGATTTTTCCTCCCTGCTAGACAGCTGGAAGCTCACTCTGTCCTGCTGTGTGGGGCTGACATCTGTGGCCCAGTCAGATTAAACTATGCTAATTATCTCTGAGAGTTGTACTTATCAGAAACTGTTGTCCAGCTCATACAGAGCAAAGTCATCCATTCATGTTGCTGTTGCTTACAATTTCTCCTCTTTGAGGTAGTTTCTGGATGAGTTCTTAATACAATGAAGCCCTCAGAACATTGAGGGTAAACACACTTCTACTGGCAATAAGAAAAGAATGAATCAGTTCTGTATATTTCATTTTATAAAATGATTTCTATGCAAGATATGCATCTGTTGCCCTTAATAACTACAATAGTATCTACTTAAAAATATTCCAAATCTGTGCTTTCCTCTGGTAAAACAGCAAAGCAGCCTGTTAGATAAAACTTGACATTCTAAACATCATATTTCATGCTTCACTTTCACTCCTTTACACTGCTCTTTCCATTCTCGCCTCTCCCCTCCTCCCCTCATGGCATTTTCCGGCTCTCCAATTAAGCTTCGGCGACAGGTTTCCATCAGCCGTCTGGTCGTCTGCAGCAGGACTCTTCAGAGCAGAGGCCTGTCAGGAAATGAACTCATCACTGCCTGACAGCTGCTAATTTCTCTCTCTTCCATGTCACACGAGTGTCCTGCCGCAGTTAATGATGAGCTATCCAGCCCTGATTACAGAGATACACAGGGAGGGTGGGGATGCACACAATACAGTACACAATCACTCAGACAGATATGCAGAATCGTTTTTGCAAGCATGAGCCCAGACCTATTCTGCATGAAAAAAAAAAATCAAAAATCAAATAAGAATACATACAATGAAATGGGAATTTTATAACAGGCATTAGCAAGGCCTAACTGGGGTCGCACACTTTGTTATGTGGAACACAAACCTCATTTACCACAAATATCAAGTTAAATAGTAATTCTGCAGAGATGTAATGTGCTCAGCTGTAGTTCAAAGCAAATGTGGCTTATTTTCACAGTTTTCTCAGTCCAAAACAGCTTGAAAGAAAAATAATTTGGTCTGCTCTGCAGTTCATCATATTTGCACGGTGATTAGCGCTTGTTGCCTCACGTCTAGAATTTTCTGGTATCAAACCCTTTGGTTTCCATAGTTTACAGTTTATTTGAGGCTATTTCTAAAGTACTCATCAGAGTGTAGGATGATCTGTTTGTGTTAGTCCTGCGATGGATAATACAGATCAGGTTGGACCTGAAATCTCAGTCAGGATAGGCACGAGGACGCCATGATCCTCAGGATAAAACAGCTAGTCACCTAAAAATGAAAGTACACTCTTTTGTAGTTTTACGTTTTTATGTATCAGGATATGAAAAAAAAAGTTTGATAATCAAAACTAAATCTTTTCGTCCTTAATGGACCTTAAGATTGAGTGAAACCTAAAACAACATGACATATAACACCGTATCGTTACTTAACAACAGAAGGATTGGGTTAAAAACTAAATACACCAATTCATTTAATAGCTTGTTGGCAGCAAATCTTTTTATTGAATCATTTTCGATATGGAGTTATCAGCCCTTTTATATGATTTTGAATTAAATTTGAACCTCTGAACCATCTCTACTTTAATATTAAGTATTGTGGTTTTTCGGATGCAACTTTGTAAACCTAAGACGTGCTGCTGTTTTGTTGTTTTCTTTTTTTAATTTTTCTCCTGGCAACCCTCCGAAACAAGTCATACTTGTCATAAATGTTAACATTTAACATGCCAACTGAGGCCTGGAGAGTCTGAGATGTAGCTTTTTGGGTTTTTGCACATCGGGCAGAACATCACAAACAACAACTCTGGACTACATTGAAAAATATTTCACACTATGACATCAGAACCATTTACAGATTGGTAACAGCAACAACTGCCTCTCTAAAATCATTCCTAATGTCTTTCTTCAGTGGTATTGTGATAACACACTATGGAAGCATAGAACTGTCACCCAAATAAAAAAAGATTGGACCATTTCACGTTATAACGTGATAGTTTATTGTAAAAACGTGAAGTTTTATTGTTAGAACTTGCAGCAAAGTATGCAGAGTATATTGTTGTGACCTAGAAATATTGACTCACAATGTGTTTTATAGAGATCCCGTGAATGTTTTAGTCAAGCAGAAACATTTCAGCTCTTATTGTGGTACACAGTAGTGTGGGACAGTTAGGAACAACTCTGTACGTCACCCGCCTGCGCACAGTGAGATGGTGTGTGTGTGTCTGTATGTGAAGCTCTTGGTTGACATGTACCACTGGTTAAACTTACGCCCTAGCTGTCTTCTGGAATAAAATGAAAATGATATATATTATGCACCGAGAATAAGGTGTAACAGCAGAATCTCTCCATGTCTCAGCCCAGTATGATCACATCTTGGAAATGGGACATTTCTCTGATCCTCTGCATGTAGTTTCCTCATTCAAAGAGGAAACAACACTGTGCATGTTTTCATGCTTTTACAAAAACAACACATTATAATGTAATATGTTTTACAGTAAAACTATCACATTATAACTATACAACTATACATTATATGAGGTCCCTTTAAAAAAAAAAATTCTTTAGGTGGCAGCTCTGTACTCCTGTAAACACACACCTGACTAGTTCCTGTTGAAGCAGGAAGGATGAACTTAGTTTTTCACACACTGCTTCTGCATATGAACTTAGTTCTTCAGTAAAAAATGACATGTTAAAATATTAGATTTATGTTTCATCCATGGCTATAAGATGGTTTTTAATTACATCCTAATATGCAACAACTTAGAACTTTTTTATGACTAAAGATTTTGGATTTTTATTTATGAAAACATGCAGACAGTAAAGGTCTGGTAACCTACTAATTTCTGATAGTATCTACAAACCACAGCATCCACTTGTTATTGTTGCATTCTTGCCACTAGTGGATGCTGATAAACTCTGGCTCCTAAACATGATCAGACAGAGAACGTGACTTCTGTTTAAAAGGACCCATTTTTACTGAATGAAAAAAAAAAGAGAAGAAAGTGAGTTTATTAATGCAGCATGAAGCTGGGAGTGGAGACAAAGACAGGTGTTATGTGAAATTACAGGCTCCCTTCTCTCTGTGTGGTTGAGGATTTCACTGCTCTTTCACTTTTTTCTGGCCTTACCACTCTCAGTACCCATCTGCAATGCTCTAATTTCTCTTGCCCACTCCTCCACCACTTTCTCTCTCAGCCCACCTTCTCGCACGGTGGGCGTTCTGTGTGTGTGTGTGTGTGTGTGTGTGTGTGTTAAAGGGATGATCTTTCGATGCCCTCGGTGTGTATGAGTGGTTTCTCTCTGTACTTTCAGCGGTTGGCCATTGTGTTTGCAACCGTCATACTGCTCTCCCACTCACTCCATCAGAAACCAGGCCTGTGTAGGGGCCTAAATGAATATTGATTCTCCCTCCAGTGCTAAATTCTGCTGGGGGAAAAAAAAAAAAAGGGATGAGTGTGTTGAAGGCATTGAAGAGAATGGGCCTGATGGGAAGAGAGACGAGAGGCCGATGATTAGGATGATGGTGATCTTGACGACGATAATGATAATGGCGATGATAATGACTGTGTTAGTGATCAGAAAGCATGATGGGAGCCATCAGTTGATGCATGCATGTGCATGTTGCTTGCACTGTAGATGCAATCATGATATTGATGCTGAAATGGGGTCTTGACAAAACATGCAGCAGCTGTTATTGAACAAAGAACAGAATTGCTGGCAGCTGATTAAAAATTAGGCTCAATCTTTATTGTCCGAAATTAAATTGCATTAATATTTAGAGCTTTTCCAAAAGCTAAAAGATTGACAAAAACATAACTAAAAGGAAAAATGAACAGTGCTAATTTGTTACACAAAAACACCTTCAACGTTAGGTCAGAATAAAAAAAAAAAAACTGGTGCTGCAAAGGCTGGAAAAAAGGAAAATAAAGACAAACGTACTGTACTACTGCTGGACTCAAAACAAAACTTATGTTGGCAATAAACAGACATTAGACAAAGAAAACCTGAATCCATATGAACAATTGAACTCTCAGTATGCTAGATAATTCTTTTAGAAAATATTTCATGAGGAAGGAAACATTGATTTCCTGTAGTTGCATGTCATATATCAATATTTTTATATAGTATTGGTGCCCCTGTGCTTTGCAAGTTGGCACACTTAGCACCAAACCTCTTTCCCTTTCACTGTTTCTTGAAAGAAATGATGTTGAACCTGAGTTTTACATATATCAAATGAAGATTTTAGAAAACAAACATAATGTACACACATAGTCAAACAGGGTGAAATTAAAGGGGACACTCAGAAAAACTAATATTTGGTCTAAATGGGGCTTTAACAGAGCTGAACAAATGAAATGATCAAAATAACTCTTCCTCTAACCTTCCAGGACGATGTTATGAGAAGCTCCGTCTAGATAGACCACCATTTCCTCCCCTGTTTGCTGCTCTACCTGCTGCACCTCCCCGTCGCCTGCCCCAGCCTCTCCATACACCCCCCCCTCCACCTGTAAGGTGCAGTCATCCAGCCCTGTCACGATGTAGTGGGTGCCCTCATCATTGACGATGACCTGCGTTAGGCCTTCCTTTATCATCTGGGAGGCGGCGAGCTGCAGCACCTCCTGCATGTCTTCGTGGCTGGGCTCCTGGATGACCTGCACCTCGTCTTCCTCTTGTTTCACGTGCGTTTGCACGGCTGCGTCCGTAGCCTCCACCACCTCAGGGGTCACGACCTCGTGAACGACGGTGGCCTCTCCTTGGATTTCCTCCTGTTGGCCCATTTCGCTGACGGCGCTGAGCAGAGCGTCCAGGGCGGTGGACGACTCGGAAACAATTTGACTTTGTCCCGCAGCAGCTGCGACTTCCATCCCTCCTCTGGCCATAGCCCGCAGCTCCTTTCTGGCGTCCCCGGACTCCAGGACCACATACTGGGTGCTGCCTCCTGCTAGGTGGGCCCCTGCAGCTGCCACCTCTCTGCCTGAGGCAATGACTTGTCCATCTTCAGTGATGTGGAGTACCTCAGCTACCTGGCCGGCCATGGCCAGCGTCTGTAGGGTGGCAGCAGCCGACTCCTCCAGGGCCTGGTCGATGGCCACCTCCTCGTCACCATAGCCCTGGATGATGATGACCTGCTGGACGGATTCTTCCTGGCTGGATGCCTCAGAGGAGTCCTTCCTGTGTGTAGGAGAGCCCACATTCTCCGATTCCACGAATGTAGCCCCCTGGCCTTTCAGACGACATTCAAAGGACTTGGATACAATGCCTGAGGAACACAAGGAGACATTCACATTACGTTTTTGGAGTATGATTCTTTTGCTCCACTTAAAACTGATAAGAAAAGTGTGATTGCAAACTTCCTGTCATCACTGAAAGTAAAAAAAGGAGCTGAAGCAAGAGACGGGAGGGATTTTCTGGAGTCTAATTACTGAATAAAGAAGGGCACTAATTTATCAGCAAGATGCACAAGGTCACATCCAAAAAACACTAAATTAGGACAGAAAAAGAACCCAATGCATTCTTTTTCTTCTTTTTAATCTAAATGTTCCCTATAGCTGCAGCTGTTAAACTCACATCCGTGAAAAAAACGAAAACAATACACGGAAAGCTAAATTGACATAAAAGGTGATGTAACACTTCACGTTTGTGTCACTTAATGCATGAAAAGAGACAGAATATGGAGATATTCTGCTGGCAGAAGAGAGTGGTGAGATAAAGCTGGTGCTAATTGAGCCACAATGTACCCTCTCAGATCACAGGCTGCCATGGCGTTTCCAAGGTGATAGGAACAGTGTTAGAAATGCCATTGTTTAAACAGCTCCTGGCTCACATACTTGTAGAATAATCTATGAAGGAAAATGGGAATTAAAGACACTAAAGAAGCAACGCTGCTCTCGTCCAGGCTGAACATCGTGTACACACACGTTAATGGCAACTGAATTGAATATTGACCCTGAATTTATAGCCTCAGAGGCTCATAAAACCCGTTAAAATCTCCAAAACTTCATAACCTTTCATTTTACCAATATAACAAGATCCCATCCCTCCCCTCTTTTTTTGGGGTGGGGGTGGGGGTGGGGGTGGGGGGGTGGGGGGGTTTGAAAAGCTGACATTTCTGGAGGCACAAGGTTTGCACCCAAGGGAAGCGATGAGATCACACAGTACATACAGGAACAAACTCATCAATCATTGATACAACTATCTTCCCCCTGACATTTAATGTCCTGCACGCACAAGGTTGACAGCATGATCAGAAAGTTGGAGTTGTGCTGCAAAGTATATCTGACCCATCTGTGTCCTGCTCACTCCACTCCCCAGTGGATTACAGACAGGTAGAAAAGTGGGGGTTTTGACTCTGTTCTTACTGGACAAGCAAGCAGTGACCACTGGCTCTCTATTGGCAGGAAAAAAATGTAACCCTGCTCGGATAAAGTCTTAAAATGAATGTTGCATTCTACAAAAACGTGTATATGAAATGCTGCGAGAGACACAGAACAGCAATTTGAGTGTCGAGACAGTGCAACACCATCTTGTAATGGCAGTAAACCAAGTTAAAGATGTTAAATGCAGCTTCCAGCTTCTGCTCAGAACTCAATTTTAAAGTTTAGTCACAAATAAACTAAAAAAAATACAACATATTGTGGACTTTTCAAGCGACACAATCATCCGTTCATGCCATCAGTGGGATTTAATCTTTCCACACAAACAGGAACATGTTAATAAATGCTCCGTTCCTCAAGTGTACAAATTATATTCATGTTATGAGCATAACCCCCTATCCAAAAAAGTGAGGACAAATTTTTTATACCTCTCTTCATGGTTGGTAATTTTAAAGGCATCAACACACACTTTTACCTTTCTACATCTGTCAGGACAAAATGGACAAACAGATTTTCTTTGACTTAAGATGTTTCTACTTTTTTGCTCACAAGATTTTTCTGTCAATGTGCTGTCAAACCTGCTTCAATTACAAACATGGAAATCTATAAACCATGCTGTCATATGAAAGAAAGATATGTGGGTTGCGTTGTACACATTAAATACTGTATTTTCCACCAACTATACTGAGCAATTTTGCCCAAAACGTGTTCATATCTTCATTTCTGTTGTGTATTAAATCTGGGTGCAGCCTGTGCTGGTTTCTGGTTTCAGGGAAGGCGAGCACCTGTCAGTCATCGGTGCTGACGCTGCCTTGTGGTACAGCTTTTGCAGCTAAAATGGCCCCTGTGGACTCCCTCTATAAGTGTTAGTGTACGTCTGTGCATTTACAGTCCAGGAAAAGGAAACGGGGAAACAATAAACATCTGCTTAATGCTGCAGAGCATTAAGCATTAAAATCAGACTCTAGTATTTGAAGCATCGTAGGAAGAGTGTGGAGGGGTTGGCATTTTGAGAAGCGGAGGTTACGTGTTTACACAGAACTACAGGGCCGATGCAACGGCCTACTGAGCCGAGAGGTTGGCATTATCATAAACCTGTTTCAGAGTGCACTATTCTCAGACAGCCTATTTGTATGTTAAACCCCCGGCTGCATGTGTGTGTTCAGCTTACACGTGTTAATGAATGTGTGTATGTTTGGTGATTCCGGTTTTACTGTTGTGTGTCTGAACAATGCGCGCTCCGATAGCGCACTCGTCTCTGTACGCGCTTGCTTATGTGAGCGATTCGGAGTGTGTGTTGTACGGCTGTGGGGGTGGTAAGGCTATGCGTTGCTAGTGTGTGTCACATTAGCCATGGGGTGCTGTCGGCGGGGCCCGGCGGCGGCCCGCTGAGGTTTATGGAGTGTCACTCAGTTGCTGCAGCCGTGAATCAAGTTAATGTTGCAGATCCCATCTCTTCAGTTGTCCTGCGCTCCCGGTGGAAGAACAACATTTGAACAGCGTGATTTGGCCCCGGCGAGAGGCTGATGCCTGTTTAATATGTGTTTTGAGTGCTCTGACTGACTGATTCCTTTAACAGGAAGTAGGAGAGAGAATGAGAGAGACACGGAGAGGCAGGCTGCTTTATTGGCTGTGATCTGAAACAAGATGGAGGCTCCCTGAGAGGAATAAAACAACAAGAGGGAGACAAGGAAGCTAAGACAGGCATTCTGATTTACAAATGACAAGAGGAACGTCTTAGAGAAAGTTTTGCTGTAAAACGGAATCAGTGACAGATAATCAATTTGTGCAGATCTCGTAGCAGCGAGTCAAGTTTTTATATCCAGTTGAATACAAATTTCCTGCTGAGTCGATTAAGTGGATGGCTTTAGTTTAAATGGACGGAGAAAACACAGATTCATGACTGATCAGGATCAGGACTTTCTCTGAAAGTCACAATCTGTCAAGTGAAAAAGAGAGTACACCTGCTATTTTCTTATCAGGTAGAAGAGGCTTTTTTCCAGCAACCCTTCCAAACACGTGTTCAGTCTTTTTCCAGTTAACTTAACCATTTTACATCAGGGTGTTAGAGTCTGAGATGCAGCTTTTGGGTTTTTGCAGTTTCTCTGAGTATTGCACGTTCGGACATTGGAAGGATTTTGTTGAGACGTTCTGGGAAGATTGGCAGCCGTCTTGCTTGTGCTGCTGATTCTTTACTGTCTTGTTAAACTTTTGGAACTTAATGATTAAAAACTGACTCCAAATAGTTTAGAAATGGTCCTATAACCCTTCCCAGATTGATGGGCAGCAACAGTTGCTTCTCTAAGATCATTGCTGATGTCTTTCCTCCAAATTATCACATTGCCAAAACATCATCTTTTATAGGGGTGCTTAGATTAGCTGATCGCTAGTTAATCAAGCACATTCGATTAGCTGCACCTGGCTGCTAATTACCATCTAAATTCCTTTGGAGGCACTAAGGGTGCTGCTGTACCGCTTCTGCATTCTGGTTTAGTTTTAACAAAATAATTAATGACATAGTCATAGCGATATTGTTAGCTGAGTTTGTTTTTACCTAAATATGTCAACTTTAAACTAAAAGAGGATGTCATGTCTTTCTTTAAAGTGCCTCTTCTTTACGGTCTTATTAACTTTTTAAATTTGATGAGGGAAAATATCAGAGGAGCACGACTGTCTGCACCAGATGGGGTGATGATAGTGAGTGCTTTCTGCAAACAGGATAACTTGAAGTGAATTAAATGCTCCTGCAATTAAACTAAACCTCATTCTGCTGGGGACTCCTCTGGAACCCCTTTAAGGACCCTTAAGTGATCCCTGGACCGCAGTTTGACAACCATTTGTGTGGCGTGCTGTAGACCGGTTGGTGTGTTAGCGTCAGGTCAGCGCAACGGCCTCTCTGCTCACTGTATGGTACAGATGCAGTTATTGATCAACGGATCAATGGGCTGGCCGATGTCGGGTGGGGGTGGGGGGGTGGGGGGGCTCTAAGTGGCAATACTTCAGCTCGGAGAGGCCGTCAGGGGAGCGGTCAGACAGCACTTACCAGCAGTTAAAGAAATTAACCTTAACACCGAGACACCACTGGCACACACAATCAATTACAGGCGCTGTAACACAGGTCAGCTCGCTGCAGATGTAAGCTCACCAGCACGTGTTGGTGTAATCAGCAGAGTGCACATCAGCCTGCACGTTGAGTCTTGTTCAAGTTGTGTTTGTAATCCGTAAACTTGAAATTGGCCACAAATTTCACCTCGATGTGCCCCCACGGTAAATGCTAACTGGTTCTCAGAAGTATACAGGCACAGAAACAGGCGCGCAATTATTCACGCTGAAAGACAAAGAGATCAACCTGAATGGACACCACGGCAAGCAAAGTCAATTAAACTGTATCAACTATAACACAAGAGAGATGAGGGAAAAAAAGATGCTTTCCAAATCAATTACGAGGTCAATGGCAGGACCATGAAAAAGTCTGAGCTTATGATCAATTCTGCACAAAGGCCTTTACAATCCTTTTACCAGCCTATTCCCTTCAATTATAGATATGAAGACAGAAGATCAAACAGAGCATGATGGAGGCCCCTAAACCTGAATATGCTGTTATTTGTGGGGAGATTTTTATTTTTTTCTAAAGAAGTGGGTATGTATGTGTGTGTGTGTGTGTGTGTGTGTGTGTGTGTGTGTGTGTGTGTGTGTGTGTGTGTGTGTGTGTGTGTG
>JBBBVU010000006.1:23376605-23394259 GCA_037177055.1 Atherinosoma microstoma | reverse complement strand
CACACACACACACACACACACACACACACACACACACACACACACACACACACACACACACACACACACACAAGCATGAACAGACAACACAGACTCTGAAACCCGCTTTCAAATCCCCAAAAGGGATATGGGGTGTCTGTGTCTATCTGTTATGCGGTGGGTTAGCACACGGTGTCTGGCTGGCTTTTCACTGGGGGGGACGGACTCCATCCATTCTCCTGACAACAGCCCAGCGATACGCAGACGAGTCTGGGACAAACTCAGCTCAGAGCAAGGGAGGGATCTCAAGTAAAAGAAAACAAACAAACAAACAAACAGAAAAAGAGAAAACAGGCTGTTTGGAAGCGAGTGTGCAACAAAGTGGAACATGTACACGACACACTGCTCAGGAAGAAACACCTACAGCTCAGGTACAGGTGAAAACAGACAATGGTAAGATGGATGTGCTGGGCTGATCCAGGTCTTCTAACAGATGTGGGTAAAAAGCTGCTTTATTACAATGTGTTTGCCCATTAAGAGCTTTGAAATGGTCAGTTTTACAAAACAGAAACAGTAAAAAACAGAGAAAAGCTCTCTTGCATTTCTGGCCGCATTTTGTTCGAGAGATTTCCATCTTTAAGGTTTTTGCATCAACCTAAATGCACCGGAGACAAATTTATCAATGCACACAGCATATTAGAATGACTATTTAAAGCAACGCTGCAGTATTTTCCAACCATAAAACGCTGAGCTTTTGACTCATTTTGATGGCACGCTGACATTCATTATGCACATTCCTGGAGCCGTCGTGGTCCTGCAACGTCCTGAGGCTGAGAAACTTCAATTCACAACTTTGTGATCCAGCTCGGGGCATCGCGTTACTTTATGGCACACACCAGGAACTGGAAATGGCCGATTTGAATGTGCACCACAGCTTATTCATCAAAAAAGCCCAAGAGGACATAATCGAAGGAAGCAAGGAAAAGAAAGAGAGAAAGTGACAGAGCAAGAGAGAAAGTCAGACTGGCTTTTACTGGTTGGAGAGAGCTGAGCTCAGAGAAGAGACAGGATGCAAGAACGGTGCCGTAGAACTTTGTGAAAATCTGCCAACATTCAGTAGTGCTTTAACAACTCAGCACAAAGACATCTTTACATAATCAGCCGAACAGCAGCGTTTATTTATTAATCCTTGTTAAACATTTGGTTAAAGAATCTCGGTTAAGTACAAACAACACACAGGAGGAGCCATGGTTTGGTTAAATGATCCTCTTTGCTTTATATTATGCATTTTGTAATGTAATGTTATTGCCTACTGCTGCTTTCAGCCAGAACTACAAGGACCTTATATCAACAAAGTTGGAGCTAAAAACGTTCAAAAACTCAAAATATTTTTTCCAAAGCTGTAAGGCCCACATTTCAAGTAGCTAAAGTATAACTCCTCATATAAGGGTCCGTCAATGAGCAATAAAGCAGATTCTGATTTATTCATATCCTTTTTGTTGTGACATCTACAGAAAATACATATAGTTAAATTTCCTTCAGCTGACTTCAATGAATCATTTTCAAAAGAAACACAAAGATGAGACTTACATCTTTCAGCTAAAGCATCAAAACCAACTGAGTAATATTTTGTAGATGACTGCAATGATGAATAAACAGCTCTGACCAGTCAAGGCCTCTGGGATGTTCACAGGGGCTCCTCTGAGTGCTGCTGGTGGAAGGGCCTTTGCAGAATAGATTGTTCTGGCACATTCAACGACCGGGGGTTTGAGGAAGCTGATTCTGCAGTAATATTTAGGTGGGAGACGCATGCTGAATTCCCAGCTGCACATTGAAGTATTTACCTCACCTGTCAGTGGTTTTAATGTTGTGACTGATTAGTGTATACGCCAGTGCTTCAGGACCTATTATCTTACAGAAAAGCATCTACAGTATTCGTTTCTGTATCAGGTTTAGGATCTCAGTAGAGTAACATTTACACAATCAAAGAGCTGTGTGCGGATAGAGGTATGTGCTAACATACACATGCATGGCCATCCCATAAATATGAGTGTGGTCAATAGTTAGAGTTTGCATATTGACAGATGGATATCTGCACCAGTGAAGTTAATGCTGATAAAATGCTCTGCGTTATTATGGCATGTAACCAGAGAATGGTAATAAAAGCTATATGAATGGGGACTTGCCTGTTTCTCAGGCGCCTTTGTGGCACCACCCATGACACCAAAGATGTGTCAAAGACAACAGACACTCAATACAGTCCTGCACTGCTCTACCCTACCAACTATTATGGATTATGTAGCCGGCACGTTTTTTTTTCCCAAGATGTGCACATTGATCTGGCATTGACAAACCATTTCATATTAGCCCGGGGTTTGCTCTTTACGGCATCAAGGGCAATCAGATGCACTACACTGCATCGGGCTAAATTTAACCTCCTATCAATCCAAATGTGAGACGCTCAAAGTCATCCAGCTTTAATCACTCACAGGTCACTTTTAAATAAAACAGACTTTTAACAATCTGAGTGAATCATTTTTGTGGGGTACACTGGAGACATATTTAAAAGTTTTTGATTGAGCAATATTTTGGAAAAATCCATCAACTAAGCGTTTAAAAGAGTGTCAAAGCATAGATAGGTATGCGTCTGAATAAATCAGCATTACAGCCAAATTGATGTGACTGCAATTCAATAAAAATATAGATAAAAAATGAGGAAAGTCTGGGGTACACACCAAAATGACAAATAAATAAGAAAAAAAATGTATTTCGTTCTTCTAATATAGAAGCTCTGGCAGAAATTAATGTCCCAGGTTAGTTAGTGTTGTTAACTGGGCGTGCAAAATTAAAATGTAAGCCTCACCGCTAGCTGGGAACACAGACAAGGCCCCTCCAGCTGAATTTGACCTAAGAGAGAGCGTTTCTTCCTTTTCCTTCTCTCTCTGCTTCAAGTGTCTCCAAAACTAATAAAACACCCCCCCACCAATGACGCTCCCCATATGAACTGTCACATTAATAACACTGCACTCGTATTCAAATTTTCTGTCGAAAAGCTAAAGAAAGATTGAATGCCCTGCCGTCGCGCGGCCAAAGATTGAAGACGTGTCTCATTGACATTGTTAAAAGTTTATGAAAATATATGAATTCTCAAACGTGGCAGGCCGCCGTGCAGCTCCACTCCCAACACTTCTGTTAGAGACCGCAGCTTTTAATCAAAATGATTGAATACCACCAGTTTGGATTCAGGGATTCTAATAGAGGACGGATAAAGTGTCACGGTCCAGAACTAGAAAAACCACATGGGATCACACATGCATGCATAAAAACCTTTCTACATTTTTTTTTCCTCTTCTGATTTTTTAAACAGCATATTCCTCATTGGTTGGTACCTTGTTTTCCTCTACCGAGTGCTTGTGTTAAAGTGTGTGCGCCCTATTGCTGTATGACTGTTAGTCTTTTGGCTCTGTTCCTTTGGTTTCTGGAGCCGATATGAAGCTGTATCTGGGGGATGAGGCATATGGCACATCATGCGCGCACACACACACTCCCATACTTACACACTCATATGCAAAGACATATGCACATTTATAAAGCATATCTGTACATACAGTACCAGCTGTGGGAGACGTTACAGGTGAAGAGTAGCACACTGACAGCTAGCCGTGTCTTTATGTGCTGTGTTGTGGCATGGCATCAGCAACACAGAGGTTAAGGAAGAAAAATGCACTTTAAAAACAAAGAACAGAGCTCGAATAAAAGGAAACTCAACCAGGGATAACACATGGGGTCTCAGTGGAACACACAATACTCACGGTTGGAATTATGCATAGGTTAGCTTAACCAACATGCTATGTCTTGTCTTGTTCCCTCAGCGACTATTTGGAATCCCCATGGGAGACGGTAGTCTAATACGTTGATATACTTTAATGCCCCTTTCCACCAAGGGACCTGCTTGGTACAGGACAGTTTGGTTTGGTAAACCCTGATCTCTGTTGCATTTCCACAGCCAACGGTACCCTCAGCCGATAGGCGGCATATCAACCAGATAATGATAGATGCATCAGCTACATAATATTATGATTTATAAAATGATGTCATAGCAGTACGGCGAAGAAGAACGCAACACAAAAACAAAGGATGAGGATGGTGGACATCTAGCAGTTTGTCTTCCTTCCTTTTGGCATCTGGTTTTTAAAAACCAAAGATCCACGCTATATCTAAACATGGTGCTGTTGTCGTTTTGCTTTTAGTGCCAAGTTGCACTGGAAGCGGTGGTTCTTCCAACCAAACAACAGATTAAAGTGTGTCAAGCTCCACCCTTTTGGGTTGGATCGGTAGGTTTGGGACTTTAACAGAAGGGGTCCAAAATAGTAGGACAGCTATAGGACAGATATTCCCTTCCTAGTCTTCATCTTACCAACCCGTCCCCATTGGTGGAACCAGGGCTTTAAAGAACAAAACCCAATAAAATTGTTTTTTTCTAGGGATAAGTCACTTTATGCACCAAGCATATCTAATGATAACCCCTTCAGGAATAGTTGGTTGCTTTATTTTTTTTAATGCATTCACTTACATGACTAGCTTGAAGCAAAGACAGCCGGAGACAGGTGAGAGCTGCTTTGTTTAGCAGGTGGCCGCTAAGCACCTGCATAATCCCTTACACTGCTCCAAGCAGAGGGAAATCGAGTAACACATTCATGCACACTAACAAATATATTACTTACTGTCATCTGTGCATTTGCTTCACCTTATCTGTACAGATACTGGTCTGTCTTTGTGGCTGCGCCATCATCTGTATGTAGAATCTCAGCATTAAAGATAGGCAGCGGAGGCAGTGGAAGATTTAGATTAGCCTGGTTGTTAGGTTCTGGATAATTAATGTAAATGAGTGTTGATTACACATCTTCTGTAGTACCCTGCTGAACGGTTAATAATCACTTAACAGTGTTTATTTTCAATAAAGGTTACAATTGTCATAAAAACGAAATGATTAATGGGCAATCATTTGTCACATGTGATTCCTATCATAGCAGCTAATCTAGGATTCTTCAACAAAAAGCATTCAATATATAATCAGAGACTGGGTTGATAAAGAAAACAATATCAGTTCAAATCAAGTTTCAATGAATGTATTATTATATCATATGATGGAAACGCTGGCCTGCCTTTTAGTTTATTCGAACCCTGTCAGAACTGTCAAATATAGGCTGAAAAGCCTGTGTGTGCTGTATAAGTATATATATACACACTGTATAAGTGTGTGTGTGTTTTTCTTACTGCAAGCAGGTGGTGTTTTTCTCCCACTCCAGGAGGCTGCTCAAACAAAGAGCTTTTAGCATCAACTTATCAATCTCTGCTGTGACACAACTAACAGCTGGGTGGAGGGCGGGTTGCGATGTGCATACAGCGATCCAGATACATACGCGAGCAGTGTACAGAGCGAAAGGGTACACAGGTGAGAGCAGAAACAGAGGGGCTGGGTAGAAAAAAACAAACAAAACAAACAAAAAAAACCAACAGATGAATGAAAGCAGGAAGACAGCTGTGGAGCGATGCAGAATTCACAGGATGCTTCTGATCTGTGAGGCTCTACTTACCTTTAGTTACAATACAACCTGCTTTGGTTCAGATAAATGCAGATGATGGGAAGTTATGATTATTCTAATGAACGAGGTATTGTTCATTACATGTATTATTATTATTTTGTCTGCTGGATGACTTAAATACAGATCCTTGAAGGAGAAAAAGAGGTAAAATCGACTCAGAAAGAAAGAAAATAAAAAGACTGAAGATCGTTTTCAAGGAAGTTAAAGAAATCTAATACTAAAGAAGGAAACTGAATCATTGGGACAGGTGGAGCTTCGGGTCAGATGGCAGATACAAAATCATTGTTTGCTTTAATGTACTTTAGGGACAGTTGGGTGGAGTTGGAGCTCAGTTAATCCCCTATACCTTAAGCAACTTTCCCAAGAGACAGAAGAGGAAACCATGTTAAAACCTTTTATCACCTGTTTTCTGTGTTCAAGAGGAAAACAAGCAGCGGACATGTGCCCCGTCTCAACTAACTGTGTAGTAAAGGAGTTTGTCAGCACTGGCTCTGAACGGCAGCAGTAGAAACACTGGAGAAGACCTGAATGGAAGAAAAAATTTTGGAGAACTGTGCTGCACATGCAGCTGCATGAGCGTCTACAGGCCCAAAATGACACAGTTGTTGACCGAAGGAGGCTCAGAAACTAACTATAGCCCAAACTTTGGAGATAAAAAGACACAAAAGATTCATACCAATCCAAATCAAGGCTTATGGTTCAAAAATAATTCATATACAAAGTCATGCTTGTCACAAGCATAGTTAACTTCAGCCTGTAGGATGCTGGGATGCCATTTCTGGCTGATGTTATCATCTGCAGAGTTGTTCCTGTGATCTATTAGTTTGTGCTAAACAGGTATGAGTACTTTTAAAAGTTAAGCCACTATAATGGACACCCTGTCCGACAGCCTATTATGGCCCTGATAGGTATCCATCCCCTTAAAATTAATCTGTGTTTGCCATGAAAAATATTTAGTCACCCCCATGATTCAACACAGAAGGAGATGGCACTGCTTGTCCTGTTTCCTCTGTTTCTGTTCAAATTTTTATATTGGGGTAATTTAGTTGCAAATGAGTATCAGAGGCTGGTTCTCAATCAGGCAGCTCCCAGTAGGCTCTTGCAGCCAGATCTCCCTTAGCTCATCTTTTACTGTCTTGTCCATGTAGCTTGAGCTAGCTTTTTTAGTTCCCAGGATTGTTTCTTTCATTTGTTTTATGCAGAGCACAGAACTTGTCCAACCTCACTTGCAGCCGCTGCATCGTGTGGACACGTTAACAAGATTAAAACTTTAAAAGTTTTCCATTAATTACAGTTCACAGCTAAATCACCTTGAAGAACACTAGAAATCACCTATGAAACATATAATTGCAGACAGGAATACTCAAGGACAAAATATTGCTGTAAAAATGGAAGAAAATCGAGCACTTTTTCTTCACAGAACTGGGGTATTGTGCTACTCTGAGAGTAGGAGGGTTGGGGGGGGGGGGGGAACAATTAAAAAGCCTCCGACGATCATCTTGGGAAAGTTAAAGAGCATTAATGAGTGGTGAGGTAACGTGGTAAATCCTGCCAGTGACGGGCAGGGTGGAGATTGAAGGCCATCCAGTGAATGATGGCGTGAGCTTCAGTCAAATCCATCTACATCAAAGCTTCAGGCCTTGTCTTTCTCTCCTCGGCTCTCTAAAGAGGCTCAGGAGTCACTGCTATCACTCTCTTCCTCAACCTCCAACCCCCCTCCTCCCCATCAGCCCCCGGATTCGCCCTTTCATTATCTCTACAGCAAGAAGGGAGAGAAAAAAGGAGGGAAAAACAAGAAGAGGGGAGTGGAGAGGTCTGAAGAGGTTTTCAAATCCAGTGAAGCCTGTCACATTACAAAAACATGTCGCTTTAAACTAAATGTGAAATATCAGTAATTGAAGCCATAAATCCACTGTTGTGTTTCTCCTCACCTCCTCCCTGTCCTCTTTCTTTTTCTTTCTTTCTCTCAACCCATCCCTCTATTGCTCCCTCTCTTATTTTTGTGTGTGTGCTTTTGATGAGCGGTAAATTGGAAATTATTTTGTGTTGTAATGCGGCCCTGAAACGTCTTCCCATTACCATGCGTCAGTCAGCGCTGACAGTGAAATTACTCAACTGTCAATCTGGCTATCAAAAGAGGTGGGTGGGGGTTGCTCACTGAGGTGGGCGGTGGAGGATGGGGTGGGGAGGGAATACACTGGGAGTTGGGGATTGATCAATGAAGAGAGGATGGGGGGAGGAAGGAATGTGAGAAGAAGGATGGGGGTGAGGAGCGTGTTTGGTCCATCATTATACTTCTATTGTGATTGAATAAATCAGGGCTGTTGTGGAATTTAGCTGTCAACGTTATCCTCCTCCTCTTCCTCCTGAGTGTTCTTACTACAGTGAGAGTGTGAGAGTGCCATTACTGGATGAGGCACAGTCTTGCGAGGGCAGCAGCAAATTAACCATAATTGCAGATAAGAGACAATAAGAGGAAGAAATGTATGGACAGAAGTAAATTGAATTATTCCATTGTATGGAAATCATTTACTCTCTGACCGAGGATCCTCTGTCCTAGCTTAGATTCTCTCAACACTGGCTCTGTGGGGATGTCTCAGAAGGGCACGGCTGTGGTTTTTGATTTGTGTCGATTTCTGGTGGCATTGCTGGGAAATAACAAGCTTTCCTTCAACTAGTGATCATTATGAAGAAAAAATCCAGCAGTATGATTCAAAATCTTCTTTTTTTTCAGTTTTTAACCACTTTCTTTTTGTTTGTTGACTTTCAACAACAATAATCTGGTGATTCGTAACCTTACATGCAAGGATTTATTGATACTTTTATTAAAACGGAGGACAAGTTGGCCTCACCTGCATTCTTGAAGCTCTACTATTACACTGCTGCAGTGTGTGTGTGTGCTGTTGTGATGTGTGTCTGTAATGACTGGTGTGTTGAGAGGTTCTGCAGTATATGGGGAGAGAGAGAGGGAGAGAGGAGAGTGAGAACTCCTTTATTGCTCAATGCTAAATTAATTGCACCAATTATTCACGGAGAGAGTTGTCTAGTGGCGGCCTTTGGGGGGCGAGGCCCTGACCGCTCTCCCTCATTTTTAATTGGCTGTCCTGTTGAATAATTGATTGGAGCAAATGTGAAATAGATGGGAAGGTCCAAGTGTCTTTCATCACAACAGGCTGGCCGCTCTGACAGCCGGCCACAAACAAAGTCTGCTGCTGTATGCAATAAACAAACTGCACGCCGTTGTATTCTGCGTGGCCACTGCAGAAGGGTTAGAATAGCAGATATGACTCCTAAGCAAGACGCTGCCCTCAGAAAACACACAAACGAGATCCACAACAGCTGGAAAACTGATACTGGCTGCACAGAACTCCAGCAGCGAGGGCACGTGGGTGAGCAGAAAAACTAGTTGTTTCACAGGGCAGATGATGAGCCAATGGAAAGCTCCTGAAATCATTTGAGCTTGCAAATGAATAGTTAACCACTTATATATCATGTTAATGACCCACACTGATGTGTTGAAAGAAGTTTTTACGGAAAGCACTTAGCAGGGCTTTTAATGCTTGTGTGATTAAGAATCATACTCAGTACATTATTTAGCATACTGACATAAAAATATAACTTAAAAGGAGCGGCGTGGAGAGAATTGCTGTGCATTTAGTTGCAGATTGCATCCAACTGAAAACTTCTGCATTCGCTCTTCCAGAAAGGACCAGAAGGAACTATAGTGGCTGCTAAAAACTCAAAAAATGCCCACTATAGGGCTAATGTTTTGTCTTGAGCCACTCTTCACTTCTTTATAATTTTCTTCCAGGCAGCCAGACTTAGTCTGTTAAGCTTTATAACCCTGACCTATAAAACGCTCAAACATTACAAAAAGCATCAAACTCAAGAAAAGAGCTACTATTACACATAACACACAACTCAGCAAAGAGCCATGCTTCATATGCAATATGTGACAAAATGAAAGGCGGATCAAAATGTTTGCACATTAATGTACTTAAGTATTTGTTGTTGTTTTTCAGTCACTGAGAAAAGATCCTGGAAACTCATTCCAAGATTAAATTATTCAGAAACTCCATCTGCAGAAAAGAAACACTTAATCAAAATGGTTTGATTGTGCAGCCAAAATGTGTGAAGTTATCTTCTTTCTTTACACCAGGCTGGTTTATTGTAGCTGGTGCCTTCGATTAGAGTTATTACAAAAGGAAAAAAAGCATCTTATTTATTTATTTATTTGGATTTTCATGTGGATGGAGATTTTTGTGTGGGCAGGCGAAACCCCTGAACTGAGAACAGCTTTGTGTTCAGTGGAAATAAACAAATATATTGTAGAAATCTGTCCTCAGTAGCTTTTAGATGACAAAACATTACATTACTTCAATTGTGCCATAAGAATATAAAGAGATGCCATTTCTCAAGCCAAAATCTTATTTATTCCAAGAACAGTGGGGCAGATGGGAAATGTAGTCTTAACCACAGGAGACAGCTGGTGTGGCAAGGCCTCCAGGAACATTGGGAAAGTGTGTAGCAAGAAACCAGGAGGCATTAAAACACAGGCAAAGATCACTATATGACATGAAGAAGCTAAACTACAGTAGCTGAAAAAATGTTTTCATAAACGCTTATCTGGGCACTATGAAACCTCACCACATAATACATGTTTTTATTGGTCCGAGAGCATCTAAAACTCTAGAGGAGCTGTATTCGTTCATGTGTGCAGTAGGCAGACAAGATTCAGGCGTTCTAAACTTGGCCTTTACAACACGTGTAAAACAGACCAAAAAGGTGAAAGTGTGGGAAAATCTGTTGAAACATTTGGCATCTAGTGACTGACTTTCATATAAGATGATCAAAGATGATTCAGATTTTGTGCAAAAATTGCTAAGACTGGATTTGAACTCAGAGAACACCCATGATAGCACATTAGCAATGCTAATGTTTGCATCATTTGTTCGAGTGCCTGTTTTGGTTAAGGCTAAAATCCCTGAACCCACAAAGACCTTTGCTCCATGATACATTAAGGACTGTATAATAAAGACTAGAGATTGATGCATCAATGATCGCCATTTGGAAATATACTTTTTCACACAATCAGAATCCATTTGATCGTCTTGACAAAGCTATAGTATTCCTTTACTGCTTGAACTAACTGATATCGGCAATAAAATGTAAAATCATGAGTTTAGCCCACACAGAAGAATCTGTTGCACTTTACATGAAAGATGCATTCAAAATATCAATATTGAATTTTTTCATCAACATCAATTATTCAGTCAGAAAATGCATGAATGCTTAATTTACTACGTAAATCTGACTGGGAATTTATGCATCCTTAATTTTCTTTGGCACACACAAAAAATGCAAACATCACACATCCACACATGTGCCTCATCCACATCAACACAAATACACACACATATACACACAAACCTCTCAGTAATCAAAGGCTATTAACTCCTGGTGCTTTCGCAACAAAACAGATGTAAGATTCATGAGTCTCTGCCGGTGACTGTTGTCTTTGCCACAGGCTAGTAAAGAAACAATTAGTGCAGAGCTGGCCTCACTGTCCGCCACAATCAATAGTCCCTGATGGTCTTCTAAGCCTATTGACCGAAGCCTGTTCCTCTCCCTGACCTCCAATCTGTAGCGGCCGACAGCAGCATCAGTCCACCTATCTGGACCCTGGGATGGGGTTACTAGGTTAAACACGGTGCGTTCCATGCAAACAAGCATTTCTTAATACTGTCTGCATTTGTATGCAGGGGGGGCATAGAGGAGGGTTAGCCTGTGACATTAGTTACTAGATATTTAGATTCCCATAAAAACTCAAACAGGATCAAGATAATGAAATGGAAGCTTAATGTAGAGAAAAAAAGAGACATTTTTCCTTGTGACCGTATGTTATACAGTTATATTTTTTTTCTTCTGTTGGTTAAAGGTTGAAGACGTCTGGAAGTTAAGAGATCCTGACTGTGATGGTGTGTTTGATGGTTTAAATCCCAGTGCTGGCTTAAGAAATGACTGAATACCTCTACATGCAGCGTTCTCCTGTAGTTTGGAATGGCAACATCCTCTTCTATGCTGTTTAAAACTAAAACCCTTTGTCAAAATTTGATTAAAAAAGAAAAATTCTTACTGTCTCAGTCCGTGTTTACCTGTGATTTTGAAGACTGTGTGTGTGTATGTGTGTGTGTGACTTAAACAAAGCATCTTGCAGATCATTTCGTGTAACAGCAGACTCCGTGGCTCTGAGGCAATCTGCTAATGCTACAGTAATTGTCTTAGTTTGTGTTTGTGTCCTGTCAAAAACCCTCTTTCTTCCTGGCGTGCGACAACATCTGGACCGGTCATACTAACCGCCCCCCCCCAGCCTGCTGTGATGAGCTTCGTCTCAGCTCTGCCTGCTGAGGAGGAAGAGGGTGGAAGGGAGGGGAAAGGTTGACGCAGAGGAAGCAAAACAGCTGTAAGAAAGAAGAGGTGGGGGATCGGTGAACAGGTGTCACTCCCACTGACTGGCTGCCATCATGCCATCCCCCCAACCTACCCGTCCTGACCACCCGCTCCACCTGCACACCTACGCAGGTAGTATGGGGGGGGGGGGTAATGGCAGTTCAGAGAGCGTCCCATTCCTCACCTCACGCCCACCCTCCTCCTCTTCCTCAGATGGCACCATGGCTTTTGCTCAATCTGGCTCCTGGGCCCACAGATTGACAAACATGCACGAATGTGCTCGTTGGCGATGTACATATTCATGAGAGTGCCAATGTGCGAAAGAAAAACACATTTAAATGTCTCTTTTTTTTTTATAAAGATGATTAATCATACTACAGATTCATCTGCTTTTAGTCATTAAGTAAATAGATCAAAACCTTTCTGGGAGTGTATTTCAGTGTATTGACACACATGATGGTGCATCATCATGGGGGAGTGGGGGACAAATCAACAATTTGTCTATCCATCTGTCCGTGTCCAGTCGTCACAACTTTCATCAATTTACAGCAACAGAACAGTGTGGAGGGAGGGGAGAAGTGAGGTGCAGGTGTGTGTAAAGCACCCCCCCCACCCCCATCACACACACACATCCCTGCCCTCCCCACCCCTTTCTGCTCCCCTCCCTCTGTTGCCGTGGCGAGGAGGGCAGTAATTACTCTGGTGTCAGCGTTGCTGGGTGCGACTCCTCCCCCGGCAAGGGGCGGCGGGCATCCATAACCCATCGTCCTGCCACGGGGTAAACGCCGGGCCATCCATCACGCACCCACTTGACAAATACCTTCCATAATAGAAGTTTATTTTTATGGGAGGCTGAATCAAGGACTTTCCCATGCATACAAAAACGTGTCAGAATTATTTATGGCTTGTGCTGAGACGCACAATATGTCATATCAAAGTCCCATCCCGCTTTGCCGGCGCTGCTGGAAGCTGCCGGCGCTCGGCCTGTCGATATCTCCGCTCGCTATCAATAATGTGGAACACCGCCACGATAAGCCTCAGGATTCGGAGGTCAAATTTGACACACACAAGTGCAAACGCTACGGGAGCTGACACGCACGCATACACAGATGTTACTCAGGTAAATGTAAAAAATCTGTGACAGACATTGATGTGTTTTCAAGCGCATATAAAAAAAGTGAGGCAGTACGAGGAGGCTTATGTTCAGACTTAGACCCAAAGTCTCTCATGGACTGTTCTTAGCTGTTTAAACAAACATGTGTTTTGTTTTTTTTTTTGCACATGAAAGAACAACATCAGAGAAATATGAAACCCAGCAAACATCAAACGGGTTTAAAACGATGTCCGCAAGCGGGCAGGGTGGAGGACTGCCATCTGTCAGTCAGAAACTACTGCTGAGGTCAGACGGAAACAACACAATTTAAAGAAGAGAAATTTATCTGCTATGTCTTTGTGTGTGTTCAGTGTGTAAGTACAGCTATGTGTGACAGAATAATCCCTAACAGGGGAGGGGAGGGGTGGGGAGGAGGAAAGAAAAACACAACAACTTAAAGGAAATCTCTCCACTGCAGCCTGGAAATCTGAGAGCTGTCAGTCAGCGTGAGTGGCAACCCCTTGTGCCCAGAGAAACGGTAATAAATTGGGTTTCCTGATAAGGCCCCGGCATCACCGACACAACGTTGGACCAGGAGAGAAAAAAAAAAAGAAAAGAAAATGAGCTGCTTTTCCGTAGGCCACTTGAGTGCTGTCAGTCACCGTGACTGGCAGGCTCACATGTCGCCAGTGGAAAGAGCAACGGAGGGAAAAAATAGATTAACGTAGAAAAAAGGAGCAGCGAGGGAGGAGAGGAGAGCGACAGCATTAAGCCTGGCTGGGGGAAAATGAATAAATATGATAAATATGATAATTGAAATTATAAGATTTTGGTACTTGCTTGTGGATTCTGCTATGTGCCCAAAAGGGATTAGTCCTTCTTTCACTGTCATTTCCAGCCTTTCTGTCCTCTATACACAGACACATATAGAAACACAGAGTGGCCAGGCAAGTCCAAAATACGCACGTTTAACAAGAAGATCTCATCCCGAGCTCTATTGGATGCGTTTCATGTGTAAAATTTTAAGGAAAGTAGATGGCAAAAGTGGTCGTCTGCAAAGCTAGTGGAGAGAAATGAAAAAAAAGAAAAGTAAGAAAAAAAAAACAGCCGTGGTAGCAGCAGGAGAACTTTGTCCTGCGAAGACAGAAGATGTATAGCTCAGGGGAGATAGTAGCAACAGTAAATGATTACCTTTTTACAAACTGGGCCTTTGTAATAAAATGCGTAGGGGGGAGTATTATCAATTCAGCCGCCTGGTAAAGATAGCATTTCTGAAGCCACGGCAAGGCTGATCACTATCTAGAGAGGAGCCTGAATCTGTATTCCTCACTACGAGTCCAGGAGGGAGAGGGGTCTGAGACCTGTTCCTGTGTGTGTGTGTGTGTGTGTGTATATGTGTGTATGTGAGAGGAAGTGTGTGTTTTGCTGAGAGAGACATCCGTTAAGGCCTCTTATGCCTGCAGGCCTGGCCGTGACAGAACCAAGATCTATTTCCTTCTACCTCACAAACGGAGAGAACAAAAACACACACATCCTCGTGAAATCTTGTATATGTGCAAACATACACGCTTTGTCCCCGGGGCGAAGAATAGAAGATTGGAGATGAAGTTCTGGGAGAAATGGTTTGTGTGAGACAAGCTGAGATTTTCTCTTAGATGGCTGATTTTGGAGAAAGACAGTGACAGATGACATGAATGCGCGGAAACACACGAGCTCAAAAAGTAGATGCACTCTCTCATACAACACACTTGTCTGATAGCAGTCAAACAGAGTAGAGACGACACGGAGGAGACAACAGACAGACCAGCCAACAGACAGAGAGACAAATAGCTTGGCAGAGCTCAGCTGCCGGCCCAGTCACATCCCTCTCCTCACACACACACACACACACACACACACATCCCTAAAACGGTAAAACATCATGGCACGAGCACGCCGCAAAACACAGGCAGAAAGAGAAAATTGAGGGGATCAAAAATGAGCATGTCGTTGTAAAGAGATATGGCTGTCGCCCGGGGGGTTAATGCACCGCTGAATTGTGGGATGTTTATATGAAATGGAGTGACTGATGATGTGACATCTGTGTGTGTATGTAGGTCTTTGGTTGGAAAAAGACTAAAAAACAACATGAATACTGCACTTCTACAAAGCTTCTGGGTCTGAAAAGTTACTGCATTTACACCCTGACGATTTTGATAAGCCTTTAGTCAAAGTTTTGCTGTAAAGACTGAAACGTTGAAGAGTCGACATTAGTTCCTGCAGGTTGCTGACTGGACAGCAAAACCTCGAGGACAATGAAACAAACTAAATCGAGTTGATTTTGCCAAATTTGAAAGAAAAATGGAGGTAAGTCTTCAGGAATTTTGTTTCTAGTGTGTCTAGATGTTTAGTATCTTTATTCTCGAGGAGCTCAGACAGCTGACAACGTTGTTGGATAAGCTGTTTTAATCTCCCCTTTAAATCATTAACTTCTTAGACATTTACAGCAAAAACTAGCTCACAAGAGGGCAAAAACTTTGTTCAAATCTCTGGTTTGCATCGACAATCTTTTAAGTGCCACATCGGAATATTTTATTCATGAATTCATTTCTATTTATTTCATTAGAATAGGGACAGTCCACACTATTTCATAACAAGCTGCATTTTCTGGTGTAAGGTTTTATTTTCTGACACAATCAGCTGTGATACGTGTTGTGTCGTTGCTAGTGGTTCCTTGTTTAATGTATGAGTAAAAAACACGGACAGCGTGGCTAGGGACAGCAAGCTACCCTTAGTAATGAATTAAAATCACGGCTCTTAGAGAACAAGCTGTCATTTCATCAGATAAAATGATATTCATGGTTACCTTTCTAGGCTTTTTGAAGTCTGAGATTTCTAATTAAATCTTCAGACATGTCCTTTGTTAAGTTTTAAAACATGTCATGTGTTGTCATTTAAGGTTGGATATGCTTTATTGACAATTGAATGTCTTTTATTATTCTATTGTGTGCATTGTCAAGTTAAATTCTGTATTTATTTCTATTTTTTCTATCACATAAATCTAGCTTTTGATTACACTTGTGTTTGAAAGGTGCTTTATAAAGTTGAGCTGAGTACGTTTGTTATTCTTTAAAATCCTACATCCAAGTTATCTGAAAACAGAACAAAACAAAAACTGTTATGTTTGCAGTAATAACTTTGTTTTTGGAATGAATGAGATTACATTATTACATTTCTACAAACCAAGGATGTTAAATTAAGTCAGAACCCACACAATATAAGCTTTGAATGTTGAAGGAATTATTAATGATAAATCTTACTTTAACATTTTAATAAACCGAATAAGAGCAAAATGATTTTCTCTTCAGGGATTAATAAATTCAATTGAATCTCTCCTTGGAGTAAAAGTGTGCAGGCACAAGCTGAGAAAAAGTGCTTAGAATAAAAGAGTCCATGCCACTCTTAATATCACTAATCAGTGATATTGCTAAATACTTCAATGGCATTAATTCTATATTATAAAACTATACCTCAGAAAATATACAGATCTCTGACAGTGACTTGGTGTACCTTTAAATGCATGTAAATATAAATAAAACTCTGTCCTCTTTAAAATACACATTTTTGATAAAGCATTTTTAAAATACAAATTTAACAGAATAATTCATCAAACTTTGTAAAGTAAAACTTTTATTTTAGAATTTAATCATGCAAAATTTCTCCATTCTTCCCTGCTTGGTGCTTTTGTTGTTGCTGTGCGTCTCTTTGGGTCATAAATGCCTGAACTGCAAGTGCCCGATGGAAACAATGGCAGAAGATAAGGATATATACTAAAATAACTAAATCAAACAAATCCTCACACCACATATCGATTTGAATCAGTAAAATAAATCAATCAAGCTGGGATGGGCTCAGACCCACACCCCTTACCAGTCTGCATTGAAATAAACTGGTATAGCAAATGAACGGATGGGTAAATTAATCGTCCAATCCTTTTGAAACATCACATTTTATCCAATTTTCCAGGATCTTGCAGGTCTGAAATAATGTCACACAGTGAGATGGCTGACACCTCTGACTATATAAATGTACAAGTAAGTAAATAAATAAAGTAAACAAACTCCAGCTGATCAGCCAACCCAAACAGACACTGAGAACCCAACATCTTTGAAATCTCTCATCTCTGATGTTCAATAAATTGCTGTTGAACGAAAGAAATTCATAACGCACAGCTTTGCAAAGTAACACAAAGGTTTCTTTTCCCCTCTCTAGACTCCATACTTTTTTTTCCACAGGTGTCAGAAGAGATTTCATGGCCTGTGCGAATGTGTGAAAATGCCACACCCCCTTTGAGTACTAATTTACCCTTTTAGGTTTAATCTCCCTGTGAGTGGCTCTTCTCGCCTTTTAATTAGGCTATGGGGAGCCGACACCAACACTGAACGCACACAGCCATCGAGACGCACACGCAGACCCTTTTTTTTATATCCAACTTCTAGACACACATATACACACACACACTCAAATGTTAAGAAACAGCCCCAGAC
>JBBBVU010000006.1:23361125-23376505 GCA_037177055.1 Atherinosoma microstoma | reverse complement strand
AGACCCTTTTTTTTATATCCAACTTCTAGACACACATATACACACACACACTCAAATGTTAAGAAACAGCCCCAGACTTGAGACAGGCTTTGGTAGAGATGGCCCTCATCGGCCATCTGTGGGCCTCTTTCACACTCCAGCTCCTCTCAACTGAACCAGTCACCAAGACAGGACAGTGGAGGGGAGGGGAGGGAGAACAAGGGAGGACAGAAATAGGTGCCACTGGTAAACGCTCTCATCTCTAAACTTTTTTTTCCATTTCAAATCTATTGGTCGAGTTAAGGCTGTATTAAGTCGCGTTAGATTTTAAGAGCTGAGCCACAGTGTGAGATGGCTATTTGAATTTCTAAATCTCATAAATGACACTGGTGTTTGTTGCACTTCAGAAAAGGAAGTAGTTGTCCTAACTGGGAAAAAAGTGATAAAACAAACAAACAAACAAGGAAAAAAAGAGAGTATGTTTGGGTGCATGTTATGGAACTTTGATGTTTTATACTTACTATTTTTTTAATAATTGTTTTTATGATGTAAAGCACTTTGTGATGCATCAGTATGAAAAGTGCTCTATAAATAAAGTTTGATTTGATTGAAAAAAAATAGTGGTGAACATCTTCTAGTTGCGTCTTCAGGAATTGCTTTAATCTCTGGGGACATCTAGATATTTGATCATATCTGAGAAGATGACAGTCAGTTACTTGAGTTTACGGTGTGCAGACTCAAACTGGGAAACAGCTGGCAAGTTACCTCATTTTTATTTTTGCCAGGCTAAATTCCATTTGCAAAGTTTCCATTCCCTCAAATATGCTTAAAGTCTTCTTTGTAAGACAAAATCCAACTCCAGCGAGCATAAAAAAAAACGGTATTAGTAGTAATAAAGTACATGTTTTTTCAACTTTGAACATTTTCACTTTCTCTTATTCACATCTTCTTAATGTGAAACCAAACCTGGCTAGTGTAGAAAAGGATATATCCAATTCATGTTTCTTATCAGTGTGAGGAATCAAAGTGTCCTCCACAGAAAAAGCTGACATCAAAGGATCATCAAGCAGCATCACTGTTGGCAGCCATAGACCCAGTCAGCCCTGTGCCAACTCATTTGGACAATAGTATGCACCTACCAACCTACTACATATCCATCAGACGATTGAAACCCATCATTGTCTCAGTAATTACAGTCCCTAAATCTCTTAGATCTGTTAAAACCCTATTTGCAACAGTCCTAACTTTCCATCAAAACTCCTTTCTTCTACTTTTTCTCACCATTTCCTCTTCTACAAACAAACCACAGATTTCACCAAAACAAACCAGAGCACTAAAAGGAGAAATGCAATAACAGAAGTAGTTTTAGTGGCTTGTTATGGTGGAAATAAGCGGGCACTTAATTGGGGTCTGATAGTCTAATGGGCAACTCGTCTGATTACCAACTCTGCACATTGGCTTAAATTAGCCCACTGATGAGAAGCCAGGGGATTCAATTATGCTGGGGAAGAAATAAGGGGCCCTAATAGGCCACTGTATCAGGAAACATGGGACTGGGCTGGGCTAAAAAGCTGGTAATTGGTTGTTTAGTTGGGAAAGTTGAGCCTGTTGGTAATTAGACTTGCTGACACATTTGGAGAGCCACCAAACAGGCGACAACATGGAAAGGCCAAGGAGGAATACGAGGGTCCCTGGCACAACTAAAGGGGCAAAGGTCGTGGTGGAAATCTCAGAAGCGTACTTGAGCCAATGAGGAAGGGGATCAGGGAAAACATGTTAGTATTATAGAGTGGTGCTGCTTCAGTAAAGGTCAAGACAGGGCATGCTGGGCTATAAGAGAAAATATACAGTTTAGCCTCGTCTCTCTGCTTAACTTTTCCATCTGTTAACTTTTCCTTTTGACTCCATTTTCTTATCAACTTCTACTCGTGTCTGTCTTCCTTTCTTGTCTCAGGCAGGTCTAGTGGTTTGCTGTAACTGGATGTGTTCGGTGTGTCTGAATTGAGGGAGAAAGAGGGCTGAATTATGGATGAGGCTTTATAGAAGCTGGCGGTCTGTCTGGTTCCATATTCCCTGTCCCATACAGGGGGAGCAGCCCTGCCTCGGAGCATCCTAACCTCATGTCACTCACACAACGAATGTACAGGAGATTCATATGAAAGCACAATCCACTGGCCAAGGCTTTCTTTCAGACACACAACAGATATAATTTTTTTGTATTTAAATTCGGGGGCGGGAGAAAAAAAGAATGTTAAATTTGGTTTGAACATATTTTTGGTAGTTGTCACAGTTAAATCTTGTCAGCTTTCTTTCCTCCAAACATTGTGATGAGCATGGAGGACTAGTTTAAAAACAATTTCCCCACAATTTTCATTTATTTATTTAATTTTTGTCCCGTTAGCTGTGCCCTACATAAGCCATCTGCAACATTCTCGAACACTGCAACATAAGCACGAATCTAACCCCACTGTGTCATTGCAACACCGGAGAGCATATATATCATGTGTCATCAATCTGCCTCAAATTTTCTGATCGTGACACAAGTTGTCCAGACACTGAGACGGAGACCAAGTTTCACCCAAACCGATAATGACACCACTCTTCTCATCATCTTTTAATACGAGGAAAAAAAACAAAAACAAAGGTCTGCTTATGATAGCCTAAAGGTGACAATAACTCAATGGAGACATGACTTCATGTTTAAGGCAGCCAGAAACCTACAGCGTGTACACTGACTGACTGTATGGGACCTCCCTGTCAAGACACTGAAAGGCCGCTAAGCAGCTCAGCTGAGAGGAGGCCCTCACACCGATGCCATGACGACTGAAAAGGAAGAAGAGGATGAAACAAAGGAGCGTGTGTTGTGGCTGATGTGTGATGAATGCAGCCAGTTGGGGGAGTTTTCATGCTCATTGGAGCAGGTCATTACGCAGGAATCGCTGCTTGCTCGGCCCAGACTGGCCACGGGTTGGTTTTTCTGAGATGCGTGCGACTGACGGCGTGTGTTTTCCCATGAAATGCTTAGCTAACTCCAAAAAGACTCACATCCGTTGTAGCATGTCTCTTGGGGAGCTGGCACTGAGCAGCTGCTTCTCAGCTGTCCAATCTCAATTAAAGCAACATGGGAAGTGTGGAAGTGAAGAAGTAGGTGCTATACATTGATCGACAGCTGAAGGTTGGGATGAAGAGATAGATTGAGGAGGTAAAAAAAAAAAAGAAGTAGTATCTAAAGGGAGTGGACCAAATGAAGCTGTAAGATGCTCATTCATGAGAAAACCCTCCAATTAAAGAAACCAAGTGCTCCAGCTAATTTTCAAGTTTGAACATGCAGGCTTTCTGAACTTGATGTTCATTTCTTTTTGAACTTGTTGAGCTTTTATAAGGTGGTATATAAATAAATGTTTACTTATCTTTTTCTCTTTGATCTGAATCACTGCTATGACAACATCAGGACCATTTTCCATCCCCATTCTTACATTATTCTGTTGTTTTCTTAAATGTCCATCATGCAAATGCAACATAAGGAAGTTGACACAAAGACACAGGTTTAGCACCGACGCTGACGACTTGATGTCCTATCAGTGGTTTTCCAAAGCTCTGATGCATTGTTTTTTTTTTCTTCACCCACATTGAAGCGTGTCACATACAACACATTGTTATTAGAAGCAGATGTTGATTTTATCGCTGGTGTCTGCGGCTTCTTTCACAACGCCGACACAGTGTTGTATGCTCAGGCATACCAGGACACATTTGCATGACACACGCACCTGTCCTCCACAACCCAACACACATGCTGCAACACAATATGCAAGTGAAACTCATGAGAGTAATGTTTCATTACATGATGAACAGAAGGTGAAAGCGAGGAGCGGTAGCCGGAGCGCTGCGCGGATGCATAACTTAAGTAAAAGCCATCAAAACCCATATTTGTTTACAGATTTGTTTAATAAGGAAAAACTATAAGCAAACAAATGAATTTGCCTGTGGTTATAACTGTGTATTAAGATCATCACTTACAAGGCCGGGCGTCCTCTGGCCCTCTCTAGTAGCTATCCATCACGCATTATTATAGAAAACAGAATCTGCATAAAGCAGCAACAATGCCTCCAAGAAGTTTATTTATTTATTTCTTTTACCTTTTTAGGCACTAAGCAGCAGCTCCTCAGTCGCTGTTAGCTAATTAGAAAGCATTTGATCTCTGTGCCCTTGAGGTGTGCAATTATAGCCTCGGTTGAAAATTAGGAAAATATTTCACAATTAAAAAATAGTGGATTAAGGACGCTCTGACAAAGCTAATGGCAACATCTCACCTGCTTATGTATGTGAGTCTGTGTAACGAACTAGACATGAGGCTGATTTATCAAAACCGATGCCCGGCAAACACAGCTGACCTCGCAAGAAAAAAGCGTTTCTAAAAGTTGTTGCACAGCTTTTTAACCTTAAAGAAAGTTCCAGTCGAGGGGTAATTTCGCAAAGTTGCAGCACTCTGATGTACCTGTAGCGGCAGGGCTGCTGCAGCGATATCTACGCTGAGATCACACGGGCGCCGCCACCTCTCTCTGCCATATCTCTCAGCACATCACACATAGGAGACAATTGTCATTACCATTTTATTAAAATGTGTCCTATCAGCAACATTTTCCCCTCACGTATGTAACCTCCTTTCTTTTCTCTTCTTTCTTCCCCTCAAATTCTAATCATCATTCCCCTCCATCACTTGCTGGGTCTAATTCCCTCTCTTCCTTCGTTTGCAAAGGACCTCTGCTTTCATCCTTGAGAAAGGCTTTAATTCGAAGTGCGACGCTTGCTGAAGAGGGGAAGACAGAGAGAGAGAGAGAGAGAGAGAGAGAGAGAGAGAGAGAAGACGAGAGAGAGTGATATGGAAAGACAGAGCAGCGGCGGAGACGTTCGGGTGTCAATCAATCCGGTGCAAGGGGCTACAAGGGCCTGTGACTGGGGTGCGTTTGATCTGTGTCTTTCAAAGGGGGAACGGCGGGAAGGGCCATCACAGACTATTTGGCTCTCGCTGCTGGCCCCGGTGCCACTCTGACAGAGAGCAATCACAAGCAGGTTAATTCAACATCTACCTTCTTAATCTTTTTTTCCCCAGTCTCTTTCTTTTGGTCTCGTTCTGTCTACTTAGATGAAGAGCTGCTCTTCTTGCTCCCACCTCCACCTCCTTTTTCCCTCTTTTTTTGAAAGAGGAATGGCTCACAAGTGCTCTTTCACATCTTCTCGAATAACCATTTGTTTGAACGCTTTGGTTAAGTGAATTTATTTATTTCCATGTAGGCAAAGTGGGATTGGTCACTAGTTTGAGGACTTCCTTTACATGAAAATAACTTTTTCTGGTGTATTTTTAGATAATTTTTTCGTTTAAATTCTTTGGTTCCCATCCGTGCTGTGAGCTGGTTATGTAACAGAAAATCAAGATGACATCTTGAAAATGTGATGCTAGATTTGAGTGAAAGAGGAGGATGTGCTTCCTTCAGATGGCTGAAAGATAACGCGGACAAGATCTGACCTTCGCATAAAACACTGAAATCTGAAACCCCCGGTGTATGTTACCTGCTATATCACTGGCCTGAGCAGATGCAGAGAAACATCCTTTACTTGGCATTAGTATTGCTCGCTGGCATGGCTTAACAGGTCAAACTTTGGGGAAAAGCAAAAAACACAAAAGAATTGTTGTCTTCTTGACCAAAGGTCAGCCATGCATGAGGTAAAAGAGGAGGGAGGGATTGTAGGGTCAGAGGGTAAAAATACACCTAAAGGTGTGCTTTGGTTAAAGGTGAGAGGGTACAGAGAATATGGAGGGGGGAGTTTTTAAAAAGTACTTGAAGTTAAAGGGTTGAGCAGAGAGGTTAGAGGGAGGAGCTCTAAATTTGAGAAAAGTTAATTATACCAAGAATAAGCCCAATTCAGAAATTCAAAACAACAAAGATTTTCAGAGTCAGAGCAAGGACACAACCCTCATCCATTCTGTTTCACCCGGAAATGTACAGCAGCATGACCAGAGAGAAGCCATTTTCCAGTAATGTCCTTCCATGGCCTCTTTTCCATGGCGCTCCCCTCCTGCTCTACTGCCTTTATGTGAGGTCAGAGGGATAACAGGATAAAGGCTGTCCTCTCTGCTCCTCTGAAGGACAGGCACTCTACCGATTGGATTTGGTAGCCCTCAAGGACAAAAGAAGAACAGTGGGATACAAAAGAACCAATAGAAGAAGAACAAGATTTCATCTGTCTCTGTGGGCTGAGTGATTGGCAGGGACGGGCCAGACCAGCAATCTTTGAGCTATGCCTCTTTGTGGCCGGTTGTCCTCCATCAGCCCTAAAAAAAAAGAAAAAAAAAAGACTCCATCCAGACAAAATTGTGCTCGAAGAATCTGGTCAATTGGACCTCTGTGGCTGCTGGACAGATTCTATAGAGATAGTCAGGAGGTTTCAATCTATGACTTATGACTCTGAATTGCTCTTCTGCAAAGTGAGACTTATGGATATTTAAAGGCATGGGCAACAGGAGGAGAAAACCCGACCTGCAATTCTTTCATGCAGTTTCCGTGACTCTGTAGCACCCCAACTCAAATACCTCCAGTCTGTGCCGAAAAATTCTCCATCACACATATGAGTTCTCACAGCTGGAGTTGAAGTAACCTTGACAACATTGTCACTTCGCTACTCAGGTTGATTTCTGAGACAAGAAAGCTTTACTTTGAAACCCTGAAGGGACAATACAACTGTGTCCCTAAGCCCGAACGGTTTCTTTTATTTCAACAAAAAAGATCAGCAGATGTGAAATTGGTGAATTCCTCCTTAACCTTCAGCTGATACCGTAGACTCACTAAACTATAATAGCTGTGGGCAGTTCCTGGATAAGAAATCAGAAAGGACACTGATGTTAAAGGAGTATGGAGCTTAAAAGACCCTCAGACTGAATTATTCAGGATTTTCCATGGCACTGATGTTTAAATGTAGGTATAGTCTTACTTCTGATGAGAACTTTTCATTAGCAACGAGCATCTCACTAAATGACATCAATGATGAAGGGGACCATTATGCAGTGAGGTAGAGAGCTCACATAGATGACAGGCCAGCTGCTGTAGTGAATAAGTGAATTCTGTTTGATCACACTGCAGAATCTTTGCTCACATAGAGACAGGGAGTCTTTACATTACCTGCATGCAGGTAGGCGAGGTCTGGATTCTCAATATCGGGGTGATTTTCCTTCAGGTGATTGCGGAACTCCATAGGAGCGTTGGTGGCGTAGTTGCATTTGGGACAGTTGTACATCTTCACGCCCTCATGTTTCCCCGTATGAAGGATGTGCTTCCGGATGTTCTCCGCACAGTTAGATCTAAGAGAGTCAAATCAAGAGAAAAAAAAATGTCTTTGGAATCGGATGAGAAACAGATTAAAAGATGTCACAAGGGAGAAAAAACACAAGATAAACATTTGGCATCATTCCCAAGAAAGGTTTGCTGTGCTAACATTTTATTTTTATGATTATGAACACCCACACACACACTCACACACACTAAAGCTGGGCTTTGGAGCTGAGGGAGACAATATGTTTACACCCAACATCAAATGTGACTAAAGACCAGTTTCATAAACAAAAAAAAACACTTTTTTTCCAGAAGTATTTACATCTTGGAAATTCTGAAGATATGTTTCCATGCTCTTATGTGTTTGTCATGTGGTATTTCCAAACAATTTTTTCAGTTTAGTGTGTGATGACCGCTGGGAGACTGTGCATCTAGAGACCTCCTGAATGCATTAAAGAGATACGTCTGGGGACATCCGTTATGGAGTATGTATCTTCTGCAGCTGTATGAAAGGTAACGGATTAGTGGTGTTGTGTGTGTGTGTGTGTGCATGTGTGTGTTTGTGAATGGGCTGGTCAGATAGTGCAGGCCAAGCAGTGAGCTACTGCAGGGTATAGGATGTAACAATGTCAGCTCGGAGAGTCACACACAACCCTCCGCTGATTAATAATACTGCCTGACCTGCTCCCAGGCTCTATCTAAACCTGCCCCCAGACACACACACACACACACACACGTTAGTGAAGCTCTGAATGGTCAAGACAAACATGCACATACATACTGAATACAGACATACTGAAATGTCAGTTCGCTTCAAAATATAAATCATAAATCTCAAATATTCGTACATGAATCCATGGATACACACATACACACACACCTACACACACACACACATACTCAAACATAATACATCATGCAAGCAAGCATGTGCAGTGTAGAACATGGTTTCACACACCATCATGTGTTGATGGATGGGGCACTTGCGCTCAGTTTGGACCTGACATTCTCGGACAGTATAATACGCAATTACTCTCCCTTATCACCTTGGCCGGGACAATAAAGCCTCACAGTGCCATAGCTCACACCGACCAAGGAGAGAATTTGTTTTCACTTTTGCAGAGACACCTCTCTCCATCACAGGGGCCGTAGTCCAGCCTGGCTCCACTGCAGCCTAAAAAAAACACAGCGGGCCCCTCACTGGGTGGTGAACGGGTTGTACTAAATAAACAAGAACCAGCCAGTGGTAAACAATAAGGGCTATGGTCTGGATGCTAGAACAAAAACATTGGCCCAACCAACCTGAATGGAAATCAAACTATATTTAGTGCAGATAAAGAACACATTTCCACCCTGAAAACTAAAGAAAGTGAGGCCTCAATACCATTTCCTCTCTGTTATTAGGGGTGTACAGCTTCCAAACAATTACTGTATCAATTGTTTAATTAATAATTTCAATTTGGATTGATGCTCTTGTTAATATCAATAGAATCAATGTAATGATGTAATTGGTGTATTGCTTCATCTTTTTCTTCCACAAGCTGACACAATTTCCTGAGGTCTTAATGAAATGCCTGACACGCTTTTTGTTAAAATACCAGAGAGACCGGACGACAGCTTTGAGTAACCCGCTCCACTTCAACCACGTCTTCAGCTGGGTGTGTCTTATCTGAAATCTGTCCTATAGCTAACACACCAAAACCTAAATCTGGAAATAAATGAAACTCAATGACTCCTTAAGTGTGCTTATTATCATTTAAGGGAGGGTACATTAAATAACTTGAAAGCTTACCTCAGCACACAAAGCAGAGCAAAGCTCAGATGACCACACTGGCTTTTTGCCACTAGACTTTTTTCTTTTCTTTTACTGATTCCTTTGTTAGGTACAACCTGGTTGTGTGTCATCTATTGAAATGATCCAGATTGTTAAGAGTAATGTGACAGCAAGCCAGATGATTGAAACCTCAGACTAATCTACTCCAAAAATCCTATCAGAACCCTGGCCTGTCAGCCCTTTCCCCTTTATTTTATGATTCTTAAGAGGCTTAAATCAAAAACTGTAGCTTAGGAAAAGATGAACTAATTCTTGTTTTTGTAAAGGCTGGACACTGAGAAACTATAGGAGTTCTCTTCAATGGTAAATGATACCATAAAGAAAATCCAACAAAGAGTTGTGACTTCTCAAGTACAGTTACTGCAACATGATCTGAAGTTGAAGTTGAGTGCAGATAAAAGTGTGTGGGATGGATACATCTCTCTGGGTTGAGGCGTAGGAATATGCAAATATGAACTGCCTGCATGAGATGTTTTCAAACATATGAGACCTGTGTCTGACTCTCGGCTCCTGATCGGGGGGCTGGCGCCTGGCGGGGCCGGCAGGCTGCTATCCCTGGTCCTCTGGGGTCCGTTCGCCACTGCTGTGGGTGCTTTGACTGCGGCCTTCCTCTGCCTCCTTCTGGGTGGGTGTGTGGTCCTTCCTGTGGTGGGCTTCCTGGTTCTGTGCTCTGTGGTGGCTGCTGGTGGCACTGGTGCTTGGGGGCCTCTCGGTCTGCTTCTCAACTTCGGAGCTGCAGTTGCATTTGCATGCTAACTCAACACAACTCATCCCTCATATCTCGCACACACATACTTTTTGCTGTTGTGGTTGTTTTTATGTTGTTCATGATGTTCACAGTGCGTCTTCTTCTGTCACTTCTATTGTTTCCAGTCTTGGTAATCTTTAAGATAGTATCACCAAAACTCAAAAGGAGTAATACAGTATTTGATTCTTATCTTAACATGTGGTTCCGTCTTGTTTTTTAGCTTAAAAGTAACACGACATTCACTTCCCACCTTAAAACTTTGGGTTTTTGACTCATTTTGATAGTAAATTGACAATTATTATGCACATTCCTGGAGCTGTAGATGCCCTCCAGCATCCCAACGTAGAGAAACTGAACTTCACAACTTTTTATTTTTCCAGCCCAGTGCGTCATGTTATCCTAATATGCTTTAAGGTAATACCTCACACACTGTAAAGTTGCTATCAACACATTAGATGTTTTGATCACGCACCGTGGATGATTCAGAAAAAAAAACGCAACAGGACATTATCAGAGGAAGAGAGGAAAAGAAAGAGAGAAAGGAACATAATAAAAGATCAAACTGGAGAGTCCACATTGGACTGGATTTTACTTGCTGAATAGAGTTCAGAGAAGAGACAGGATGAAAGATGGATGCTGAATTAGCCTTTGATGGGGGCCGCCAACATCTGCCAAAGTTCAGTAGCACAACTTAAAGACAATTTCCAAAATCAGCTAATTTCTTTCTGACTTGTAAAACACCAAGCATGCTTTTGTCTAGTCTTACCTCGACTACTCTTATTCATGTAGTCAGTTATCAGTCAGGGATCCCTCTGCTGTCTCCAATTGATTCAAAATACTGCAGAAAGACTCATTTCCAGTACAAAAAAATCATGAAAACATCACTGCTGTGTTTGCATCCCTTCACTATTTTCCTGTTATATATCATATTGATTTTAAAATCTTACAGCTCACCTTCAGCCTTTAATGACCTTGCCTCTACATACATTGCTGAGTTATTGACCTGATATGTGCCCTTCACAACACAGTGGTCCACAGATATCACCCTTTTTACTATCCCTTAATCACAACTTGTGGCAAAGAGACATCAGACTCTTTCCATCAGAGCCCCCACCTGAGGAAACTTTCCCCACTGTACTCAGAAACACATCGATACTTTGAAACCCTCCCTAAAAATTTATTTTTCAGATTTTGTTTGGGTTCATCGAGGTTAAAACTCAGAATGTCAAGAGTTTATCTACAAAAGTTAAATTTACAGTTTACCAAATAAGCATAAAAACCATTAATACTCATTAAAATGCTTTCATCCCACCAACGAGCCCATATTTATTGTGATTACCATTATCAGCCATCACTAACAAAACAATAGCATATAAATCACAGCCATCTGTTGACTCTACTTCACCCTAATGAAAACCAGAATTTTAAGCTGTCACTTGCTCATAAATGAACGCAAATGATGCTGCTGCTGCTAGGAAGAAGAAATACATTTAATGCTTTAAGTCAACTGATCTCTGGAGCATAAATAGATAAAATTTGTAGCAGAGCTAAAAGGCTCTAAAAGAGAGCGCGGGTGGATTCCTAGGGGGGCCATGCTATCTCTCGGATATGGTAATGGCGTAATTGTCATATTAAAACAACACAATGTGCGTTTAGGAGTCAGCAGGTGTCACAGTTAGTGAAAGCCCACACCAGCCCTCCTACTATACGCTGTATTAATTAGTCCAACGCTGTTTCAACTTCCTCCCCCACCTATGCACTCACCACGGGAATCAGCCATACTGATGCTCGACGGATACATCACCTCTTCTCTGCCATTTTCTGTCTCTCTCCTTTATTTGAGCCATTTCCATATTCCTCCTCCCAAAGACTGTATGGTAATGGGAGAGGTGTAATTGAGAGGTGGTTCGTTAGTGAAGATTTAAATGTGTTTCTTTGTGCGCGTAAAGAGTTGGGAGGAGGCGTATTTGGATCATTTGTGCTATCTGGATCTTATTCTGCCAAAGAGGTCCAGATAGCATCATTAATGCCTCCCCCACCTCCCCCATCTCTCCTTTCACTTTACAAGGTTGCAGACACTCCTAGCTTTGACAGCAGGCGTGTCATCCTCAAAGCCGCCATCCCCTTGAATGGAAACACTATTTTAGCAGGTAGATTGAAACAAGAACGCTGGAGCATTCAATAAACAATAATAGCCCAAGAAGCACTGCAATGTGGCAGGAGTCAGAGGAGACGTATCAATTAGGCCATTTAAGATGCCCCCATGGCTTTAATGAGATAAAAAATAATTTAATTGTGAAGAATAAGAATAACTCCTTCAACACTAAAGTAAAGAACTTATACAGTTTTCATAAATAACTGCAGAAAAGTCAGACAGTTATCATTAATTGACAACCCAGGACTCCCAGCGCAATATCATTAGAATATTTTTACCACCATTTCCCCAACTATAATTATTCCCCTCTATTATCTATCTCTGTCTGAATAGTCGATGAGTGGCATTTGATAGATCATTTACTCCCTGCTCATTTACATGCATTTCAGAAGCAGCCTTGATGGAAATAACATTGTATCAAGTGAGAACCATAGATGACATCCAGTACATTTAACATGGATATTGTAATGGTGCAAATCAGTCGTGTGGCAATGAAACGGATGAATTTTCTATGAGTGAGAACCGTCAATCACACCGCCGCTTTGCTTGTCTCATGCCTAAATATTTCTCTACAAATGCGTCATATTTATTTCATAAAGCCAGCATATAGTAAAAGGTCAAACATGCTAACTCATCCAGCAGCTCTTTAATGTGGCTGGGCCACCAGAGACGTTTTAAACCGGTACTCAGAGTAAAAGTAGGGCAAAGGCGTGTCTCCTCACAGATGTCTGAGGCCCCCACATTCTGGTCCTCATCTTCACATTTGCAAGCCAGCAGGGCGTTTCCACAATCGCTCTCCTCCTCCGCCTAAAACCTTTCCTTCTCCTCTCCTCCCCTCCGGAGCCCCTTATAACCCTTGGGGCCACCAAAATGTTAATAGGGCTTCTAATTTACTCTTTCATTTGCTGCTATCTGTAACGATCATTATCTACCAGCCAGGGAACAATGGGACCTGAAGCATTTGGCTTTATGAAAGTGGGGCCTGTTCGCATATGGAACAAAATGTCACCTTCAGCAAAACACTCTTCCAGAAGTTTGTATAATACAAATAATTTACTTTTTATACATTTCTCCTGGAAAAAGTGAAACCCTTTTTTTTAACAAACATAACCAAAGTTTATGATTTGGTCCTTCAGTGTTCTGGAAGATGTTTCTGTCATAGTAAGAAAGGGATGCTGGTGAACACACCAAATGGGTGAAAGCAAAGCTTTGAACATACTTCTGCAGCGCCCCTGGGTTAAAGCACATCTATATTTTATAGTGTTTCGATGCCCTTTGGGGACAGTCTCAGAAATATGTGGAACAATCTGAGCTGTGGGCTGCTCTTTGTTGTGCTGGTGCTACAGCTTTGCTCTGCTTTCGAAAAGACAGGTCAAAGTGGACAAAGATCTGTTTTGTGATGGAGCGAAACTAAGTGTTAAAATGAGGAAGATTGTTCAGCGTTGCTTGCTAGATCAAGCAAATGTTTCCCAGAAGTGTAATGCTTAACCTTGCCATGAAGAGAGAAGGTAGCGAGCCATGTCAACATGAGGGGGACCAGGTGTAGACAACAATTCTTAGCAATCATGACTTTCTGAGATTATTAGGTTAGTTCAGTGGTTCCCAAACTTTTTCTAACTTGTTTAGCTTCATACTGTCAGATGCTGTTTTGAAACATAGAGCACACTGTGGTCTCTCTTCATTACCAACCATTGACCATTACCATTACTTGACCATTACCTGGTCAAGCCCAGGGCAAATATACCTCATCATATTTTCTTGTTATTTTGGGGGTAGTTATAATCTCTGTTGTTGATTTGTCATTGTTTACCCATTGGCACCTTCACAAATCTGTCCATGTTTTGATAGCAGCGCAAAAACTACAATTCAGCATCGCCCCTCTTGTCATAGCTCTGGGTCCCCCCTAGGGGGCCCAACCCCCAGTTTGGTAACCACTGGGTTAGTTTGATACTTTTTGACAGGAAAGTCTGTGGACATCTACAGAGAATAAACTATTCTCAACTATAATATCAAATTGAAATTTGTTTTGTCATTTTTTGTCAGAGAGTTGTTACTCTGAGTTTCAAACGAGCCGGTTTAAATATTTTGATTATGCTCTGCATACAGCACCTTCAGTAAAAATGAGTGTGTGCACACCAATGTTATGTTCTCATCAATGCTGACCAGACCAGGAGCAGATTGATACAAACCTGTTTTTAAGACTGGTGAAAATTAAATTAGTTCCCATTGGACTGAAAAACCAGATGTTGGTGGGTGGTAAAGCATTTTCTGGCCAGTGTAAAAACAGCTATGCTCATACTCAACAGCATCACTCTTTACAGTGCTCACCGTTTCAGCTATGTATGCTAGCAGGGTCAAATATTCTGACACACATAAAGTACATCTGACACATTAATGATATATGGACAAGTTCACATCCATTCTTAAACTAGGAAATAAAAATGACTAAAAACTAATAAAAAACTAATCAATCAGGACGATATTCAGATAATCTACTATAAAAGAACTTTTAGATGATTAAACTCAGACCATGAGTGTCAGTGGAGCATCTCATGGTAAAATTTCCAATGACTGTCAAGATATCTCAGTATGGCCCAAAGTGGTGGATCAGCCAACCAGCTCTCGAATACAATGAAGTGACACACATAAAGTTCCAAAGGTGATATAATCCTTTGATAACTGCAAACTAATAGACCCGACTACAATTACCTTTTCCCAGCGTTTCATTGTCTCTTTGTTGAATTGCATACAAAAGACAGATGAAATGAGTCAAGTGCTTCACGGCAGCGAAGCAGGTGTAGCAAGTTGCTGAAATGATTTTGTCACAGAGGGGAAAAAACGAATGAGTACATCTAAAACCAATGATGGGTTTGAGATCATTCCCTTTCACACTCTTCTGCCACAATCTCACGAGGAATCACGGGGTGAGTGAAAAAGGGAACGACAGAGGGGACGAGAAACGGACAGCTAGAGAGAGATTGAGATGTGCAACGCCGGCCAAAACTTTTTCAATTTCACCGACAATTTCCTGTGTAATTACTGATGTGGTATGATGGTGTTTTAATGACAGGGACCTGCCAGTGACAGTGTCATTGTGTGTGTGGATGTGAGAGTGTGTGTGTGTGTGTTGTGGAGATCTGGCTGGGCCTGTTGATGATGGCAGAGTGATGAGATGGAGCCATGCTGTGGAGATTAGACGCGTCTGCCCTCCGCTACTCCCACCCATTGTACACACACACACACACACACACACACACACACACACACACACACACACACACACACACACACACAGACTTCCATCCCAAAAGACAAAATGTGCTGTCATCCTCTACGGAT
>JBBBVU010000006.1:23348482-23361025 GCA_037177055.1 Atherinosoma microstoma | reverse complement strand
CACACACACACACACACACACACACACACACACACACACACACACACACACACACACTTACACCCCTCCACATCCCTGCCTACCCCCGCCCATCAACCCCCTGATCATCAGTGCCATGGTGGCAGCCATCAGCGCCACCAACCGTGTGCAGGTCAATGAGCCGGTACCTGTAGTCGCACCAGGGGCAGCGGTACGGTTTCTCCCCGGTGTGAACACGTTTGTGCCTTGAAAGGTGGGACTGCGTGGTGGAGGCGAAGTTGCAGAGCTTACATTTGAAGGGTCTCTCTCCTGTAGGGTGGAGGGGTTGAAAAGATAAGACACAGACAGTAGTGGTGAGACATGATTTGAATGACAATGTGAGATTATTTTTACTGGGTTTTTTTTAAGGCTAAATTTCTCCAGGAAATGTTCAGTACCAGCAAGGTCTATGTTAACATTCTGCATGTCAAATGCTGCATGTCTGTGGAGGGTTAGGTTGATGAATTGAATGGATTTGTGTCTTTGACAAACTCGGAGATCGGTTAAAGATCAGCTGGTGAAAGCTGTTTATTTCAACACACGTAGGAGTTGAAATCAGTTAAAAAAAAGAAGAAAAAAAAAAAGAAAACACTTAAAGAAAATTCTTTCCCTGTGCCGTACATTCCTGCTGTACCTCCGGTTACCCCTTCAAGCCTCTTAAATCAACTTCCGCTTTCCAAAAAAGGCCCAGTCTGCTCTATTCGGTCAGCTGATTAGTAAAAATGATGGAGTGCAAACTCGCAGCTCTTTCCCTGTTTAGAGGTGTGCCAAACTCACCGCTTGGCAGGAGTTTAGCAAGAGTTTCATGGTTTGTCACTAAATAAAGGAAGAAAAACCTGTTTCAGGAAGTTTAGGATGACTGTTGTCTGTGGGGAGAATAACTGGCTTTTGTGAGGAATTTGGGCTTTGTAGCTTTGCTGATGCTCACAAAACACTTTAAAGACACTGAAGGAAAAGAAAAATCCAAACAAGCATCGAGCTACAAAAAGTTTCACAGAGAATAAATCCTTATTGATTACAGTTTTTAGGCCAGAAGTTGGAAATGAGAGGGCATTTTATCCAAGTTTGCATCTTATGTCTCTTGGCAGGACATTAGATTGCTAAAGGTTTTAACTTGCAAGTTGAGGACAAAAATCCACCTAAAGGAGCTGAAAAGTCAGCTGATCTTTGATTTTGTATCTAATCATTCAAGTTACAAGTAAATACATTTTAAAAAGGTTGCATACTTCATGGCAATATCATTCTACTGACCTTATAAACACACAAAAAAATGTATATACACTTTGTGTTGACTCCTTGTTTATAACCTTGCTAATATTGACATAGTGACTGTGCAACTCTGCAAAACTCTGGCCACAGCATGTGTGGTTTTTCCTCGGGTTTACATCAAGTTTTTGAAAACCTAAATTCTCAATCCTTTGTTAAAAAAGTGGGGGACATAAAACACTGAAAGTGTTAGCTTACTCTGCTCAGTTTACATGTTTTTACCACAAAGTTCAGAATACAAGCACTCTTCAGTTTTAGAGATGTGAGAGTTCGTTCGAACCAGTGGGTCAGGAGCCACTGGTTAAAAGTGAGTAGGTGAGTTCTGGTGACCAGCCAAGTTAATCCAGTAGGAGCCAGGTTTAGATTTATGTGTAACCACTTCTTAGTTGAATTAATAGCCATCTTCTCGTTTCCCATCACCAGCCAGTGCCTGTTTATCATGGGCCAGATCATAAGCTGGCTTTAGTAGGATAAAAGCCTCTGGTGACTTCTCAGTGACTTAATTAGATCTTTTTTCTTTTTCAGCACCATAAAATATGGCCTCTTAAAATGTTTTCTTCTTACCTTAAAAAAAAAAACTTAATCCATGGATCTTGTGCAGTAGTTTTAAGGGGGTGGCAACATTGTAATATACAAAGAACTTTAAAAATAGTTTTTATTCCAAAGACCAGTGGCAGTGAGGAGGTATTTTACTCACCATGTCCGGTGGTTTCTGTCTTATCTCTTTGTATTCTTATCGTGGCCATTTAATGGACATCATTTCTACTACCTGGCGTTGGTTTAATTACTGCTTTAGGGAAACTTCCACACTGAGAAGAAAGACATTAGTTGCTCACTCCTGCACTTATTTCTAAAGCAAATCTGAAGATGTAATAAAACTGCTCAAACTAGCGCCAGAAAAAATGTTGGTGTCAGCTGCGGCCTCAGTCAAACTCTACACTGTCCCTTCATAAGCAGCTGCACAACAACAGATGTGAAATAAGGCGAAATCAGTGGAACGGACGCATGTCAACACAGGAGAGGACAGAAATTGGAGGTTTCAGGGGGAAATGGCAGAAAATCTGAGGAGCAAACTGAATGAATTATGAAAAGCTAAATGAATATTTATAAGAGGATTCTTGATCGTTGGACGGCTGCCAGACAACAGTTAAGAACAGTATTTGTTTCACTATCTCAATTTCTAAAAAAAACCCACTTGTTATTGACAGGCCTATCTGAAAAATGCAATTTCCCTAAGCGACAGAATGACATGGTGAAATGATAACTGAAATTAAAAATCTCAGATTCAGTCAGCCATATTCGTACACATGCCTATCACTGGCAGCAGCATGTCACACTGATGTGTGTGTGTGTGTGAGAGAGAGAGAGAAACAGCAAACAGCCGGCTAAACCATGGGGCTGCACAGATCTAAAAGTGCCAATCAGCCATTCAAGATACTGAAACACTGCAAACACAAGAGTTAGTTTGTTTTTCAATAATTTTAACATGATGAATTCAGGATGAGCGCGAAGCAGCTGACCTGTGTGTTGGCGTCTGTGTTTGGTGAGGGCGTGTCTCGTGCCTCCTGCAAATCCACACAGGTCACACAGATAGGACTTCTCTCCTGTAGAGACAAAGGAAGGATGAAGGAGAAAAGAGTTGAGATTGAGACAAAGATGCATTAAAAACAGACTGAATGCAAGAAGCTAAAACAGGTTGGGTTGAGCCACTCTGATCTAATTTAAAAACAAAATAAAATAAAATAAAATAAAATAAATGAATAAATAAAAAAAAATTCTATTCTACCACAATCTCAGTATGAGTCCTAATGAAGTGGATCTGTCAAAATCTGCGCATTTCACTGAATTTTTCTTGTCAATCGTAACGGAATAATAATATTAAAAAAGACTATTCAAACAAGAATCACTGCATATCAGAATCTGCACAAAACAAGAGCAAGACTCTATATCAAACTTATTTTGATCAGCTGGAAATAGCCATCCGATATCGATACCAGCTAAACTGACTGGTGATCCAGTTGGTTTCACTCATATTAAACTGGTCTCACCTTTTTTTTTTCACTTTAAAACCTGAAGTTTCGCTGACATAAAAAAAATGTCCGACATCATTTAAAGTGATGGGTTATTAAGTTAGATTTATAACATATTTGAATCTTGAATCCTCTGTGTTGAAAAATACGAGTGTTGTTCTTTTCACTCAACACAACAGCTGATGGCTCGATGAGACAAAGCGGGAGGAAATGGCGAGATAGAGAAAAATGTGCAAAGTGGGAGCGAGGCAGAAAGCGAGCAAAGAAAAGACAGACTGAACAGATGAGCAGAGGGTCTAGTTGGCTAACAGATGAGCCAAGCAGAAGTCACAGATCACTAGTGTATATCCATCAGAGCTCTCATAGCTAACTAATTCCTCCAATCAGATGGATCCGTGTAAATATGTCAAATGGGGGACGGGAAATTGCCAGTGTGGTTTATTGACTGTGATAAAATCTGAAAAGCACCGCTGAACATAATTACATACTTGTCAGAGCCATAAAAATTAGCTTTATTATCAATGGGATGGTTTTGTACAACTTCATTTGGGGGCGATGCCTTCCAGATGGGGAGCGTGGAGAGCTTTTTTACACTCCTCCTCTCCTCTCTGCATCTGGCTCCGTCATTAACAGCATGATGGTCTCTGTTTCTGCCTCTCTCTGTCTGCCACTGCACAGTCACAAACACACACATACACACACATTCAGTGCAACATTTGTGATGAGACCACATGCAGACATTTACAGAATGGACCCAGATGTGCATGCAAATATGTGCACGCACGCGCGCACACACACACACACACACACACACACACACACACACACACACACTCATCAAGCTGCATGTGCGTGTCGTGTTGCTGCAAATGTATGGAAACACTGTAGGTGCCGCACCGCACGTTTTAACATACATGCACGCTGTGCATGGGTGTCCGTTTGGTGCAGTTATCCCCGTCGCTGAAATATTCATCTAAATGCTGATGCTGAACTGCAGCTCTCGTCACACACCGCAAACACATTTGGGTGACTCTTCCAGCTGGGCCTCGGCGGCGCTCTGAGCAGCTTTCACCGAGTCCGCAGAGACAAAGCAACCTCAAGTTTCCTTTATCGCACCCATTCAAAGCCACTCGACTGTGAGAGGAGTTTTAATGCAGTGCCACTTAGAGGAGAGAAAATAAAGCTCAAAAAGGTGCAGTTGTGACAATTCGTACAGGTTCGCTCTTCAGAGTGGATGGCCTTCAGAGGAACAATGATTTCATTTAAATAAATGTCCACTCTACTTTTCTTTTACTTTGCACCACAAAATCACTTATTTGAGCTTGACACTTGAAACACCAGACTAATGTTAGTGGGAATTTTATTTCAGAAGTGGAAAATTTCAGATTTCAGAAAGCAGTGATGGAGAATTTATCTTTGACAAATAGAAATGCTCATATACTGACAATTTAGCACCGACCGTGGATGAATAGAGTACTGTGCAAAAGTCTTGAGTCGCCCTCATTTCTTCATGTGGTTAGAAAAGCCAGAAAATAAGTGCAGCGATTTACTGAAACATGTTCAAACATAATGGGAAATCAATTATCCAAAAGGAAAAACAGTGCTTGAATAATTCTAACGACGACTACTTTTATTCTTTAACCTGGTCTGAACCCTGTTAGACAAAGTTTTTTGGAACTTCTTTAAGTTATATTCAGGAATAGTTCTCCAGGACATTTCGAAGCTCTTTTTTGGATGTTGGCTGCTTTTTGTTCCGTCTCTGTCAAGATGATCCCACACTGCTTCAGTAATGTTGATGTCCAGGCTCTGGGGAGGATTCATCACTCCATTAAAACTTGTTCCCACTGATTTTCACTCCCGTTCTTGAGTCACTTGGCATATCCCAGCCCATTTCACTTCCTTACGAAAGGCTTCTTGACAGCCACCCTTCCATGGAGACCATTTCTGATGAGGCTTCAGTGAACAGCAGGCGGATTAGAAGGTCTAGATGCATCACTCAGATCTTTACTGGATTTTCTCTCCTATTTCTGGAGGACACCAGTTTAATTTACTATTCACCTGCTAATGACATGCTCAGTTTCCTCTCATTTTTTTAAGGACACACTGAATACCATCCGGAGATATGCCTAATTTGACCAAGAACTCTTTGGAAATTAACTTGTTGGTGCAAAAATATGATTAAATGTCAATTAAACTATGTTTTTTCTCAAAGCAAAGAGCGCAAAGACGAAGTTCCAAACATTCTTGTTAATTTGTCTGTTAAGTGTAAACACAATATCAGCTCATCCCTTAAGTAAGGGGCCTTTTTTATGCCTAATCAGTGACAAGTGACCTAAATAACAAAAGCACATTTCTCCAAAAATAGTCAGATAGAAGGATTGGAAAAGCAACCAATGTCCAAACAAAAACTTAAAAAGGCCTTCAGAAAGTCTGAAAAAATATTCTCCAAGACCACAATGAAAGATTAGAGGAAACTTTGCCGCCTTGGAAACAAAATCTAAAGAAAGAACAAGACTTTCACAGTTTCCCCAAATACTTTAAATATCCAGTTTTTAAAAAGTAACAATCAATACCACTTTTCAGCATCTTGAAGTAAATCTATACCAAAAAACTAAAGCTCATATCCTTTGTGATGGATTGTGCGGGTGTATCTGAAAGTTGTCTGGAAACATAAAACTTCACTGAATTGGCGTCAAATTTGTCCTAAACACAAAACAGTGGCAGCTGTTTCTGCTAAATCATAAAAGAAGACGTAATGTTGTGGAAGACGTGTTCATTTCCCTTACGGAAAGTCAAAGAAAACATTAAAAACAACCAAAAAAATACACCATATTGACTTAAAGTCCAGCATGAAAATCTTACTTGAGTCACGGTACATGAGTTTAAGCAGCAAAATGTAGCCAGCAAATAAGAACACCTTTATTCCTGTGTCTCTAAACTCCACACGAGTTACCATTCATCTGGTCAGGCTGTTTATCCCCATCAGAAAAAAACAGCGCCAGTCACTCCTCCTCTCCCTCCTCTCCATCTCTCATTACGCCCAACACTACAAGACCCCACCACAGAAAAATCCATAGTCATCGATCCCTTTGCCCAGCCGCGGTCGCCACAATTATTCTTGAGGAGGAAACGTTGGCGATAAATTACATGTGTGCTTTTCATCCGCTGTTCTGAGCGCTCTGAGGACCTGGGCGGGGTACGGAGATGAGTGACGCGCTGCTGTCAACGCAGGAGGATCTAGTCTCTCCTGTCCGCCGCGTTACATCGCATCGACTCGAATCATCTGAGAATCACTCTGCTTTTTATCGGCACAACGAGACTCTTTGCCCTGAAATGCGGATTTAATTGAGACTAATCTCTGATCTCAAACATTTGTTCGTCAGCTGTTTCCTGTCAGAAGTGAAGGTTGGACAAACAAAGTCGAAAACAAATAAAATGTTGGCATCAGTCAGGGAAATGGCCTACAAACACACCTCCTGCTCACACGTGTGCAGGGGTGGGCGGTTAAACTTTTCAGCTTCTTTTTTTTTTTGTTCCCACGATGCTCCTCATCCCTCCACCTCTAACTGGAATTAAATATGCCTTATTGGGAGACAATAAAAGAACTTTGAAGTCAAAATATACAACCTCTCTTTGCATGTGTGTGTGAATATATATATGAATTTGTGTGTGCGTGTGTGTTTTAAATAACCCCGGAGGAGTCTGCATGCAGCTATAATTGCCTCCCTCATTAGTTATGTTTTAGCAGGAGCGGATGGGAGGGCAATTAATTTTACCGCTTAATTTTTGACACGGAATCCGCTGCTGTATTGATGTGCTCGCCATTTTGGGTCTCATTTTTCAGGGAAATTAATTGACAAACTGCGAAGATTTATCAGCATATCGCCAGATTAAGCGACAAACTGAAGCAATGAGGAAATCAATTGTGGCCCTGTCGCTGTGTTCAACCCTCCTCTGCCCCCCACTGCTGTCCTTCGCCTCCTCCTCTTTCTCTGCCTCCACCCCCCCCTATACAACACCCAAGAGCCTGGGAAAAGCTGGGTGGGTCAGATACAGTGCGCTTATTTATTTATTTGAGTCGCTCATTCATCAGCCGTTACAAATGACCCTGGCGGCTGACGACCACTGAACCCCCCCCCTCCCCTCAGACATGACTGCTGTGTGAGAAGGGAGCGATTAACATAAAAAACACACAAATCAGAGAGGAACAATGAATCCTGTTAGAGGCAGGAGAAGGAGAGTGGAGGTGTTAACATTGCCCCTTTTTATTTTTTTTTAGAGCTCCCAGCATCTCTATCCACAGGATGATGACATTTGATATTTTCCATTCGGTGTGCCTCAATGTGGCCTCATAGTCTGGCAAAATATAGTTAGGGGTCAACGCAAGACGGGTTTTTAGCTTTCATCAAGTGTTTATGAAGCAGATCTTTTCACAGCAGCACATCTCTTTCAACTTCATACTTTTAACCTAATTTTGTCAATTCTCGTTAACAGGATTTAAAAGTAACTTTAGCAACAAGATGACAGAAGACAGCGTTAAAAATGAAAAGTATGTTTTATCATTTCTGACACGTATCCATCGATTTGTGAGCTTAAATGACGACAGCTGCTAGTTTAGTTCAACAGCTTCAGCTAGCAAACTCATCAAGCTAACGTTAGCTCAGCAAGTTAATTGAAAACATCTTTCTGGGCAGCTTTTTAAAATTTGACAAACTGCCAGGTGGTACACCAGATGAACCCATTTGCTGTTTGAATTTCTCATCTAAAGCCATTTTTTTCGGCTGGTTTCTGTCTGTTGTTCTGACATTTTCTGGTTTAAAAAGCGACAAATGTTTAGCTGTCATATCCAGCCAATATGTTTGCATCGTCTCATCTGCTTTTTACCATGGAAAGCATTTAAATGGCTTCTTTACACAGATATTGTCATGTAAATATACTACAATGGAAATTTTCAATTGCACCATCTAGTGCTTATTGAGAATTTCTGCACTGTGTCCGACAAACTCCAACTCCAAGAAAAGCTCAGGTGAAAGACAAAAACAGACCGTAGTAGTATGTTGGGGTAACCATGGGAACGGTTAGACAACACCTGGACAAAATAAGCTCATGTTTTCTGTCTCAAACAACACATTTAACAGCAGGTTGAAAAAAAGAAGGTAAAATGTGGTTTTCGTACAAGCACACAAACTAATATCTCAGAGATGAGTTCATTTATGAGTTACTAAGCTAGTTAGCTGCAAATTTAGCAAGAAAATATGAACAATAAGACTTGAACTTCTCTGAATCAGAATTACTTAGATACAGACAGAAAAAAATGGAGGAAAAACATAATTTTTTCCAGCTTATGTGACGCTTTTTAGCAAAGTTTATATTCATATCATTCATTCAGTCATAATGAGTCAGATAAGAAAAGTAAGCATTTATCAAAACGTCACGGGCATTAAATAAAAAGTTGGATAAAAATAATTCTAACATCGCTTGCAAATAGCACCTCAAACTTAGTGCTTTCCTTCCTAAAGCATATGGGGTCTCTAGGGTCCTCAAAAATAAAGCTGAACAGCAAATGTCTGAGTATTTAAGAAACTTACTGTAACTCCACAATGTTGTTCCAATGTAAAGAATGGTCTGCAAGTGGTGCAGTTTTTACATTACCACAAACTTATCTAGTATGTACTATCCCAGAATGTTCAGCTCCCAAAAACATTGTTTGATACAAAAACAGATCCTTGTCTGGAACCAGAAAGAAATTGCCACAGCCAATCATTATTCATACAGAAACAAATAATTTTACACAGGCTAATAACATCTGTGAAGCATGGTGGGGAATGTTGTGACTAAACGTCGTATACACTGTTTTATCTCTCAGTCTATACTTCATCTATCCTGCAGCGCTACCAGCATCATAAGCAACTTTAACTGATGGAAATTTGAAATACTATTTTAAGGGATACTAGTGACTTTTCCAGTGTATCCTGCCTCTCGCCTGATATCAGATGGGATGGGCTCCAGCCCCTACATGAGCAGGTATACACAATAGTAGGACGGATTTTAAAGGATTGTAATCCAATCCCACACACATGTTAAAGTTTGCAGATTTTTTCTTTTTCTTTTTTTTCTTTTTGTTGGTGAGCCAATTTGGTTTTCCAAATATCTTAAAAGTTGACTATTCAACTCTGACTTTGTCTAATTTCTTTATAAGAGCCATAAAAAATATTTTCTTTTTTGTTTTAATCCAAAACAAAATTGTAAAGAATATTGCTTGTCAAAAATTGTTCCACTTCATCCAAAAGTGCACCTGGTTACAGGGTCTTGTCTCTCTCCATCACTGGGAATCCAGAAAAATAATTAGCAGTTAATCAGGAAAGTTGGAGCACTGATTATTCAAAATCAAACAAAAAAGGAATAACCAAAGAAATTATCCCTCTAATTCACAAGATTACAGGTCTTAACCCCACCCCCTCTTTTTTTTTTTTTTTTTTTTTGCTCATCCCAAGTATAAAAGTGATTCAAAGAAGTGTTGTATCTCCACATCTGTACTTTTGGAAATTAAAAATGTAGCATATAATTTAACAACAAACCATTACAAGCAATGAACATTATGTCAAATATATATATTTTTTTTTATTTAAACCAAAATAAAGCAAACCATAGAGAAACGGATAAATAAATTGTTGATCACTGGTCAATGTTAAAATTGGTTGATTCTGAAAACAAGCAGCATGTTTGTTATTATCTTAAACCAAAGTTCCACTGTCACCACACTGTAAGCCTTTCTGTAACTCCTCTCTCACACACACACACACACACACACAGGGACATGTTTTGTAACCCACACCCTTCTATTACTGACTACTCTGCTCCTTGGACAGATTCGTTCAACTTCTCAATCTCCTTTTTATTTTATTAGTATTGCATTTTAGCTGGGTGAAGGAGACAATTTATAACCTTTAAATAGATCACAAACATGCAGATAATATTTCAGTGTCAGGTCGGTCGCTGGAATGTGATTGCAATGATCGTATAGCTGCAGCTCAGCGTCCAACCCAGCACCAATTACTGACAAAGGAGTGTTGGAGGTCACAGCGGTGCAAATTGTGTTAGCTTTTGGAGTGTCGCTAATCAAGTCAGGTCTTGTCGCTCACCAAAATGAGGTTGTTTCAGGTTTAATCTTAATTCTCCTACTTTCATATTTGCCCACCCTTGATCTTTCAAGCTCTCTTATTCAATCACTTCTTCCATCTCAATCACTTTTCTCTCTCTTTTCAAGTGTTTAACTCCAGTCAAACACACACACATCCACACCAACTTTTTTCCAGGTGACAGCTACATGACAGTGTGTGACACGAGTTGCCGGATGGGGGACGATGAGAGCTGGAAACAAATGAAAATAAAACGTCTAATTATGTCAGAGGCGCCTTGACGTTACATCACTGTTAAAACACATTTAAAATAACATCCAGCGAGTCTTATTCTGACTCACACACACATGAAGTCGCTCACACAGCGGGAGCCTGTGACGGATGGAGGGCTCTCCTGCAAGCGCTCAGTCAGGCTGTCAGGCCACAGGCTGCTGCTGCTTCTGTCAGTGACTTAAAAGGGCATCAAGGAGCCATGTGTGGGACATTACCGAGGCCGAGGGGAAACTGCTGGGCTGCAGCATAAAGACACTTTCAAAGAGCCTGACTTGGGCTCCTATCGAGGGGCTATTATTCAAGACAGTATCCTCCCACCGCCTACTGAACCATCTGTCTATCGAAGGTTTTAGTGAGTTAAAAAAGAACTGTATTCAGTGCAGTCCCACGGTGTACTTTACTGGATGTGCACAGACAAAAAGGCAGGGATGAAATTGGTTAGACAAGCTGCATATATCCCTAAAAGTATAATGAAAATATCCACTCATTTCATCATCTTCATTGCAGGAGATCCACAAAAATTTGCAATAATAATATCTTTTTTTTTCATCCCCTTTTCCCACCACTTTACTTCACAGAGAAACGCACAAACATTTGCAGGGCTGGTTGAGTGTGTAGGAAAAATATTCTTGAGCATCAGATGGATTTGAAGCAAACACACTTGCTGACCAGCTGGATTCGAGGAAAACACACTTAGTGTCCAGATGGAGTTTTGGGGGAAATACACATGATGAACAGTTGGACTTGGGGAAATACAGGCTACCGTCATTCCCTGAGCATGCTACCCTCCGAAAAGGGAGTGGAGTAGAAAACAAAAACAAGACCGCGCTGAGCTGTTTTCCTTCCCCTCTTTGCTGTTAATTGGCTGATGGAGTATAATGTAACAGTGACGGTTCCATCGAGATCAAGAGCTTAGCTTAACCATCAAACAAGTGTGCGCAAGACCCCCAAGAACAGTCTGTCCACCCTCTCTGGATGCTGAAAATACAGATGGACACGTCGTAGCTATTATTGGCCAAAAACGTGTGGATATTCATTCCAACCAAAGCTGCGAAGATTCATAGTTAATGTGACTTTTACAGTTCTCATAAAGTTTGTTTAGCGGGGAAAACTGAGGAGTGATGGACACGTAGATTCTGTCTGATCCAACTATAGTCCTTATAGATAAATAAGCCTTTGTCTTAGGCATGACATTTCCTGAATTTTGCACATGCGTGTCAGCGATCATGTTAGCGGAGGAGCACCGGTGGAGGTTGCTAACTGTGTGTCTCACCAGTGTGCGTCCTGAAGTGGTCCTTCATGGCTGACAGGTTGAGGAAGGCGTAGTGGCAGGATGGCCAGGCGCACTTAAACGGTTTCTCCCCACTGTGCAGTTTCATGTGGTTGTTCAAGGCCCATTTTTCACTGAAGGAGCGGTCGCACAACTCACACTCAAACTTCCTGCAGGAGAATAAGAGAGGCACGAGGAGGAGGGAAGGGAAAAAAAACAACAACAACAAGAGTTACTTACAGATCCCAAAGCTGACGTAAAATGCTAGAAAATCTACCCTGTGAGAGAGGAAACGGAGGTTGGTGGGTACTCGCACTCACACCTACAGAGCATAGGGCTGTGTGATTGTACTTTGTACATCTGTGGGGGGTGGGAGGGGGAAGGGGGGAAGAGGAGAAAGGAGGAGGGGGTAGGGGGGGGGGGGGTGGTGGGGGGGTGGGGTGGACCAAATATGAGAAGAGCAGAAAAGGCCGTTCTGCTCACAGACTTGTATGTGCTGTTAAATTCACATTACAAATCCAAACAAAATTGTGTCCTGATGAGTACA
>JBBBVU010000006.1:23337882-23348450 GCA_037177055.1 Atherinosoma microstoma | reverse complement strand
CACACACACACACACACACACACACACACACACACACACACACACACACACACACACACACACACACACAGAGAAACCCTGCAGGGCCATTGGGGAGAATAGAGTTCACCTGTCCAGTGTCCCTGACCACTTAGCCAGGGCTAAATGAACAGTTAGCAACATTTTACCTCTCGCCTCTCTCTTAAGGCTTTTTCTATTAGAGCTCTCCTCTGTGGAAACCCCTCCACATTCCCAACATTAGCGCTCATCTAGCCTTAAATTGTTCGTATCAATTCAATAAATGTAAGCCCCTGTTTATCGTTAACTGCATGCAACTGTGAATATGCATGTCATTCTGTCCTCGCTCCGAACATCTGTCTATTCTTCACGCTGACGCCTACGGTCCGACAAAAGCTGCTGCTTTTCCTTTAAAAATCGGCATGTAGGATGTTTGCACCTATATTCATCTGCTGCATTATTAGGCTTCAAGAGACACACAAGACAATAGAAAAAGCCTGTGCTTGAATTAATCTGAACCTCAGCGCTATAATTTAACCGCAGAATGACTAATGTGCGAGTCATAAACAAATGAAGTCGGGTTTTGGGGAGCATTCGTCTTGCAGTGAGGGCCATGTTATTTTAGGGAGGGCGGCTGTCTTTAAGTCCTGATTGTGTCGCTTAATCCCCGTGGTATCTGTTTCATAGCGAGCAGCATGACACTCACCTGAACAAATAATGACTCCGAGCAGCATGTAGCATGTGTCTGAATCAATAATTCAAACTCATACATCTTCCTTACTGGAAGGGAGGGAGGGGAAAGAGGAGAAAGAAGGGAATTAAAGATGGGGAGGTGGAGGAAGAGGAGAGATAGAGAGGAAAATGTGTCCTGGCTTCCGTATCAATCTATATGTTCCATAAAGATGAATCTAAATGTGATGTAGAAGTCGTCCTGCGCCTGTTGAGAGGACATTTTAAGCTCACTTACAAGGAAGGATGGAGCAGCTTTGAAATGGCGCCTTTATCACCTGGTTTGAAGCTGAAATGCATATTCAAAACAGCGTTGTTTTCTTCTCGCTCTCATCGCCTGACTTGGCAGAGACTTTATTTGACCAACAGATGTATGCCTGCATCTGTATTTCCTTCCCTTTCCTGCGGTATTTATAGAACTGGTCGCCGTGCCACCGCAGGAGAGGTAAATAAGATGAGTGAAGAGATGCTATCTTTTATTGTAAGCATTATGCACAACACTCCTGCTTTATGAGCTAAACGGGCCATTGTTTATCACGGGGCTTAATCGCAAAGTCAGGCAGGCAGGCAGGCCTTGACGTGGGCACGCGGCATGCCGGGATGGAGGAAAAAACGAGCGAGAAGAGAAGATGGAGGAGTTGGGGCTGGCAGAGTCAGTGGGGGTTTTGTAAGGATGAGAGGAAGGTTTGCGTCTGTTTTTATGGGATCAGATGGAGCGCTTAGATCTTGTCCCTGCGTGTCAGATCCCGTCATGATCCACCGTTTCGCCCATACATATGCATACTGCCTCTAAACAGCCAGGCGCCATGCAAAACGCGCCCACGGTAGGAGGTAGAGCGGAGAGAGAGATGGGGAGGGGAGAGGGAGGAGATGAAGGTGTTTGAGTGTGCACATGGGCAGAAGAGGCGGGAAACGTTTGAAATATTTGAAAACTTTCAGGAAGTGGATTTAGACGACAAAAAATAGAGCAGAACAAAATGTCCTGAGAAAGTTCTGAAGCTGATAAGCAGCATTTCAGGGATGTAAAGTACTGTACACGATCATTATGGCTGCATATTCAAGCCTATGTTGTCATATAATCTGATATTAAAATGTAGCTGTTGTCAGGATCAGCCAAGAGTCCTGTTTGAATTGAAGGAAAAAGGAAGTATGTTCAGATGTAAGAAGTTAAGACAGTTCTCCTACTGAGCCTGATAAATAAAAATATATAAAACAATATTTCTATTAATTTTAATCCAAATCAAATCAAAACAATAAAAAAGATGTGATAGAGTATTTCTGCAACCCTTTCTTGAAATGTATCTTTTTGCACTGGATTCGTTGCATCATATGCAGAATCTGTTAAAAATGCCACATGGAAATATAAAAATGGATCCATTTGCAGGTACAAATTATAATTGGCTGTAATATTTAGTGCATAGTCATGAATCCTCAAACCACTGGAACAAGAACTCCTGTAAATTAGATGCACGTGTTGTAAAACTATATGATCTGTAATATAACCACAAAGATGTTTAAATCAAAGAGCAGAAAAGCTTACATGTGTTTTTTAAAAAGACAAAAAGAGACAAAAACCAACTTGCAATGACTGTTTCCTGATCAATAAAGAAAGGCAAAGAAAATAAGGGAAAAGAAACGTCTAGATTCATGAGCATCTTCCATTTCTTGTCATTACAGCTGCTTTTCTCCTCATTTCTGCCTTCCTACCTTTCTCTTTCCCTCTGATGGTGAAGAAAAGCGACATGATTGACACCCTGTGCCGATTTATTCAGAGACACAGGTGAGCCTCTTCCCAGCACATTCAGAAAACTGCATGTTCCTGTAGCTATACCGTCACTCATTACCATATCTATACTGTGGTGTGATCCTGTCTCAGTTCAGGCATACAGGGCTACTGTCAGAACATCACAAGCCATCGCTGGCCTTAATTGTGATAGAGATCCCTCAGGAGGAGTTACTATATCTCTAATAGGGGCTGGAAGGAAAGACCTGACTCATTACCACTCACTCACTACCACCCCCAAGTGGTGAGGTGGTGCTTGGTGGAGGGAAACCTGCAGAGAATGGAGAGAAATTAGACTCAATAATGGTCACAAATATGTAATGGTTGATTCAAAAATCTGCAAAATAAATGTCAAAAAGAGAGAAGCGTACATGTTTAGGGGAAACTAATCATGGAAGCATCAGCGAGTTTAAAAGGAGAAATTCTGATGTGATTAAGAGCAGAAGAGATGAAAGGATGACTCAGACGCCTCCTCTGACCACATAAAGCATTGGATTAGAAAATATTATTTTCACTGATGCCTGATTGACACCTCCAAACTTCAACTGTACTTTATTTATTTCTTTAATTGACTAGATGAATTGCTTGAGCCTTTTTTGGACTCCTAACAGTTCCTCGTCTGGTTCTCAGTTATTTTCTGGCCGGGCATTGTGAGGAGGAAATAATCTGGGATGCTCTCACACTGTAGCACAAAGACAGAAAGAGAGGGAGAGGGCCGACGCTCGCCTCAAGCCAAACTGACACAAACAGACAACTTCAAAGTGAAGACTGTTGTTTATTTGGCGAAGGGAAAGGAGGAGAGAGAGAGAGGGGGAAAAAAAAGAGAGAAAATTTATCTGATATGCAACTGTCAGGAGAGCATTTTCACATGCAAAATAGCGAGTGAGTGAGAGAGATTACCTAGAGGGAGGAACATGACAGCATTCACTAGGGTCAGGATGGATCATCATCTTCAGCCCCCCCCTCTTCCACCTCCTCCTCCCTCGCCTCTCTCTTTCTCTCTACATCGCTTTATCAACTTTATCTCTCCGTTTCCCTCCCTCCTTCCTTCCGTTTTCCCCTACTCTCCCCTTTTCTCTCTCATCCTGTTTTCAGACTCCATCACTCTGCACTTCGACAACCCGGCAGCTTAAATCCAGACTAAATTAGCTGAATGAAGATTAAATCATTTGGCCCTGAGCTCTCCAAGATATTGGGAGGAAGACTGAGTAAGGCTTAAATGCTGTCTGACTGGGTTCGGACCTCTATGTGTGTCTGAGGAGAAGCTCTTCCTTCAATGGCAGTCAATTGAAACCTGATTAGAGAGGGGGTGTTGGGTAAAAAATGGGTAAAAGATTCAATTTCCGAGACAACTGTTTCCTAAGTAAAGGCGCCGGCTTCGTTAGTTTTCGTTTGCGGGCACAATGTTGACCGACGACAGGCTCGTTCCCTTGCTAAGATATTAAGGAGGGCAACATCATCGCTCATGGTCCTTTAGCCAGAGAAGTGCTTTGGAAAGCAGAGCAGTCAATGTGCTCTGCGGCTACTCAAATCAGTTTCCTGGATGGTGCTAATTTAACATTCAAATGAACCTGCTGCACTTAACAACAGCCCGAGCTCGGTTGGAAAAAGAAGAAACTCTTCGTAACTCGTATTTCAGTTATACCGCGGTGAGACCAGCAGGAGCGTCACACAAAGCAACAACTAAAAACCTCCATGAAGAGGCCACATGCGTCTGCAGAGTATCGTAGATGAGCCTCCTCTGAGATGAGTGCTGCTGCATATGACTGCAATATAAACAATGGCACACAACAGAGATGCTGTTGCTGATTTATGTTTACCTTCAATCCCGGGAGAAAGAGGAGGAGGAGGAGGAGAAGGAGGAGGAGGGAAAAAAAAAAAAGATAATGAAATAAATAATAAAAGACCAAGCCCATCAGATAAGCTCCTGTTTATCCTGCTGTAGGGCAAATACAAATTGTCAATTTAATGAACACGGTGGACGTGATGAAAGCGGGGTGAAGGAGCCTCCTGCCTGACAAACAATCAGGAAATGTTATCTTAATATTGTTGTGCTGTTATTCAGCCCATAACTTGGATGGGTGGTGAGAAAGGGGGGTGGGGGAGAAGAGGAAAGGGAGTTGGCACTAAGGAGGAGAGGAGGGGAGTGAAGGGGAGGCACAAAGGCCAGGTCCCTCTGTGGTGGCCCTGTTATTGCCTGTTTTTATTATGAGCCATAGCTCAACGGCCCCAAACACACAAACCTAGAAATGACCCTCAGAAGTACACGTGCACATTAAAGCAGGCACGCCCCTGCACGCTCGCCACCACATGCACAAACTTCAGTTATAAAATCCCCCTTTTTTCTTTTTTTTTTTTTCTCAGATGTGAATGAAGCATCCGGAGGATCTCTTTCTCTCTCCATGCATGACGTCTTGTTTCCAGACTGGAATCACTTAAAAGCTTCGGAGGTTTTTACAGATATTACACTATTAATCAAAATGTTTTCACCAAAAAGCTGCAAATCAAGAGCTTCCTGCTGAAATTAGTAAAAATCTAATTTATGTAATGTTGTGCGGTCAAAGAGCCCCTCCCCAACCCCTCCACATATCCTATAAACGGCACTTTAAAAAGTGTCCAGATGCTTCAGAGCCCAAAGTTTTTTTCTTTTTTTTTTAGTGAGCCTTGAATTTAAAGCATTGCAATCTGAGCAGCCACCAAAATTAACTATTATCTCCATATTTATATATTGCCGGTACTAAATTGCGTCGGAAAGAATTACTATCAATATGAATATCTGCAACAATAACTCAGCCGCAGTGCTGAGGACAGGACGCTCTTTATCAGGCTTCTGATAGGCCTTAAATACAGCACAAGGCAGCCATATCAGAGCTTTTTCTCTCTAATATCAGGCTGCATTAGCACCTCGTAAATCAAATTACACTCCTAGAATTTCATTAGGCTCACCTGCCAGCGCTGCTGTGCTGCAGAAATATTTATGTTTTTATGCTGCAATTGTGTGCTCTCAGGTACACAAAAGAGAAGTAATGTCGGGGGCTGAGAGGGGTGGGGGTGGGGTGGGGGGGAAGGATGATAAACCTAATTATCTTTTAAGAATACAGAGAAAACGTGTCATAAATTGCGGCAATCCTGAGGAAAACCTGGTGCTTTTGAAGCCTGTGGGGCTCAGAGTTGAGGGACATGCATGCTCCGCTGTTTAACATCATGGCTAAACTTCCCACAATCCAATTAGCAGCTTCTCCAAATTCGCTCTAAACAGAAATCAAACAGGGTGATGTATGACACCCATCAGCGGGCCCTCAACGACAAGCTAATCTGATAAAGCTGAAGCAAGAGCGCTTAATAGTGGAAATACTTGTTCCGACTGGATCCAAAATGTTATGATAGCAGTCTTTTTTATTTAATTACCTCAAAAGAATTTCACATTTCCATTTATTTATTTGTTGCCGCCGTTTGTTAGATTGCATTACGTGCAGCGTAAGGAGCTGCTGGAGGTGAGCTGGAGCTGGGAAAAGAGCAGGAGTTGGACGAGGAAAGGAACGCTGACATTCCTGTTCTATTTTCTTTTCCCCCGTCTGGAGCAGCTGGGCTCTGGATGGTGGGGTGTCTGGATATGGATTTTGATTAGACACAAAGGGAAATGAGTGAGCCAGTGACCGTAACGACAGCCACTTAATAAAAGGTACAGTCTATACATCAAAGAGCATCTAGCTGTAAATCATTCGGCCCTGTAATGACTTGCATCCCTGTCCCATTACCGAGCCTCCTAACAGGCCGCTCATATTTACTCTCCGGGCCCCAATATCATTTTAGAATAATGAGCTTTGTCCTTTATCTAATTAACAAGGCTCGGGTTCATTTGTTTATGTTTTCTTTTTTTTTTTCCGTTCTCCTAACTAAAATTAGGAAGCTGACATTTTGGCTGAACTGGGAAACATTTAGCGAAGCTGCTTGGTGTGACGGGTAAAAGTTAAGCACAGATAGCCCGCTTGCGACTGTCTTATTGTGGCGACAGAATGCCGTTTATCCGGGATTGCGAGAGCGTATGTGTGCAAGTATGAAGGTGGAGGGGTGGGAGGGGAGGTGTGAGGGTTGTGCTCCAGTGGGTAGAAGTAAAAGACCAGGTCCATTCTCTCTCTTATTACTGGAATTGTAATTCAATGATCACCTTAGATCACACGCGTGCCATAAATCAGATAGGCTTGACAGAGGATGAAAAATTGTATTAATAATGTGAAACTTATTATACAGTCCCAAATGCTCCCTTGATAAATGACATTGTTTGGGCCTGACAATGATTGCATTTAAAACATTATTTCTTGCTGCTGGTGTGTGTGGGGAGTGTGTGTGCGCTGCTGGACATGACGACCGTGGTGTTCAGGGTAGGGAAGACAGAGGTGGGGTTCCCGAGCCTCATAAAATATTCAAGATGTTTCCCACCGTTCTCTCTTGAGTCAGTGGGCAGGCGAGCGGTTGTGGCGGCGAGAGTATAAAAAAATCTGTGTGTGCGTGCATGTGTGGCCATCAGAAGGGGGAAATGGCTGGTGGCTCACCGCAGCGCAAACATCCAAGCTCACAAACCACAAAAAGGAGACGTGCACATCTTCAAGTCATAAAGTCGCAGTATTATAATGAAACATCCGAGAATTCAGTACGCGAGAGGAACTGCAGAACGGCTGAGGATTATCATTTATGAGCTACTTTACTCCTGACTTTGTTTTCTTTCTTTCTTTAAAAAAAAAGAGTTTATTTTTCTTCATAATTCAATTTATACAAGAATGCTAATAAGCAAAGAAAAGAGAGTCTAGACTTGGTTTGATTAAGAGCCAAAAGAACCTCATGAAGAAGAAAGCGAGAAAAAAAAAAGGTGGAAAAAAGCCAAACGCTATGTCTGTGCTATTTCTTCCTTTTTCTGCCACATCACATCAGAACAAGCTGAACAAGCTGAACTGGGAAGGATTTAACATCCAGTCCAGTCTGCATTTATCAACACTGCGACCACTGTGTACTGGATGAAGCACATTCAGAGACAAACACATCAAGTTGTAGCACCGTATTTTGCTGATGCTTTCTAATCTTTAACACCTATCTGTTCAGAAGAGAAGCAGCTGTGTGGTGCATCGTGCTCAACTGTACCAAGGGATGTCGTGTCTGTGGTGAAGACTGAAGTAGCAAACCTAACCAGAGCAGCTCTAAATGTCGTATCAAAACCAACTGAAGGGAAATGTCACCTTTAAATGCGACATGCTTGCATGCATTTCTTTTTTTTGTGTGCGTGTCCATATAAGAACATAGAGCAGTGCCTATGAGACCTGACCTGATAATATTAATATTTGACATCCTTCAACTTCTTTGTCTGAAGGAAGAACTAGTTTGTCAAAGTGTTTGGCAATTAATTTGTACATAATGAGGAAGACAAACACGAGGAGGCTAAATGACTTTGTATGCAATATTACAAAAACAGAATAAATACAAGTATTGACTAGGGAACGATGTAACGATGCTTTGTGCTTCGGTTAAAAATCGGTTCAAACTGGTTGAAATGTCAATTGATGTAGAAAATAGATTAATCAATTAGCAAATTGATGATTGCAAATCATTTGTAAATAAACTCCCGAATGCACAGTACGTGAAGTACGCAATCCCACACACTTGCCCCACATCATTACGTATTACGTATTGTGTTTGTGGACGGCTGCAGTCCCAATGAACAAACTAGAAGCCAGCATGGCGACAACAAGCAACTTAGAAATAGCAGGACGCTTCTACCAATTTGTGATTATTTCTATATCACGTACTACTATTTTGTTCGATGTTAAGTTCTGTTACCAAGACAACAGATGGTTACAGTTTGATACAAGGACAAAAAGGCAGATGCTGAATAAAGAATAAAAAAATACTTCCATGAAATAGCTACAATTCATTTTGTTGAGAAATATCGAGAATCGAGTGTATCGTTACATCCCTAGTATTGACTGATACTTATTTACCAGTATTCCATATCGATAGATGTCCAACGTACTGGATTTAAATGAATTTTAAAATCAAACAAATGGTCAATGGACATAATAAAAAGGGATCAGAAGGAACTAATTTCTTTTTCTTTTTCAAAGTCTGTACTGTATTGGTGAGAATGACTTCTCTGTATTTCTGAAATGACTAGTTTGTCAAATTTCATTCATTCATCATTGTGAATTATTGAGATAAAGACTCCAGCCTTTTAAGAGAAAGTTTTTCTGAGTTACAGAAGCTAACAAAGTTAAAGCTTCCCTGTCTGGAGGGAACTTTGTGCAGGTGAAGAGACGAGGCTTCACCGATGCAACTGGAACAAAAAACCTGAACATGTGTGGTGCTCATTTTAGATGAGAGGATTATATACTCAGACATTCTATTGAGATCGAGATAGGAACCAACAGCGGTTAAGCCCTTGCAGCTGCTTCTACTGTATGTCTAAATTGGCATCGGGTTGTGGGTCACTAATGTTCAAGAAGAAGAGGTTTGCATTGACGGTGTGCTGAGATGCAGCCCAACAGAGAAGGAAACTGCACACTTACAGAAACTTTTCTGATTTAAAAGTTAATTCTTCATGTTTCTCTTGAAACCTGCTTTGACATCTCTGGCATTTTAAAATCTAACTCTGTTTTGTTATACGGTGTGTGATAAGACTAATAGCCTTCTGGCGGATCCTGGTCCTGGTTTAAACTCCAGTATCAAATGTCCACCTCTGTTTGTGTTATACTCTGATAAAAGATGGGAGGCTTTACAGTGCTGCGAAAAAAATTACTCTTTGTTAGCTTACATCAGAAATTCACCAGTATGCTAAATTAGACCTCCACAATTTAATTTCTCTCTGATGACCAATATGTCTACTGATCCCGCTCCTATTCTGGTCTCTTTTACATCTATCAAGGTCATAATTAGAAGGCATGTGTATGTGTATATTTATATATTCAATATCTTCAGTGTGAGAACTTCCACTGTGTGGACCCAAATTTCTTATTAAACTTCATTATTTGGGAGGTGTTATCAGAGGTGTTTTTTCTGATAATAAACAGCTCTAAATGCTACTTTAGCACATACATGAAGGCATAATTATTTACAAAAACCTAGCTCTTGCAAAATGTTCCTACACTGTACATCACTGGGATTCCTAACCTGTGAGTTGCACTTTAAGTACTACTAGTTAGCAATGGCAATTTACGACTATGTGTTACTTAAATTGCCTCAGTAGGAACTGGGAACTGGTATCATGCAGCTCTGGGTTCAGGGAAAGTCTAATTAAGTTGCTGGACCGTTGGACTTGGATCCCTGTACAGGGACACTGAGACCAAGACTGGTCTGTCCCTGTTCCATTTGACTTTACCCTGCCCAGCCACGTACATGTCCTCTACTGTACAGTGCGAGCGACCACCCCTCCTTCCTTCTCCTGGTCTTATTAGCCCCCCCCTCCCTCCCTTCTCTTCTCCTCCTCCTCATCTCCACAAATGACCATGATGGGAGGCCATTCATCTCACTCCTTCGGCCACCACAATGAAATAAATCAAGAATTTTTCTCCCAAATATAACAATATTTGTATTTGGGGTGGGGCAGACGTAATTGATGACTGCGTCCATGCTAATTAAAAACGGCGGAGGTTTCATTAATCTTGGTCATTGGATGGGGGGGGGGGGAGGGATAGCGGAGTGGCTGCTATAGGCACTGGCTGGACAAGGAGGACAGGGCCGGCTCCATCGTCCTCATCGCTTAGGTGATTTGGGCCATTGTCGAGTATATTAGCAGAGCCAGGTTAATGTGAAATGGCCATTAATAATCACAACAAAGCGACCGGTACACAGACTAAGTCTCTCAGTGTCTGATGGTGCACCACAACAAAACCAAAAGAGACAATGAAGCAAACAATCACACGTGTTTACTGCCAGGTCCTGGCTGGAGAAGTTAATTGCTTTCTTGCTTTGTAGAAACTTTTTTTTCCCCCAACACCCTGACTAACACACACACACACACACACACACACACACACACACACACACACACACACACACACACACACACACACAC
>JBBBVU010000006.1:23321982-23335266 GCA_037177055.1 Atherinosoma microstoma | reverse complement strand
GAGGAGGGGGGAACTGCAATTTTTGGCACTTCCGCATAGGCTTCATTTTTTCGAACGGGAGGTTGCCCCTTGGTCACACTCCAGCAACTGGATATCAACAAACTGGCCGGTTTAAACGAACAATGTGGCTGATTTGTCAAAGAAATGCAAGAGGACATTATTGGAGGAAGAGAGGACAAGACAGAGAGAAAGATACAAAACAAGAGTCAACATTGGAGTGACTTTTACTGAGTGAAAAATCTGCCAAAGTTCAGTAGTGCAGCTTTAAATCAGTGGCTTTTTCATCCTTATGAAGCTACTAAAGAAACGATTCTATCTACATGATTACAATTTTTCATCTGAATATTTAACAACACATGGACAACTTCTGCAAGACTGAAAATAGAAATTAATTTGTACACAGTTTTTTTCTCATCTTAAACATATCTACCTGACTACCCCATGGAAATGCTCAGTTTGACTCACAATTGGAGACGAGGCATGAGAAGGCCTCTGTGTCTGCAAACAAACTTGATACCGAGTGGAGAAGTGTTGCTAAAGTTGTGGGTCAGATGGCAGTTCCTTTCACGTCAAATAACACCTGATCGGTCTGTACTTGCAGTTTCAAATTTAATCTGTTTTATGCACAAATTACAAAACGTATGTCTCTACCTTCGCTCCATACAAGGTATACTATTCTACATGCATTATTCCAGCAGCCTTCACTGAATCATTTAATTTGATCATTTGTGTCAGAAGAAAATTCTCATGAGTCTCTGCTGAAAGCCGTTCCACGACATACAGTAATAGCATCAGCCATGTAGGAAAACATGATGTTTCTCTTCTTCACATAAAAATAAAATGAATTAACCTGCTCCATATTTAGCAGGAAAGAAAAAAAGTTCAGGAAGTTGGCCAACTTAATGGTGGCCTTGTTGATCGCTGCCTGTTCCATGTGTGCGTTAATCACTTTCCCCAGGATATATCCACGACTGCCGCTTGCCTGTCCAGCTCGCATTAATTTAATCGCTGCTCAGCTAATTCATTGATTAATTGGTTCATTAGTGATGCCTGGCAACATCCATTTCTGCTATGACAGTCTGATGTTTCAATCGGGGAGGAAAAAAACAGGCTGGCAGTAGCCCAGTTTTTCCACTGTCCCACTGTGCATAATGTCCAACCACTGTCAACAGTTAGCCACACAATTGTGTCACTGTGTAACTGCCTGGTTTTGTGCTACAGGATGTGAAATGAATACGAAGGTGAACTGTGCACAGTCTCTGCTCTTGTCTGGTTGAGTAATGTCACTTGGGCTTCGGCGGTGGGTGAGATCATTCTTAGGAAAAGAAAAACTTCAGAAGCTGGAGGGACTGTTGAAACTGCACTACCCAGATGAGGTAGACGGTGCTGTGAGAAAATGAACTACTGCTGGAGATTTATTCCGCGAGTCAAGGTCACATTGCTGTGACGTGACAAGTGGCTTCCAACTCTGGGACGAGCTGTCGACTGCTGACCAACATTATTGTTAGTAATAGGAGCTGATAGGACCCCGCTGCACCCTGCACCGAGGAGCTGGGTGTTAAAGGGACCAACAATACACAGCTTCAAAATTAGAGCTGATGTGATATCACTGGCCAAATGAGATGACCATAACAAGACCTCTGACCTCTCTACTCCAAGACACAGGCGCAGATTTATAATTGGCATTTTGTCACAGGTGCTGTTCCCAAGCTGCGTTTTTAACTAATGATGGGCAAGACCACAGGAGAGGATTTTCGCAGGTAAGTGTGTCAGATTTCCAGGGAAGCAACATGCATCCCTCACACACCCAACCCACAAACACACACACTCACAATTCAGCACCATATGCCCATGACAAGTGCATAAAAATCGTTCCCAAGCGTCAGCGCAGGCCAACCCATAAAAACTTAATGCACCTAATTTTCCAGTAATCAAACTTTTATAGACTGTGATGGCTTTTAAACTAACAAATTTTAATTATCGCTTAATTTTAACAGCAATATTAAGGCGATCCCTCATTCTGCAAGTGTTCATTCTCCATGAAATATTGAGTGGGGTAAACAGGGAGGCGCTGTCCGCTGGCTCCTGTTCAAACAAGCAGCCAGCGAACACAAAGGTGAGCTGGAGGTCTGAGGGCTTGCCAGTGCCACGCAGGTACAACACGAGCTGCAAAGACCTCTGGGAAGCAAAGCCTTGTGAGCACAAGAAAAAAAAAAGGGAAAAAAAAAAGCAGGCTGAATCAGGCTGTTGCTTATGTTTTAAGTTATGATTCTGCCTCAGAATCAGACACAGTTTTCTCTCCTTCACAATGAATTGGACTTATTTTTGGGAAGGTATTTAAGGGGAATTTCAATATTCTCTACTTTTACGTTAAGACTTTGCTGCTGTGTTTTTTATGCTCCTCGGTGCTGCTGTCACATTCCTGCTTACAGAACCAGCAGCACAGGATGTTATTGACTGCTGCCCTTGGGTGGCTGAAAACTAGGCCTTACCACCCAACACCAAGCCAGAGACAAAGTGCTGACACAGGAAGATAAGGGAAGGAAGAAAGGGAAAGATTAAAGAGCAGATTCATTATCAATAATTAAGGGAAAGGATTTATTATAATGAATTAGGAGTTGTCTTTATCTACTCTTTATCTCCTTATCATGCTGCTCTCTCTCTCTTTTTCTCCCTCAAACACACACACACACACACGAATTTGCTGGTTGGTTTTGACCCCTGCCTGCTTTGTGTGGCCCATATTGCCACCATGCTGGCTCCAGGCAGGGCTCTTCCGCCCCCGCTCCCCCCGTCCAGCCTGGACGGTCTCGGCCCTCTGTGCCGGGGCAATATGGCCGAGCTGCACTGCATGCTGGGACGCGGCTGCAAGCCCAGAGCCAGGCACTGCAAAACCAGATGCCCGCACAGCCAAGCTCGGCCCCTCATACAGCAACATGATCGGCCGCAGAAAGTAACTCAATCCTGCTACGTGAACAAATAGAAATGAATGTGTTGCGTTATGTCTTGAAAACAAGACTTACTTCTGACGTTATACATTATATTTAACCCAATACTCAAAAAGAGAAAGAAAAAAAAAACATATGCAAAACAGTTACATAATCCACATCTCTTCACTGTGGGTACTTAAAATGCAAAAACAGCCATCCGTCACACACTTTTCACTGCAGTCATGTAACAACGGATGCTCTGAATTTCCCTGTCTTCATTTTGTGAGTCATCACACCTGCTCTGCATGCATCACGCTAGTTATTTCTGGAGCTGCGTTCGTGCCGTTTCACCTGGTTTTCTGTTTTTATCCAAGGAGTATCAGCACCAACTTACGTGTCTCCGACATAATGTAATATAGATTTTAATTAAAACCTTCTGCGCTTACAATTAGAGAATCTCCAACAAACTAAAAAACCTTCTTTCCAGCTGCAAGTATCGTACTTTTTGCTCTCTTCCCCCTTTTATTTAAAAAACAAAACTATCTTTCTTCTGGGTTGTCAGCACTCCAGTTCCAAGAGTGATGAGTGTATTAGTTCAAGGAGTTTATTATTACGAGCGTGTAAATGGCAGGCGTTTGAACAATTACCTATGAAAACAGGTATGCAAGACAGGTCAGTTCGCTTTTGGCGCCCTGTTTTTAAAGAGCTAATTACAAGCAATTGAGTCAAGGTTGCTGCTGTCAATCGTGGTCACAGGCCACGCCCCTTAATGCAAAGAGTGTTGGTTTAGGTGTCTGCAGAGCGCCAGTTACAGCAGGGATTACATGTGCATACAAACTGAGAGCTGCACCAAGCTTATTTTACTGAAAAATCCCACTAACAGGAAAACATAAAGACAAAGCTGAAATCCTTGATATGTACTTTTTTTTTTTTTTTTAAATCAGCTGTTCACAATGAAAACAATTGGATTATTAAAGAAATGAAAGCTCAGTTTTTATAAATGGCCTCATTTGTGATGTTTTTCCATGTTGTTCTTTGCTGTACTGATTAACATCACATCCCAAACTAATGACTGTAACCTCTTTCTTTTTCATACTCCTTTTATATTTATAAGGGTTTTTTTTTCTAATGTGCAACGCTCAATCAAAATAATTTGCACCAAATTTAAGCAAATGCTTTTACAGATTCTAGAGACGTAGCATTATTTTTCCCACTAGGCTAACTCAGGTCCATTAACCGAATCCAGCAGATTATATACAAAAGATAATTCAACCCAGTGTGATAATACAAATGTGTGATAAGAAAAGAGACAAGTTCTTATTATGATTTTGAGCTCTAATAATATTTAAAAAAAAAGTTTTAATAAAAACCTTTGGAGATCATTGCAGGCCGCTACACATGAGCAGGTTGGTGGTGTAAACTTGTGAGGACACGTGCTCTTCATTAGTACACTTGTATGTGACAGCACACACATGCAGGCAGATAAAAGGGCAAAAACGCCCTCATCTGCGCTCAGTGCCTGCAGTGAGGAGTGGTGGTGTGACTGAGACGAAGACCTAGTTGTGTCACTTTATAACAGTTCAGCTCTATCTCTCTCTCTCACCCAGAACCTGTCAGATTGTCGGAGGTTGTCGTCTCACCCTTCCTCCCCCTTCGATTCATCTTCCTCTTTTTCCCCGCTGGGGTTAGAACAATATAAAGGGGCTAATATTAGCCTTTTATTTAAAGTCAGATCTGACCAGCGTCAGCCTCCACTGTCCACTGTTCATTAGTGGGAAGTGACGGTAAAGAGATTCCGTGTCCTGGTTTCATGCAGGCATCGACAAAATGGTTTTTCTCATATGAAAAAAATACATTACGTGTTTTTAAAGTGGTTGTCTGGTTTTTGTGGGTGTTGCTTTTGAGGTTCTGATGTCTTCTAATTTAATACACAGGCATGCTAACAAAGTAGACGCCATATCAGAAGAAACTGGAGGATTGTGACGGAAAGAAAGCGCTCAGTGTGTGTATATCTTCAGGTTTGTTAGCATACATTTAAGTTTATTACAGTATGATTGCAGATGTAAAGGTGTGTTTATTTGCTGTGAAATATCATGCCACAGATGTTTAAATGCACAGAGAACACGTCACGGAAAGACCAATGAGCTGAACATACCGCCACTGCCCATGGGTATGTTACAGTGTTAGCTAAGCTAATGCTAACACTACAATTGTTTTCGCTCAAGTAAATAGAATAAAATATGTTGGCACCAAACAGCAGAGTAAAAGAAGATGTACAGAAATGTAACTACACAGATTCAACTTATTTCCAACATTTTTAAGCAGAATATTATGCTTTTGTGAGATTTTCAGTAATTCTACTTGACCTTGAATTTCCACGGGTCTGGCAATAAAGACAGGACTACTCACACACACTAGCCTGGTGCTTTTTCTATTTTTCACACACGCACAGCTACGAAAAATAGTGCACAATTAGCTGACATGACACGAAAGAAATGAGCATGTCATGCTCTCTGACATCAACTTTGGTGTGTGGTGACATTAAAAAGTTCAAGAACAGCAAACATAAACTTAGCTTGGCTGCTAGCTTGGTTCAATCTGAACTTTGCAGTTCAGCTTAACAGTACGTATGTGAATGCACCTCAAATATTTTTTTAAATAGAAAGTAATTTACAAGCCCACATGTACCTAATATCAGAACAAAAACAAAAAACATAACAAGCTATAAATCAGGTTTTAATCAGGTTTAAGCAGCTTTTCCAACAACTCCAGCAATAACCAATGCTGCAGGGATGTTCACCCCCGAGTATCTGAAGCCATATTTGGTGATAAATAACTAATGGATGGACTGTGTTTACAGAGAGCTAGCAGAGAGTTTACAGGTTGGCCTTACTGACACATTAATGATCTTCATTTTGTTTTGTTTAGATTAATTCAAAGTAATTAATTAGCATTTGAATAACTTAACTTGGACAGGAACTTGAAAAATAAGTGAAAGATATTTTTCAATTTCAAGTATTATAATAGTACTGAACAATGGACTCACCACCAAAGTAAATAAAAAAATAAAAAACTATCCAAAAGTATTAATTAAGCAATAAGGGGCAGTCCTGTGCAGTGCAGCAGCATGCTGCTGATTAACCAATGATTAGACGGATTAATTAAACTGGAATACTGATACCAAAAGCTGTCAGAACTATCAACCATTAAAATCCATATCAGTGGGACTCTATCCTCCTCACCCAAAATAACTTGGTGTTTGAGGTCCCAGACAGCTTGGTTAAGTGGAGCCTGGTGTAACTTAGGGCTAGTCAGGCTTTTTCCTCCTCCTCCTCTCTTCCTTTGACTAACAGATCTCCCAAGTGTTCTAAAAATACCTGGTGAACAGGGCTGTAGAGATGGTGATGAAACTGCCTCTCTGACACTGTCCCACAGCAATCCATCTCTCCACCGCCTGCCAGCCAGCATATGTTTGCAATTGGCTCCCCCCCACAACCCTCAATGCCTCCCCACTCCCCACCCCTCCTCAAACTGGTCCCTGGTTGCCGGTTCAGATACTCCCCCTTACACACACACTCACATACACACATGTATGCACAATTCCCCATCCTCTCCCTCTCCCTGTCTCTCTTTCTCCCTCAGCTGCCGTCCTAGTCTCCAGGTCTAGGCTTTCAAAACCAGTGCAGTTATCAATCACTAAGCCAGTACTGTCAAGTTGGCCCAAACCGCTCACACACATACACACACTTCCTCTCTTTATCCATTTCCTTCTTCTCTTTCTTTCGTCTCCCATCTCTGCCCATCTCTTTGTCATCCCATCTCTCCATCTCCTCTCCCCTCCTTCTCCTTCTCCTTCCATCCTGCGTCCTCTGCCTCCTCTCTTACACTTGCCCAAATTTGTTCCACTTAATAAGCCCTCCCAAATGACCTTGTGCTAATTAAGCTGCACTGTGTTGGAAATATGATGGTTAATTAATGATGAGATAAATTCTGTCTGCAGGACTGTCAGAAAAATGATGACACCGTGTTTTACAGGTTTAAATAGAACAAACCTTGTGGCTGTCCTCCCTCATGCAGGGGACTCTGTGTGTGCGTGTGTGTGTGTTTGTGTGTGAGAGTGTGCATCTGCTGGCACGTCTGTGTCGGTGCATATTTAAATGTGAGTGAAAGAATGCAATAAAAACAAGAGAAAAGAGAAGGTGAACGAATGATCTTTTGATGGTGGCTTGCAGGTACGAGAGAGGACAGTTTGTCTTTCTCCAGAAATACAACTCCAGCACACACACGTTTACCTGGCAGGAGTTAGCACACATTATTTCAATAGATGTGTGCATGATGTGAATGTGATGTAATAACCTTGTGTGGCATAATGCTTTCTGTCTTTGCAGCTCAGTGTGTGTTTTTTCTTCTGTTTCTAAAAACACAAACCTCATGGCTCAATTAATTCCCAGTAGTTCTGCGTGTGAACGCGTGTGTGCTCATTGTGACCTTTATTTTATCTTTTTTTTTGCTTGTGTAAGAAAAGCAAAGTACAAGAAATCTGACAGGAAAAGTGAGAGTTTAACCGGCAAGCGATGTCTTGATTTTCATCAAACCTTTGAAACTGTTTATCAATAAATCTGTATTTCACTTTTTGCATTACTTAATTAACAAATTATCTCCAAACAAATCTTCCAGTCAAGAATTTATTGTTTTCAGAATGTAAAAACAGTAAAATTGGTATTACGGTCGAGAAAAGTGACTGGTTGGCGGGGAATTGACAGCTTACCTCGCCTGGCGGGGTTTTTAGCATTCACAGTTGGCCTTGTGGACAAGCCGAGATTAAACATGATGTCTAATGCACGTAAATAAGTTTAATATGTGGGCTTTAATGCTCAGAAACTGTAGTCTGGAGGATTTGCAGGAGAAAAGTCATGCAGATGTCTTATAAATTCCCAGTGAGAGCAAATTTAGTGTTTTAGTCTTTATGTGACTGGTATTGTACACAGCAGCATCTGGCACAGTGATGACAGAAAGTTGTTTGGTTGTTATTCTTAGACTTATTTTAGAATAAAACTAACTTGATGACTAAAATCCTGCTCTCAGTGGTGGGGGCTAACTTTGTATGCAAATTAAATGCTTTTTGGAATTTCACATTTAAAGCAGAGCTGATGGTGGGCAGCTACTGTATAGGCTGTGTGGAGTTGACCAATCAGAGCAGAGTGGTCTTTTCAGGAGAGGGGGGGGGGGGGTCAGCAATGTGCTAGCTGTTTCACTGGAATCTAAAGCTTTTTCTTCATGTATTTGATGACAAGTCTTCAGAATGAAGGATTAACACTGTCCTCAGAAAAAGTGACTGGAAAAAAAAAGGCAAAAAACCCCCAAAAACAACAAACAAACACAAAGAGTTAAATAGCTCACACTGTTATTACTGTCTAGATCTGATCCAGCACAGTGATGACAGCCTGCCTGCTGCACTCTTCAGCTTCACATCTACTATCCAGCCCCCTGATACCTTAATTATGGTAGGTGGTCCGACATCATTTATAAATACCTGCTAGAGATGTTTCTTTACCAGTGTCTCTTAATGTCGGATTTTTTCACGTTTTTATTAGTTTCTGTTGTGAGATGATAAATGATCAGTTGCAGTGACTGAAACATGTCAACATAAATGCAAATAAGGTATGAAAGGCAAAAACAGAGCCTCTGCAATTCAAGAACCTTACCATTTTTTGAAGTTTTTTTTAAGTAGTCAAACTTTTGTACATGACCAAGTTAAAAGATTACAACAAATTCTGGCTGATGAAAACTAGAGGCATCAAATCTGTCACACAGGGAAGAAAAGAAACAGATATCTGACCAGCTAAAGCAGAAATGTATTATTGACTTTTGGTTGTTGATTTTGAGTCCACATATCACCACTGGACCAGAGCAGCCTGGATGTTCACGGAAGCAGCCAACAAAAGTTATAGAAGCGAATGCATGTAGAGGAGAACGAAGTATCATGATGGTAAAGAAAATCAGAGAGCTGTCAGCAAAGCACGGATAAATAAAGGTCATAGAAACAAAACTGTGGATAAAACAGACTTGAAGCAGTTGACGACATGAGAATTTGTCTCCATCTAATCCAGATGAGCAGCTGACAGAAGGAATTTAGCTGATCATGTCTGGGAGATGGAGAGGCATCTGGTGGGGCTGCTTACTTCTATATCTGAAACCACTTGTCACATCTAATACCGCATGTTGTCAAAAGTATCAATTTGGTTGCGGAGTAATGAAAAAGCAGGTCTGTTTCTATTTTAGAAGCTCGCTTGACAGATTGAGAGGTATTTAACGTCTCATTTTGGCTTGTCAGGGTTTCGGGAGGGGGCTTCACAACTTCATCTCCTCATCTTTCTCTTTCGCACGCGCACACACACACACACACATACACACACAGACAGCGGGGCTCTGTTTCTGATAGACAGGGCCTAGCGTGAGATGTTTCACATACACAGACATGAATAGCAAAAGAGAAACATCATTCATCCTTAATTCAAGAGGGAGAGCAGCGACTAAGACGAGGAAGAGAAGAAGATAAAGTTTGACAGAAAAAAACGAAGCGAAAGCAAGAAAGTGAGAGACAGAATGACTTGAAGACATATAACTCATTAATGAAAAAGAGGATCTGAAGTTAGATTTAGCTTAAAATTTACTGGTGGGAAATTGTAGCTTAAAAGGCTACAGATCTCCGCAGAATTTGCTGGAGTCATCCTGCAAAATCTTGAATCAATTACCTCACACTTGTCGTGGTCTAGAAGATGAATTTAAAAGGTTCCTTTTTTTTTCAGAAACATACAGGAAACTCTTTTGTATGCCCTGACAATACTTCTACAATTCCAACAGAACAAAGTGTGCTTCAAAACACAGATTTGGGTTCATAAGGAATGCTGTTGCATGTGTTTGATTTACCTTTCTTTACGCTGACCGACTCCGTGTTTTCCCAGCAGGTGGGTACTGAGGTGCTTCTTCATCACAAAGGCCCATCTACAAAACACACACAGAGCAAAGAAACATTATTAAATTTAGCCGAGCTGATCAAAGCCAGAGTCTGTGATGGAGAGTTTCAAACAACAAGAGTGCATCCTCTGCAAAGGTCAGTGCTGTTTTTCAGGATTTAACAAACTGATCCCGTGAAGCAGCAAAACCCTCTTAGTTCGTCCTCCAACTCTTCACCTAGATGTTTGCTAGTTTTTGAGTCAGCGCGCTAACAGACAGACAAATAACAACAGTCTCAACAGCTGGAGGACAAGAAAAAAAGTATATGTCAGCTGACGATATTCTAGCAAGACACCAAGTTTTAAAATGAAAGGAAAAAAAAATCCATTTTAATATATTTTAGAAGTACAAAATCTATGGTTGTAACATTTTACCAAATGAAATATAGTAAGAAATATCATGGAGTACTTAATAAGTCTTTAAATGAGATGAATACAACCTGAGGTTAACAGCAACACATGACTGTCATTATTCATTTAACTAAACTAAAGCCAAAACTGAAAGTCCACTTCATGATTCAATAGCTTATAACTTGTAATAACCATTTGATATTTGACAATATCAGTGTCTTATATCATTGTGAAGGAATTTCCACTGTTTTTTTACAATGTTGCTCCAGCTGATTGATATTTCTTTTCCACAGTTTTCTTAAAGTCCCCCTACAGTATTTCTATGAGTTTGAGGCCTGGACATTGACTGGGTCATTGCAACACAATTATTATTTTTTCATGTTTTCCTGCAGTAGATTTGCTGCTGTGTTTGGGTTCGTTGTTCTGTTAAATGACCCAAATTCAACCAAGCGTTAGCTGTCAGACATATCCTCGTATTTGACTTTAGAAAACCTTGGTATGCGGAACATTTTATGAATGACTTAATGACAGTTTCCAGGTCCTGTGGCTTTAAAACAATCCCAAATCATCACCCTTTGAATGCAGTGCTTGACAGTTGGTATGAGGAGTTAGTGCTGATTTGCTGTATTTGGTTTTAACAAACGCACTGCTGTGCATCATGACCAAACTCCACTTGGACAATGTTCTTTTGTTCTGTTTTGATGCAACTTTGCAAACTTAAGCCGAGCTACCACATTCATTTTAGACAGAATTTTCAATGTTTTTCTTCATTGAACTCTCATAACTTTATTATTAAACATAGTCTGACTCTGGTATGAAAATGCTGCTACATCAACGATGTTTACATGCTTTTCAACTGTGAATAATACTCCTCAATTTAGAATTATGAGAAAAATGTCCCGATAGTGTTTCCTAGATTGACGGGCAGCAACAATTGTCACTCTAAGATCATCGCTGAATGCTTTTATTTCTTGAGAAAATTCTCCAGACCAGCATCTGCCAAAGCTTCTTTTATAGAGCTGCTCACACTTCATGATCATCAATTAAATAAGTGCATTTAATTAGCAGCACCTGGCTGCTACTTACTCTCTTAATTCCCATGGAAGCAGTAAGGGCGTACTTCGTTTTTCACACACTGCTTCTGCATTTTAGCTTAGATTCGCTAAATACATAATGACATTGTGGAATATGTCATGGGCTGCTGTTCACCTCAGGCTGAATTTCCCTCATTTTAGGAATCGGTAAAGATAAGATTAAACCCTAAAAGTGACTCTTTTTCCCATGACTGTAACTGACACGTTTTCAGTTAGAAAGTAGGGAAAGTGTCTCACATGCTGTGCATAGAAGTGTCACATAAATATGCACACATGTGCAAGGATTTATACACGCATGCATGTACAGTATGTACAAGAGCACGCACGCATCATCAGAAAATACCAGGGCCGCGTTGCTTGACAGGGACCGCAACGTCCTGTATTTGTCGAGGGCCCTGAGTTTACCGTGTCTCCCAAACAGCATATGAAAACATAATGAACGGATGACAGGACTAACTACTCTGACATTCGAGCAGCTTCGCCAGTGTTTTCATCCCCTGGCCTTTTCATTTAGCACCCATCACTTCCCATTATTGTGCAACTGAGAGACAATGACCACATCAGAGAGCCGAGGATGGAGCTACATGAAAGAGGCTGAGGGAGTTCAACCGACAGTCGTGCGGTTGGCACTGTCACCGCACAAAACTCGGGCTCTCCTCTGCACTGCCCCTCCTTTTTTTCCTCCTCTTCTGGATGTTTTTAGTTTTCCTCCTTCCAAGTCGATCATTATGCCGTTTTCTCTTCAGCGAACCCGTGTGAGACTTTCTAAAGCTTTCATTCTCACTAAGTAGTCACTCTTTCGTGAAGCAAAAGCATAATTATTTCACCATTTATGTCGCCTTGTCAACTAATGCCCCTCTCTTACCCTGACACCCCCCTCCAACGTCTGGACACACACACACACACACTGCTGTGTCCTCCAACCCGTCATGGCCCCAGAGTCCCGTCCGTCATCGAGGCCCTTGAGGCCAACTCTAACTAACACCATCATATAAATATTCAAACATGTTCCACTGTTTTGCCTCATTATCATCACTCTAGATTTTCTCAATCCTCTCTAACTCAATCCATCCACCCGTCCACAATGTTGCCTCGGAGTTAAACTGGGAGCGAGCGGATGACTAAATCTTGTTCATTCCAATCAGGGAGACTGGCAAGATCAAAATGCTGAGCCTCTTTGGCCTAGTGGAAGTGCCTCTGACTGACGCCATCATCTATAAATAAACAAACGGCATAATTAAGATGTTTCCGAGAGGGGCTTTTGGGGATGAAAAAAAGGGGGTAATGAAAGAATTTATCAATATATTTGAAAGAAAAGCGCGGCCTTGGAACACTTCACGCGTGCTTGTTTAAGTCGTCATGTTTAGACGTGGAGGAAAAAAAAGAGCTTGCAAACATTTCTGTTAATTATGTATTACAGCTGTCCTTCATAAACCTAATTACAGAGTGCTGAAAGGCAACAGGGGCAATTTGCATATGCGCATGAAAGACAAGACATATGCAAAATATGATTTTAATTAGCATTCTTTGATAGCACGGGGTACAAATCAAACTGGCATGTTGTGAGATTCACATCTAGCCCTTTTTTTCTTTTTTTTTTTACTGGATTATTTTCAGAGTGGCACCAGAGCAAGATGGTTAAAGCCCTCTGGAGGCACCTGGCACAGGCTGCTTTTTTTTACACACACACACACACACAAATGAGTGCTAACATTCCTTAAATAAAGACGGATAACGGAAAAGATTTAAAAAAAGTCACTTTGCACACAAACTATTCTTAATGTAGAGATAACTACACACACACATACTGACAAAAAAACAGACAAATGGTTATCCTTCTTCACAAAACCATAACCACAAGTACTCCATCTCTCATGTTTCCACACTCACACG
>JBBBVU010000006.1:23307083-23320007 GCA_037177055.1 Atherinosoma microstoma | reverse complement strand
CACACACACACACACACACACACACACACACACACACACACACACACACACACACACACACGCAGACTCTGCAGTGGTCCGCTGGGCCCCAAAGAAATGAGTGTGTGCGGGCTCATCTAGCCTCCTGTGCCAGGCCTAATGATGGCCCCCACCTGCTGCTTTAATGTCACAGCTGGATCGCCCTCCATCCTTCACTGACTCTGACTGCCATCAGCAGCAGGTAGCTCCCCTCTGCACACTCCCACCTCCATCTCCTCTGCCATCTCACATTCCTTCATCTCTTATCGCTTCCATCTCAGCAAAACCTCCTCCTTATCCATCTCGCTAAACTCCTGCTCACGTTTTGGGTTTTTTTTTTCTACCCTTTTTGGTCCTTTCACTTCACCCTACTTCTCCTAATCTTTTCTGACGTTTTAGGGACTGAATTTCAGAAAGTTAAAATAGTTGGAAACTAAGTAGACAGCAGCGTCTATAATGTCAAAGGATGCAGCAACATGCTATATTTAACACCGAAGAGGGAGATCCATAAAATGAAAAAGAACATCTCACCATGTCACAACTAATTTGTTTCTTCAAACGTACACATAAAGCGTTTCTTGCTTGTTTAGTTATTTTTTTAAGAACGCATCCCGAAGTAGCAGGGAAAGCTGGAGGTAAGTTGACATGTCTAATCTGAGAAAGTGTGACAGGCAGGTGAACTGACAGAAGAACAGAAACCAACACTTGGCTGACAGCAGCCCTGCAGCGCCGAGACAGCTGCCGACATGTCAGACAGACAGAAAACAGACAGGAACAAGAAGTCGGAAGATGAGACATTTATTGACAGACGGAGCGGCTGCTTTACTGACAGACAGACAGACAGACAGGCATGCGTCAAGAGCGAAGGGCCGAGGAAGGAGAGGATTCTGAGGAGCTTTCCGGCTGAGCTGGATGGATGCTGGGGGGGGGTAAAGGAATGTGAAAAATCATGGTGGAGTTTCAAGCTAAACCAGAGTGGATGTGAACTAGGGTGAGACAATGAAGCAAGGCATCCTGCAATCTAACGGGCATGTAGAGGGAAAGAAATAAAAATGGACTGTTTTTAAGCAAAACAAGCACTTCATCTATTCTAAGCTGATCTTGATAAAAAAATAAGAGAGAGTTAAAGCGTTTCTCTGACGGACGGATCAACATCGACGTTCTGAGTGAAACAGACACCTCTCAGTTGCGACGCCGCTGCCCGTGCTCGCGCCTCTTTGCGTGCGTTGTTGTGTGTCCTCTAGTCTTAGAGGAGGTACATAAAAAGCTCACTTTGCCTCTCCGAAGGGGTTTTTGGATCATCTGCTGAGGCAGGTGATGGGGCTTGACGGATTGATTGAGGCAAAGTTCTCATCGACGGTGGCAGCGCCCCATAGAGTTCCCAGCTCCAGTGCACACTGTTCCATTAAAGGATCATTTAGAGAGAGAGCAAGTTCCACCTGCACTTACGCAGTGCACGCCCTAATGCGAGATGAAACACACATTTCCAGGCTACAGGAAGAGAGAAGGGGGGAGGGGGGGGGGGGGGATTATAATAATGAAAAAAAAAGTCAGTCCCTTCCCAACAGCGCATTTCCATCTTCAAGAGAACAGCGATTGATGAAGTAATCTATTATTGATATCATCATCGTTATGCGCCAATGGCACTTTTTAGCTTTACGGAGACCCCCCACCCCCACCCCCACCCAGCTCTGAGCGTCATCGCACTGTTTGCATATTATGCTACTCAGCTTCATTATATTTTCTAATTAACTGCTTTAATTTGGGATTCAAATCCTGAGTGAGAGGCGAAACTTAAAAATGCTGAACAAGAAGGAATAATGCCATATTTGGTGTCAAGATGAAAAGAGAGGTGTAAAAAAGAACAAGGTACAGGAGCAGTTAAAGCACTTTTCAAAATAGATATTCCATATTGTGTGGCATCAGCACAAACATGATCCACTTTTATATATTGGAGGAGAGGAAAAAAAAAGAAAAGGAAGAGAGGATAAACGAAGACGGAGCGCGTCCCGAGAAACGTTCTCCATGAAATGCGCAACGTACTGAAATGATGCGCTGCTGCGAAGAGGTGAAAAAGTCATTTTACACAACAAAACAAAATGAATCAAAAATGCCGGTTGTTAAGGGCTGTTAGCTTCCCTTGCTAATGCACCTTTCTCTCCTTCCTTCTCTTCTCTTCCTCTCTGCAGTGCAGTTAAAGATATGAAAAATATATGTGCTTTTTTTTTGGTCCCCCCCCCCACCCCCCCACCCCTCTCTCCCTTCCACCGCACCGTGTTAAATCATTAAAGAGAAGTCCTGCTCATTATCTCTCTAAACAAAACTTCTCTTAAACCAAATAAATCACCGTTGCAGCGCGCAGCTAACAGCCGTGAAGGGATAAATTACAAAGCGCCTCGCTGGCAGCGCTGGTATTTTAAAAAGCTTGCTGCACAATTTCTATGATGTGCAGTAATTTGTAATGCAGGTTTCCTTATGTTTGGATGGCCTCTTCAGGTGTGTGTGGTGCACGCTGGGAGAAGAGGTGAAGGGTGGGGAGAGAAGAATAGAATAAAATAAAATAAAACAGCTTATTTGTGTTTTCTGTGCTTTCGATGTAATGTACTTAAATAACTTAACAGTCCTGTAAACCTCATCGTATCAACAGAAAATGCTACTAGAACGGTTTTGACTGATGATATTTATAATGTTTACATCTGGATTTGAACATTTTACATAAAACGTCTCCCAGGAAGAAGCAGTTTGTAGTGCTATTAAACAGAAAAACATCATTTATGGTTGGAAAAAAAAAAAAAAAAATCAGATTTTATCAATATAGTATCCTTGGCCGGGTGAGAACACTTTTGAAATGGCACTCTGGCATCATGGGATGCATCTAAAGGACATTTTGATATAATTCATTTGAGAGGCTCCTTAAGTGTTATTTCAGAATTTACACCCTGACACCAGCGAAGACGTTACATAAAATCCTTCCCCGCTGAGAGTGATTGCTTTTAAAGGAAAAGAAAACTCTCAGTGGTCAGAGAGGTTCCTGCATTATATCAACACTGCTGATGTTAGCATTAGATTTATAATCGACAAGTCAAAGTCATATTTTTTGCAACTCTGGCCACTTTTTTTTTTATCCCGCATGAGCACCGCTGACACCGACCACCTTCGTTATTAACAGGAAAACACGCTGTTAGGGCCTTTTCCTCTGGTAAAGAGCCTAATTGAGGGGAAGGACGCCGGCCGCCCCCTTGCAACCTCTGCGCCCTCTGAGCTCCCCCGTGAACCAGGAGCCATGATGAAGCCCTATCCCCCGCCCCTAGACTTCTCTCTAGACCCCCAGTGGGCAGACTTAAACTGCATGTAACAGGGGTCCGTTTACAACAGAAAGCCTCCCCCGTGGCCCCATGGGATAAAAGCCAAACAGTAGCCCTGATACACCCCCCCCCCCCAATAAAAGAGAAGCATGATTTATTCAGTCTGTTTACTACATAATCTGTCCGACCGTCCTCTGAGAACAAATTAAATGTATGAAAAAGGCTGTGAAAGAAGAATGGTTGAGTTAGAAAAGAAAGAAATGGAGAGAAAATGAATAATGTAAAACCAAAATACATAAAAATCCCACAGCTGAAGGTTTATAATAACTTAATTCACAACAGACACATTAGAGTGGGTTAGCAAAGATGCATGCCAAACACACATCCCAAAAACTCCACACTATTGCTCCTTAAATATAGGCAGGGGGGAAAAAAATGGAAGAAAAGAAAAAGAGGGGGGGGGGTTGGGAAATAAAAACCCACCAGGTTGGCGCGATCAGACCTGAGCGATCGGAAGATGCCAAAAAAGAGAGGGAGCGATGAAGACAGCTAGAGCTGAAAACACAAACACAGAAGACAGCCTCTAATTTTGACCGTTGTTGTTTTGGCGAGTGGTCTCGCACATTAAAAAGAACTGAAGCAACATGACAAGCGAGAGTTGTATTTCTCCCACCATAGTTTTGCTAAAACAGATAATCCATAAAACATAAGGCCTCTGTATTGACGTTTTTCCTCAGCCAGCTGAGTGAAGGGCGTAGCTGGGATGTCAGGCCTGTCTGTCGGCCGGCTACCACTCTCATTATCCCTGCGCCTCTGTGAAGGGCAGCTAAGGTCACACTCCAAAGGAGCAAAATAAACCGCTACAGTACTAATCTGATATTCAGCCATCCTATCAAAGAATGACTTATTAGGCGCAAAGAACCGGAACTGTTGATGGAGAGGAGAGATTGTCAAAAGTGGAAGTTCACATTTTCTCCAGATGCAAAGTTAAACTGCAAATGTGGCATCTGTCATCTTCGCCGGTGGGAAGAAGTTCGGTGTCGGCTGCATCAAACGGTCTCAAATGACGGACTTTCTAGAGATTGAGCGAAAGCACAGATTTGGATTTTACACAATAAGCTGCTCAAGTGTTAGTATAGTTGCTGATTCCTCCTACTCAAAGCCAGCACACTTCTACACCTCTCAAAAGTACGCACACACACACACACACACAGTCATACACACGCTCACAAAGGATGTCTTTGTTTGGCTATTGCTGCTGTTATCTTGACACCCACCATCTGCCGCCCCGGCAACAGAGAAGAGTGAAGAGAAGAGTTACTCCACTGAAACTTGTCGGCCACTTTCCAAACCCCACCCCACGCCTCCCAATCTCCACCACCACCACCAAATGACAACACACACACACTGGCCTTTCTCCCACTGCTGACACTCGGATGCTCTACAGGTTGAATCAGAGCTTAATAAACAGCATATCCCTGCACCGTCTTGCAGGAAGTTCATACAGAAATGTATAAGAATAGTAAGCATATGCTTTAAATTCCAAACAGTGCAAATATTCCCTTTTCTTTCAAAAGGAAAGCAAAAGAAATTTCTCAGTTGTTTCTTGTTAAAGAGTGTGAATGCATAAAGGCAGGGGGGGATAGATCATAAAGGTCCTCTTCAGTCACCATCTACAGACGTGAGATGGATCACGGAGAGTGAGCACTCAAAAAGTAAATGAAAAAATAAATAAATAAGTAAATAAAGTACGCTATGCAGATGAGGGTGACGAAGCCTCCGTTTCAGCCTATTCTGTGCTGCACCGGCCATTCATCACCTGCACATGCAAAGCGCCGGCTCCGGTCCTTAGCATATTCGCATATTCTAATGAAGGCTTGCATGCAAATGACTGCGACCTTTTCCTTTTGGCTTTCTTTTTTCTTTTTTTAACAACTTTACATTAAGAGAAGGGGAGTGGTGAGTGGTAATGGCTATTAGAGCGACAGGCTGAGTACGTGATGTTGTGATCTAAACTCAGGGACGCTGTAATTAGGCTAATCTATTACCAGACGGCGGCTGTCAGAGATCTTTATGGCAAAGGACAGACTTGTCAGACACTTTATTTATTAAAAACTGGCTGTGGATTTTTCTAATAAGATGGTCAGTTAGATCCACAGAAAAATGTCCCTGTTCACTAACATGGACTTGGACATGAACAGCACAAGCACCTGTGGGACCTTGGTGATGCCCCCGGACCTCTGAGGTGCTGCATGCACTGCAATTCAATATTAGCTGAGGGCATCCTGCCTGGTATCAGACTGAATATTGCTCATTTAGTCCAGTTAAAAGACTATATGATATATATTTAAGAATTAATTATCAAGAACGGATTACACTTTTTGAAGTCTAACTCTTAATCTGAGTTTCATTTGACACAGTTTTACTTGGATTCTACACAAAAAAGGAAAAAAAAATACTGTTATTCTCCTAAAAATATATTCTTTTTCTACCTTTTCCATCTAAAAAAGCCTTTGTCAATGTCATTATTGGCATATTGATTAGTCTCTAGCTGTTTGTGTTTGCATCCTACTCCCCAACACAGGCCCCTCCCCTTGCTTCCCGTCACAAGAGACCGGAGGAAGGGAGGGGGAAAGCGGCCGTCACCAGCCTCCCCTCTCCTGTCCACCAGGCAGGGTCCTGGGCTGTCGGCGGGGAGGCGGGAGAAAGTTATGCCTCCTTACTGTGACTTTGAACTTCCTCAGATGAGGCATAAATATTGAAATATTGAAATGAAAGATGGGGGTGGGAGGGAGAAGGGGAGGAAAGGGGCGAGAGGATAGACGGATTGGGGGGGGAGATGAGACAGGAGGCCCACTGAGAGAAAAGACAAGGCCCTCACCCCTCTGCCAGGCTGCGTTCTAGCGGGCCGACAGTTATGGATAGGAAACATTACTGCTGCTGGTAATTAAAGCAAAAACTAATACTGTCTCTTGGATGAGGGGGTTTCATGGTGAGCATCCATTTGTCACTGCGGCACACTCGCCAAGGCCAGATTAAATCACACACATATTTAGTCCTGCTGTGCACACAGGATCTATCTATCTATCCATCCATCTATCTATCCATCTATCTCTTCTACTGATTGATAATTATCCATCTGTGTTTATCATATCGGCTTTCATCTTCAGTTTTTGCCCCGGGGTCTTATGGGAATCTCTATTTATAATTCATTACTCTGTTTTTAAACCATTTAAATACATTTTCTTCACAAAAGAGAGGTTGAAAGCAGCGGAAGATGCTGAAAACTGGAACACATGTAGGTCGACTTCTACTAAAGAGTCCTCGTCGAGTCAGTTAGTGACTGACTGGAGTCACTGACTGCAGAGTGGCAGTGAAAAGGCCACTAGCTTTGAGGAAGGGGGGGGTAGTAGTGGTGGTGGAGGGGGTGGTAGTGAGCAAAGACGAGGACGAGGGAGGAGGGGATGCCATGTCGCCAGACGGAGGGGATCGGTGACACTGAGCGTGTCACAGGGTGATGGCTGCACTCTGCTAGGACCAGCAGCCCCTCCAGCGCTGTCAGAGGAACCAGCAGCTCCAGATACTGACACTAGCAGCCATACTGACAGGCCAAACATGACTCGTCTCCGCTCTCGCCACAGACGAGGCCTGACGGCGCGCAGAGACACCGTGAAAAGGAGGGATGGAGGGAAAAAGGCGTGTAAGGCGGGAAAAAAAAAGCAAATAAACACAAACGGAATATGTGTCTGTTGAACTGGACAAATGCTACACAGCACATAAAACAAGACCCCCCCCCCACATACACATACACACACACACACACACACACACACACACCTCAACCAAAGATGATTCTTCCCCTTTAACCTGATTGGCTGAAATTATTCCAGCCTGTTGGAGCTGGATGGAGACAATCAATAGTCTTACAAAAGTTGTAGAAGAGATTCTTTACTGCTCTTTAACTAAATAAAACTCCTTAAATGAACTATATTGTAAGAAACCAAGCTTTATTTTTACAAATATGCTTCTTTGAGATGAAATTATTACAAAAACACTTCAACAGAAGCATTTTTTCATTCTCCTGTAACCTTATTAGCATGTGTTGCCGCATTAAAAACAAAATGTCACATGAATTAGCATCCTAGATTAGGTTTATTCAGCAGTGTTCATCATCGTATTTTAATAACTTCACCTGTGAGCAGATGCCATGATGTTTTAGGGACCAGAAAAGTGGTTAGCACAAAAAAAAGAAAAAAAATCCTACAAGACAAACAACATGGTGGAAGGTGGTGGAATGGAAGGATGACTATGATGGGATAGAGATGGAAAAATGGTGATTGGAGGAGAAAAACATGGAGGGTGGGGGGTAATGCCAAAAGGGGAGAGGGCAGAAAACATAGAAGGGGGAGAAATAGGGAGGAGATGTAGAGGACTTGGACAGAGAGAGAGGAAGTGCAGCAGCGAGACTGATCGCTGTTGATCTTCACGATAAGCGCTCCCGACAACTTGTGACCAAAGTGGCGCTTCGACACTAATCGGCCGTGAAGGCTGACCTGCAGCGAGGCAGCACAGTTCAGATCGCATAGGGCCGGCGCTGCGGCTCAGACGAGATGGACCCGGACAGGAGACATCCAGGCATCAAAACTCCCTGAGAAATTGCGACATGGCTTCAGTGCACTGTGAGAAGAACATAAGAGGAAAGAGGGGGAGAAAAAAAAAGGAAAAAAAAAAAGGCAAGCAGTGATACTCGTTGCTCTTGGCAGTCGAAGCAGACTTATCTGGCTTGAGATGAAAAGAGAAGGACACTGGCAAAGGAGAGTGGAGTGAGGGAGTGAAGGGAAGGGTATAGGGAGGGAAGAAGGATGGAAAAATATGAGCAGAGTGAAGAAAAAAAAATACAAAGATCAATTTTTATTGACAATTATCTGTGAGCTCTGCTGTTCTGAACTGGAGGATAACCTTGAACTGTGTGTGCCCGACCTCTGCGAGACATAAAGTGTGTGTGCAGACTACGCCAACAGGTCTGACTACTCTCATGAGCAAAAAAGTAAACAGGCCAAAGATGTTAAAAATTGAACTGAAGGTGAAGTAAATACATGTAACACACTGCGCACCTCCCTGGAGTATTTTACTGGATCTTTTCATTCAGACCTTCCCAGCTCAGTGACAGTGAGAGGATAGCAGCTATTTAGTGGCCGGGGCTAAACACAATTAGTCAGATCATTTATAGATTTCTAAAGGGGTCAATGTTTTTTTTTTCTCCTTTTTTTCAACATAAATTAGTGAAAGTTTTACTTGATTTGACTATTGTTGGTTTTTGGACCAATGGATGAATAAATGAAGCAATTTGCGGATACAAATTTGGGCTCTGGAGATCTTTCACGGTCATTTCTGATTATTATTTTTTTTTCAAATCAAGAACCTTTAATCAAGAAAACTGTTAATAGATTAATCAGTGATGAGAAGAAAAGCAGTAAAAAATCACTACAAACCAATATTTAAAAGGTCATAAAAATATCCTTGAATTGACTTTCCTTTATTAAGAAGTGGAAATATTTCATTCAAATCTTCTCCCAATTTTAGACTCTTTTTTTTTTTGTCAATAATTCCCAAATGATGCCCCGTAAGAAAAGCTCAGAGAATATGCCAGTCAGAACTTTTATTTCCCAGAGGATTTCCGACCGATCTACACTTCTTGACACACCTCCTCTTCAGACGCATTATACTTTCTTAGATAAATATTTTCACTTTCTTTCAGAGTTGGCTGTCCTCCGTTGCCAAGGCGCCACTGCCGCCAGCCACCACGACAGTCATGAGCAGGAAACATGAAGCTATATTTTAATAAGCACGGAACACGCATGTTTATTCAGTCGTTAATGACGACTGGCTTCCACTTAAGGCGCCTCGCGCTAAAAAGTGCGCTTGCTGTGCAAAAAAAAAAGGGAAAAAAAACATGGGATCTAATCATATCTGGCACTATAAATCATGTGTGACTGTGTCCCTTTAGGACAATTTACAGCAAGCAAACAGGAGCCAGGTGAAGAGTGGGGGGTGGTGGAGAATGCATGAACAAGACTGTGTGCATCCACATGTCTAAAGAGGACAGTGCAGGTCTGGATACATTTAATAGAAGGTGAAGTATGGTTGGGGAGGTGTTTTTTTTTTTTTTTTGGGAGTTAGGGGGGGGTTGACAAACAAGCAGGAAGCATAAATCTAATCAATGTGCCACAACACAAAATAAAGCCCTGCTCCCTCCTTCCTGTCTGATAATATGCCAATAGATTTGATAATGGCAGCAAAATTCAACCTAACCACCAGGACACAAGTCAGGTTGTCAGTCTGAGTTTTCCTCACATTTCTCCACACAGACACACACAGACACACACGCGTGCGGTTGGTTAAATCAGAGACAGAAGCAGGGATTCTAGAAATATTCCCTTATTGATCTGTTGTGGAAAGATGCTATCTCTTTACATGAAGAGCAGACCACTGGAGCCAGAACACACACACAAACGCACACACACACACATAAGCAGCATCACTACAAACACACAGCACAATCAGTACATGCCATCGTCTACAGAAAACAACACAAACCCAACCTGCCCGCACTAGCGCGCACACACTTAACACACACGTCTGCAGAATGAAACGCTTGCAGTGTGAGAATCCGGGAGTCTCAAGACACAAATACCATTGTGAGCAATTACAAAGTGGCCACACAAGTAAAAAGGACTGTTTATTTATTCATTGATTAATTTAATTGCTCGTTAAAGTTGTACATGGACTGTTTTCTGCAAACATTTCACGTTCGCTCTGAAAGGAAAGTTGGTGAGAAATAGGGAGAAAACCTTCACTCAACACTTTGTACACAACCTGAATCCTTCACCACAACAAATTGCTTCCATTTATCCAGAAAGGACGGGGAGAGCCGGCTCTTTTTTAATTCAACACGGCATAAGAACTGTGTGGGAGATATGCAGCGCCGCACGCTATTACTTGTGACTGCTTGAGCTTGCCATTCCTGTACTTACAGTATACCGCAAATAGGAGCATCACTTTTCATTACGTGCCGTTTCCAGCAGAGCTTCACTCTATCATTGCCGTGGCATGCTAATGTACAGCAGGCTACTGTCATGTAAATTAAACTGTTTGTTTTGTTTGCCTTCCCTCCTTCGGCTGATTGTCAGAGCGTCTCGCCAGGAGCAGCAGGTGTGTTTGTTTGTTTGTGTAGGAGTGCGCCCGTGTGCCTGGTTTGCTGCTTTGTGCGCACACGCTCCGGGTGCAAAGCAACAAGTGAGTGTGTGACTGTGTGTGTGTGTGTGGTTATGGAATGTGAGACGCAGAAATGAAACCCTGCACACAAACCTCCCAGTAAACCAGATGTGCTCCTGACCCTGAGCTCTGCCACTGAAATGCAAAGTTGGATGCCTACTTGTCGCTACCCCCACCCCCCCATCCCACCCTCTATCGTTGCAGGTACAACCAACTGTCACAAACAATGGGAAAATATGCATACCGTGGGATAGGGTTTGCTACAACATGCTCTCAATGTAAATCATATTTCAGAGGTTTCCAAGAGACAAGCCAGTCAGCCACCCAGCCGGCACCATGCTGTATCGGAGTAATTGACAGAGCAGGTAAGAAAAAGAAAAGAAAGAAAGAACAAAAAAAAGGAAAAGAAAAAAGCAAGAGAGCGTTTTTACAGAACTGCCTTGAAATATGGAAACTTTTCTGCCGCTCATTTGTAGACAGAGTGAAATATCAAATGGTACTAGAGAGAAATAAGAAGCCATCATGACTCCTCATTAGGAGACAGATGACAAGGATTTCCATCTCTAATTAGACAGAAGCGGCTTTTTTTTTCCCAAGCGTCAACTGCCACGTGTTAAGTAGATAAACAATTCCTTAACATCTGTAAGGAGGGATGAAGGAAGCAGCTTTTCTCTCAAAACAAAACAGAACAAAACATTTAACAGAAAATAAAACAATCTGCAAAGCTCCAAGGCCCGATCTATCCCAACAGATATAAACCGACCCAACACAGGAGTTACTTTAAGGCCTTGTTTACATGACAACGCTGCTACCAAATTAGCATTTTTTACTCTTTGCAGTATTGAAAGAAAACTGCATTTATACGATGACGGGATGAATCTGATATCCATTGACATGACTCTACAAATTAAGTGAATATGATGTAGTACGCATGCCAGGCCTTTAGATAGCTCGCAACGTCTTATGGTTGTCCTCCACTTGGGTAAAGGTGCATTAATTATTTGACGCGTGTAATCTATGCGTCTTCGCTGGTGACATAGATGCTGAATGATGAGTACGTTTTCTTTTAAGAGATCAAATAACTTGCGCAGATGTGACGGCACAAGGAGAACACAGGGATCAGCCATTGTTGATGTTGTTGCTTTGTTCACGTGGCTTGCAGAGTGCACAGGTCCTATATGACTTGGGCAGCGGCCAGTATTCAAGAGTTTCCGCCTTGCCTTTACACGGCTCCGCTCTATTGAGAAAATTCCATCCTGGAGCCCGACCTCGAAATTTTGCACATACCTCCCATCGTGCTCAACATAATGGTTAGCAGTTAGCTTCTGTTAGAGGAAAAACAACTGGTGTTAAGCAAAGTCATGCAGGGATGATGGCTGCACTTCTAGGATGTTCCTTCATAAAATCCCGCCAGATTCTGTTATGATGACATGGATCCTTTCAAAGTTTGAGTCTTTTGTTTGGTGAAATGTGTATCTTCTGTTTTCTCAAAGCACCCACAATCCTTTAAAGACAGTGCACACAGAAGAAACAAGGTTGGTGAAATATACATTTAATCTTTTTTGTTTGTTTGGACTGTTGTTGTTAGAATTGTAATGTTCTCCATCAAATGACAGCAAAGTATAAATAACCATTATAAATGGCTGTTATGTAGCCAGCTAACAGTTGCAGGCTATTTAACATCTATTTCATTTGTGCCATGTGGTTAGGATGTAATCAACTGTGTAACTATGCCAACTTTTAAGGAGTATGCTATAATGTTTTCTTTCAAACTGCATGGCAGTGTTTCCTACAGTATCTAGTGGAGGACGCAACTTAGGAACCTTCATCCTATCAAGAAAATATATTTTCAAGTGTAAATTCAGTGTAAATGTAAATCAACAGACATGGTCTCACAGTAAGAAGTAACATACTGAGTGGTAACTTTATTTTCCTTGTATTTAGCTTCACATGGCTGCAAATGTTTCTGTACTTCAATAGCTAACTCATAATCTAGATTGTCTTGAGATTTAGTATAGCTAAAATTAAAGGTGCAATATGCCAATGTAGAAAACCACTGGGTGTTGCAGAATTTCACACCAATTCAACCAGGACCAAAACAGAAAACTAACTGAACTCTTGAGAGCTTGTAGCGTTCTCCACCACAGAGTAGCTAAAACAATGTTGGCACTGGTCAGAGTCTCACATCCATAAAAATGTGAGGGCACCTGGCCCGTTGGCATACAAAAAGAAAATAGAGGCTCAAATTGCACCATACACACACACACACACACACACACACACACACACACACACACACACACACACACACACACACACACACACA
>JBBBVU010000006.1:23282222-23298186 GCA_037177055.1 Atherinosoma microstoma | reverse complement strand
TCATGGCAACGAGGAAGTGGGAGGGACGTTTTGGTGAGAATGTGTGTGTGTGTGTGTGTGTGTGTGTGTGTGTGTGTTTGTGAGAGAGAGCCTGGCGGCGGAGCTGTTCATGTGGCTTACACTGGAACAGATCAAAGGAGATGCATCATTTTTGGGCATGTGTGCACCAGCCGCCCCCCTCCACTCCCACCACCTCACCCTCCACACCCACATCCTCCTCCCCACCGTAATACAACACAATAAGAACCAGCAGATCCGTCGTCAGCGGCTGATGTGGACGGACAAGAGCAGGAAATGGATTTGGAAACCTCCTCCAGCGCTCTGTCACATTTCCTCGCACTCCTCCGCTGACAAACAAGACGCATCACCGTTCTGTCTGACCGCCCCCTTCGCAGCCCTTTTCCCTTCTCCCTCGCTCACAAGTATTTGACTTTACACAGGAAATGTGGGTGGAGTTAACCGCTGCTGCTGCTGTTGTTGTTGTGCCCTTGAGCAGACATGCCAACCTGAACAAGTTCATGTCCGGCTGAGTAAATCCTAGGATTTGTTTGGGAGCGCAGGGTGGTCTGGTGGGCAACTCTGTGTGTTTGTAGGTATGTCAGTCAGAGATGTAATACTGAGCCTAATTTTCTACGACTAACTCCAAAACCCAACTCCTGTTTACAGTCTGACCACTGTGGTTTATTAGAATTATTTAGAGAGGAGAAAAAGTCAACAAAAAGGATAATATGCTGACATTCAGCTCATTTGTATGCCAAGTGGTTAAAGCTTCTGAAATGGGAGGATTTGCTTCATTTATTTCATAAACCTTTTAATGTTCACACTGAGAAAAAAGCAAGAGAATTTTTTTTTTCTTTTCCTTTGGACAATAAGAAGAAGAAGAATAAAGGTTTCTATTTTAACAAATGGTTGAAACTTGATACAGCAGTGGTGATAATAAACACTTACTTTTGGCATTAAATACCCAAACCAAGTGCTAGAGATTGCTCAGCTTTTATGAACATGTTAATAGCGGCCTCATGATTTTACAGTCACATGATTGTTTTAAAAACAATAATTTTACTTCTGTGATGTGTTCAAACTTCCTTCTTTGGTGACAAAGAGAATCGTCTGATAAATTATCTTATAACTAAGAATATATTTGATATTTGACTGACTGAAATGAATACATAAATAATAATCTACCAGCATTTTCAGCCCAGTAAGCTCCTCCTCTCATCCCAAAACAAACCCAAGCACCCCCACGCCACCACTCCGCCACTGTAAGGCCGTGCTAATATTTGCCCGGCTCACTTCTAATACACATCAGCATCAGGAGTGTGTTTTCACTGGGCTGTCGCAAGCCAGAGAAAATATTTGCCTCCCTCCCTGCTCCCCCACCTCCTCTGAAAAAGCCCCCCTCCGCCAACCGCCGCCCCTCCCAACTTTCTCCAGACACACACCAACTGCCTCCCCCTCCGACTCTTGATAGATAAATGGCGAGTGGATTTGCTTAGCAAATTGTTGCGCTGCCTAAAACGACAGGTCTTGTGTGGTTAAGATACATGTAAATAGTTGACGGGCAGAAAAGGATTTTCCGTGATAGCCGGCCATTAGGCTGGAGCTCTCCAGCGTGGAGGGCTGTTATTGCAAGGGAAACCCTACACGGCCGCACAGACGCACTCTCTCGATCGTCCGCTAAGACTTCGCTCGGGTCCAAACACAGACATGTGCGTGAACGCTCCACAACTGGTGTGTTTTGCTTCTCATTTTTCCCCTGCCTCATGAAACATCATGACATTGTGGAGCCAGTCCCATTAAGGTAGAGCTTAAAGCAAACATTACAGTGTCATCACACCACTTGAGACCTCCCATTTCACTGAATATCAAAGCCAGGGGAGCTGTCAAAAGCCTATATTAATCAATTTCAAACTGAACAGAAAATTGTTTCCTACTCTCCACCCAAAAGGCTCGGATTTAGAGCAATCTCGAAGCCTCTGGAAAAAGAATTCACCTCCGAAAGGCCGCGGTGAGAGAAAAGAGAAGAGGCAAGTGGAGGAAAAGAAGGGGAGAGAAAGAAGAAAAGAAAAAAGTCAGGGTCTAATTAGGAGTAATTACAGCCTTTTCATTTCCAACATGATGAAATAATTTGATTCTTTTCAAAGGAAGGGGGTCTGGTTTGCCTCAGCGCAGACAAAGCGCCCCTACGTCGAGACTTGAGAGCTGTAGCAGGACAATGGCGGTCCTTCTGAGAGCCCAGCGTCACACTGGCCCATAAATCATGCCAAAAGGTAGGCTTCAGACACGGCTATTTGACTGTGCCTCGCTGATGGCCGCCATGCAGGGGTGACCCACATTAGCGAGATAAAATAAATATGGGCAATGGCAGCGTTGAGATGGAGGGGAAGTGACATGTTAGAAGGAGAAAGGGGACATACGTCACCACTAAACACTTTGGCTTGAACAGACACATCGATACAGGAGCATGTTGTTTCAATTCACTCTGCAGCCATGAAGCAAGGAACAAGGGTGTATTCTGCTTTCTTCTGGAAGGATGGAAATAATCACAGAGGGCTTTGGTGTAAAGAAGAAGGCCTAGAAGAAATGGCTGGGGTTTTTTTAACGTGATGATGACAGAGCAGGAAGGAGAAAATGTTTCATCTGCAAGAGGAGGCAAGTAGGAAGGGAGTAGTTAGAGAAGAAAAGAGAGAAAAGAGAAAGAAAGAGAGAGAGGAAGGGATGCTGGGGCATAATTACAAGCAAAATGTAGAGAAATTAGCATAGAGAATAAGGGCTTCTAGTTTTTCTCTCTCTCAGGCATCTTCCCAGAGGTTCTCCCATTGGAGGAGCTAAGGTAAGAAATTACTCAGGCTAACTTCAACTCCTTTTTATCTTACTAGGGACAAAGCACATTTAGGGCTTTCACAGCTTAAAAGGCCTCCTTAATCAACACCAACTCTTTCATGTGTTCAGAAATACAGAGAAGAGATTCCTGTTTCCAAAGGCTAACAAGAGAAGTATTGAGAGTGTCGTGATTCAAGTTTGAAAACTAAGAAATCGGTAGAGCGCTGAAAAACAGAAAGACAAAATCCAATTTATCTATTAAGTTTAAAAAATATATCGGCCCATTTGTATAAAAGAGCAAAAGAGCTGGTCTTGTGCTGGATTTTTCTCAAAACGCTTCAGTCGTGGTTGTCTTGTTCAAAAGTTTAAGAATCCAAAAAGAAAGAATAATTCAGAAATTCACTGTCCAAGCTTGCGACTAGCTCTCCAGCCAACATTACCAGCTGAAAACATAAACCTTTGAAATAGTTCAAATATCTAAATGCATTTCTGTTAACCCTTTAATCACCTCACTCTAAAGAAAAGCAATAGAAAAATGGGTCTTTGTGGTTTTTAATTACTTGGGTAAATAATACGAAAAAATATGTTTTTCTTTTTTTTTCTTTGAAGCTCTTTTTTTTGTAGCTGTGACTTCATAGTATGAAATATCCAAGTACCTGAAGTATCAAGAATTGAAAAGGAATCGTAAACATTTACATATTCTCACTTTTACCTTAAGTGTGGGAGGATTGGCTCAAGCAGGTTTACTCTCCATACAATTATTTTTCTTTCAGTACAGCCACAGTCAAGATATTGAGGAGTTAAATAAAAGAGGATAATAAGAAATAATAAAAAGGGGGTAAATTACTTCCTGTGGTTTAGAGCAAGCATTTGGTTGTCACTATCAAAACTGAAATAAAAGCAAATAAATAAAAAAGGCCTGGTACTCTGTTAAGTCATTCAACAAGGCATTCAGATTTGATGTCGATTTCTACATCACACTCCCAGCTTCCTCATGCACCTCTCTACCCAACTTTTGTTCCTCTTGTTTTTCTTTCCACTTGAGCTCTTTCCAATGTTTTTTTTTTTCCTCGAATAGGAAATCTGGTTTTTGTTGATATTTTGTTGAGAGATGTTGAAAATTCATAGTTGGTAACTGTTAAACTTTGCTAATTTAAGGAAGAGTTCTTAACCTTTGCCTCTAAAAACTTACAACATAAAGTAAAAGAGCAACAGTGAAGCCTGGGGTTTATTGAGCTGATTTTCAACAGAGGAATTACAATATGATTTTTTTCTGATATTTTATCCATCAATGTTGGTGCCCTTGCTGGATGTTTTTTCAAAGTATACCTCACAACAAAACTGCCAGAAAGAGGGATCATGATCAACTGTCCATGACCAAACTGCAGAAAGGGAATAAAGAAAAAAATAAAACCTCCTGTTAAAGGGATACCGTGTAACTTTTGACCCAAATATTAGGCTAACGTGAGTAATAATATATGATTTCTGGGGTCAATATGCAGTATTTGACGCGTGTCACCGCCCCGAGGGTGCTGTCATCTTCAAAAACCAGACATTGTGACTTTGCAGGAGCGGATCCGTCTCTCATGGGATCATGTGACCTGGAGCGCTTTGCTTTACGGCTCCCCCTCTATAAACACAGAGGACTCTGCTGCTACTTTTTCCTCCTCTTCAATATAGTTTGTCCTGGCTGAACAAAGTAAGAAGGTGAAAACGGTGTTGCTCCAGACGGAAGACACGAGTAGACCTTGGAAAAGAATTGGCTGGTTGGAGTCTGATGAAAGAGCAGTGTGGATGCAAAACCCTCTCTCTGTTTGCCTCAGTATTATTAGACTGGTAAGTTAGCTTAATGCCTGTTGTGCAAACATACCAAAATGTGATGTACTTTTTCACATCTTCCAGCCGGCATTTATTCAAAACAACTGCAGAAAGTGCCTGATGAGCTGCAGAACGTTGCAGTATACGTCTGTGTCTTTATTTTGCTGTTTAGTAGAAGCTAAATGGTGCTAGTTGAAGCTAATCAGACCAAAGCTAACGTGATTCCCTAAACATTTCGCGCTAGTGGGGCTGTTTTGCATGCAATAAATGCATTTCCTATAACTTATGTCAATATCAAAGAATAAACAGAACGATTAGTAACTGGCTTGGTTTACTTTTATGGTTTTCATACGCTGTTAAATAGGAAGCAGTACTATGGAATGTCCCATAAGCTAAGGGCTAATGCTGACGTTTTCATAACAACCAGGAGATAAATTGGATACATATATAACTAGTAAAAACCAGCTGATCTTAAAAGAGCTGTAAACTCATGCTTGAAAAGGGAGCCATTGTACGGTACCTCAGTGGTATGTTGACTTAAGGATGTCACATTAAGACCTCTGGAAATTGGCCCTTCACCAGCTCCGCCCTAAAACCACAGCTGACAAATCGTAAGTTAACAACGGTAACTAAGAACGGAGCACATGGCAAACAATCCCCTCCTGAGCAAAATGCCAAAGCAGTACTTGAACGGGACTTGCAAGTACTATGAAAGATATACAGAATGTTTCGGTTATTTTGTATTTTTCTCCTTCATTAAACCGAAAACACATCTGGAAAGATGTCAGATATGGATTAAACAGTGTGGAAGAAGACCTCACACGCAGCTGGGTCCCTTAGAGTTGAAGAAAAACTACTATTTGTTCCAAGGTAAGATGCTAACGGCAACTACTTCACACAGATGTTAGCTTCAGGACAGTAGTGGAATATTAATCAAAAGTTACTGTTTAACACTGAGGTGAACAAATTTACCAGATAAACACTAGTGAGTAAGGCCAGAGTTTCCCGATCCAGTAGCTGCTATCCCTGTGCCTAACCAAAAGGAACGTCATGGAGGCTGTCAAAAAACCTCAGACGAAAAGGGTTATTTTGTACAAATTTATACCATGCAGTTGACAAACTTCGATTTGATTACCAAAACCACCACCACGATGTGGGAACAATATCCTGGTGCGCTATAAACAAATTGAAAACATTTAGCAACGAGCTAATACATCAGATAGGCTGCTGAAAACCATCGGGGTCAAACATGAAAGTTAGCTTAAAATAACACAATAAACTGACTTACCCTGCAATGGAAGAACATTATTGCTCCTTTATACGTTTGTTCTGTACATGAATTGTCAAGATGTGGGGTGGCTAAGGAGTCTTGCCATATTAGCGGTGAGCCTTCACTGCGATTTTAATGTTCTCTTCGTCAACATTACTCCGCCGACAAATTATGTTTGGGAATAAATTTCTCAAATGCATATAGCAATCCTTTGTGTGTTGTTCTCCCTGATATTTCCTAACTATTACTCCCGAAATTTGACACGATTTCTTTTCAGAATATCTTTCACCAAAGACCGCTGAGAAATCATGTTTACATGCCGGCGGAAATTAACTACAAAAGAAAGCGTGCCAGTCCTAGCAACTGTAACCATGGGGGGCGGGACTTAGCGAAGGATAAATTCTGTTAATTTCTGAAAAAAGGGCAAAACAGGGCTATTTTTAACTTTTTCCTCACTGTGAAGGAAAATAAACGACAGAAACAAAAAGAAATGGCGCATTCAGGAGCCATTTTTAGCTATTGATTTGGTGAGATTGAATAGTTATAGATGGACTAACTGTAAATAAACTTAAGCATTCATGTTCAGTGGAGTGATTCATAATAATAAAATGGCTCATTCATATATTTTTGAATTTTTAGCTCATTTCTATAGGAAAGGAAAGAGTTGTGTCAAACTTTAGCCCACGCAGAGGGGGCTAAGATGAAATCATTGTTGGGTTTGGTCCATTTTATACCAAACATTGACAAAAACAGAACACAGGATAATCATCAGACGTCCATTAAAACTCTAAGAAAGTGGCAGGCAGGCTGACAGGATCCATGGTGGAGGTTGACCGAGCCCAGCCGGAGAGGCCAAGTGGGGAAGTTGAACATCAGCAGTCCTGCTCAGCATCAGCAGCCTGCCTGCAGCCAGCTTGGAGCAATCTTCTCCACCTCTGCCTGCCAATCAATAGACCGCTCCCTCAGGCCTCCTTGTCAGGGGCCAAAGGGTGGCCCCACCGTGTCCCTGAAGGAGATCTTCCACAAGGATAAATAGTAAAGTAAGAGAAATAACCTGAAACAGTTAATGGTTGTCTGCTTCAGAGAAAGTAAATGTGTTCTGCCTTAACGCACCTAACAAACCAGCCTTTGTGCTTCATTCAAATCTACTAAAAACACAAATTTGTTCATGGATTGTTGTAGTTTTATGACTATATTGGTTCACATCTTTGTTTTTTCCGGGTGAAATCTTCTTTACAGGCTCACAGAACTGTCCTCATTAGCAACTTTCCAACCGTGGCTTCCTTTATCCTACTAATCTTTCCTCCTGCAGGTCGCCCATGTTCATCTGCTACTGTCAGGATGCTCCACTCTGCTCTTTTTGCTCCATTAAATAATTTGCAGTTTGCAAAAAAGATTTGCAGACGTGAATTTCTGCCATATTCTGTTAGACTATCTGGCCTTTAGTTGCATCGTTCTCTGCAGGTTCTAGTCAAAACCTGAAATCACTGGATGGAAATGTGTTGGATGAAAAGTGATTTTTGCCTACGAGATGATGTTTGACCTGTCAGGGCGATATAGCCCTTGTCTGCACAGCTTCACATTTATCTGTGTGTGTATGTGTGTGAGGGGGTATGTCTGCGTGTATCTGTGTCTGATTCCAAGAGAACCGGAAAATAAAAGCAACAGAGATGATGGAGGTCAGAGCCCCCTTTCATGCTTACAATCATAGCAGAGGCCCCATTGGGCGTGTAAAGCTGAGCTGAGCATCTGTCTGTCTCTTTTCTCTTTTACAAACCACACACACACACACACACACACACACACACACACACTCACACACTGACAGGCTGAGATATAGACGTAACTACCCGCGCAGGCTTTCCCTTACTTGCCTCCCAGTCCACCTGGCCGTTTGATGATGCCTCACTCGCTCATGACAACGCATCGATTTTACTTCTAACCGCTGTGTAAGCCGTCCGCCTGGAGGAATCCATTAGGGCCAAACAGTTCTCATCCTCCCATTGAGTGACAGCCATGACAGCCCCCCACCCCCAATTGCCTCATTGCAGACTGACAGCTCTGCACTCAAACAGGCCTTTTTCACAGCAGCTCTAATAGTTTAAAACGCTTACCATTACCCTGCACAGACACATGGGGGCCAGATAGTGGCCGGTCAGGGTGAGCAGCTGTTGGAGGTAAGGCGTTTTGGCAGGCCCGCTCCAGGTCGCAGCCACAACTCCTCCCATCTCTCGCATGCCTGCATCCAAAGTGTCTATTCCCTATTATTTTCTAACAGCGGTTATCTGGAAAAACTCTCACAAGATGAAATCCTTGATCTCTGGATCAGCCTACTCTTGTATTTCTGGTAGAATACAGAATACCAACCAGCATAAAAACTACTATTCAGCCCCTGCACCACTGAGAGGTAAACCACTGACAGCTGTAACAGTGAGACGTTTATTCCCTGGTTTTGACCATGACCCCGAGCATCAGCTTACACCTTTGGCAAATTGTGCTTCCCAAGGCTACCGCATGAGATATGAATACTTTTCTATGTGTGCAACAAACTAGTAGTTGTGCTTCTTGCAGGGTTTGAAGTGTAGAGTGTAATTTGTGAACGCGTGTGTGATGGGTGTGCGAGTGAATTACATGCGACTGGCGTTATATCCGAGGGCGACTGTTGGTGGAAGTGGTCTAAGGTGGCCATTTTGCCACATTGAGAAGCCACAGCCAGGTTTTCAGGGGTTAAGGCCACATTATCTGGCAGGCCTGGTGCTGGATAGGGTAAAGGTAATACGCTAATTCTCTCAACTTCGACCATAAATGCTTGGTGTCTTGGTATTGGTACAGTCTGGTCGTTATCTTCCCAAAGAGAGTGGTAAGACTTGGACTATTTAGACTTCTGTGCAGAAAAAGTTTTGCGTGACCCTAGTTACTCTAATATTTTCCATATCAAATACCTAAAAACAGTATAAGCCCTGTCCTGAGTGATGCATTAACGCTGTCAGCATGAAGACGCCAGGGCTTTCCACGATGCGTGTTCTCCATCTCAACAGCCACTCAGGAAGAAAAAACATGACCTCACATAAAAATGACCCCGGGAGGAAATTCAAGTGTCAGACACACACAGAAATATGCCTGAAAAAGAGGGGGAAAAAAGGAGGGGAGCAGTGAACAAGTACCCAGTGATTAATTAGCTAATAATTAAGTCACGGGGTAATATGCATTTTTCAATTAATTAAACCTTGCCTTGCTCCATAAATCAAGCGAAACTGTCATTGTTTCACAAATTAAATATATACATTTCCAAGCAAAAATACTGTTGATTGCAGCACTGCAGGGCTCATCAGGGAGGGAGGGCATGACGTATGTGTGGCAGACATCGATTCAGGCCAGTGCCCCCCCCCCGCCCGCTCCACGAAAAGAATTAAAAAAAACCTTTGACAGGCATAAGAGTCAAAGGCGGCGCCAGAGGCCTCCTTCACTCTTACTTCAACATCACACACAGCCTGCTTTCTGCACAGTACCTAGAGAAAGTGTTTGAACAGCACTAAAATCTATAGAAATATTTATTTTTGCATGTGTTAACATAGGAAGATCTATCTTTCTATGACCATCATGCATCCAACAGGCCTGTTCAAGCAAAGTGACATAATATCTCTGTTTACGTTCATTGCTCACAAAAGAAAATCATTACCTCACATTTACAAATGCAGAAGCCAATAGATGCAATCATTACCCAAAATATATTGTTTGTCACAGATAGCAAATGATGGTGTGTTTTTCTTTCCCATGGTTCAGACGTTAATTTGCTGAAACATGATGTTGTAAAATGACAAAAACAAAGACACACTTTCATGCTCTCTCTTCCTCCCTCACACACACAGACACACACACATAAATTTCAAGTGCCATGTGACACCCAGACGTATAATGAACAATATGAAGCAATGCCATCATTATCCTACACAACGCATTTGTTATCACTGCTCCAATAATGAAGTGTCTGTTTGATGGTTAGTATAAAGTCCCAATGCTCAATTGCTTTTCATGAAATGGTATCAATATATCCATGTGGACGGAAAAACATGCACACCAACGAGTACACACACATAAGCAGAAGTGGGAATGTTTGAATTTAGATGCAATTAATCAGAAATGAAAATGCTTGCATGCGCAGAGCCCAGAACGCCGTCATGGTACATTTGTATTCACTCTAAAACTATGGTACCTTGCCCTTTTCCTTTCTATCTGATCTGGGGATAAAAAAGCATTAAATCTTTAAATTATTACTACCTTTGCAAAAGCAAATAAAAAAAAAAGTCTCCAACACGTTAGCTTGATAACTGCATAGATTTATGAAACCAAGTGGAAAATATTCCCCTGTATTCCTTGTTTATGTTGTATATCAGCTTTCTCTCCATCGTAGCCATTTAGTTCTGAATCACAGATTCAGTCGGTGGCTACAAGTTGGAGCCCGAGCTTTTCACTCTCTTTTTATATGTGTCGAACTTTTTTGAAGGAACTTGGTTTTGTCGTAACCACTTTGCCCTTGGCTAGCATACTAATATGGCCTTGGGTTGGAATAAATTACAGCTCAGATTAGCAGGAAGGATGAAGAGGAGGTTTTATTTTGGGAAATTAGAATATTTGTTACATTATTAAAAGGGGGAACATCCTTTGATTCCTCTCCTCCTCCTTTTTTTTTCCCTTTACCCCTCTTCTGCCTTACTTGAGATAGTCCCCAAACTGCCTACCTGTGTAAAAACAGAAATCTTCAGTGGACGTGAACATGGCTTAGGGACATGAAAGCAGAGTGTCTCCCCCTCTCTCCTGTATCCTGGCATTGTGCTCGGCACGCCACACAAACTCTGAATTTACTGCCACAGCAAATTTGTTCCAACCTCGCTCCCCTCAGCGCCTCCCATGCTGCCTTCTTCATTATTCAATCAAATCTTTTGTTGGAGGAATTAATCTTATTAATAGCCGATTGCACGAACCAGAGCTGGTTTAAGTTCTTTCATACATATATAAAAGTATTGTTTCGAAAGTGTCAAGGTCTTATCGTACGGCTCAGATGAGATTCAGGTGCATTTTCATTGATAGACGCTGTCGGCTGTGGAAGCAACAACAAACTGTTTCTTCATCTTGTCCAACTCCTCTGTGTGGTTGTCCTAACAAGAAAGACAGAATAAAATGCTTCACCTCCCAAACGTTGTTTTCTGAAATGATTTTATGACAAGGGAGCAACAAGGCTGAAACAGGATCAGTCTGCTGTGTCTGAACACATTTAGCTAAAAATTGACTGCGCACTGATTTTATTTTAATCACAAAAGACCATTTTAATTATTGTAGTAATTAGTAAAATATATGTGCCTTCACCTAATATTGATCTATATTGTCTGTACAGTTAGTGATGCAGAGGTCTGAGTATTGACTAACAGCCCCCCACACACACACCATACACACACACACACACTATTCCTTTGACTTCCCTTACAGCCCTCTGCTAACCCCTCCAGGGCTTTGATATCTCTCCCTCTGTCTCTCCCTCTAACACACTGCTTCCCTCTTCTGCCTGCGGGTGCTTGTAGAGGTTGGTAGCGGGTCACACAGCGTGTGTGCGCATGTGTGTGTGTTTGCGTTGGGTGGGCTGTTTAGGCTGATGGGCCCTGAAGAGGACAGATGACCAGCAGAGCAGAAGAAACTGCAGAACTGAATAACTCCTCCATCCCTCCGTCACGTCAGGAGGAATTCAGCGCCGCGCGAGACACCCGGCCTAAGTGTTGTGACGCCTAATTACCACCAGCAGCAGCACCCGGCGGCACCCACGGCAGAACGGCTTCTTCGGACGGACGGCCCTTTGTAGTTTCACACGAAGAGGAGTGTGTGTTGAAAAGGATGCAAGGTCTGTTTGAAGTATGGAAGTTCTTTTGTTTTTTTTTTAATTTTCTTTAAATTCCCAGAGGAGTCTCAACAAAATGTGTCTCTTCCTTCTTTCCTTCCTTTGTTTTTAACTAGTTTTTTCTCTAACCTCCACCGAAAATGTTGCAAGGCACCTCTGAAGCATCTCTGAAGACTCAGAGGGACTCTCTTCCCTGAAACAAGAGCTTCTGTTTGGGCTGTGCACAGATTTGTATGTCTTATACTTGAATTGGCGCCATTAACCTACATTTTCATTTTAAAAACATAATTATTTGCTCAATTTCCTGAGAAGACCGAGACTTTTTTCCCCTTTTTTTTCCCCCATAAAGTTTACATGGACAACATAATGCAGCACCCATACAGTATGAGATGAGAGCATGGTAAAGTGGAAATGGTCAGTGTGCATCACAGCAGAATGACGTGTTTTCTCGCTTTGAGGAACATTCCAGCAGAACCAGTCCTATGCCATTAGCTGTACAGTAAACACGATTTCACGGCATCCATTGAGTCCTTCACCAAGAATTTGTGTTGAGGCGTTCATGTAGGCTTGAACCCATGAAGCAGCAGGGCTATCACACTTTGGTCCATCTCATTTAGAGCTGGCATGCTTAACATAGTCTCTCTCTCTCTCTTTTTAACGTGCGCACACACACACACACACACTCCAGTCCTGTTGGGAGGGTGCGGGGGGGCGCAAGAGCAGTGCGGGTGTTCTCTGGCACACTAATCGGCATGACAGAAATAAAATAAAGAGAGTTGGACTCCGTCAAAACATGTATGGCCCCTTAAACAGAGAGCTAATAAAAGAGCTAAAGCTTCTTGTCCTTTCAGTTGAGCCTGCCTGATCACACACCAAGTCACATTATCTTAATTCAGGGGATTCTTTTAAGTGTCTCCTTAAACAACGAAGGGAACGCCGCTCCGGAAAGACAAATGAGTTTACCGGTTTTAGCAGGGGTAAGTGCCTAAATCCAGTGCCATCGATCCCAATCTGGGTTATTATGAGGCTGTGAGCTGCCACTGGAGCTCAGCTAGTCGAAAAGGCTTAAAATATTACGGGGTAAAGAGGGAGGAGAGATGCGTTCGAAGCCACCTCGTCCTCTGTGCTGGTCAATACCTGCAGGCGCCACAGGAAGGGCATTCACACATGCAAACAGTCACAAGTGACAGTCCCAGCCACCGCCACACTGCTCACACAGACGGACATATTGGTAAAGGGATGCCTTCAGAACCAACAGATCGCCCCTCTGACTCCACTGGGGGAAATTGATTTTTTTTTTTTCCCCTTTCTTTTTTTTTCTTTCATTGCTTTTGCAGGGAGGCGCTGGGCAGGTTTTTAACCTAACACTCTAACCTGAGTGTTAATGCACAAAGAGACATCATGTCCATTGATCCAGTGGTGCCGCCAGAGCAGCTCTAAATGTCTGAGGGGGGGTTTATACCAAACTAGTGGGATCATAGCTTTCATGCAGAAGCTTATTTACAACGCATTTAGCACTGTTTGCAGTTGCATCATTATCACTCGATGCAAAGAGAGCATGACTTTAATTCTACTGATTTTAGCTTAAATGAAACTTCGGAGAGATGCAGGTTTTTATATCAGATAAAAACTCATTTAGATTCAGCACAAACTTTGGCAAAACAAACTCTACCTGCAACAGTGATAAGGACAAAGAAAGTACTCCAAGCCTCCAGTGTAGCACATCCTGCCTCCTAATTATTGTTAAAAATAAAAAAAAAATAATAAGGATTAATAATACATTAAACACAACCAGGAGAAAAAAAAATCCCAGCCATAAAACATATGTATTTTTAATATGAATATCACTGAATCAATACCCTCAATTAGCAACAGCAAGCAAATTGCCAAGCGAGGCGTAATTACTCGAAGGTCAGTAGGTATTATTCACAGTCACTTTAGTTTACCACATTAGAACGAGACAGAGCGTCGGGCTAAAATTATAATTCCATCCCCATATCTGTCCTTTTCTGATTTAGATGGATGAAGAATAATTAACTCCTAATTATTCAGATCACTTAAGGCACTTTCTGGATCCACAAAAGAGATGCAGCCGTGTCTGTCAGCCCACTTCAGCTGCTATCATTTAGAGCGATCCAACAACTTGACCAATGACAAGGAGTTAAAAAAAAAAGGAAAATAAAAAACAATGTTTCCTTTTTTTTTTTTTTTTTTAAAAGGGGATCTGACTGTCTGTCTGTGTCCTCTACACCCCTCCCAAAAACCCCTCCAGCTCCACCCGTTTCTACCTCAGAGGGTCTTAAGGAAGCACATTTCCTTTAAATTCACCCATATGCAAATTTTCAATGTGATTTGCATTTTAAAGTATTTAACTCCCCATATTTATTGGGCTCTGAGGCCTTGCTGATCATTGATTTATGTGCTTCCGGCAATCATATTTCCATATTTTGTGTGGTTTTTAACGACAGTAATAATTCAAATATGCAAAAAGTTGTTCTTTGAACGATATCTTTAATTATATCCTCAAAGCATCATTCCTTTTCGCTCCTTTTTTTTTTCCAGAGCCAAGATTGTCTTTGAATGAAAAAAAAAAAAAAAAAGGCTGAAGAATCACAAATTAGATTTTACGATGAGACATTGACGGGCAAAACTCCAGTCGGGTACCTTATGCACAGGGAGACGTCTTAGCATGTTTTGCCCATCTCCAGAGCCACAAACAGACTCGAGGTGCTCTGCTGTACAGAGACCCGTGTGACCTTGTCCCCAAAGCCCTTTATTAATGCTGACATTCTTTCACCACAAATCCAGTCTCAGATAGTGAAATTCATCTCTCTTATGCTCAACAAAAAACAAAAAGAAAAAAAAAAAGAGAGAGAAGACCTTCCCCCTCTGTTTTGCCGCTAACGCACAAAGTTTCTCTGTCACCTCTCCTTATTAGAGTTGTCAGAGTCGCTGCGTGCTCTTATGAAAGCCGTCACCCTCCGCGTGATTAAAAGTGGCGGGTTCCCACCACCATTCGGCCTATCAGCAACACCAAGCAGCCATCAAACGTGTCCGCGGTCCTCCGTGCCCATATTCCCTTTGTCACCTCGGCACGGTGTGGAAACTTTTTAGAATAATTGCTCACACATACAAGAGCATGGGTGACTAATATATTAGATTAGTGGTGTTTGGTTGCAAAGGGGGAAAGGAGGGGGTGTTTCATCATCTTGTTCAGTTGGTAGGATGCATGGAGTCGGTATAAAAAAATACAGAGCCTGCACATTTAGACCCCTGACCATAATGAGCTACAAAACAGCCTACTACATACATTATTAGTCTTATCATGCTGCATGTCAGGATTCTGCCTGACCAAAAAACACACTCAAAGTGTGTTTATGTTTTGTATAATGGCTTTTTGGAAAATAAACTAAAGTTTTCATTTTCTGAGTTTATATTTTGTAAAATAATAAAAGTGGCAAATGATAAACAGAGGATACATCTCTGTTATATCCAATATGTTTAATAATTATTAGTCACAGTGAATACCTTTTCTTCTTTTTTTTTTTAGATTCTCTTCATGATTTTTTCCATCGGAAACGTTCAGTGGGCTCGATGATTTTTACAGCATCGTGCTTTTTAAAGACGTGCAGAGGCTGAGTTCCGCTCAAGCCAAACACATTAACACGGAGGCCCTCGGAGGTTGCATTTCACCCCAGTGTTTAACTCTCGGTCCCGAGTCTTGCACTGGGTGCACGCAACATATGTTACAACCCCCCTGCCACCCCCTGAAACTTCCCTGCCACACCACCCTCCGCTCTGCAATTAAGCTTTAAGCCTCACTTCGGATTTCTGCGCAGTGGCTCTAAAACTGATCACTGCGGATCAAAGTTATTAAATCTAATTGATTTAATGTAAGGCTTGTGTTTATGACATAAACACACACACACACACACACACACAGATTTTACTTATGAGACGCATCCACACTGCAGAGCAGATTTCTGCTTTTATCTGAGTGGGTGTAAAAGAGATTATGGAGGGTGAATTTTAAAAAGTAAATTGATTGTATGACATTTGAATATTTATTTAATATAAAATGCAAAACTGCATATTTACACACACACACACACACACACACACACACACACACACACACACACACACACACACACACACACACACAC
>JBBBVU010000006.1:23266365-23282122 GCA_037177055.1 Atherinosoma microstoma | reverse complement strand
ACACACACACACACACACACACACACACACACACACACACACACACACACACACACACACACACACACACTAACACAGAGGCTAGACCACAGACACACACTTAAAAGAAGTGCCAAAACAGCAGTCAATGAGGAGGCTGAGAGTTTATTAATTTACAAAATTTACAGTTAAAATGTCTCCTACGTCTGCTTGAAGTCGAGCTTATAAAGAACAAGCTTTTCCTGTTTTAAAGGTTTTTATTGCAAAACTCTACAAGAAGCAAATCAATTAGCCTCTGCTGAAAAATCCTTCATCCTGTGCAGCGGAGCTGTGAAACAGAGTGTAAAACTATTCTCTCTACCTCTCCAGAAAGGTTATCGCGTTGTATCTTATTGCCTTTACCTGCTCCCATTCACTGTGAACATGCACTGATTTGAATAAGCGCCGCTCCAGAGGCTCTCTTATCAGATCCCAGACGGGTGTGCCAACACAGCACTATCGGGTACACACCATCTCTCCATTTCTGCAACCCCCACACACACACACACGTAAAAAAATAAAACAAAATAAAATAAAAACAAAAATAAGACATAAAGCAAGAGAAAGACATGCATTTGGGATGTGTTGTCTGATACCGCGACGCGGCTATAAACACATCCAGGCTGGATATGCAAAAGTGACCAAAAGAGGAAAGCAGTTCATCCTTCTCTTAAAACGATTCTTTTTCCTCGCTTTCATTTTGTTTTTCTTATTATCTTCTGCAACTGCTAACCCACAAACTCATTAATTTATTTCATGTGTAAAATACAGGACATAATGTGCTGAATTTTTAAGTGGGGTCTTATTATAAAAAAAGAAAAGAAAAAAAAGAAAGAATGAAAAATCATTAAGTGGTATGATAAAAACAAACTGTAGAACCTCTAATGTGCAACAATTACCCACCGAAGGCGTGATATTTTAAAGATTTCATTTCATTAATAGCTTGCATCGGGACTTTTTCTCCACACTACACACAGCCAAAGGAATACAATTCCCTAAAGATGAACTGGTTTCCAGTTTCATGTTGTTATTTGCTTTGGCTCCGTGAGGAGAAAACACCGGCTCGGGAAGGCGTCAGTCAGAGAGGTTAGCGAGCGTGGTAGCAACATGACCTCAGAAAATGTATCCTCCTCGGGTAGGTTAAACACACGCAAACACACTCGCTCGCAAACAAACACGCACCGAGGCCATGCTCATTTCCCCAGTCCGCTTAGCAGGCTAACCTGCTCTCTTCATTAGGGCTGCTGTGGGGACTTATCACTGTGTAGTCTTTGTCCTTGCTGTAATTGCCCTCTCGGCATGTCAGCCCGCACCCACCTACCACCCCCCCGTCCCGCCCCAACACCACCACCATCATCACAGCAGCCCCACACCCAGCCAGCCAGCCAGCCCAGCATCAGCTCCCTGGTGACAGGCCTGGTGAGACGGCGGAGCGTGGAGCCTCTCCTGAGACCTGCTGATCGGCCCCTGAGGTCCACCGGTATAGAGAGGCTTGTCCTAGTTAAAGCAGCACCGGCAGGGACACCCCATCTGAACGCTACGTCTGCCCCACCACAGGGCCAGCCTCCAGCTTGGCTCATTTCTTACTGCACCAACATTAAGTGGGAGTCTACAATCCCCAAAAAAAAAAAAAAAAGAAAAAAATTAAAACAAGTATAACTTCACCGAGCTGTGGACACTCAAGCATATTAAAAATTCCTTGCTCCCTTTCAGGGCATCCACACATTTTAATACTTGCGGTGGTTGTTTGTAATAATAAATAAGGCAGCTCTGTTTATAACAAACTTTAACTTTGTTACGTGACTAGCACCAGCACGGGAATTACCATTAACTTACACAGTTGTACTCAACACATTCTCAGTGTGCCATCCTATTTAACAATAAAAAGAAAAGAAAAGAAAAAAAACAACCTAGATGAATGTTGCAAAAGTCACAGATCTGAACTCATCTTTCAACAGAACAAACACAATCTCATCTGTATTTCATCTTTGCAAGAGATCCACATGTAGCACACAGCAGGCGGTCGCATCCTGCAAACAGTCTCCGTCAGTTGGTTTCTAGCAAGTCGAATGGCGCCATCTAATGGTCAATAAAGAGACCACACGTCACATTCAGCTCTGAACTAGACTCAAAGAAACAAATTAGTTTGCTGGCTCGAATTGTAAATGTGTAAGTAATCAGATTTTGCTGGGTGGGTGTTTTTTTTTTTTTTTTGGGGGGGGGGGGCACTTGGGAGGCAGCAAGCAGGCATAAAAGTGGGCAGAGTGAGGCGGCTAATTTGAAATTTAACTGTAATAGACAACGAGCTATCGAGGTTGCAGCATAATCCTGACCCTCTGTTTGTTTTGCTGAATAAACAGAATAAATGAATAAATGCTTCCTCTTCATCACACTCAACTTTTCTTTCTTTTTATTTTCATTTTTTTAATCCTCCTGTCAGATAATCGATGTGTCAGCGTTTTCATGGCTGGCTGCAGAGGGTCAGCCCCACGCCTCGGCCTGGAGGGGCTCAGTGGAACAGAGGTTAACGTGTTGTTGTGTCGGAGACTATGAGGTCTGGCTACATGTCCTCTTATTCTTATTTCTGGGGACACTTGTGGAACCCTTTTCCACCGTCCTGACACTTTTTTTTTTACTCTTTCAGCCCCTGTTGGAGGGTTCAAGACAATCTGGTGGCAGAAGAAGATCTAAGTGGCAGCCACAGAGCCTGAGCCAACTCTGAACATGACATCAGCTACAAGGGCCACAAAATATGCAGCCAAATAAACGGCAAGACACAAAAGAGATGCGATGTGCGGTGTAACGTTTTAATAAGTCTGTCGCGCCACTTCTGAAATGTAAACACATGAAAGTGGACACGGTGCCCCCCTCATTAAACACAGAGCAGTGTAAACACTAGCCCCCACACTTGCATAAACACATACTGAGACCCCGCCGCCCTCCTGCAGCCCTGCATCCATCCAACGGATGCCAACAGCAAGCCTTGGGAGTTTTCTACGGGGGGTGTTTTATGTGTCCCGCAGGGCTCCGAGACAGTGAGATGTGGCTACAGCACACAGAGAATCCTAGTCAAGGACACAGGCAGCATCAGTCACTCTGCCATTATTTGCTCATATTTAAAGCTCGGGAGGTGCAGGGGTTACCTGAGGGACCGTAGCTGCATACTCGGAGGAGGATGGGTGATTTCAGAGTCCGACGGGTGTGCTGAGCGCTAAAGGAAAAGGAGAGAGGGAGTGACAGAGGGCTTTACGTGTCAGCCCAGTGATACCAGCGTTTTTATGGCTGAATATTTTTCCACTTGTCAGAGCTGGATAAGGAATCACCATAAGGTTGGGGAGCATGAATATTGCCCTTGAGGGCCCACTGTGGCCGCTCCTGTTTATGGTTGACTAGCAATCAGCCACCGATTCAGGACCCGCAACCCCTCATCCATCCACGTCGGCAATTAATCAATTAAATGGGCAGCGGGGAGGGAGGGGAATCGGCAAGGTGTGTTAATACAATGGCCTGTTAAGGTTGATGTAATTTCATCACTAATGTCACCCATTCATCACGGCTTATTATCTGCTTCGCATAGACGATGGTCAATATCACTTCATAAATGTGAGAAACACGGCGATCCGGTGATATTAAGCCCGAAGGATGCCACCAAATGACGGGCTACAGAGCATGAGGGCCAAATTTAACAAGGAAGCTTGCTCAAACACATAAAATCTAATGCGAGTGATTATACAGCAGGGAACATTTTGTACAACCCCTCAACAGATCTGCAACAGAAAAGTTCCCATCCTCTCTTTAATGATTTAAAACCTCTGAATAATTTTGTTTTAAAAAAGGATAACCAAAACGAATACCCAAGTGGATCTTTGCTGGCCTCAGAAGCCTTTTGAGAACCACAAACATGAACAAAAACATACAAATGACACAAATGGCATCAATAGGCTTTCATCCTGACAGCAAAGCCAAGTTGGTGCGTTTGACAGAACATTTAAATAGACGATGGCATGTAGGCGGAGGCCGTGTCCGCAAATGTGCCTGGTATGAGCGCGTGTGGGCCAGACCACATGTGATACACAAAGTGAGAGCGGTATTTGGCGCGCCGATCGATACGAGGCCTCGAATCCCCAACATAGCGCTTTGGACGTGAGCCGCTGACAGCTGACTGTTTGTGCTCGTTTTTCAAAAACTTTAAATGTCACCGTGTGCTGCGCCAAAATACTTCCAAACTTCGAACGAATCAGGGCGTCTTGAAAGAGTTTCATTCTACAATAGCTAGCGTATGCAATCAGAGAAACTACATCTTATCTATCATATCAATTGGTCAGCACAAACTGGCTGACATCCAGCTCTGAGCAGAAGGCCAATGGCTGCCCTGTTCATCGGTGTACTGCTACTAACAGCTTCAGTCACACACAAAGAGCATCCCTTCCACCCAAGCCAACATTTCCCCAGCTCTCCCAGCAGGTACATCAGCTCAATTATGATGATGGCAATGACTGATTGCATTTTACCTCTCCCCTGATGCCCAAATAAGTCTGGCCATCACAATGAGAGAGATGGAAGAGGAGAAGGAGAGGGAAAAAGAGAAAGCGACAGAGACCGAGGTAGGGGCGTCATCTGCGGTGAGCTACAAGCATCCCAGATGCCAGTCTCCGGGACGGTATCAAACATCTCGGTGGCAGGCTCAGCATGAAAATAATCTATACCTACAGGAAGTCAATTAAAAAGTGCCGGGGGAGATTAAGAGCAGGGTGACAGCTTTTCGTCAGGACATGGGTTTGTCTGGGAGAACCGGCGTGTTGCACGTCTGCCGTGTGAGCGGAAGGTAAAGTGGGTGCGAGTTGGTGGCAAAGACAAGTTAGAAAGCAGGCGGCAGCGACAGCAGAGGGAGGGGACCACTGCCGAACGCTCTTAAAAGCTCTCTCATGAATATTAAAAAGGCCGTTGGCAGTCGGCAGCTCCCGCCACAAGTTTGCAAACCAGCGTAATGTGTCTGTTTGCGCTGAGAAAGAGCTCCATTCTGGTATCAATTAAATCAAGCGTTGTCAGTCTGATGGCCCTCTCAATGGAGGGACAGCCCATTCCCCTCTACACATCAGCTCGGCTTTGTGTCAACCATCCATCTCTCATCCTCCCCTCCACTTCCTCCTCTTCCCCCGGCTGCCATCTTCATCAGCCTTGACGCACTCTCTCCCTCTCCGTCTCTCAAGCAGCCGGTAACTGAAAGCACAAATTACTCTCCCCTCCACCTTTAACTCCCACTAAATCTTTCCCCTTTTCCACTTTGCTGAGCCGGGATATTTTATTCCTCCATCAAATATGCATCCCATTAATTAAGTTAAATTACTCCTGACTGCCAAATATCCCCTGCCCCGATGGGTGTCAACACAGAAATGCATGACTGTGAACCCGCAATGACACGGCCCCAACACTTAAACATGAGTTACAGCCTTTTCCAGCTCCATCCACGGGCAGATTACCAGACACTTTGGGTTGCCGTTCGCTCCCTCCCACCCTCCTCCGCCCAGCTTTTTAATAAGAGCACAATGGATGACACCCGTACTCGGGACAATAAGAGGACTGATATTTTAATTACACACCTTTTTTCATCTCCCTTCCTCTTCAGCTTTTAATTGCTGTTGTTAATCACTCATTAACTTCCCTCTCTTTATTTTCTTTCTTTCTACAATATACCTACGACACCATTAGCTCCATAAAACGCTTGAGTTCAGCAACATTTCTTTTTCTGAATTATTCAACTACTTCATAGCACAAAGTTTGCACTTCTTTTGTCCTGGTTCGGGGACTTGCGTTTGTGAAAAAAAAGCTGAGGCCAAAAGAAGTTTACATTTCCAGAAAGAAGTTACTCAGAAGTTACTCAGTTAGCTCAGACAATAGCCTCTTGACTAGACAGTCCTCAATAGTTGTATAATTCTTCATTATAAGCTTATATGCTGTGTTGGCTCCCTACTTTAACTACTGATCTTGCCTTTTAATGTCTGGGCCTAGTGTTTGTTTTGCTTTTGTCTTTGATTAAAGGGAAATGGTTTGATTATGGAGCCCCGCGGCTTCTGTTGTGGGCCCAGGAAAGGATATGAGATTGTTATTAAAACCTAATGGGACTGATATGCTGACAGAGATTTCTCTTTTTGTCTCTTGAGCGCAGAGATGCTGAGTGGGGTCCAATTCAAATTCTTCAAAAGCACCCTTTCACCAAAGTGAGACTGACGGAGCAAACACAACTTCATATCCCTCAAGTACTTGTGCTGTGTCATTTAAAACGCAAATTTAATAACAGATATTGCTTCCCTTGTTCATTACTAGTCCTAAAAACACAAACCTTACTTATGAAGTCATATATTTGTTGTCATGTTTTCAGCTGAGAGCTTACCTGGAGGAAAGAGACGATCATTGATTAAATACATTTTGACTGTTAAACCTTTAAGATCGAGGATAAAAAGTGTAAATACTGCACTGGAGGGTGGATTTGTGTCGATACATCCATGCTGTCTAAATTTCTTTCCCTTCTCTTTTGCCTTTCTCTGTGTGTGCAAGCCTGCCTGTGTCAGAGTGTGTTTCTATTGCAAAAAACATTAATTTTACAAACATCAGCCCAAGGCTACTAAACACATCCAATCCATTATGCTGCGCTTTATCGTGTTATGGAGGGGGTAACGGGCTGTAAAGCTGTCTCGGTCATAAAGAGCGATCGCAGAGCGCCAAGTCAAACCAGAACGCAGAGCTCTCCGAGCCATACGCAGCCCTCGTTATCATCAGAGCAGCTCCGTCACATACTTAACCTTTCCAGACCAGCCTTTCTGCATTATTTTCCAAATGACCTTTAGTGTTACTTATTTCATTTCCGATAATGGCACACTAAATTTAGTTAAATGCATTAGAGCAGAATGTGTTTATTTTTGTGAAGGGGTCCACACTGACTGACAAGGACCATGTTCCCAGACTCAGACTCCAAGGCAGTAAACACTAATACATCTTCCTGATGGGAGTAAGTACCAGGCGCTGTGTCAGACCACTAAAAATGATGAGAGATGGATCAAGTAAGTAGAGAAGAAATACATACAGGACTTTTGACTATTTTTTAGTCTCCCATGTAGACGTTTAAGATTCCACTGGAGGGCTCAACTTAAAGGTCACAATCACTTCAACATTTTTGAGATACTTTAAATACAGAAAAAGATCACAAACCATTAAGGAAACATATTATGCTCTGTGTTAAACAAGTTCATTAAGGTCTTAGTGAAATATGTCTGACATGCTTTGTTCAAAATACAACAGAAAGAAACTACGGCATATATGTCCACACACTCTGACCCTTTTAAAGCAGCCAATAGCCTGAGAGCTAACACTAGCACACACAGCAACAGAGACAGTGATGGCCAGCTGGCTGACAGGTTTATACTCCGGTAGTTAGGAATTCTTCCGTCACATATCAGATCTATAAACCCCGAGCTCCACTGTTGATTCCGTTTAAGTTTTTAATGCTAACTCTTGTTTATATTGGGTACTACTTTTAGTTTTTTTTAGAAGAGGTGGAGTCACTGACGGTGCATTCAATGACAAATGAGATGTTGGAATTTCCAAATCTGACAGACAATCTGGAGAGAACTAAAAAAACACCTGTAAACAGTCCGATTTCTTATTTGGAACACAAAATATTAGACACGGACCTGTTAGAGGATCATTATATCAATTCTTTCTGAAGTGAAGTAGACCAAATACCTGCTGATGGGAATTTACTTACTTTATTTACCAAAAGTGTTTCAACCAATCATTTCAGAGGTGCAGTGAAGACAGAGTGACTTGAACTTGAAGTCGGGTAGAGATAAAGATGAGATTTCTGGTTGTAGAAATCCACTGCAGATCCACAACTCACTGAATATTATGTTAAAACCAACAGTCCATAAATTTAGTTTGTTTTGTTTTTTAGCTGGCAGTGACTTCACACACCCATATATATGCCCCCAGGCACAGCAAACATGTTTCCTTTTTTCCTAACATCCCCTTTTAATTGACCGTACTTGATATTTCTCATTTTTCTTAATCAAACATCTTGAGGTTGAAAAGGACAAACAAAGATGCTCAGTTTTATGCTAATGATTCAGAATTCCTGTCCACATTTGCGCTCACTCTGTTAAACGTCATTTAGGGCACATTGAGTTTTCAAAGAGGCCAAGTGCCACACAGATGCATTGCTACCTCAGAGCTGTGCTATCATACAACACAATCCCTGCAAGGAGCAGCTTGTTTCACAGCTCTACTGTATGAGCGGAGGGGGTGGGGTGAAGGGATCTTAGCAAAATCGCTAATGTACATGATGATTAAGTGTAACTCAAATACCGAGTGTGTTGTTCATAGGCCTGACAGGCAGTAATTTGGTGTATTATATTCTGCGGTTTTAATTGCACGCCACCAATGTGTCCCTCTGACACGTTATGAAGCGATGATGTACAATTATTTCGGGGCGGCGGGAGATCAGTGGAGTGACATTATAATCATCCTCACAGGGATCCCTCTCTTCATCTGCAACAACCATTAATGTTTAAATGGGAGAAAGGAAGAGGGGAAAAAAAACATAAAAATAGTTCTCAGGGAGTTCTAACCAGAATCTGTTTGAGGATTATAGAGAATCGCGTCAAGGGAGAAGGAGAGGGGTGTGGATAGACAATAGAGGGGCTGAGTTAAGTGACGGCTTTCTCTGGATAAGCAGCAAGCTAAGATGCTGCTCCACTGTCACTGCCAGGCCTCACGCTACTCATACAGGCCCGGGCATTAAGGCACATTACAGCGGATGAGCCACGCAGGGCGGAACTGATGGGCTATTCTGGGAGCAGGCCAGACAATCTCACAAGACAGGGGGGGACATAAAAACCCTGACATGAGCCAGCCCCATCCTGTTAACAGTCAAATCACACACACACAACACCCAACATGAACTCATGACTATATATACTCTTTCCGACACCAAGTCAAGCAAACTAAAGGGGAGGGAGGAAAGAAACACAATGCAGCCATCTCCACCAAGAAGACAAACTTTAAGAGTCTGAAAACTTTGTTGTGCAGCTTTGTTTGAATTTCTCAAGTGACATTTGTAAGGGGCAGCTCATGACCCATAATCATAAACACGCCGGTCCACAAGAGGACAATACGCATCCACGGTAGAGTTAATACTTCTAAGGCCAAAGCTGAGATATTAAACCAATGCCTCAAAGCATTCAGACTGTTTATCCATAATTAAACACCTACAACAGCACTGGACATCCGTTGGATCTTTGGGGAGGACAAGCAAGCGGGAGGGTGGAAATGCTGAATCCACTGCCTTTCTGCGAGATGATGGAGGAGAGGAAGAGGAGGCTCATTAAGCAGGCAAGCCCCACCGTGGACAAAACACATCACAAAGAAATGCAAAAATGAGCCTTTTTTTTCTTTAAAAAAAAATATATATCTATTTACTTTTTTAACCAATTATATATGAGAAATCTTATCTTGTACGCTAACAGCCAATTTGTGTTTTTATGCTGTTTTTACACTTCAAGGCTGCCTCATAGGCAAATTAAGACAAATAAGTCTTTTCTAAAGTAAAGACAAAGATAAGCAGGTAGATCCGTAGAACTGCTGAGAAACAGATGGAAAAAGTAAAGGAAATGGTGAGACACAAGCAGAAAGTCTTTAAAGTGGAAGGAATGGCGAGGGAAAGACTGACCAGCATGCTCAAGTTTGATTGGCAGCGTGGTCAAGGGTTCTAATCTGTCCTGGCCTTGCATTTGCATTTGTTAATTAAATGCCAAAACAATATGATCTTTAACTATCAACAACTACCACCCCACCCCCCCTCCCTCGGCTGCTGAAAAGAGAACAGCAGCAGTGAGCTGAAGGTAAAGTGGGGTGGACAGCCGAGGCGCAGCACATCCATTCACTCACAGAGTCAGAGGCGAGGTAATCTTCTAGTCTGAATGTTCAACAAGGAAGACGTGGCAATCGATGGCAGTGAGGAGAGATCTGTTTTTTTGTTTTTGTTTTTTTGTTTTTTGTTTAGAAAAGAAAAGAAAGGGGGGAGGGCACACAAACAAACAAAACGGCAATAAACTTAACCCAAGAACTCTGGGCCACATGGAGGCCAACAAGTCTGTAAGCATGGATGAGATTGTTGACACCAAAATATTGCATTGTTTAAAAATAAATTCAAATAAAATTACATGATAAAGTGTGATTGTACTCAAAAATAACTTCAAACATTATTTTGGTTAAGTAAAATGTTGCCCCATCATTAGTATCCACAGGAGAATGCAGAGCTTAATCGTACTATGATCTCACTTTTCTAGGTCACCCCAAAACAAAACAGGTAATAACATTACACATTATACCTGAACCACGGTCATCCATTAGCAACAGGCTTAAGATTCAGATTAAGGACGCATCAAACGTGAAAAGTTTGGGAAGGGTAGCAGCTTATGTGTATGCATGGCTCTGGCCTTAATGAGGGTGTTTCTGGGGGTCTCTTTGTGTTTGCTGCTCTTTACTCAAGAGGAGGGACGGCCTGGTGATCACTCAGTCCTGAAAGCACACACAGGGCCGATTTGTCAGCGGTGGCTGGCTCTGGCAGCGCACAGCTCCTACATCTGCATGATTTGTGAAACCGGAGGCTGTATTTAGTAGTCCCATTTAAAAGCATATTGGAGAACTGTTCCGATCGCATGTGTGCGCGAGTCAAAGGCGCCCCCCAACATATTTGCAGCACTCGGGAGAAGGGGGTTTTCAGCTGGAGGGCTTGTGAAACATGAGCTTTTCCTCTCATTAAAGGAGAAGCCGTGTTTAAAGCAAAGCTTGTTTGCTCCTGCTGTAAATGTGTTTGCGAACATCAGCGGGAGCAAACAAACATGTGCGCTCTGCGAGGCTTTAGAAGAACAAAATCTGCTTGTGACTGAAATAAACGGAACAGTTTACACAGAAATCACACAGAGGGAGAATCTGATAACAACATATATATGTCTTCATCTTAAGGAACGTGCACCTGCAGGAGCAAAAAAAAAAAAAATCCAAAATTCGATGTATTCCCTGACTGCATGTTAAACAGCTTAACACGTTTATTTGAATATGGTGAGGCAGTGAGGAGGTCTACCACGGGAACGACAGGAGCTGAACACAACATATGGTCAACTTGTAGGGGGTACAAGGTAGAGCGATAACTGTACTCCTGCACTACCGGGTATTTATAGCCTCATGGCTGGCTACATAAACTTCCAATTAGGAATATTTGTACAGCTAAAAGGATGATAAGAGCAAAATAAACTCACTTATAAATGAAAAATAGCTGAACAGAAGCAATGTATTTGCCCTTTTTAAGACAGGCCAACCAAGCATTCTGGGGTTATTTTTGGACCACTACTATTTATTCTTTATCAATTTCTCTTAAATTGTTTTGTTGCCTCAATAAATTTTAGTCTTCATTCAGCCCTCATTTTGTTATATTTTGATTCCAAGAAGCCAGACTTTCATCTAATCTTTTAAAGTTTCGCTGTTTTCAGGACTTTCTATGGTCTTCTAAAGTTTTTCTTCGGAAATTGGCTGCTTGTTCTCCCATTTTCATTCAAGTAGCTGCTCATTTTTTAAGGAATGCGTTTTGTTTTGCCACCTAACTGAAGGGATGAACCAGTATTATGTCTACACAGAACTCATTTGAAAGTTTCTTAAAGCGTTAACTCATCCGATTCAGCTTCTGACGGTGCGTCTACAAAAAAAGCCAAACATAACATAATTTGACAGACATAACATATTCTTCTTCTTATACAATCAAGGTGAGTCGCAAACGGGTCATATCTCAGTATGGTGTGCAGTGTGTCCTTAAAAATTCTGAAGAAACTGGACAAATGAAGACAGCAAAATATGTCTAAAGCCTTAAAAAAAGGCCTTAAAATCTACAACAAATGTAAGTTTTCAGTAAGTGATAAAGAGAAAAATCTCTTGCAAAAACAGGGCCTGAGAGATGGACCTTTAGCTAAAGCCTCATCAGAAATGATCTCTATGGGAGGACAGCTGTCAAGAAGCTATTCTTTAGGAAGGGAAACAGCAAGAAAAGCCTGAGGTATGCCAAATGACAAGAAAAGTGGATTGAAAATCAGTGGCAACAGGTTTTATGGAGTGATTAATCCTCCCCAGAGCCTGACCTCAACATCACTGAAGCATCATCTTGACAGAAGTAAGCAAAAGGCAGCCAACATCCAGAGAAGAGCTCTGAAACGTTCTTCAAGAAGCCTGGAGAACTATTCCCGAAAACTGCATCTCTTTCCTGTTTTTCTTCCAACAAAGAAATGAGGGTTGGCTCAAGACATTTACACAGTACTGTAGACCTTAATTCCTAAGAATTGTTTTCAGTGTTTCACCTAATGAAATTCTGTGGGATCAAAGCTCGTTCAGACAGTGTGCAGAAGTTGAAGGCATCTGTATACTGTTAGCAAGAGACTTATCGGACTTGCCGTGTTGTGGTCAGACAAGATTAAATTGACTGGAATTCCGAATTAGCTTGAGACAAATGCAATTTAAAGTGGGCTGTGCTAAAGTTAATTAGCAGATCACTCGTGAAAGGAGAAACACCACAAACACTGGCTGTCACTGCTGGGTTTCTTCCTCAATTTCGTCTCATCTAAAACTATCGAAGCTGTTCTGAAACAGTTCTACCTAAAACATCCCAATAAATAAGGGACACTTGGTATCTTAAAGCTTATTCATCCTAAACTTACCACATTGATTCGGAGTTGCCTTTCAGTAAAGGATAGAAAGTACCCGTCTAGCTCTCTAGCGAACAGAACCTTTTATCTCCAAAGTTGTGGAAGCAAATTCTTCGTTGGAGTCCTTGATTATTGCATTTTGTTAATCAAACTTTGACCATGCTTTTAAAGAAAGTGTTTTCAACCACCTTTAAAAAAAATTAAATAACACGGGTCCCTCGTGACTTACCCACATATGTCGCATTTGTACTCCCGCATGCCGAGATGTCTCTTCACGTGGTTCCTGGCGTCTCCCAGCTGGGCAGTTGCAAAATTGCAGATCTTGCACATGAAGGGCTTCGATCCTGCAAAACAAATCAAATGCAACAATAATATTTATCAAAGAAAGAAACACCAATTTTAAGAAACCGCATCTGTGTACGGGTTATTACATCACATGTCATTTAAAAACCAGAAAGAGAAAATTAGCTCTTTGCTGAGACTTCAGAAATACAGAAACAGATGCCCTTTGATCCAGTTCCCATAAAAACTACAGTTACACTTCAAGTGCCAAGCAGCTCTTCTTTCACTCTCCATCTATCCTTGTCACTCTCCTTCATCTCTTACCTACTCTTCCTTTGCCTGTGGATGCGTAAATTGGATTCCAAAGGTCAGGGCGAATACGTAAATCAATTCTGTGTGCGCTCAGTACCTCCCATTCCATCATTAAAGCACTAATCACTCTGGCGGGCTTCACAGGGAGGTTTCTTCCTAATTATTGTCATTAATAAGTCCAGAGGGCGGGTTGGATTTGAGAGAGTGGCAGAGCCTCTCTTTGCTATCCATCATTTAAGAGCAACGCAGAGAGGGCGGATGCCTGCACTATCTGTGTGATGCATGAACAACCACCAGGCAAACTTAGAGGAGGTCAGAGTGACTTGGTGATTCAAAATATAAAATGAAAGACATCTGTTCACAAAAAGTTAAGATTTGCAGGTTTGCACATGCAGACCCCAAATGAAGAATAGTCTTTTCTAAGATTACAATATTTTCTTTCCACAATACTTTGTAAATCTACCGAGTTGCACACATTTCTGAAAAGAAGTCTCATCATGTTTGGAAGATGGCCTGCTCAGCAGTGTTGTGCCTCATCCTTTACCCCCAACTGCCCCAACTGCATCTCAACTAATTATCATTTTGGCTACTGTGCTTCTTGTATGATTTTCCATCTTTCTGAAGTCTCAGAATCCCATTTTTCCAATTCATCTGGGAATTTGTTTCCATGTGAGTGTAAACACACAGAGGGACACTGAGAAAGTTCATATGTCCAAAAGTCTTTTTAAATGGAAATCACAAATTTGTTCTGAACTAGGGGGTTTTCTTTTGAAGTTTCTGTTCCACAGATCATTAAATTTTTATGCTGTGACTTTTTTTTCCCTCTGCTTGTACTTTCAATATAAAAGTTGTCATCTCTGCTTGTGCATGCAAGGAAATATCCTAATTGTCAACTAACTAATGCATTGTACTTTATTGAGAGGTGATACAATTTCTAACTATTTTACATGTAAGCAAACTACCACAGTTGCTGATGACACGCAACTCCAATTCCACAAAGGTTGGTTGTGTAAAATGTAAATAAACACATTATGCAATGATTTGCAAACTTTATAAACAACCTTTTTATTTTCAACCAGACAGCTGAGAATTAAAATGTTTAAAACGAGACACTAATTACTATTCCTATGAAAATCATTAGCTCATGTTGAATTTATTTGCAGCAACTCATCTCAAAAAAGTTGTGGTGGGGGCAACAAAAGGCTGGAAAAGTAAGTGGTACAAAAAGAAACAGCTTAAGCAACATGGTGCAACTATTTAGGCTGATAGGCAACAGTCTGCAACATGACTTGAAAAGAGCACCTTAGAGATGCAGAGTCTCACACGTAAATACGGGCAGAGGTTCAGCAATAACTGCAATAAATGTGTTTACGAATTGCAGTGTTTCCCCTACATTGACACAGGACTATATTGTTGGTGCCACACCTTAAAAATGCCAGGAATTAAATTTCTTAACATGAACAACATCAAAATTTCTTAATTGAAACTGTATTGCTGCCTCCAGAAGCGCAATGGCAGTTGGCTACTCCAACGCAGATATCTGCTCTGCAGGTGAACACAGCATGCAGTGTGTTGCGATGGTGAGAAGGGCGGAGCCTAATTAAACTTCTATATTTAAGCCCTCAGGCAATTTCGAAAGCATCCTAAGAGCTTATTATGTGGAGTCCAGAGAGAGGAAAGGTAGCTGCTGATGCTTTAGATTTTACAAGCTGAATAGACAATTCCAATAAAGATATTGATGATGAACAGCAAACGTGATGTTATGTAATGTTAAGTACACGGTCCTAATGCTACCCTAGGCTAATGAAGTTACTGGTTAGCTTAAACAATGTAGGCTATCAGAACGTTCCCCCTACAATTAAATTGGATAACATTCCCCCACACGCGTTGCCACTCGCCACCCTAAGGACAAAAACCAAGGGGAAATACTGAATTGACAAAAGAATTGCACATTCATGTTCCTAAATGTAAATAGACTGAATTGTCCATCATTTACCATGTATAATATCATCACAAAATTCAGAGAATCTGGAGACATCTCTGCATATAAGGAGCATGGCCAAAAAAAAAAATCAATAATGGTCTCCTGTGATATTCAGGTCTCAGATGGCCCTGCATTAAGAACAGGCATATCTGTAAGAACATTAAGATGGCATGGGACTACATTAGTATCTGTGGAACTGGTAACTTATACTTCCAGCAAGGCCGAAATATATATACAGGTTTAGCATAGAATAAGCTCTTATCAAGATTATATTATTGTCAGAGAAGGCCTTGCATATTTCAGCAACACAATGCTGGAAGACATACTGCATCTATTCAAATACTCAGGTCAGCTAGTCCAGACCAGAGTCCAGACTAAATATGGAGAAGCAGCTTTTAGCTGTTATGCTGCAAACAAG
>JBBBVU010000006.1:23251900-23265144 GCA_037177055.1 Atherinosoma microstoma | reverse complement strand
GTGGTATAGCTAGCTCTTGCGCACACACATACACATACACAAAAGTACGCCCACATATACACGTGTATACACACACACACACACACACACACACACACACACACACACACACACACACACACACACACACTTATTACTGAGTATAGGCATAACGGCATAAATGTAAAAGTAAAGAAGGCAGAAAAACACATTATGTCCCTTAAAGTAACGACACTTTTCACACCTAAAAGTGGAGAAATCACACAACAAAATCATCAACACCCAATAAAAACAAAAAGACAGACGTACAGGATCACACCACTCCCACCATCACACCTACATGTAGATTCAGAACCCCACCTCGCAGCTACGCATGTGCATGCAGACACATTATATTCACCAAACATAATCACCCGTGGAAAAACAGAAGGAGAGACGATCAGCCTCCCTCCTTCTCACTCACACACTCTCAGACACATCCGAGCTAAAGTTGAGAAGAGAGGGAGGCGTGTGGGGAGCCGATTTGTCCAGATGGCTGGCTGAGTATGAAACATGGCAAGAGAAGAGAGATGTAACGTCCCTCCGTTCTCACATCTTATCACATTAATACTCCACCACTCCACTTAAACAGCCTCCCTGAAACTGAAATTGACCATCAATGTGGTGTCATGTTAAATTAATATTGCCATCCACATAGGGGCGATGTGGCTCCCTCACATCCCAGATGAGACAGGGAATGACTAATTCATTTCCTGAGAGAAGAGATGAACCTCATGTGATGTTTCACTACACACACACACGATGTCTTGCACATGCCACACACTCCTGAACTGGCTTTGCTTTTTACTTTCAGGTACTGAAGAAAAGAAAATATATGAACTTTATATAAGATAATATCTTCAAAATTTTCATCAATATCAATTCTAGCCTACTTATAGATGTGTATTGTATTATAACGAGTAAATGAGTAAGAAACAGGTTGGAAAAGTGACACAAGTCACATGAATATTAAATATAATCTTTTGTTAAAAGTTTAACTTGTTCTAAAAAGCTCCAAATTGGGAAAAGTTTTGTAAGATAATACTAGCAAGAGGATGGAGAGAGGAAAGCGTATTGTGCATTTTGTTTGTTAGGAGACAGACAAAAGGCATAAAAAATAAGAAAGTTAAACCAGTTTAGCTACTGCTTCTGACATATTCTGACTTTAAGTCCGTTATATGGATCAAACTCCTAAAAACATTCTTCAGTTTACGTGATGCAACTTGATAGCATGTTTTATTAAACCCCCCTGGTGTACATATTTCAACCCCCACTTGCTATTAAAAAGGCTCATGCCTGCAAGTCACTGTAAAGCTGATGTCAACAAGGTTATTTAATCAAATTTGAGAGTTTCCTCCTGAACCCTCAGGAGATATTATACCACCCCTTTCACAGGCTGAGTGGGACCAATCAGTCACAACAAATAAACTCAGATTCATGTGTAAATACAAATACCGTCATAGCAGTCCACTAATATTAGTTACAAATTAGTGGACACGTTATACGGCCGTATGAATAATGGAGGTGAACTAAGGAACTAAAGTCTTGTAGTTAACTACTTTTACCCAAATACTACCTCACAATATCAAATGTGCAGAAAAATCTAGCAGATGTGTGAATTTATGTAAGAAAAACACTACATATTCATTTTTCTGTTTCCATTTTGTTAAATATGGCCCATAACAGCATCATAAGTAACCCCCCCCGACTTTAGTGGTCAGTTTAATACATCGCATGCAGTTGCCTTCACCACCACTAGAGGTCCCACACTAATAATTACAGGTCATTGTTACCTGCATTAACAAACCAGCCAAGGGTTTTGTTTTTGGTTGAACAGTCTCTTTGATAATGTCTGATCATGTCCATTATACTGTAGTACATCTGAAGATAAATCAACTTCTAATTCTTAACCTCTAAAAACCCTTTTGAACATTTTGGATGTACTCTTTTAGTCCATTTTGGGTCTGGTATGGCAGTGAACTCTGTTAATAACTAATCATATGTGCCAGCTTATTCAAACTAAAAAAAAACTTTACACCTCCAGATATTTTTAAGCTAATTACTCTATAAATAAACCTTTTTTAAAAAAAATGATTTAAAGTTAAACTTTCCGATAGAACTTAAGTCATTTTAGGGATTTGAGTCTTTAAACTATTTTGAGTGATGCAGACAATGTCTGTAATGTATGTGTGTTATAACATGAGGCAGTTTATGGATCTCATTTTACCTCTCAGCTCTTGTTCCAAACATTGCATTCTGTATGTAAACATCTGTGCTTGACACATGTGTCCATCACTTTAAGGCTCAGTCTGAGGTCATGCAGCCCACTCTGGTGAAAAAGTGACCAATTTACCTCAAAATGCAAATTCCAGCTGCAACCCTCATTGGCAAAATGCAAGCATGTGTACGTGTTTCCTTTAAAGGGACAAATTGACAAATCTGTGTGCAGCCTCCCACTACCGTTCCCTGATTTCACTGATTAATCAAGTGAATAAAAACTAGGTCTTAATTAAAAGGATCTGGACGTGCTCCCAGCTCCAAAACTGGCAGACCCCCACTGTGCTGCTCAGCAGCCTCACAAACAAACTCCCAGGATAAATGACCACAATATAAAAAGGCAAATATTTCAATGTAATGAGGGAACTTAGCTATAATAACAACTGGCATATGTTGTCAAAATGAAAAGAAATAAGAGCTTTCTGCAAAAAAAAAGCATAAATGAAATTGAAGATTTAATCTCGTAAACAAGAACATTACTGTTGTCGCATAAAAAATGAAGTAAACCCAAAAAATGAGGTGTTGGCTATGAGAAACCTCACATTGTGCCCTTGACTTGATGCCATCTGTTGAGACCTCAGTGTCAGTACTTTCATTTTCTTAAGTAACATTAAGTAAATGACCTCAAAACTTAAGAATTATGACAGTGAAGGAAATTACAACTACGTATGGACAGAGCATTAACAAGAGAGCCGTGCTAAACATTAATCATCCGGATTTAACCTCCAATTCTCACAGCTTTAAGTTATTTGAGTTCAGCAGTGAAAGAAATCTGACTTTGGCACACAAGGTGACAGGTATCCATGTCGGGACATAAAGCAGCCAAAAAACCATAAATGCATAAAATTCCTGTGCTATACTTCCATTAAATAAACAATATATCAGCATATTCACTGCAGCATCGTTTTTGCCTGTTTCTCTAAAATGAATGTTGGGAGTTCATGGTGATATGATGGTCAATACAACAGTATTTGGTAAAGATACTCTGGGATGATCATCTCTGGGTTTCCTGACGAGGCTTACATAAAAAAATCTGACATACCCACTCAAACATCCATTGGAAACCTTCCAAACTTCATCTCACATCCAAAAGAAACTCCATAAACACACAAAGACACATACAATCAGCACACAGCAAGCACGGAGCATGGACTTCAATTAAAGTCCCATTAAAGTTTAGGCTGAAAGGGGGATGGACCAAAGGAAGCAGAGAGGGCCATTTATTGATGGCGCCCTCACATCTCGTTCCTGCATTAAGTTGATTTTAAAAGCAATTAATACACACGGTCAGGGAAAAGTAATGGAGCGCCCCGTGTTCTTAACCTGCCGGACATTTCCCCGCCGAAGCCCTGACCAGCCGCAGCCCTGCTTTGCATTATAAATGACAAGATAAATTCTAATGGATTGAGGATAATCAGCTAGCCATGAAGGCTGACATATACACACATTCGCTCGGCGTACCGGCACTCACACACACGTATGCACAAACATGGACATACAGACACAAGGGAAATTAAAGGCTTTGAATACGTCTGCATTGATTATTTTAAATTATTAGCCCACCTCTCTTTGGACCTCCAATGCTTTTAGCCTAAGCTTTAACACATTTACAGAGACTTATTGACTATAATTACAACTGAGTCTTGGTAATGGACACATCAATTATGAGTCGCACATGTCTCTGACCAAGCGTTGCTCAGGAAATCCCAATCTGGGGTCCATTAGCGTCTCTCCTGCTGGTCTGAAGCTCAATCAGTCTTTACCTTCACCTCTACTGAAAGAGCTATTACCTGGCAGAAGTAGATAGTAGCCTTAACATTAGCCTGAGCTGCCAAGGAAAGGGCTGTATCTCCCCTCTTAATACTGTTGTCTAAAAACAAAGGCCTAATAGCTGAGCAGCCACACAAGAGATTATCCCTTTAGGACAAGCCATGTTCAGGTGGCTTCAAGAACCACAAACCCCAGGTTTGATCATCTGTGCAACAACTGCAAAGGTGTATGTATCAATTATTATGTGTTCATGCTCTTTTAAAAGGAACATAAGATAATAAATGGCTAAATCAGGCATTTTAACTATGTTTTACTGTGTTAATAATTGAAGAATTCCCTGTGATAAAAGATATGCACCTTCTTAATAGTTTGCTTTCATGGTGGCCAATAGGAACCCCGTAATTTGTCTTCATTTGATAGAAAATGTAAATGGCTTGGAGCTGCTTTCGCAGGGAGCACATGTGTTTATGAGATGCAGAGAGCAGGGAACGGGGACAGAAAAGCCAGTTACATACCGGTGTGTGTGCGAATGTGTGCCAGGAAGGCCATGGAGTTGCTGCTCTTGCACACCTTGCCGCAGTATTTACACACACTGCCCTGGTTCTCCTCCCGCTCTCGGTTGATCTGCTCCGTGTCCTCCAGCACGTACTTGTTGACCTCCCTCAGGAGCTCCTCGTGTTTCTCCTTGATGTGAAAGAACAAGTCCTGCTCCGACTCAAAGCGGTCTGTGCATTTCACGCACTTGAAGCTGGCGCCCCCCTCGGGCAGCTCCTCGACGCTGTTCTGCTCGTTGCGCAGGTGGGCGGCGCTGGTCAGGTGCTGGTGCAGGTTGCTCTCCGTGTAGAAGGACTTGCCGCACACCAAACAGTGGAAATGCCTCTCTTTGGACGGGTGCTTCATGGAGATGTGGACGTTGAGGCCGCTGATGCCGTCCGCCATGAAGCCGCAGTCCTCGCAGCGGATGCGGGAGCTGCTTCCTTTGGCGTCCTCCCTCACCTTTGCTTCCTTGGATTTGAGCTTCTTAACATAAGAGGAGCTGGGGGACAGGAAGCCAGAGGGTGAACCTCCAGTCAAACATATCACAGAGCCATCACTTTCCTGAGGCGTACTCTCCTGCAGTGCATACTCCTGCTCAGCAAACGACTTGACAGATACAATACATGGATCAAAGGGAGGAGCTTTGGACATCTGTGTATCTAAAGTTATCGCATCTTCTTTTACCGGTTCCTCCTCTGCTTTTTTATCCTTTTCTTCCTGCAATTCGTCTGGAGCCTGCTGGGGTTCAGAATCCAGCTCACTACCAGCAGAGGGTGCTTCCTTTTCATATCCAATTAACACAGCGTTGACTAACTCTGAGGTCTCAGAGGGAGCAGATGTATTCTGGACTTCTACGACTTGGCCGTCATTGGAAGGAGATTCGGACACATCTGTGGGGTTGGGCCGTTCACAGTCAGAGTTGGAGTTTTCCCCGGGAGGCTCAACCAGCTCCTTTTGCTTCACTGGGACTTCTGAATTTCTGTGTCCCTCGCTTCCTTGAAGTCCTTGGTATCTCTGGCTCTTCTGTTTATGCTTGTCAGTGATGGCGTGGCGATGCATTTCCCTGCTAGTGACAGCGTAGTAGCCACACGCCAAACAGGCATACTCAAAATCTTTGGTGTGCTTTCGCTTGACATGAAGATGGAGGGAAGGGATCGACTGAGCTACAAAATCGCAGAAGCTGCACGCATTAACGGAGTCGTATTTACATTTTTGTTGACACGTTTCTGGCTGTGTCGCGTCTTCTACTTTGTCTTCTTGGGGTAATGTGTTTTCGGATTCTTCGTTTTTGTCGGTGGTATTTGAAGCGGGCGTACTTGGAGGTTCTGGCGACGCTGCGCTGACGCAACTAGTAGCTGGGTTTTTATTTGAGCCGTCTTGTACTCGTTTAATATGTTTCTTAGTCAAACAGTGGCGATCCATGTCTCCTTTGGTCACACAGCTGTAGTTGCACAGCGTGCAGCTGTAGCCGTAATCTTTGCTGTGTTTTCGGCGAACATGAACGGTGAGGTTGGTCGCGTTGGACACAACCAGGCCACAGTACCCGCATGTGGTAGTAGGGCCTTGCTTTGGTCTTCCTCTTTTCTTTTTGGGAGGTTCAAGCTCTGCATCGTCCTCCTCTATCAACACGGAAATGGTGGCCTCTGCTGCCTCGTCGGTCTCTTGTTTGTCTTCTTTTAATGTAGCCGTCTCTTCTTCAGCGGGCACCTGATCTATACCGCCTGCATCAGCGGCATCTTCCACACACTCTCTGCTTACGCTTTCAACACACGCTTCAAACGAGGACGGTTCTTCGCCATTTTTCTCTTTCTGCTGCTGCAGGTGGCCGTCAGAGGACAGGTGGGTGTCCATCCACTCAGATGTGGCTGCAAAAACGTTACACAATTTGCAGCGGTACCACTCCAGGTCTGGGTGTTTGACGCGAACGTGCCTCTCCAGCACCGCCGCGGTGCTGACCCTGAAATCACAGTTTGTACACTTAAGCTGGAAGCTGCTGAGAGCACGTTTAGGTGCCACTCGTGTTTGTGTGGCTTTAACAACGTCGCCTTGGTCCTCAGACTCCTCATGTTCACCCATGGTCTCATCTTCAACTGAAAGACATTTAGAGATAAACGTTTTATAGGGTTTTTGGGTTTTTTTTGGCAACAACAAATGTATTAAAACTAAATGAAGTTTATGATTTAATGAGCAAAACTGTATAAAAACATTCAAATATCTTAAATATCAACCCTGAGAATAGGAAATACTCACATGTGTATGGGACATCTTTGGTATGGTATCGCTGGACGTGAACATCATGAGGAGACTTGTCCCTAAACTCTTGCCCACAGAAGTTGCAGGAATAAATAATCTTCGGTTTCGGGGTTCGTTTGCTCACTCTTCTTTCTTGGGTTGGCTCTTCTTGATCTGTTTGCTGTTTGTCTACAAGCTTTTGCTTTTTATTTAAACTCTTCACGTTCATGTCATTGTCACTCGCTGCTGATTTCACTCCAATATGATCAGATTTCTGGTTTTGTTTTCCATCTTTTTCCGTCTCCACGATTGTCTCCTGTTGGATTTCGGCTACATCAGAGATATTTTGACTTTGCTCTGAAGGTTCGGGGGCTTTATCAGAGATCTTTCCGTGCTTTCGTGCATAGTGAATCTTCAGTGATCTTGGATACTTTGCTGAGAAACCACAGACTGTGCACAGGTTGTCCCCCTCTTCAGGTGCGGAGTGAGGCAACAGCCTCTCAGCGACTTCTTCGCCCATCTCATCTCCTGTGGTTTCCTTCATCTCAACGTCATCAGCCTGCACTTTAGCACTGGTATCAATTTCAGGCACTTGTTTTTCAACAACCTCTTCTCCTAATGTCGGCGTTTTATCCATTTCATATCCCGCTGTGCTTTGAGACAATGATGTTGATTGGTATCATCAAAACTGGATCAAAATCCTGAAGGAATAAAGTGAAACATAGAAACAAAATTTACATTTGGGGTTTCTAATTGTCTAAAAGACCATTTATAACCAATGCAAACTCTACAGTACAAAACTGTCTAACCAAGAACAAGTAAATGTCGCCATCTAGTGACTCAAAATGGAAACTGTTAGTTCAAGGACGGCAACATAAAAACTGCTTGCTGCTTATTAAATGACCAAAAATAGGCTCAGTAAAATCACCATCATTTAACGTAATAAAAAAATAGCTACACATTCTGAATAGAGTTGCAGTAGTTTTAGCAGTTTCTGGTGACAAAAGGTGAAAATGGACAGCTCACTACACATTACCTCAAGAACACTTCCATCATTTGGGAGAATGTTCTATATTTGTATTTTTTTTCCACATGTCAAACGGGCAAATCTGAATTATATTCCAATAACTATTCAATTTAATTGAGGTGTAGGGTAATTAAGCCTAGAATAAGTAATCAGCATTTTTCCACCTCCATGTTTCCCAGCTGCCACTCAGCAGATGTTGTCAGGTCCTTGGCAAATATGCTCGAGACTTCTGATCAGCAAACATTTATTTTAGTTTCATCTTCCGAAAAAATTTCACTTTTACCTTCATCTTAAAAATGTTTTATATCTCAGGGCTTTTAATTTGCATCATTGCACTGAATCCCAGAAATGCAGAATTTCTTATGTGGGAGATTTCTGCACACATTTATTGCATCATCATTTACTGTAATTAAGTTCATAGTTTTGTTCTGGAAGATTCAGGCAGTGGTGCAGAATGCAGCGAGAAAACCAGTCCAACTTCCAGCCAGCAAAGCAGCTTTCTCCCACTGTAGATATTTGCTTATATCCAGTCTGCTTTCACGTTTTCCTTAAAGCCAGAGATCTCAAACCCCTTGTCCTCGAAAGGCTGCTGTCCTGCAGATTTTAGAGGTTCCCCTGCTTTGACATGTCTCAAATTAATGAGTCATTTTGCAGGACTTATCAACAAGCTGTTGGATCCATTTTATTTATATCAGGTGTGCTGGAGAAGGGAAGCATCTAAAACATGCAGGATAGTGGCCCTCGAGGACTGGAGTTTGACATCCTTGCTTTAATGTTTCTAAGCCACTGTCCCTGAAGTCAGTTATCAAATTTATTCTCTCAATGTTTCTCTGTGAAAACTTAAAAACAGATTAATGGGTGTAGCCGAAAGCAATATCAGTGACATTTCACCACTGTAACCATGTTAAGTTTTGTTTTTTAAATCAACTCTTGTAGATTCTGGATTCAACAGATCTGGTGTTGTGGGAGTTAAAGATGCAATTTTATTGTTCATTGAGTAGAAAAATCATGTAGCAGCTCACCAGACTCAAGTGATGAACATTGATTAAACTTTTTTTTCCCAACATAAAGCATTTTCTCTCTATGGACATGTAAAGTGGTGTTTATAATGACAATTATTTGTATTTAGTGATCGGTGACAGGTCTGCAATGACTCGCTGTTGTCCACTGAAGTGGCTCATGTGCAAGTAGGCTACTAGCAAATAGTAATTTTCTCTGTAGTGGCCACTATGCGTTAAAGGGATGAAGACATTTGATTATCAAACAGATTTCGACTGTACTATTAATTTTTTGATTACAAATATGTTCATATAAATGGATAGTATCACGAAATGGTTAAATTTGAACTCTCCCAACTACAAGAAACTGCTCCCTATCGCCGACTACCGCGCGTCTCAGTACAATACGATATAAAGCGTCATTAAAAGAAGCGCCAAAAACACACAGCTTTAATTAATTAATTTCCTGTTAATCTTGTCCTTAATGCAAATTTAATATGATACCAAATTACGACTTGCACGTGAAGAGTGAACGGTGCTAATTCAGAGCAGAAGATTTCAGAATCTGGACAGGAGCCAATAATGTCAGTTGAGACCACATTTACTGACAGAACTAATGTTATCTACACCTTATAAAACTGACTAACTTGAGAAGACTGTGCATACAATTTATCTAGACAAGCGACTTGCTCGTTTTACTGCTGACTCTATTTGCTTGGATTTGTAGCCTTCTAGCTAGCCCTGTCAGATGCTAGCTTTAAAGTAATGTTAAAGTTAGTTAGCCTAACAGGTTTAAACACAACACTGGCAACAACGTCAATGAAGGAAAACATCCTGCATAGCACTGTACGAAACCGTTTGAGGACACTTTCGTTGCCTGCATGGTTTCTGCAGTCTGACATGGATCAACTTTAAGATGTGCTGCTGAGCACCTCTGCTAAGGTGCTAACTAGCAACATGTTACCACAGTTCATTTTGACATACGTACAGTGCGTCCAATCAAACTTCGCCATCAGCTGTGAAAGCCAATCGCAATGAAGCTGAGGCGGGTCTAGACTGCACCGAGGCTTGGAAAACGACGGCAGCACAGAGGCCCAAAAAGGAGGCTAACGTCGACCTCTGAAATAGTCATTTCTGCTACTTAAACAGTACCCGATAACACTACACTTTATAGAGTATCGTTTCGGTGAACACGTCTGGAGGACAATTTAGTTACTATAATCAAAAATTAATGTGTCTTACCCATTATTATGTCACTATTTCCACCGTCCGCGCTTTTTTGCTGCTAGACACAAATGGCGTACCGTAGCGTGAGCTTTGCGTCACAGGAGGCTAGGCCTATGGGCTGGGACATAGACATATATATATGTCTATGGGCTGGGAGGCCTCGTTCTTCGAGTTTTTTCTACAGCAGCTGATTAGACCACATGATGCATTCCGGCTCCGTGGGGAAAATGGCATTTCCCAAAACAACATTATAGCGTTGCATTGAAACTTATAAATATTCAAATACTTCATAGATAAAGTTGCGGGTGAACATTTCACTAGCGCATTCACTCTTTAGTATCTACTCATAACAGCGTGCGAGAATACAACATAACACGCACACATTAAGGCATGTTTAAGACTAAGTTAAACAAGTATTAAGATTTCCAAGGGGAAGTAATTCAATCCAACCACTTCTCGTTTTAAGAAAAGAAAGAAAAAAAAGAGACGCATGCATGAATTGAATACTGCACCAACTATAATAAGATCTGTTAGAATTGTTTCTCGTGATGTGTTAATGAAAAGTAAATTAAGAAAAAGTAAAAAGGCGTTTACATTGCTAAACAGTGAAAGTTTATCATCAGGCCTGGGCAGACACAATGTAGTTTTATTTATTTATTTTTCTTCTACAGCTGGTCAGCCTGTGATGAATCACCACTTCCACGTGACATCCAATGTTGGCTTTATGGAAAGACTGAAGATGGATTAATTCATGGGCATTAATTGATTAAGTAGTCTGACAGGTCAGGAGGTGATAAATGATACCTCCTGGAATGAATACACAGTTTACTTTTGCAGTAATTTCCTTTAATTCATCACAGTCAAAATTATATGACATGGATGGTTTGAAACACAACTTCCCTCCTCCCTCGTCCCCCATTTTTCATTTGGATTCATCATTCATTTTTCTCCATTAGTTGTCTATTAAAAGGGGAGAGGCTAGCTTTGGTGGGTGTTGTTCCAGTCTTTTCTCTATGCACTCAGGCATAAAGTTTTACCTGAAATGTCATGTGTTATTGTTTTTACAGTTGGGATTTTTGTCTTGATTTCCTTTTTTTTTAAAATTTTATGTCCAAATAAAGAAAACAAAAATAAAGAGAAATATATGTAAAATACAGAACCAGAACAGTCCTTTTGCAGAATGAAAGCATTGGAAACACTCCTGGAATGGGGGAGCACATGGGTAGGATGCTATTTATTCATTCTCCAGTATTCTTTGCAATACTGAGCTGTGAACATGGACTGTAAAAGAGCTACTTTTGAGGTGACCTTCCTCTATAAGCAGCAGCTCAAGATGACTTCCACAACTCTAAAAGGTGATGTTTTACAGAATATCTTTTTAAGTAGGCAAAGTTTCCTTAAATACAATCCACCCAGAAACCAACAAATAAAAATGTTGGCTTTGCTTAGGTCTGTAATGCTTTTCAAAAGTAGTTGAGAAGAGGGCAGGTTAGGTGTCAAATGAATAGATAGGTAAATGGATAAAACAAACAAACATCATTTCAACAGATGACTGTTATGATGTTGTGCAAAAGCAATATTAATGAATGGCTGAGTCATATAGGGACAAAGATGGGCATGGAGTCAAACAATGGTCCTTAAAGAAAAACTAGAAAGGATTTGCATATTTCTCTCTCCACAGCATAATATTGAATATTTCCTTTCATTAAAGGCCAGGGTGCAACTCTAAGCTGGAAATCCCTCAGACAGTGAACTATCATTCTGCTATGGCCCAACTCGTAGACTACAACAAATAAGGGTAGATGTGAGGGAATTAACTTAAAAGAACATATTTTATTCAACCAATCTAAAACGATAGTAGACACTTTACAAAACAAAAATTAAAAAAAGAAGACAATGTCACCAAGGGAGTGGATGGAACCAGCCCAGGAGGAGGTTGATCTGTTATACACTATGGAGACAGCGGACAGCTGCCTACGTTTGTCATCAGCACCAATCAATATAAAGCCTGTAACACAAAGCGCATATACAAAATCAAACATAAAAACCCACAAGAGCCCAAGGAGAAGGCCTGGAGCCATCACATCATCAACAGCTGGTGTAACCACATAGGCAAGATTACTTTTAAAAAACTTCTGTCAGTCTCTATTGCATGAAACATTCACGAATGTCATTTAAAACGCTTGTCTGCAAATAGAAGCCTTATGTAAATCTTGTTTAGAGTTGCCGATTTCCCTGGGCTCAAGGGCATCTGAAATGGATGACCACACAGTGGAGACCTGTGGTGAGAGAAAAATCTGTGATCCATTGGAAGAAATGGATGCCTTGTGCTCCAGACTAAAGATGAAAGGACATCCAGACTGTTATCAGCCAAAAGTCAGGCTTTTTGATGGTTGGGTTGTATCAGGCGGCATTATTGCAGAAAAGTACAAGTTACAATGCAAGACAATATCTTTTCCAGGGACATCCAGGAATTCTTAAAAAATGGACAATGCAAACCTTGGGGCATTGGGGCAAGCACTGACCCATAGTTTCTCGGGCTTGCAGTGCCCTGGGTCCGGCACTCGACTCACACTTGGCTGGCTGGTGCCCAGCAGGGCCGACATATTATCATCCCCAGCCCCCTGCGGCATGCTCCATGTTTGTGGGGGCTCCAGCTGGGGCCTTTCTCCACCCTCCTCTGATTGCCTATTATCCACAAGTTTCATTCTATCAGGCTCCCCCTTTGTAAAGCATATTTGTTGGCAGCATCATTCTGCTTGCCATGATGCTGGACGGGACAAGTTATGAAAAAAGGGACAATACAAAACATTTTATGCACACAATATAGAGGCTTGCCTGCAGTCTTCACCTGTTCTCACAAAAGACTGTGTGGAGAATTGAGAACATAAAATTGCAAAGACAATTTCCAGGAAAAATGGAAAAATAAAACCCCTGACACATAAAGTTTCTATTCTCAATATCAGAGTGTCTTTTAAATAGCAACAGGAAATGCTTTGTTGTTTTACCTTTTAAGATGTGATGTAGGCCTGAAATGCAACTATGGCTTTATTACTTCCGCCAAGGCATCTGCCTGCCTGCTTGCCTGCCTGCCTGCCTGCCTGCCTGCCTGCCTGCCTGCCTGCCTGCCTGCCTGCCTGCCTGCCTGCCTGCCTGCC
>JBBBVU010000006.1:23233893-23250032 GCA_037177055.1 Atherinosoma microstoma | reverse complement strand
CCTGCCTGCCTGCCTGCCTGCCTGCCTGCCTGCCTGCCTGCCTGCCTGCCTGCCTGCCTGCCTGCCTGCCTGCCTGCAACATAGCTCAAAAAGTAATGGACTGATTTTGACTAAATTTTCAGGAAATCTCCTAAATAGTATAAGGAACACCTGATTCCATTTTGGAGATGATCCAGATCACCATCTGGATCGAGGATTTTTTCTTTTAAATGATTCTTTGCTATGGGGTGATGGAAATCATTTTGCCATTACAGCTTCCAACTCAACAGATAATGCCCAGAATCATCAGCAAAAAATAAATAAATTACAAAATGACATCATGGTAGATGTTATAATCTGACACTGTTTGACCCAGATCCTGTTGATATTCCGGATTTGATGATGCAGGATGTTCAAAATTTATGAGGTAATGGGTGGGCTGGTGGCCCTTTTGGGTTTGACATTGCTTTTTCCTTAGGTGACTGATCCTATGGCTTGGCGGAGGTCTGCACGCTCTGAGTGGTTTTAGTATTTACAAATGAAATGAAATTGATGAAACAAATAATTTAATATCTTTGGCTCATGTAGTTTGCAACATTTCTGAATATCTTATCTACTGTACATAAGCCAACAATCCTTGAGTGTGTCCATCCATCTATCCATCCATCTGTTGTCCTTACCCACTTATTCCAATACAGGGTCACAAGGACTATCCCAGAAGCTACTAGGCGAGAGGCAGGGTACGCCCTGGACAGGTCACCAGGTCATCCAGTATGTGTGTATGTATATATAAACCCTCTATGTTCATTGCTTCAAAATATATTTTGATGGCCTGATTATACAGTGCTAATTATGGAGCTCATCCTGTAAAAGATATCAGGGCATATACTGCATGTCCAACAGGTAGACCAAATACCCAATATTTACAGGTGTAAATAACTGAGGATTTAGCCAGAATCATTATGTCACTGTCTTGTCAAAAAGAGATTATGGACATGCCAAATGTCAACCCCTTAATCTACAAATGCATATTGTACATGAGCTGACATATGAGAACTGGTCCCCCGACAGTTCTTCTACACAGGTGGTTTCCATTTGTTGCTTTGCCATGTTTAATAGACTTTTTAAACCGCATATGTTTTGACTTAGCACAGCAGGGAAAGCACAGGTGTTACTAATAATGTTAATGGCATAGCTCCATATGAGTGTCCCAGTAAGCCAAGAGTGTCACAGTGAGCCAGTATACATATTGCAGGACAATGAAACAGATGCAGCTCAAAGGGATGGAGTCATCACTGATTTTGTAATATCATTCTGTAACTTTTTTAAATGTTTTGTGATATTTTTTCTTGTTTTAGTTTCATTGTGTGCCTCAGGGTAGGATAAAATGACAGTTTAATCACTTTTATTGAGACATTTTGTTAAACCAAGTAACTTTAAACTAAGTAGCTCTAATCAACCAGAATAACTTGAAGCACATGTTTAAGTCTGAGAGGCTTTTAAGATGCAGGTGAAATATTACGCGTTGTTACTTATTTGTCAGTTAACTATAACTTTCACTCACTTTGAAACTTTGTTTTTTGACAGTTTAGTTTTAGTATTGTTGCTAGGACGACTAAGGAGCTTTCGGACCAGGGGACTTGCTGAGGTTTAGTGGGACAAAGATACTTCCCGGAAGGCTTGTTTTAATGTGCTTTTTCTCTAGTTGCATTTACACCAGCCAGAAATGTCAATGGTGCATGGGCAAGCTTTATTTTCAAGGCATGCAATTTAGAGGGAAAAAGTATCCTTCACCAAGATGGTCAACAGATAAGGAAGCGAGGGCAGGACGTGACATTGTTTTTTGGGTGCAGTAAAAAAAAAAGTCCTTTTTAAAAAAGATATATAATAATTTGTTTAGTTTTTCTCAAAACATTTTTCCTTGACATTATTGTAAAAAAATAAACACTGGGTTAAAGAAATATGATATAAGAAATTTGGAAAACTTGATTAAAAGATGTCTGTTGCAAACAGACATTCAAGCACACTTGCACTATGATGTAGGTCTACAGCACTGAAACTACAGATGTTCAATATTCTATAAAACTTTGGATACTTCATATGCGGCAATATAATCACAATGTTACGTGGAGACTATCATATTATACTAAAATATAAAACCTCACTACTTATTTAGAATGGAGAAAAAAGGCACAAAAGTGAAACATGTCACAGACTGCTTATATTCACCCCACTGTCCTCATTTTATCTTCAGGAATCAGTCAGTAAAACTGGAGAAAGATAATCAAACATTGCTTTGAAAGTTTCGACTGCAAGTAATTGTGGGATAAAATTATATTTGATTCATAAAGTAAGATCCAGAGTATCCGAATCATTGTAGCTAATTTGAACAGTTAGCTGCTACTCAGATACAGCGCCTTGCAGTAGTCTGTTTTGAATTGAAAAAAAAAAAAAGATAATCGGCATGTGCATATGTATCCAGTAGGGGCGGGAGAAAAAATATCGATTCACATAAGTATAGCAAATTTTTTTATTGTTGTTTTAAGATTTTTAAATGTTTTTTGTTCAAAAATTGACTTTTTTTCCTCCCCAGATTTAAATGCTTCATTTTGAGCTGGTTCAAATATATCGCTGCTGAATAAATCTTAAAAACTGACTCACACGGGATATGCATTTTTTTGGTCATCATTTAACTTTTTCACATAGTTTGGTGTTAAAGCAATCTAAAAATATCAAAGAAGCGAATTGCACCCAAAATATTGTAAAAGAATCAAATTAGGAGAAAAGCATATCGTTTCAGCTATGTATCCAACCCCTTTGTTATGAAGCCCCCTTAAAGTTTTGATGCAAGCCATTGCCGTACACTCCAAAGAGCTGTGCTTCATGGAAGAGTGGCCAGAAGAAAGCCATTACTTTCAGCTAAAAATAAGAAGACATGTTTTGAGTTTGCAAAAAGGCATGTGGGGGACTTCCAAAATGTATGGAAGATTAAAATTGATCTTTATGGCCATCAAGGAAAACGCTATGTCTGGCACACACCCAACACATTTCATCACCCCAAGAACGCCATCCCCACAGTGAAACATGGTGGTGGCAGCATCATGCTGTGGTGCAATTTTCAGCAGCAGGGACTGGGGAAACTGGTCCAAGTTGAGTGAATGATAGATGGTGGTAAATACAGCAAAACTCGTACCAGTATGTAAATGACTTCAGATTAGGATGGAGGTTCCCGTTCCATCAGGGCAATGACCTCAAGCATACTGCCACGGCAACACTTGAGGGGTTTAAACATGCATGTGTTGGAATGGCCTAGTCAAAGCCCAGACCTCAATCCAATTGAGAATCTGTGGTCAGACTTAAAGATTACTGTTCACAAACCATCAAACTTGATGGAGCTGGAGCAGTTTTCCTTCTAGGAATGGGCAAATTATTATGCAGGGCACTGTACCTCCAGGTCATTTCACTCACTTTTGGAGGTTCCTCAGCTTGGTAGACTATTTGACTGTAGTCTCAGTGGAACCAGAACAATTAGCTAACAAACAACCCTGCTAGCTAGCGAAGGCTAAATGTTGCTTAGTGCTATTGATAGCCTGGTTGTTTAGGGGATTTTTGTGTGTGTGTATTTGCAGCTATATTTAAGCAAAAAAAAGATCTTTTTCAAGGTGGAAAGTACTTACAAAGCGTTTGGAGCTTAAAATGCCACTAAAAAAAGAGTTGTATGAATTGCAGTCATTACACATCCAGAGGGTACTTCCCCGATAGTTAGAAGAAATATGAAAAACATTCCTGTGGTTTGAAAGCACCTATAATGGCAACAGTGTAAATAGAAGGAAAAGCTATACTAAACTATACCAACAAATGGCACTCCAAACTTCAAGACATGCAAGAAGCTTTTTCTGAGTTATTTGGAAGGAATTATAAAAAACAGAATGAGTTTGATGTTTGTCTCAACAAACATGATGTATAAAAATCAAATGTCTTTACATTCCTCTGCAGTTCTGTTGACACTGACCATCGTCGATAAATTGAAGTCCTAGGTTACTTGGTAATTTTTTTGTGAGAGTTCATGCTACAGTAGCCTACCTGAAACTGAGGTGCACAGTGTGACAAGAATACCATGCATCAGATCAAAGACCATACAAGTGGACAGATGAGTTCCTCGGCTGCTTCCAGGGAGTTTTATTGCAGCTGAAGCTTACTTCAACCCACCAGAGGGAGCAGTTTGCACATGTTGTACCAGACTGACCATCTGTCTTCACAGCTGCACACTGTGTTTATGGTGCTATGGCAACCACCCGATACATCTCACAGAGGAAAAAGAAGAGTCTAGTTCTGAAAGACAGGACTCTTTGTCAGATAGTGAAAATGCTATTATAGCGTTTCAGAAAATAAAAATACTTGAGGAGAGACTCATACAAACATGATGGTACCAAGTAAGGTTGTTTTTATCTGAAATCCCAGTGCCAGCTTTAAATTGAATATGTGGCTTATTAACAGCTTCTTTGGATGGCTTGTTTTAGGGTCTGATGCTTTAGGCTATTACAATACCAGCCATCCTTTGGTAGAGTAAATGCTTTTTTTTTATGTGTGAAATAGATTAGCTGGTAAAAGGTATATAAGTAAACCTTAGATAGTACAAGTAGCTGCTAACTAGTGATTTTATTAAAACAAAAGCTGTTCTCCACATTGGCTATTGAATATATCCATATCCAACACTACTGCACAAATGAATGACAAATATTTTGTTTATACTTTCTTTATTAAATTTTTTTATTTTAATGGCCCTGATAAGACAAAATTAACTTTTTCTTTATATTACACAGTTAAGTGGACTAAAGGGAATAGTCATAACTATGAATCAGTTATGCTTGTAAAATTAATTTTTCTTGTTAAATTCTTTAGAAATAAAATGATTAAATGAATGGTACAACCTGCACACAGTCAAAATCTGCAACATCCTAAAACTGTTGTTATAGTTCCTCAAATGGTGCTTAGTTTAAGTTATGTGTCTCTACAAATCCATTTTATACAGCTTCATTGGCCAAACCATGACAAAAGACAAAGTTGTGCTAGCTGTTTTCTTAACAGGGTTTTATAGTTGGTCATTTCCTGGGAAAAAAACAGGATTTTTTTCATATTTCTGAGGAGCTGATGCTGGTGGGTGATGTCTGCTCAGACACTTGGAGCTTTGTCAGGGTGCCCGCTGCACTTTAGTTTCTATCTTTACAGAAAACACATAAAATATGCAACAGCACCCGGCACATGTAAGTGTGCCATGGAAACTTTAAATAAAGTTTTGTAAGTATTTAAACACTTGTCACAATACACAGAGATCTGCCACCATGTTAGTTGACATGTCAAATAGTGTTTAATATATTACTGAATGATGACAAAAAATGATGCTAATATATTTTCTAAATATTATTTCACTTTTATATTTGTATTTATCTTCTTTTGTTTTGGCAACATTTCTTCAGACATTTGATCTCATGCATGAAACTGCATAGAGTCAACAGAGTATTCAAGAATTTTGGTCTCATCATCAAATGAGCCAAACAGAAGATTTGATTACACTCCATGTTGGAAATGAGCTTGCTGTGAGTTAAAGAACAAAACAAAAGCCCCATGAATATGAACTCAGCTCATTTGTCAGCTTCACAGAATAGCCGACTACTTTCTTTTCTAAAATTTGGAAAAAGCTACAAATCTGGAATATAATGCAAAATTATATTTGATTCTCTTTTTTTTGTATGAAGCATGTGTTTTAATACTGTTAAGGACTATCGATGACTTTTAAAGCAGGCAGTTAGGTTGGCAACATAAAGGCAGGGAGGCGGATGAAAGCCAAAGCTGTTGACATTTTGGACATCAGTGTGAGTGAATGCCTTTTCCATGTATGACACTCACTGTAAGCTCAAAGTATACCATGCCATCAAGAAATATGAGTAAAAGTATAATTTTTATGCAGATTGTTTTTAGGCATGATATATCATTTTACTTGCATTGTGCCTTACACTGAATGTGGAATGGCATTACTCTACTTTACTTATTTGTATGGTTGGCCCTCTTCTCTTTGCCACCCATGAGCTTTTCTCCAAGCAGTAGTAAATACAGTTACAACCTCCATCCCAAACGGATAGCTACACGGTAGCATTCCTTCAGACTAGCTTCTTAATCCCTATCACTCAAGTTCTGACATTTTCCTCTACAGATCAGGGCCAAAACAGGGCTGATAGATCAGGTTTCTGTTTGAATTTAGATGTAGCTATCTTTCTATCTTAGGAGCTGAGGTTGAGTAACTCTGGGGGGATTAGAGTGAGGATGTTTCAAGAATAGTAAGCCACTGCTACAGAACATTATAAAGCAGGTCAAAATCATAAAGAAACCATGGGAAAAAACTTGATATGAAGACACTGGGATGACCCAATTATCATTGTCTTGCTTTGTGTTGTGTTCACAGGGAGTGTCTGAGTCGAAACAGTCTGATGACGAATACATGGGGGGAGCCCCTTGGTTTTCTGGCAAGAAACACAGCACCACGTGCAAACCATACAGCTGCAGGACATTGATGGTCTGTCTGACCCATCAGACACCCCCATCCCTCCTTTTCCAAACTTTTTTTCCCCCTTTTTCCTAAAAGCATTACCTCACTCTACATTGGGCAGGGCTGGAGGTATCACCTGGGGAGTGCATTTGTTTTTGTGTGACCCCTTGGTCATGTGAATGAGGGTTAGAGGAAGAGCGAAAGCAACCACTTCTAAACCATGTCTGTTTAAAAGGGCCGTGTAAACAGCACTGGGCGGAGCACAATAAACTTAATCCTTCTTTCTCTCCTCCTCAGATTTCACTTCTCCATCTATTTGCAAAGCAACAAAAAACTGGGCCATAAAAAGCCCATTAGTCTGTTTACAGATCCCGGAGGATCCGTTTTTTCTCTTTGTGATATAAAACATAAGAAATATCTAAATGAAACCAGACAGATTTGAGGCATCGGTCTATAACAGAGAATAAATGCATGTTCACCCATTCATCTTAGCTCAAATGCCAGCCTAACCATAGCAAAACAACACAAGATGTTTATGTATCAGCAATAAACAACCAAGAGAAATGTGATTACGCTCCTGCCTTAATATGATTCATCAAAATTAGTTTAGTATTAGAAGACTAATCATTTTAGGTGTTTTCTACTGAATACACTTGACTATTGTGATTTCTGCTAATAGTGCACAAGGTATGTGAAAGATAAGAAGGTAAGTTACAAGAAATGTTTCTATTAAAACCATAAATGACAGAGAGGATAACTCAACACATTATGACTGCTGCTGGCCATGTAAACATCCTGGAAGCTGATGCTCTTGAAAGTGGCTGTGTATAACACCAGTCAAACAGCCATGATTTAAATTTCAGTGCTTCCCCAGGCCCACCCAGACAGACCAGAGAAATTAAACAGAGTTGTTTCTCTTAACATCCCTCACTTTGTGTTTATCTGTTTCACAGTCTTACCTAAACTATTGTTTTCTGCATTCAGCTGCTTTAAACCAAAGCTCGTTCTTTTATGCTTGGTGTGTCTGCAGGACCCCAGGTGACCCATTAATCTTACATATGGGCGGCTGGAGCTCAGGAGGAAGAGCTGTTGTCTGCCAACGTTGCATCCCGATGTGCCTATAGGGGTATGAATGTGTATAGAAGCACGTAGTATGTTTCAATATATAAATGCTGTATGAATGTGTGTGTGAATGGGTGGATGTGACATGTAGTGTCAAAGGGCTTTGAGTGGTCATGTGACTAAAAGTACAGTCCATTTACATTGCCTACAAGGTTTATCCCATAAACTCTAATCCACTTTTTATCCCAGTTACCAGAGTAAAGCTTTACTAGGCTTCTAAAAAAAACTGAGTTATTGCCTGGAGCAGCACAGTTGTGTGGTGGTTAACACCATCACCTCATAGCAAGAAGCTTTGTTCTTCTATGTTCTTCATGTGCCTGCCTGGGCTGTCTCTGGGTACAATGGCTTCCACCTACAGTCCAAAAATGTGCATGTTACATTGGTGTTTCTAAACTGGTTACTTTACAATGTTTCCTTGGAGTGTTGTTTGTTTTTCTGTGTTGGTGCTGTGATGGATTGCCTTCATGTCCAGGATGTACCTTGCCTCTTGCCTGATGGCAGCTGGTTTAGACTCAGGCCCCTCGGCAACCCTGCACTGAAATATGCAGACACAGATGGATGGATTAGCTCAACGTTGATCAGGCAAGTATTTCTCCCACCTCACCATGCAACACTTTGTGCACAAAGTGAGGAACCTGCAAAGTTCTCAAAGACTGTGTTTCATTTCTTCCAGCTTTTCATAGATTTTCTCATGTCACTCACTGGTTGGTGAACTGCTGTTTTGATCTGACCATCACTTTGGCATTTTTGGAGCCAGAAGGGACATATTTGATCAAGAGAGTGGAATAAAGAATTCATTCAATTATTTTCTGTACCGCTTAATCCAACTCAGGGTCGCAGGTGGGCTGGAGCCTATCCCAGCAACTATCAGGCAAGAGGCATCATGGACAGGTCACCAGTCCATCGCAGGGCCAACACAGAGAGACAAACAACCATTCACACACATTCACTCCTAGGTAGAATTTAGAGTGACCAATTAACCTACAATGCATCTCTTTGGACAGTGGGAGGAAGCTGGAGTACCCGGTGAGAACCCACACATACACGGGGAGAACATGCAAACTCCACACAGAAAGGCCACTGTTTGGACCCCCTCCCCAGCTGGAATAAAGAATGATTCTTAAAATGTCTTTCAAAGTGAGTGATTATTTTCAAAAGGACCACCAATATCTTAACCACAAGGAGTAAATTAACCTTTCTATCATATTTAACCTTTTTTTTAAATGTATTTTTTGTTTATTATTTTATGGGTGTCTTACCAGAGATAATTTGAAGCCAGCATCCATCAGTGATTTTGAACTTAACAGCATTTCCGCGCTGGTTTAGACACAGTGGTTAAGCATCTTTTATACGGTCTATTATCCGAAGTGCACCTCCACTCCCTCTTATCCTTCCAGCCACTATTGCTAGTTTATAAATCATGCAGTTTTTCTACTATAAGTATAAGCTTGTTACCCCAACATTTTCTGAGGAACATTCAAATTTAAAGGATTCAGTAACTAGAAAAATGCTATTGTCTTCTAATAACCATCCATAAAACTTTTTAGACAAGGTTTTCCTGTGAGAAGAAATATTCACATCACAACTGTATTGGGAAAAAAAGTCCAGGCTTTTGATTTGTGATAGTTGTCCATAGGTAAAAAGTCTGACTGCATTTTGTTGTCTGAGAGGATTGTGAAACACTGGCAACGTGTCCAGTTTTTCATGTCCCCACTGCTTTGGAGAGACTGTCATCATTTGTTCATGGAGGCCAAAACCATGTGTATTTGAGAGGAATATGTGAGTTCTAGTAGTTATGACAACAACTAAACAACTGAGATGGGACTTTAGAGTATATTTTATATTATCATGTGACAAAAAACTCATATTGCAAGTTCAAGTGTCTCTTTGAAATGAAAGTGGAGGCTATTTTTCTTCATGCATTACTTTGGTTCAGTCACATTTATGTTAGAGTGCAACAAGACGGAAGTGAATGTGATCAATAGTTTGACTGTTTTGCCGTAGCGGCACACAAAGCAAGCTCTTCTCTTCTTCAGCTGTTATTCCAGTTTGCACTGTTTTGATGCTGCAGAAAACATGAAATTGTGTGTTGGAAGAGAGGACATCTTGATCGGGAAAATAATTTTTCAAGGTTTTTCTTTGAATGTGTTTGGTAAAGAGAGAATAATAGCGAGATGACAGGGGATGACATGCATCATAGTTGCCTTTCTAGTTTTGAACCTCAGCTGTTTCAGCTCATAGTCGACAACATTAACCCCTTTGGGCACCAGGACACAGCAGAGTGTTGTTTTTCCAAGCAGATTTATGGAATGTTTTCATGTCATAACAATGAGGTCTTCCACCATCACAGCCTGAAATTAAACCAGTCCAGATGATTTCCCAACATCATAAATGTTAGTCTGGCTGAATTTCTAAAGCGCGTCTGTTATCAGAGCCCCCTCCCACAGCTCCACCTACAGCTCTAAATGTTTTTGGTTTCTTGTGCAGGTTCTCGTTATAGCAGCGAGGCATGTGTGCACAAGGGTGATCATGACGTTTGCTGCTATTAGGGCTCAATCCCAAAAACTGTTAGAGAGCTCCCCACCCAAACACAAACACACAACCACCTTCCTCACTTCACCTAAACATGTACGCGAAGGAGAATCACACTTATTCACATACACTCGCACACACGTGGTTTCCGATAAATGGGTCCTCAGAGTGCCTCCGTGTGTTCAGAGGAACTGCCAGGCCTCAACAGCTGATGTTTGGAGAGATTTCTGTTGGTAACAGCCGCAAGTGAAAGCCAGTGAGCTGAGAAAAGTATGACTATTTCTGTTTCAATGATGTGTGTGTGCCCTTCAGATACATTTTGCATGTGTAAACAGTATGTGACTGAGTCTGTAAGAAAAACTTCTTCAAACTTTTTCAATCACAGCTCCCTGCAAAAAATATAGAATTACAACCCTTGTTGGGTGTTCTTTCAGTGATCTTTTTTTTATTCAAATAAAGAAAAGTTTCTCAAGTTCTCTAGATTTGATAAATGAGTCTACAGTTAAAAGAAAGTTCTTGCAGACTTTAATAAGCTGTTGCACCTGGTTGATGGACAGGAAAAATGGGTTTACATCCAGAAGAGCCAAATGTGAACCACTATTAACACCCGGATAGAAGAAAACAAGGTTGCAGTGGGCTGAAGAGAAGCAGTTCAGAGATGAATCACCAATCTATTGGCCAAGGAGATGATGGTGGATGAAACCTAAAAATGATGGCTTGAAGAAAATGAATCTCCACCACCATCGATGAGCTGGCGTTGACGTAAGATAAAGGAGAGGATATGGCAGTCTTCACTTTTGGACACTTTTCTCATTCCTTCAGTCAAAATTTGATTTGGTGGGGATTAAGTTATTTTCTAGGATAAAAAATTATATTGCCACGGTGCATTAAGATGTTTTTTCAGGAAAGATGTCCAAACTCTTCTTTAGAAGACTGTTGGAGCCTGATTGATTTTTAATAAGTGAAATCCATGCCTCAGAGGTTTCAAACTGTCATTAAAAGCAGAAATGCTGAAACAAAGTATTGTGTTTTTAGTCTCTTTGGTTTCATCAGTTCATCATTTTCCTGTATAAGTGATTCCAAAATTTTCTTTTACTTGATGTGTCTTTGTTTAACATAAAACAGCTGAACAAACATATTTTTTGATGTTTTCCCTACTCTTGATATGACAATAATTGGCATTAATTATAACAGTTCTACTAAAATTGTTTTTGATATGTTTAAGTCAGAATGTGAAGTGGTTTAGATAATTCCTGTCATATCTTATTTCTATCACACTATCAAGGAGAACAGCTGGACAACATGATGCTGTTTTGATTAAAACTGTTGCTTCATATAAGTTTCCTGGTTTAAATCTTAGCTGGGGTCGTTCTGTGTGTTTGTTTGATTGTTCTCTCTGTGCCCACCAAGACTTTGGTGCTATAGAAAATACATTTATAAAATGCAATTCATTTCACTCATGCCTGCTCAGGAAAGATGACACGACTGTCAGAAACAGTTAATAACTGTGACTCACTGACTGTCTGGGTCTTCTTGGAGCCCATCATGACAGAATTTATAGCCAACATGTAAACTACACAGGAGAGAAAAGCAGAATTATTGTGTGTCACGTCATCTACCTTGATTAGTGAATAACTTTATTTCTCTTCTGTGAATATATTTGGACAAAGACATTATTCTAAATGAATAGCCAGGATGAAGTTTAACCATAATCATACTGATTCTTCATTCAGTTACCTGTTAAATATGTTTTGAAAGTACCCAGGACTACCAATATGGTTCTATACAACATGCCAGGGAGTCAGTTTGAGAAGAATATTTCCCAAAATGCATTTGAAGAACACAAACAGTATTCTCCAAAGCATTTTTGTAAGATCAACAAGCAATACTTTTAAGTTGTTGAAGTTAATGGGATAATGTAGCCTTGACGCATCCCACTTTTACCGTTTCAGCTGTTTGTTTGTTCTTTTACCCTGTGTCATGTTGGCTTGTTCAGTAGAAATTTAGCAGGTGGTTGGATGGATCTTCACTTTCTCAAGCAAACTGAAAGTTCCACACATGCAGCCATCCGGTGAGCAGGACCCATTTAAACCAGGCAGCTCCCAAAAGGAAGCATGATTATCAGGATACAGCTTAGGAAGCTAATTTATGGATTAGCTGTAAGTTTCCCACATATAGAGGATGTGAAACATACAGAAAAAGTATTGCCAATAGAACAATAGGCTAAGCTTTGGTTCAACCATTTAGCCCACAAACACTCTTCACCTCCTCCTGCGTTCCTCTGGCTGTCTCTCTCAGACACACACACACACACACACTCCAGTGTTGTACCGGCTGTGAAAATGTTTGTATCTGCTGTAATCTGCTGTTTAGTCTTGAATAACACCCAAGCTGGCTAGCAGTCCTAAACCTTAAGTGTGTCACCTTCTGCAGGGAAAGCTTTGCCCCTGGACAGCTACACTGAGAACATTTGTGCCATGAAAAGAAAAGAAAAAAAGAAGATATGTAGTGGTTATGTCATTTCCTCTGTTGTGCTGTAGGCGTTGATTTCCCTTGTAAAAAGAGAGAGAAAAAAAGAACATCTTGAAGTCTTGAAGCGATTTCTGGGAAAAGTATTTTACCTGGTGCAGTTTCTCATGTTATCAAAATGAAATAGATGTAATGATGATTTATTTTAAGTCTTCACAAAGGTTTCTCTCAAATTTTAGTCCATCAAGAGACTGTGTTGGTAGGAGACCTATTTTGAATAAATGTAGCTTAATGAACTAAATCGAATTAGTACAATCCGAAGTTCAAAGTTAATATGGGACATACAGTTTGCTTAAAATAGTTTCTCACAAGAAACAGTAGAATTTTAACAGACAGTAAAGTTCCCATAGGAAATACTTTGTCCTGTTGTTGTACAACCAGGTAAGAATTACAGCATTTGGAAGCTGGTATGAGAGAGTGCAGGGGTGAGTTTCCCAAACAGATTTAGTGCCTTGATCTGCTTTAGCCTATTGTTTATGGAGGACAGAGGGTTTGTAATGTCACTAAGCTTTTGGGAAAGTCACCTAATACGGCGTCACTTACGAATGAAATGATTTGCTGCATCAGTGGGGGAAAAAAAGAGAAAAATATCCAACCGACCCTAAAATTATATTTTGATTCCAGTTTGAAGATAGACTTCTAAAATTCTTTGATTTGTTTATAATACTATCATCTCTATTTTCATATGTTAAATTGAGAATCCGTATTTTCACGTGAAGAGCATTTGTAACTTGATAACCTGTCTTTTTTACCTTCATATATATTTAAAGCATTTACTAATTTGATTTTATTGATTTATCTTTTTATTGAATAATTATATTGAGGCACAGAGTAAAATAGTTTGAGTCCTTTAAACTTCTTTTGTCTCTTCCTCTTTCCTCTCTTCCCAGCTCTTTTCAGGTGCTCTACTGAGAAAATGTCTTTAATCTCAGTCTGAATATCAATTCAGATGCTGGATTTAAAACAGAAAAAAAAAGCTAATTATCAAAGGAGGAAACGCCTAACATTATAGTTGCCATAATTCAGAGAGAGCTCATCAACTGCAATCTTGGATGAAAAAGTATTTCTTGCTAGGCTGTGTTTGAGTTGTTAGAAGTCAAGAGAAATAGATTGGCTCGAAAGGCTCTTTTATTGATGTTATAGGAAAAAGCATGATGCTGACTTCTATGTCAGTGGTTTCCTGATCCAAATTGAATGTACTGATAGGAACACTCTTATATGCTGCACGAACACATTTGTCTAAGAGAAAAAGTATGTTAATAACGTCCCATAAAACCCTCAATCTAAGTTTCTGTGCAGTGACATTGATTTGAGATTAATATTGAAACTAATGTTTCACTATGTTCCATTTTTAAAACATTTAATTTTGAAAGAGAAGAGAAACATTAGGCTTGATCATTGACTGCAACAAAAAAGACAAATATAGTCGCTGTGTCTGAGAAATAAAGCCATGAACTTGTTTTCTTTCGAATGCTCAGCAGGGGAGGACTCCTGTTGTTGCAAAGACAGGCCCAGTAATGCACAGAGATGAAAGTAAACCATAATTCTCCCTTGATTTATTATCTCATAGAACATTTTACTATTGAGTTTATAGTGGCAATTTGTAGGTTGAAGTCTTCTTGTAAATTATAGTCCTAATTTGAGTAAAATAAGCAAAAAAGAAGTGTTTCCTTGTGACTGACATTGGCTTCTTTACAGGCATGCATAATGTTCAATTGCATCCACTCCTCATAAGTTTTATCTGGGTTTAAAAAAACAACAATATGGCGATGATCAAAATTCAGTAGTTTTTCAAACCAGTGGGTTACATTATGGTGGCTGTGCCATCTTTTCCATGCAGTCTGTGTTTTAGACAAATGATGCGTACCAAGTCTTCCAATCAATGTGACCATATACAATCACCGGCTACTTGTTAACACAAATAGACAGTCAGTAAATGTTGCATTGTTGTTGTGGCCAGACGGGCTGGTCTGAGTATTTTAGAAACTGCTGATCTACTGCGATTTTCAGACACAACCATCTCTAGGGTTTACAGAGACTGGTTCAAAAAAGAGGAAATATCCAATGAGCAGCAGTTGTCTGGATGAAAATGCCTTGTTGATGTCAGAGGTCACTCAGGTCAGGAGAATGGGCAGACTGGTTCAACATATTAAAATGGCAACAATCACTGGTTACAACTGGTATACAGAACACCATCTCTGAATATCCAACACGTCCAACCTGGAGGCAGATGGGCTACAGCAGCAGAGCACCACACTGGGTGCCACTCCTGTCAGCAAAGAACAGGAAACTGAAGCACAGGCTCACAAAAATTGGACAACAGAAGATTGGAAAAATGTTCTCTGGTCTGATGAGTCTCTATTCCAGCTGTGACATTTAGATGGCAGGTACAGAATTTGGTATAAACATCTTCATTATGCACTGAACAACTATCATTATGTACTTAGGACTTTTAGCATCACGTTGATGAACTGATCACCTCTTAACTAGCTCACAGTGTGCTGATTAAAGACTTGAGCTATTTCAAAAACTCTGAAAAGCTCCATGCAGATAAATTTATATATCATTTCATTCGTCTGTGTCATTGCTTTATCGGTCTGAAACTGGCTTATAAGATATAACAACGATACCACTATTACATTCTGATCTGTAACATGTAATATCTGCTGTCTCTCTGCAGTTAAAATGAATAAATGTTCACATCTTGGGAGTCATCACTCCCAATTTTCGTATGAAGTCATACAGCACACAGAAAGATGAAATCACATTTCTTTATGTCTGAAATGTTAAAGATCACTTCATTATTCAACAACATATTGCTCACTGAATGAGGCTGTATTAAAAAAACTGATCAGTTGAGGAGACCAAATATAATTGATAGTGTGTAATTTTCCTCTTTCCTGCACTTTTGCACACATGTGAATGTAAAGTAAAAATTCCAGCCAGTCTCTCCAGAATAGACGGCTGTGGGAATGAGGCAGGTCCTCAGAGGAGCCATCACAGAGAACAGGCACACAGATCTTCCCTGGCAGGCTCTGTCTCAGTGGTTTTGATGCAGCAAGATTATCTTTCATGAAATGAATTCAGAGCTTTAAGTCTACCTAACATGATTTTTTTTTTCCTTTGCTGGCCTCATTTAGCAGCAACTCTGGTGGCCACATGTCCTGGGAAATGTAGAAAACTGTCTGAGGGGAAGATGAAGGTAGCAGGAATTATTAAAAAGCCTTTCAAGGGCCAGTTGTTTGACATATCAGGGATCAAGACTGACTGACTGAATGAATGAATGAACGAATGAATGAATGAATGAATGAACGGATGGATGAATGAATGAACGAATGAATGAATGAATGAATGACTGAATGAATGAATGAACGAATGAACGAATGAACGAATGAATGAATGAATGAATGAATGAATGAATGAATGAATGAAT
>JBBBVU010000006.1:23202401-23233268 GCA_037177055.1 Atherinosoma microstoma | reverse complement strand
AATGAACGAACGAACGAATGAATGAATGAATGAATGAATGAATGAATGAATGAATGAATGAATGAATGAATGAATGAGAAAGGCTTTGCTATAATTCAGAAATAAATCTGATATATCAAAGGAAATACCTTCCATCTACAAAACACTGTTTCAAGATGGAGATTTTGACCAGTTTTAAAAGGTAAACAAGAGGCTGATCTTCTGCACTTGTTATAAATCAAATTTTTCTGGCTCGGAGAAGCGCTCCATCTGTGAAATAGACAAACAAAGTGAACCAATGTTAGTTTGAGGAACACTGCAGCAAAAGGAAATGATGGAACATATATTCCACTTATTGTCATCTGGTGATGAAGAAATCTAGGATACGTCATTAAAATGTCTGGAACTTGAACCCACTGATTTGAATGATCATCTAATAGAATTTCCTCATTAACCTGAATCAGGAACGTTCTGCTCCAGTCCCCGGGAGCTACAGTCCGGCATATTTTAGATGTTTTCCTGCTGCAACACACCTGATTCAAATCAAATGAATCCCTCAAACCTGTTAATAAAATATTAACTTGAGTCAAGTGTGTTGAAGAAGAGAAAGATCTAAAAGCTGCAAGGCGGTGGCCCTGAAGGACTGGAATTGGACATCCCTGATTTAAGTACTTATCAAGATGTTGTTCTAATAACTTTAGTAACCTTGTGAGCGCCTGGCAGAATAGATTAAAATGTTTGCTAGACTCTCTTGTTCCTTTTCTCCCTTGGATTTGAAATATTTTCTCTTGTTTCTGGCTTCTTCCTCATTTCTCTTATACTGATTTTCTCCTTGCATTGCTGTGCGTACAGATTGAGGTATGGAAGAATATATACTTTCCTTCTCCTGTAGAGAGAGAAGAAAACGTTCAGTTCAACGAGGACGAGATGACTGAGAATAGCCTATTCTGATGTAACAAATGTGGGTGGAGCTACCACTGGCGAGCATTTAAAGTGTCTAAGATATACAGACATGCATGCATGCCAGCACAAACACACACACACACAAATATACACACCCAACTGGACACTTTGAGTCCTTCAGGAACCAGGAAGTCCCCTTTTCGTGAAACATCTGGAGCACATCGCTGAATCCCAGGTTCCCTTGGCAACACTAAATCATTAGCCAGCTAACCGCCTGCCCTGAGATACAACATGCTGCTGGACATATTTATCTGGCCCTCTATAGGTCAGTATTTATGAGTGGGATACATGTAAGATGTGTATTTAGGTGCAAAATCTATCTTTAATTTATTTTATTTTTAATCTAAGCAATGAATTGCAAATCCAGTTGCTTGTGTGCTTTTGAAGACTGGCCATTACATTCTGAGATAATCTTTTTTTCATTGTTTCGGGGGCTTCTGTGTTGTAGCCAGGGAAGTAATTATTAGTTATATTGTTGTTCTTGCAGTCAATGGTTTCCAAACACCCTTTTAAGGAAGCAAATGTGAGTTTCCACAAGTCTCCTGTGAGCAGTAGCAAGCCAAACGAGGCATGTCAGATGTTGGGAACATGGGAGCATCAAGTCTGAGGTCATTTCCCTGTAGTCTGACACCAGCCATCCCCTCTTAACCTCCCAGAGGAGAGGAGTTTATCCCTTCCCTCTTTTGACTCCCCTAGTGCTCTCCACTTCTCCTTTTTTTATTGACTTTTTAATTACATTTACAAAAACTTTATGAACCAGTTTCCAATTCAAAAAATGATTTGCAGAAAAGATATCAGTGAAAAAGATATTAACATTTTAACCATCTTTCTCGTAGTTACAAGCTCCTGACTCATTTCCATTAGTCCTGTCCAAAGGGGAGTCAAAAATGACATGAGGAAAAGGACTTTTAGTATAAGTACTTACACGTAATTATAATTTTTTCAGCAAATTTTTGGAACAAGACTTTATATTTAAAAGACTTTATGATTGTTAACTAATCATTATAATTAACTATTATATTTGTTATTATTAGATTAGAAATAATGATAATGATAATAAATAAGCGAAAAATGAAGAGTTACATCTGCAGTCACAGTCACAGTCCATCCTTGGACTGATCTGCATCTTCCCAGTAAACTGCTAACAGTTGTTTAGTCATCATACATCCTGTTATTAGAATTTGGACAAAGCTCTATCAGCAGGTATAAAACTGGATCAAAATAAAGAGTACAGCCAAAATTTTACCCAAAGATTGAATAACATTTTGACAAAAAATGTTTTATATTTTCCTATATGACCAAATCATATGGTACCTAATCTAGAATGCATTGCCAACACATATCCAAATCATTTACTGTACAACTGAACAGGGTGAAAATGTCTTCTGCGAATAAAATCAGTTTATCATTCTGTTATTCACTGATTTAGATGTTTTTTTTCACATAGTAGTTTAACAATCTAGCCTTTAAAACTGTGAGAAGATCATGTTATCTCCGGGAACTGTTTCATACCAGTAGCACCATGGCACGAGACAGGAGCCACAACCAGTAAGAATAAAACTTTGTTATCCATGACAATGTATTTTCAACTCCTGACTCTAACAGTTGGGAGATGGGAGTAAATATGTAATGGTAGAGACAGAAAAGCAAATGGACAGAGTAAAATCTTGTGAAGGATTGGATTTAAACCACCAATCTCTCACATAAAGGTCAGGGAGTTGATTCCATCCATCAGAAGCTGAACTAGACTTTTATTGCTGGGGTAGCCAGAGGGTGGGCAAGACATTATCATGGGAGATAAATGCTAAAGAAGGCAACTATCATGTTCCCCTCTCTTACACACACTCACATACACTGCTGTGATAACTGTGGTCACATTAGACAGCCACAAGAAATAAAACATCTTTACATCAAAAACCTGGATCACCTAGTGGAAATATTTGTAACAAGTTCAAAAAGGTTCATGGAAAGGTAGATAATATGGGACTACCAACTCGCCTTTCGGGGACTGCAGTATGCAGCACTTGATGAGGCAGAAGGGGCTTCTCCCCTTAGCAGTTCTGGCTTACTATCTGGTGGTGGCAGTTAGACTGGTCAACCCCTGGACAGTCCACTGTGGTGCGACGTGAAGGCGGTGGATGGAACAGGACATGATGTCCCAGAGGTGCTGGATTGGATTCAGGTTGGTGAACGGGCAGGCCAGTCCATAGCATCAATTCCTTCATCATGCAGGAACTGCTGACACACTTCAGCCACATGAGGCCGAATATTGTCCTGCACCAGAAGGAACCCAGGTCCCATTGCATCAGCATCTCATCCCGGTACCTAATGATATTCAGGGGACCTCTGGCTGGCACATGGAGGTCTGTATAGCCTCAAAGGATATGCCTCCCCAAACCATCACTGACTCATTGCCAAACTGGTCATGCTGGAGGATGTTGCAGGCAGCAGAATGTTCTCCACGGTGTCTCCAGACTCACGTCTCTCACATGTGCTCAGTGTAAACCTGCTCTCAACCGTGAAGAGCACAGGGTGCAGATGGCGAATCTGCTAATCCTGGTGTTCTTGGCAAATGCCAATCGGGCTGCACAGGCTGTGAGCACAGGCCGCACTTGTAGATGTCGGGCCCTCATACCACCCTCATGGAGTCTGTTTCTGACTGTTTGAGCAGAAACATGCACATTAGTGGCCTGCTGGATACATTTATTTACATTTTCATGCCATAGCTTACTTTAAATTCAACAACCAGTCTAGCTTAGTCAGTGCTAAGTAACATAGATACTGAATCACTCTTTGAGCATGATTAGCCTGTAGTTTATTCTCAGTTTGATTAACTGAGTTGATGTGTAGTCACTTAATACACTCAATGGAAACTAAATATGACATGGTTTCTCAATTCTTAAAACTAATCTAGTGCTTCCATAACTAGATTAGCACTGCTATGTAGCTTCATGCTAACATTAGGTTAATAGCCTTTCATAACAGTAGTTTTTATTCCAACAAGCTTTTAGTTAAACTTGGGCTCTTATGACTGATTTTGTATTTTATACTTCTATTTTATGCATTTTATTTTGTGTATTTTATTTGGTTGTGAATTGTATTGACTGCTTTCTCTGTGAAGCACTTTGTGACGACTGTCTTTGCCAGGAAGAAACAACTAGCCATGAAGGTAACAAAATCAATCTGTCTTTTTAATTCGAGTTAAAGTGTAAAACCAAGTCCTGTTTTTGGAGGGTGTTATGTACATGGGGAAAAAACTGGGGGTAGGAACCTCTGGACATTGCTCATGGTTGCATGACACACCTTGGAAACATTTCTGGAATGAGGGCATTTGCAAACTTCATGTGCCAGCTGTTTTCCTTCTTGCAACTTTTATGCCATGCTGAATTAGCAACCTGTTCATTTAATGTGAAGACATGAGTAAGTAGTGTAAATCTAATTATATCTCAGTTCTTTATATAATACCCAGCTGTTGTGTGGAAAGTAAATTGAATTAATTTACGAAAAATTGGATGATTCTAATGAGAGGCACTATCGCCTATTTCACACCAGCAGTGGTGAAAAGCATCCTGGGAAATATGTAGCACAATAGATGCTGTATGTAGAAGTACTCAGCAGAACCAAATCTACAACACCTTGAGAGAAAAACATCTGTAGCTCTCTGATCTTGTTCCGAAATGTGTACAAATACCACAATCCATCTGAATCCTGTTGAATCTTGAAATGCTTTGCATACACACAGCATAGCTGAGCTGCATCCTTTGAACCGCCCTGCTTTGAAATCTTCAATTTTTATCTTTGTCTGGTTGCTGCTCGGCCTCTTTTTGGAGTTTATACATTCATCTTCCAGCTGATCCTTGTGACTTCTGTTTGAGTAGCCAATAAAACTGACTGTCTAACAGAAAAATTTGATTTCGTGAGATGAAAAAGCATCTGATCTTAAGTGAAAAGGATGGTAAGAGGGCAAAGAGCTCCATGGAAAATTGTGCCTGTTCAAATGAGAACCGGGAGAGAGAAAAGAATGTAACATAGTGGATCTGTCTGCATCCTTGATTTCTGTATGTGGAAAATGGTTTATAAGTAACACATATGCTTTAATGCATTTTAATATCAGTGTAGAGGACATCCCCAGAAACTGTTGCATAAAAATGATCCCCCTGTGCAAAAAACCCCCAAAAAACCTCAAATGCCCCAAGAGTAAGTTCTTCAGGTCATAAAAAGTTGGTTGTTAATACAACTCATAGGAGAGTCCTCTTAACTAAAGCACCCATAAAGGTGAAAGAATACTTACTCATTTTTTGAATGTGACTCATAAGAGCATTTTCAAATTTAACAAAATACGGTTATGAATTTACTCTAAGAAGCCACAAACTGCTCATGTGTTAGGAAAAGCAGAGGGCTAGAGGGCACTTTTCCTCAGGGTTGCCAACTCTCACACATGTGGCATGACACACCTACTTTTAGTCTCCATCTCACTTTCGCACTCTGTCCAATAAGAAAAGGGGTTTTGTTCCAAGGAAAATAAACTGTGATTGGCTTCCTGTCAGGTTGTGCTCTCCATGTTTTATCACTGAATAAAGGTGGAAATCCATCCATCTATCCATTAGTTCCAATGCAGGGGGCTGGAGATGATCCTAGATGCTTAGACAGCTCCGCCACACCAAATCACCTTCGCTTAGCTTTTCATTTCATTCATATAAATTCATTCTCCTTTTCAGATTTTGTTGGACTTTGAATGTGCCCCGTCATTATTGGCATTGGCAATCATGGTTTAACACAGTTTTGATTGTTGTAAGACTATTTAGTTTTCATGACACTCAAAATGCATCATCACAGAATGATAATTTATTTTCCCACTTACTGACCATGTGGTTTCTTATCTGTCCAAATGTGTTTACATTACATCCTCATGAGTTTGGAATGTCTGAAAATTGGGAAAATATAATTACAGTAAATAGAAACTGTATTGCACAAAGTTAAAGTTGATTCTTAATCATATGACACATTGTAATAAAACAGAAGCCTTAACACATTCTTCCCTCATGGTTGTCACAGCAGCAGCGTTATTGTGTATGCTTTCATGTGCTGGTAAATCTGTTCATCTCCCAGCCTTTACTCCTTCAGTGTCAGCCAACATCCTGTGATTTTAAACTACTCATTAAGCTTGTTCTTGCCACAGTGTCCTCTGTCTATTTTTGTTTTATTTTATTTTAAATTATATTTCATTCCATTTTTTAATTTAATTGTTTTATTTATTTTGGATTGATTTTAATTATATTTTATTTCATTTTTACTTTATTTTGTTTCATAATTTGAATATTTTATTTAATTTGTGTTAACTTTAACTATATTTTAATTCATTATTTACTTTTTTGTGACAGACATCCACTTGCTTGTAAGTCACAAACTGCCTTTCTAATAGGTTATTTTTATTTTTTGAAATAAAAGAATATGTTAATTCTCACTCTCTCAAAATGGAGTGTAGTAGAATACAAAGCTGTAACACTCCTGAAACCTTAGCACTTGTGGTTAAGCAAAAACAGATTGAATACATTGAAACAATGAAGAAATATGTGACTTAATTAAATCAATTTGCCTGGATTTTTTTTAAATAACTCATTCAGAGCTGAGTCAATCTTTCAAACATCACAGATGTGGTTAAAAGAAATTTCAGTGCATTTGTCTAAAAATTATTTAGAAAGTGAAATTTCACAATAAATCTCATCATGGTACATCGTCTGTTTCTCATTGGTCTGGTTCAGTTTCTGGAACATGATCCTGAGAGACCATGCGGGCCGTGAGAGCCAGGGATGTGGCGGTGCCCCCAGAAATGCATGAAACAAAGCAGAATATTTCTCTCTGCTTTCTGATTGCTGTCTGCTATCAAGATGTGCGTGCCCCATGCTTCTCTTCATCTTTGGGCTTTCCCAGCACTCCAAACATCATACTTCTGCAACAATTGTTTGACTGTTTATCTCAGTGGGGATTTTGGTGTTCAAACACATAAAACCATGCCTCCCTCATTACTCATTAGCATCACATGAAGCACAAGAGAAATGCTGCATTGTTCAATAGTTTTAGATGTTGGGCCAACCATGCAGATTTCCATGCATTTACTCTTTATTTGCTTTTTTGGGGGTTTCATATACTTACAAATATTTTCTGTTTTCCTTCATTCATTACTGCTTAGGACTCCATAAAGGATTTTTTTTTTAATTCACTTTGCTTTATTAAATCACAATGTGTCCAGTTCACACAGTGGGAACTACGTAGCTGATAATTTTATGGCAGGAAAGACAGGTTGCAGAAATATTTTCAGTGATTACATTAACACATTCTTGTACAGCAAACATGTACACAACTTAACTCAATATGATTGCCATCTTAAGTCTTATTGTTTATTGACACAGATAGGATAAACAGACGTGTCCTAAGCTGAATAATAAGCCATAAAATTACTCTCTTTTTTTTCCATATTGTAATGTCTTTGTCAAATTGTGTCCTTAAGTTTTTCATAATTAGTGACCATACAATTGTAACACTGATATTTATAGAGTAGAGGGTTGTATATTTGCTTAGTGCTACGTGATCATAATCTTTCTGTATAAGTTTGTTCTCAATGACAGAGGTAGGCTGTGTACACGTTAAAATTTCATTATGTTATTTAAAGTCCCACCATGACCACTAATCTCATTTTTACAAGGAAAAAAAAATAAGGATTCCTTTAAATATACACTTATGAACACATACATGCACATGACCATAATATGAACCCTCAGCCTTTAATTGCCAACTCCTCTGCTGGAATGAAGGAATCTTGAGAATCAAACCTTAGTTGGAAATCTCTCTTTGTCTCTTTCTGCATATGGAGTCATTTTTTTCAGGTTGGGCATTGGGGGAATAAATGTGACACATTTTGACCCACATCTGGGGCTGGTTACAACAGCTTCTTTTAATTGTATTCCTGACATTGTTGTTAGTAATGTGTGTGTTTACTTACTGTATAATGATGGGTACAGTAAGCCCTCCATACACTCAAGGGAATTCTGTTAAGGTGAGACTTGTGGCTCCGTGGCAATTAAAGCTATGAGTAATTTCCTATCAGGACTGATGGAGTAAAGACATTGGAACCTGCAACAAAGCATGCTTTACATCACGAAATTGCACGTTAAAATCAAGAGTTAGCTAAAACCTGGGTGGCCTGTTATTTCGCTGTGGGGCAGCAGACGTCTGGACTCCACCAATGTCACCCATTAAAAACCCATTTTGAAATTCCAGTTACCAAAGATGAACTGAATACAATCAAATATTCAAAAACCTAAATATCTGGATTCCATTTTAGCATTTTTACAAAGACGTTCAGAGAGTAAGACTTCAAATGAAGCGTGACACGCTAAAGGAATGATTATTCGCTATCATCAAGAACCGACTCCTGTCGAAGGCATGAGAACACATGGGAGTTTTTAAAACAATTAACCCTGCTAAATGAGGCTCATTATGTGGTTACAGAGTTCAGAAGAGAGGAAGAGGAAGAGAAAGGTAAGATGGAGTTGGATGGAGATGGAGAGACTGGTAGGAAAAGGGGGGGAGAAGCTGTGTGCTGAAAGACACGGGTGAGAAAAAGGAGCCAAAACAGGGTTCATATTGCAGGGGGAGCTGGAGTGTTTGAGACTGGAGTAGGAAGTCAGGGCTCTTCTTTAGTAGTTTTTGTGAATTAAAGTACCTTTAACCCCTGGACATGGAGAGAAAACCCATGGGGCAGGGGTGTCTGGGACACATCACACTGAGAAAAACACCCCACCCTGTCATGAGGATTTGCCCAGACCCCCTTGACCCCGAGGCTGGTTATCGCACACTGATCTCAAATCCACTGAGAAAATCATGCTTTGAAAGATGCTAAACAGATGAGGGCTTGACAAGTGAAAATTATGAACCAATGTTTATCACTAAAGAAAACAAGAAACCAGGAAGCAGTTTTTGGAGGGATTAGTTATTCCCATCAGCTCCCCGAAGACCCTTTCTCATAGCCTGATACAACATCATCTCTCTTTCCTCTTTTTATTAATTGCTTATAATCTGTTATTTCATGTTTAAAAGATGTGAATATCTTTAATGTAAAGTATTTAAACCCTTTGGTCAAACTAATTGAGTGAGAATGCAACCTGATTAAGATGCAACCTTAGACGCATCGTAACTGATGTATCCAATATTGCGGTCGGCTTGCCCTCCAATTTAAAATCCTTTTGTTTAAGCTCTGTTGTAAAAAGCAGAGGGCTGTTTATGCATCTTTTCAATGGATCACCTCTAATCTAACTCCCCTGAGATGCCTTTACGGTGTCTCTAGCCTAAAATTTTCCATGAGTCTACAGTATAATTTATAGCAACTGCTCTGCTCGTGTTGGCTGCAGTAGGCTATTTAGACTACATGCTCCTGCAATATTATGCTAGACGCTATTTTAACCTAGCACTGGGAATGTAGTTGCAAATTCACCAATTTACACTATCATGGAGCTTATGTTTTATATACTTTCATTATAGACTTATATTATTGTTTAAAAAGCACATTAACAATCACAAGCTGATGTTACTTCGATTTCCATTATATTCTTGTTCACTTCATTTGTCAAATATCATCCCCACACAGTCCCATTCAATGATTCGCAACACTTTTAGTAGTTAATAAGCTAAGTTAAGAGACTTGCCTACAATTAAAAAAGGCTTCTAGCACGCTACTATGACAATACCACGTGTATTTTTGTCTGTTTATTTCTTCTGTTATTGTTTACAAAGAGATTATGCATAATTGTATCGTAACTGATTCTGTCATCTAATCATATGGAAATTGTAAGTATCAGATGCAGCCACTTCATTAATCATCTGCAATATGTGCAACCAAAGAGGAGGATAAAAAAACCCCCATCTTAAATCGATTTGACTTTGAATGCTTCACAAAAAGTACCCAAGATAAACAAAAAGCTTGAGTTCCAAGTTTCAGATACAGAACTGCAACCTCCCAAAGCATGTGTTCCAAATCATACAAAAAGCATTAGACATAGTGTCACCACTGGGGAACTGTGAAGCTAACTGGACTTTATGTCATCCAAGTTGTGCAAAGATCAAAACTTAAGAGTGGAATCGCCTTTACATGTAAAGTCAGTGCTGAAGGGCTCTGTCAGGCTTACATTTGAGGGTAGCATTACTGTTAGGTGAAGGCAGCGTGCTTCCAAAACCATGAAAAACTTAGCAGCCAGCTGAGAGGGACAAGCAGGGTAAATCTTTCTCAGCTGCTGGAGACAGTTTGCCAGGAGGGAGCCATTAGCTAGCTAGCAGCAGCGCTAAGCAGCGCTGTAATGTATTTGGCAGAGTCGGAGCAGTGATGCCGTTGACTGCTGACGCACTGAGAGAAAAGTCTGGCTGCTTCTGCTGATCTGCCCACATGTGCTATTCTCTTCTGTAAGCATGAGAAATACTTCACCAAGGGAAACATAAGATAAGAGAAACTGTGTGGGGGAAACACATTATATATATATATATATATATATGCAAATTCCAGTTAAAATGTTTAGAAATCTATTTTGAGCACAGAGGGGTTTTTTTGTGTGTTTTTTTTAAAAAACCATGAGAAAAAAAGACAAAGCTGAATTTATGTAAGATTTATCCTCGCACTAAAAGATGGATTAAATGTGTCCTCCACATCAGCACTAATATGTTTTAATATGAATTGTTTCCCTTTAAGAATGAGAACAAAATACCCCTTTGGTTGAAGTAATCTTTTCTCCCTGATCCCTGACATTTTTACCCCTGTACCCCAGACCTCTGCACTACCTCTGCTGTCAGCTTCCCCTGATCCCTCTTGACCCTTTGGCGCCACCCTTTAAGAATCTGTGCAAAGGGCAGATCTCCAAGCAGTATTTTAACGGTGCATTTTGAAAGGACAAAAACACAAAAAGACATTATTTGTCACTATTTGTCACATCCCCTTTCTCTCTTTGTGAGCCCCATGTGACCCTACATATCAATCGTCAAACAGCTTGTTTTGTTATGAATTCAAGACAGGCTGAAATAAAAATGTTTGATGTAGATGATGACTGCATTAATTGTTGAAGTGACACTATATATATTTACTCTGCATTTTTTGTTATTACTTTATCATTTTTGTCGCTGCTGGATGAAGTAGGCCTTCCCCCTTTTCTGAGGATAATCATTGTTCATAGAACTCTACTTGAAAGATCTTTAGCTCTCGCCTTGGAGTAGGTTTTTTTTTTTTTCCTGCATTGGGCAACTTCACGAGAAAAAGGAAGAAAGAAAGAAATCAAATCATACAAAGGCAAATGGAACAACGATAAACCCTGGCTTTATTGTGTCCACCAGAAAAAAAAAAACCTTTAAAGGAATGTAGTCCTTCGGGGAGATCCTCCACAGTCCCCAATGAGCCCTTTTGAAATGTTTGGTCTGAAAGTGCTTTTGTTTGCTGTGTGTGCTTGCGTGGGTGTGTGTCTGCATGCTGATGGTTAGTAGGAACACATGCAGCCCAGAAAAGACAGAAATCAAACGACAGCTAATTGACTTGTATCAAGATATTGTAAAAGTTGTAAACCTCACATGAAGATCTGACAACAAGCAGTTTTGTTTAAAGGCATCACAAGAGTCTGGTGTTTGCTGATGTGTCAGTATGGAAGTACACGTCTGCAACATGGCAGAAAAATACACAACACTTTATTAGGTCCACCTGTTCATTTGTTTCTTAACATAAATAGCTAATCAGCAAATCACATGGATGAAACTCAATAAGAATTATTTTATTGATTTATTCAGATTTTTCAGCAGTAAGGGTTAAAAACAATCAGTCCTGACTCAGTTTAATACTGTTTTGCAGCACGTTCCTGCTCTGCATAACATTCAACATCACAACAACACAGAACAATGCAATCTTTCAGACAAACGGATTTCTGAGAGTAGCTTTTAAAAGGAACTTTGAAGCAACCTCAGTGGTTGCAGTTATAACTATCTAACAGAGAGCGAGCAAATGTCTTTTTAAAAAGTCAAATCCTGCAGTCTACAGTCTGTAGACATGGTCAAGACAACTTGAAGTTCAAACTGAGCATCAGAAGGGAATGAAGGGGATTAAAGTGACGTTGAACGTGGCATGGTAGCTGGTGCCAGACAGGCTGGGCTGAGTATTTCGGAAACTGCTACTACTGGGATTTTCACACACCGTGATCGTTGCCACGGCTGATGAGTCTTGATTTAAGCTGACACATTCAGATGGTAGGGTTAGTGTTTGATGTAGCTTTGAGGGCAGCAATAGCAGGTGGTAGAGCAGGTCATCCAATGACAGGAAGGTTGGCGGTTTGAATCCTGCTCCCCGAGTCAACTGTCGTTGTGTCCTTGGGCAAGACACTTTACCCTCCTTGCCCCCAGTGTTGGCATCACTGATGTACTCAGATGTAAGTTGCTTTGGATAAAAGTGTCTGCTAAATGACTGTAGAAAGTAAAAAGCATGAATCCATCCTGTCATTTATCTACAGTTCAGGCTGGTTGAGTGTATTTTATGTCCCTCCGTACAAATGTGCCCAAATTATCCAGTTACACAGAAAATTGAGAGATGGTGACAAAACAGATTTTTTTTATATTCATGACTTGTAATTGTCTTTTCTTGTTTTCTTTTGTATGGTGTAAGTGCATCTCCTGATTGTATCATGTCTTTGATCAGGTGGGACTCATCAGTTAGTGAGGGAATTTTTATTTTGTTTCGTTATCAGAATATAATATAAACTGTGACATTTTTTATTACCCTAACCAAGTGATTTTTAGCCAACTTAGACCTTTATCAAATTGCAATGGAAGTAAGATTAGAAAGCAGTGGAACAGACAGGGAAGACGATCTAACACAGGTGTGACAGGTGTGAGCGTAAAAAACCACCAACAAACCCCTTCCACCTCCAAATTTGGACTTTCTTGCAGATGCCTCTTGTGATATTTTCACAAAATGACTTTGTTTTTGTAGTTATTTGCTTGTCTACATGTCTAACAAAAGAGGAAGAAAAGAATGAAAAATTATTGTTACATGGCATGATTCAACTGATCAAAGCAAATGCATCAGCAAATTACACAAACCTGATTAAGACTGTGTTCATGGCATGTGTTTAACTGATAAGAACTAAGACATCCTCTGTGAGCAAACAAAGACATTTTTCAAAATCTTACAATTTAAACTTTCTTAAAATGTATTTTTATTGATAATTTTACCACATTCCCAGTGTGGGGAGCAATTTTCAGTGAAAAGTCAAACAAAGTTAAGAGTTAAGAAAAACTGACAAGATTTTGCCTTTGATTCATTTCTGTATCTTTGTTTGAAAAATGAACTTCAGATGAGAAGAATAAAATATTTGTATTGTAAATTAGCAAACCAAGACTATTTTCCTCCATTTTTCATCCCTCTCAATTTATTCATTTGCCAATTTAGCTTTTAGTGATGAAAAATCTTGGAAGTATTTTCTCTTTTTGGTAACGTGGATAAACATTTTGCACTAAACCTCACGCATGTCTTGTTTTTGCAGCCTTACTTTTTCAGCATCTCTTTGCAAGGTTGATATCCACCATCTATGGCATGTGTGTGGGTCTAGTCTGAAAACTAATGACAATGGTTGAGGGAAGCCTCATTTTTGTTGGTGGGTCCTACTGTTCTTTAGTAATTTCACCTCTTTTTAACATTCTCATCCCCTTCTAGACCTTCCCTATACTCTTCAAGCAAGGTCATATTGCTCAGTATATGTCTCTTTCAGGGGTTAGCCACTATATCCTTCCCGACATCATCATACATTAGAAAATGTATTATTCTCCTGGTATGATGAACTAAATATTCAAAATATTTGACTTTGCTCTTACTTTCCATGAAATATGCTTGCTCCTATTGCAGCCAATCACATGAGATATCACTTCAAAGCCCAGGATGCTTTCATTAGAGTACAACAAAATATGAGACGTCATCTCAAAAGAGTAAAAGAAAGTGTATGGAAACCAAATGTCCATCACATAGGACAGCAGTGGGTAAAAAAGCCCATAGGTTAAACACAACGCATGGATAATTGAGGGGAACATAAGGGGAAACACGCATTTTTAACATAAAGCCAATTGGTGGCATGGATGGCTGTGTATAGATTTTTACCTGACTGTTGTGGTGTTTATTACTGCATGTGATCCTCTTGTGTTAGCTGAGAGTGACCTCAATTCAAAGAACAGGGTAGTAATTCTGAGAAATGACATGGTATTTACAAAATACTGAAGGAGTTTGAACGTCCTTGTAACACAGATGTGCAAACAGAAAGAAAGCTGAGTGAAAGAGGAAGCGGAGAGGTGACAGGGATTTGAACTGATTTATACAATTTTACACTGCTTAAATATACCAAAATAAACTGTGCTGTGTTTATAATCATTGAGAAATATCTGTCCAAGTTCAACATGGTTGCTAGCAACAGAAGAGAGGAATGAAGCATAACAGAATTTGAATAAAACTTCTACATTTAATCAGTTTTTTTTTTTTAACAAGAAATGTTCACAGACTCATTCACTCCCTACCTGGGGTCCCTGACCCCCACATGCTGTCCCATAAGAGGACATGGGGTCTATGAGGTTTAGACCATACAGAGCTTGTGTGACTGTTAAAATTAAGGCCATGTCCACACAGCAATTAATTGAGGTGTATCTGCTTAAGTTTTTTTTTCTTCAGTCAGTTCTTCAATCTATCAGTGGTCCACAGACAGATTGAAGAACTGACTGACATTGAAAAGTCATAGTCATAGTGCTTTCATACAGACACAGTTCTGGTTCTGGCTCTGGCGTCTCATAAATGTGGTAATTTTTGGTGAACCAGCCTACGTTTACTACAGTTTAACCAGAACTAAAGTAAGTGGACCATATTATGAGAACGTAAATATAAACATAATGGAAATTTGATCCTGAAAGCTGATGATTAAATTGTCACGCTTCATTATGACTTGTGGTTTCCCAAAAATAAACAATAAGCTACATTTAACTGAAAGAATTTCACAAGATGTCAACAAGAGCTATATATATATGTATGTATATATATATATATATATAATGAATTTATTATGACAATTATGGCATTTTGTTACTGTTACTTGAATATATATATATTTCTTTTTCAAAAAGTGTGTAGGTAGGCAGTTGATTCTCCAAACTGAAAGAACTGGGAGACTTACTTTTTATTAGTACTACATATAATCTTAATTTAAGATGACCTGAATATGTCATTTAAAAGTTTCTATAGACCAGCATAAAAACCTCATTACATGTTAACATACATTGACATTTCTTTCAGGAGTGAAGTTCTAGCTTTTTTCCCACTGAATAACAAATCTTGTTTGATTAAAAACTCCCTGCGTGAAAGCGGTGTCAAATGATCAAGCCATGATTTAAAGAAAGAGAGCTCAAACTTTTACTGAATCAACTAACGAGGGCTCTAGAAACAACAAATAGAAAAAAAGCTTAATAAAAACTCTTGATATGAACAAAGTGAAAGAATAGTTTTTATTTGGCACAACAAAAAGAAAGTGCTTTATTATAATACTGCCCATGATCGCTTTTGTATTAAAAACAAACTTATGGTTCAATTATCCTTACCATTAATTACACTTTCAAATAAAACCAAACCATAAAACTGTAGAAAATGCAACTCAGTTTTTCATTTTTATTTGTGTTTTCTAAACAAGGCACCTTACAACTTCAAAATAAAGAAAAACTGCAGAAAATTACGGTACATTTATGTGTAAGAGTTTTTAAAATGATAATTTGAAGTATTTATTGTACTAAGAACTGAACTTAAAAGCCAAGACTCCATACAGTTTATACTATGCAGAAGCAACTGATGTGAAGTGATTATGTGAAAATAGTTTATTTGACAAAATGTCTTTTTTTGCTTTTGCAGTATTGACATATGAGACCTTAGGTGTTTGACATGTATACCAGAGAACCTCTTACATACAGAATCCTTTAAACCTCAAAAAGCTCTTAAATAAATATGATGCTTTTCTATCCAAGTACAAAGTACAAAAATAATAACTTATCCCAACAAATTGCATTTTTCCGTTGTTATTGCAGACAAAACCCCCCAGCTCTTAATTTCACATTGTTTGGTCAGATGTACAAGTCACTGTCGAAACAGGTTAAAGCACAACAAATACTTTTTTTTTCATAAAAACATAAATGAAAATAAAGAATCTTTGGTAGATAAGAAAAAATAGAATAAAAAATGTCTAGATATAAAAATTCATTGAAGTACAGAGTAAAAATACGTAAACAGCTACAGCAAAGAGCCAACAAGGCAGAAAAAAAATCCAGCTTTGACTCAATAAGGAACTGTGTATAAAAACGGGACCATTTGATTTTCAACATCATAAACAGACCATAAATTACTAGAGACCATCAGAACGTATCAGTCGTCGGACAGCATCCTGACACATTGATGCAACACTTAGAGAACCACTGAGGTATTTCATTTTGATTACGTCAAGCATCGTGCTGACGGACAGGAGAGACATAAAAGTGCGTAAGATTTAAACTTGCGTCTCCTCCTGGTCAATAGCAAACACTGGACCTGTTTCATCCCAAAATGCTGTTTAATTCCATCAAGTGCCCTTATTCACATTCCTATAATCAGGTAGTATTTTTCCCACATCCAATGCACTCGTGTTTTCCTCACACATCTACTCCCTTGCAGGTCTTTAACACACTGCGGAGAAACATACAGATGTATCCGCAGTATTCCTGATATAGTATGTAAAGATTGGAAGAGAGCGAGGGCATAGGGGAAGCAAACCTTACAAAATCTTTGGAATGGAACACATCCACCTTGGTGGTTATCAGTCAACTGGGTAGAAAGCCATACATTAACAATAACGCTGTTCAAAACCATTATTGTTATTCATCAAAAGATTAAAAACTAAAGTAATTGTTTCTGCACAAATAAACTCACAGCAGCAATGGTACGCAATCTCCCGCTTGGGGTCACATGTTCAGCTGGCCACCCAATCAAATAACAACTATATCTCAACCAATCATTGATCAGGTTGGGATTCTTTACTTTGTAAACGTTGAGAAAATACTGCAGTCATGTCATATGGGAATAACTAGCAAAAATCTCTATCTGTCGCCATTTAACGCGGCGTTTCACATTCAACAGTCACACAAGCTGATGAATTCACAAAGCAAAGCCATCATAACAAAGCAGAAGCTTTAAAGAATAGTCAGTTATGTTTTTTTTTTTCTTAATGGGTTTGTGTGATGTATTTATGTGTAGTTCATGTCTTTCCTGCAGTAGACAGGCACAACTCTCAGTTTGAGAAAACTGAAGAAAATCTGACAGAGGAGCAAAGCTAACGGGTACTCAGAACTGAGCCACAGAGAAGTGAATTGTAACCGTCTAAAACAACTCACAACGCAACAAAATTCCTAGTTGTTTCAGCAAACACTATACATTCTCAGTTTTACACACCATCACTTTCGTATCTGACAGTTTACTTTGTCACTCCTTTCTTGCTGCTTGTCATTGTGCGCTTGGTGGCTGCACAATATATCCTGCTTCTGATCAGTTGAGACTCGAAATACCAAATAAAATGCAATAAAAAGGGGTGGAAAAACTAAGCACCTTTTTAAATCTTTGCAAAACTAATACCCAGCAATAAGCTATTCACCATGTCTGACACAACTACTGTGCTCAATTGCGTGGATACATTGCTTGACTACCGTGTATGTAATGATTCAAAGTGTTGTTTGCTTGAGAAAATGGTTGCAAAGTAACTGATGCAAAAGTAACAATGCAAAAATCACTTTATAGGGAGGTTATATAGTGTTTGCTCGAACCACTTTGAGCTAGGTGATGAAACATGAACTCTTCTGTGGCCCTGTTCCAATGAGTTTAGCTTAGCTTAGCTTAGGTTCTACAAACTGAGAACATGTTGACTGCTGTTTACTAAGATATGAATTATTCATGTATACATCACACAAGCCCACTTAAAATATTACTTACAGCAAAAATGAAGAATCCGTGGGGAGTAGTGGAGGATTATTGGTAAATATATCATGAGTCAGCTAACAGAGTACATTCCAAAACTACCACTAATGACAAGTGCTCTCTTATTGTTGGCACCAGGAGCAACGGTGGACTCATCTGATTCTCTTGCCAGTTCTATATGTGGCATTTGCTGTTTTAAAATTCAAACAGAGGAAAAGTGTTTCATAAGCCACTAGGTTACTGTATGTTTATCCTTTCTGTTCTTTCTGCAGCACAGCTCTGCAAGTAGCACTGTTGCTCCATACAGAAAGTTCTTGGCCATCCAAAGCAGGTCCTGTTAATGTATGGATCATTGGATGTCATTTCCCATAAGACAACAAAAGACAGAAAGCAGCTGTTCATTTTTCAAGCCCCCCCCCCCCCACCCAATGCTTTGTAAATTGATTCTGTTGCTGTTCCCAAAACAGATTAAAACACTGAGAAGTTACACCAGTACATTATTCCCAACATGGTAATTCTAAACATGTTGCATAATGAGGAGTATATTTGTTTTAGTAGAACCTTGCATTTCATCCTAACGTTAAAGTGGCCAACCTCATTTATCTATAAGATTCAGAGACTTTGAATTAACTGTGGGCTTCAATAAAACCTAATAAATTGAGCTGATAATGGCCCCTTTTCAACAATGATTGCTACTACTAATGTAATCACCCAAGGTGTGCAGTCATTTGACAGTAAAGACATACAAACAGTCTTTTAAATTCCCTTTAGTGGGAAATATGTTGACACTGCTAAAAATTTTGGGTCTACAAACATTTATGGAAGATACAATGATGCTCTGGAGGTAAAAACAGTGTTACTAGCCAAGTTAAATCCTGATAAAGTAGGCTAAAGATAGTTGCTAATTTCAATTGGTAGCCCAGTGAATATGACAAGGGTAAGAGGTAGCTGATATTACAAAGCCTAGGACTCTTTTTGCCAACTGTGATGATACACATCATCCTGCTATTCTGAGTAACTACATTGGGTAGTTGGCCTACATCAATTTATTTCCAACTTAACCAAAACTATGAATTCCACAGTCACACCCACTGCCCTTTCTTTACCCATTGTGGTTGAACTCAACCAATTTTGCCTCCAGAGCTATTCTGCATCTGAAAAACATTTGTAAACAACACTGTGAAAAAAACCTAAGAAAGTTCAGTGGTGAATGGTGCCTGTTGTCCGAAGGTCATACGTCCAGCACCATGTCATAATGTGTTTCCTTCTTCCTCTTCCCACATTTGTTTATGAGCACGGTATAAAGTGTCAAAAGTATGACCCAGTAACTGGCGTAGACGACCGCCCCGATGATCAGAACAATTTTTTCTGTTTCAGGAAAGGGTTTTTTAGTTTGTTGGATTGCTGTGTATATAATCCCGATGAAGAGGATGGTGAACCAGACTGATATCGGAATCAAACCGATGAAGTTCACCACTACTGTTTTCCTCCCGGAGGTCCCCCAGCCTGACTTGTTGATCGTTGCGATTGCAAACATTTTGGCTGGCAACAGGCTTGACATATACAGTACTGAGTAAAAAGACATAAACACCATGACAATGTTGCCTCTGAGGCAGCTGGCGAACGATGACTTAATCAGTGCTACTGCTTGCACAATGAGTAGAAACAACAAAATATTCCAGAGTCTTCCTTGGTAGAAGAGTTGAATCGCAGTTGCGATGAGGAAAAATGGGAAGAAGCCGGTGATCACAGCTTCATAAGTCATCCATAGATGATGCTTGTGGAACCACATGGAGTTGTAAAGCCACTCTCGGAAATATGATTTACTCCATCGAGTCTGTTGATTGAGCCACCGCAGATATGTAATCGGTGTCTCGGTAAGGCACTTTGACCGTGCAGTGTATTTGGTTGCATACCCGAGGCTGAGAACTCTGTTTGTGAGATGACGGTCATCCCCAAAACTGCAATGGGATCCCATGAAGGTCTGATTGTACCAGTCCTCAAGAAACTCATGCAGCAGGGAGTTTCGGTACATTCCCAACGGCCCGCTGATGCACTGAACACAACCGAAGTAGGACTGGCAAGCCCGCTCAATGTTGAAGGCCATCCAGTACCGGACACTGCTCAAGAAGGAGATCCATGACTCGTATTTATTCAAGATCTGTGGAAAGATTGACCATTTCAATGAAAAGTATCAGGTTTGAAACACAGCCTATAACATGTATATGTTAAGAAAAATACTCAAGTTTCCAAAATGTGACACTTACAGCAAGAAAATGTTGATAATCTTAGTTTTGTAACTCTACCTGCACATCTCCTCCAACGCCTCCCACCATAGGGTCTTCTTCTAAAACCTTCACCATCTCCACAGATGATGCCGGGTCCAGCATGGTGTCAGAGTCACACACCTGAGTAAAACCCAGAGTGAGCGAAGTGAGCTTAAAGGTCACATGTAACTTTGTGCTAGCATACACACAGCATCACAAATGACACATGGATGCTTGATTAAAATGATTATCATGAATTCATAGCACAGAAAAAGTTACAAAATAACTTAACATCTAATAAAACAGAATGAAAACTAACTTCATGGCTGGTATTTAATCTCCTGCAAAGAAGATCAAAGTAACTGCTTTCACTCTTAGTTGCCACCTACTATCTTTTCTCACTCTCCCCATTTTCATCTATAAAAGGTAATTTTCCTGACCAAGAAAATCAGGTGATGAAAACAAACTTGGAGCCAAATCCCCATTAACAAAGGAATCTGCTAAAGGCAGAGTGTGATGATAGTGAAAAGGCATGCAGCTCTGTCCCTCCTATTCCTAAATGTTAGAGGTTACTGGCATGGCTGCTGGCAGTACTGCGGTGTGGTCCTTTGAAATTGCTGTTAAACAAGCAGTTTCTGGCAAGCTGAAGCCAGCTGCAGGTGGCTCACTGCAGACTTACTGAAATCATTCTGATGTTATTACGTTAACGAGGTTTCCGTTACACCTCGCCCATTGATCACAATCTGTTTTGCACATTAAAGAACAAATTAGGCATGATGACAGTAATGACACTGGATCACTATTCTTAAATATGTCACAAAGTTTGGGCTAATGGGTATTATATGGAACAACAGATCTTAAAATGCGCAGTTTCACACACAAAATCATTACTGGAAAGTTGATTTTATTCTACTAGGATATTCAGCTAGGACAAGAAGATTTCAAGAAAAAGTGTGACATCATGTCTAGCCTTGGCCACGTCATGTGACTACTCCACCCTACAGAGTTTTTAGTTTTATTATTTAGATGAGCTCAATTTCGATAGAAACTGTACAAAAATATAAACCCATAACACAAGCAGAGTCAGCAAAATGAGCTGCGCAGTGAAATCTACCTAAAGGTTGTGTTGGTAGTTATTATGAGCCATTAAACATGTAAAATTAAGGCTTTTCTGAATTTATCACCAATTATTTCTATGACCCTAAATATTGCCATACTATATATCTCCATAACAGTCCATATATATCAGTAATCACTGCCTGCTGGATATAAATGGGTCTGGGTCTTAAGCTTGTGAAGAAATACTAACTACTTGGCACAGCATTTAATGTTTCTAACCACTGTTTATTTTCGGAGCCACACCAACACAATGTCGGCTGTGTATGCCAGGCAAGCTCACTATGGGAAAGGTTTTACCCCCAAGATATACAGAGCTTTTAGGATTGCAGAAAGTTTAATTGGTATTATTCAGAAGAAACATCCATTTTCAGTGTACCCACTTTATTCTCCTCAGGGTTTGTGGGATGGGGGGGAAGTATCCCAGCTGTTACCAGGTGAGAGGCAGTGTACATCGTGGACAAGTCATCTCAATGTCAGCTAGTTCTGTCATGAACGCACACCTTTATTTGACCCAGTTTTGGACTTTAATTCCAAAAACCACTCATGTAGGTGATGTAAGACTCAGCTCTGTGAAACGGATCTGTTATTACACTTAGACATCAGCTACTGCTGCCCTTCTTCACGCTACACTTCACAACACGATGCAGCCAGCCACCGTCTTCCTTAAAGCAACACAAAGAACTCTTTGTGGGCTCCATATTTGGCTTGGCACAGCCCCCTTTTCCCCCACTCTTCAGCCACCTCTCTTTCTGCTCCTTTTCCCCCCAATAGACCTACTCAATGTATGCTTATCCAGAGGGATTCTTCTTTAGTATAGCTGGCACTGTGTCCTTTCCTCTATTCTGTATGTCCTCCATCAAATGTCAGCTCTTCTTGTCTTGCATGTGCTTGTATATGCATTAGACATCTTGTCCTTTCATCAAACAAAAATAACAAAACCTACATATATTTACTCATCAGTCACATTAACTAATTCTTATTTCCTCAGCCTTACCTGCACATAATCCACACTCCTCCCCAGTGCTTTGAAGGCCGTATACATGACCTCTCTCTTTCCTCCCCACTTCTGCATGATGCACACACACTTGTTGTTGAGCACAATTCTGGAGACCTGCTGCTGGCTCTCAGCATAGCTCTCATCAGTCTCGTCTGGGCCTCTGTTATGATAATTACTCCGCCACACATACGTGGCCGCTTTGTCCCATCCCATGATCTCTTTAAAAATCTCCATCATGTATAAGTCATCGTCTGAGTTCCCGTCGATCACCATGATCACCTTAATCCCGGGATATGTCAGCCTCTTCACAGACACCAGGCATTTTCTCAGGTAGTTGGGGTCCTCCTGATACGATGCAATGCACAACGCCAAGGATTTATTTAGTTTGATAGGCGTCTCTAAGGAGCGACGCATGTTTCGGTGCTCTAAGAGTGCAAAGAGGCTCTGGATGATGAGGTGGATGACCAAGATGGCGCCATACAAGCCAAAGGATAGGTGATTGTGGGCCGTAGTGAAGAACTGATAGCCCATGATGTAGGCAGTGGAGATGCCCACCAGGAGGGACACGCCGAACATGGTGGTCCCAAATATCCTCAGGTAAGTCAGGACTCTCTGACACTTCATCTATGGATAGAAGGAAATGGTTATGTTTAGTGACAATGTTGAAAAATGTTTAATGAATGAACAAATGGGGAAATTTTCAGAAATTTTCACTTTTTGAAATGTTGCTACGCTTTCAGTTATCTTTTGCTGCCTTAAACATTTCAAATATATTGTAGAAGCGTGTTGTTATGTTTTGAGCGTGCATGGTTGTGTCAGGACTGGCCTCGTGTACAGGATGTGCCCTACCTCTCGCCTGATTGGACCTCCAGTATGGAAAATAAATTATCAGATCAAAGTTATGTTTTATTCAATGTCATTGTGTTTTGGAGATCAGGTCTTTCATAGATATTTGATCAAGTAACTAATATGTTCCAACATACTTTTCCACGATACAGACAAGCTCAAGTAAAGTATCCCCCTCCTTTCCACTCCCTTCACCCACTCCTTCCTTGCCACCTTTTTCTATCCCTCTCCCAAAATCCCATTTAAATGTCAGACGGTTGTGAGTAGCCAATTGTTCCAACTCTCTTTTAGTGTGGGTGGGCGCATATTACAAGATTTCTTGACCCAATTAACCAATAAGCTGGCTGCCCCTGCTAGTTCAAAGCATGCTTAAACCTCTGGAGAAAAGAAGTAATGATAAATATTATTTAAATGAATCTGTGAAACAAACAATTATTTCTTAAAGTCTATCAGGAAACCTAGACAAAGACTGTTCTCTTTGCTTTTATGAGAGCACCATGAAGACTGCTTTGCTGTCTGAGCAGCAACCTTTCATGAGCCTTCCTGGCCTCTGCTGCACAAAATCTTCAACTCAGACTCCTGAAGTTTGTTTCCAGCCTTCATTATGTTATGTTGCTACCGCCATCTGTTTGGCAGACCAGCGGAGACCCACTCAGCGTGGCTCAGCTCGGCTCAGCGCAGAGCGGACCACCCTGTGATGTCATCTGTTTATATCTCCATGGGAAGAAGAAGAAGACAAGAGCTTTTAAATTCTCTAATGTTGCACGTTTGCTAATGCTGCGTGAGCTGTTTTCAGTTGCATTGATGCAATTTGGAGGGCATTCACTGGTCCCAATGCAAAATACATTTTATTAAATCAGATTTGCAACATCGTGTAAGTTATGTATGTTGTCAAGGCAAACAAGGTCATCAAAAGAATTGTACACAAAGCCAAGTGTTGTTTGTGATTTGGCAAGAGTTCTTCACACCACACCTAAACACACAAGACAGATGGAGGGAGGGAAAGAGTCATAAACAGAGAGAAAAAGAGGATCTGTAGAGACAGTATGGTAGAAGGGCAGGAGAAAAAGAGGCAAAGGGCAGATTGAAATCAGCATACAGGAAAAACAAAACAACAGACAGCAAGTCATTAGCAGGAGCAGAGAAAGCAGCCTAGCCAACAGAGACGAATATGCGCACACACAATCACACCCATTGGCTCAGACATAAAGGGTAGTTCATTTGATTGTTGGATGAGTAGACCACAACGAGTACAGCAGGCCTCCTCTGGCACATAGGCTATTAACGTCAGCCACTCATTTACAAGACCCCTGACACACACACACGCACACATTCATTTTAAAAGGCTTATTGCACCACTGCAAAAGGAGTCAGAATATGCACACTATTAATTGAGTTGTGCATGGGTCTATACAGGTTTACAGCTACATAAGGTAGTGTAGACTGAACTCCATCACCCTGCCTCCAGTGGATCCACCTGAAAGAACTCTACAAGTGATTTTAGTTTAGCTTTTAATTCCATGAACATTCATGAACTTCTTCAGCTGCTGTTGGACGTTGGGGTAATGGAGAGCGCTGGATTACAAATTTTTTAACTGATCATTCCAACATCGTCCAAGAAAAAGATGTTCTCACTGAGGAAGTCATTTCAGGAGCACCTCAAGGCTGTATCTTATCACCACTTTTATCTTAAGTTTACACAAATGAAATGAGAATGCATAGCAGTAATTTCAAACTTTCGAATATGCAGATGATATGGCATTTACTATATTGATCATGGCTCTATGTTGCTCATGAATCCAAACTGGAGCAGTGGTGCAGGGCTAACTTTAAATCAAACAGCCCCCCTCTCCTCATTGACAATATGTGACCAGACTGTGGAGATAGTCAAGTGTTTTAAATATCTGGTCACACATATAGATGATAAGCTAGGCTTTAACCACATAGATGAGAAATGTAAGAAAACAAGTCAGACTGTTTTTTAATTAGGAAGCTAAAAGAGTTTATGGTTAGTCCTGAAGTTTTAGAAAAAGGATTATGTGAGTTTGTTTCAGAACATCCTTGTTTTGAACATTTCTGTGTGGTTTTGGACACCTAACAAATAGAAACAAACTGAACAGGGTAGTGAAAACAGAAGGAACGATAGCCAGTAGCCAGTAAAAGACTTTAGATGAACTTCACAGCTCTGCAGTTCAGAGGAAAGCTCTATCAATAATCACAGATAACAGACCCCCCATGCATTAAGAGCTCATGCTATTCCCCTCAGGTCGGCGCTATAGAGCACCCCTGGCAAAGAAAAAGATAGAAAAGTGTTTTTTCATCCCCAATGCAATTACTATAGTCAACAAACTACAGTAAGTTGAAACAGTTACAGGCTGTATTCAAATGGTTGTATTTGCTTTTATGACCCTATCGTCGCTGGTGAGAGCAAAGACAAACTTCCTGCTTTCGCAGCACAATAAAATACTTTTAATCAACAAAAGGCATCACTGAGGAATACAGTTGTCACCAAAACATGCAACATCTTGTTCTCTGCTCAACCGAGTAAATGTTGAGTTGCCTTGTTCTCTGCGGCATCTGCCATTTTGGGTGTGATGCAGCACAAAGGTCAAACTAACGATTAGCTCAGCCTGCAGAGAGATTAACTGCAGGCTAAACATCAGTCATAGTGCTTCTTCAAACTTGGCCCCTCTCCCCATGAGATAAAACTTATGAGATAAAACTCATGGGGAGTGGGAGCAGATTCGGTCACAGTGGAGGCATCAGCATATGCCTAGTGATGTCACTTTGAGTGATGTATCTGCACATCTTTGCGTGTCGGTGGACGCTGTATCCGTGTAAGTTAAGGGTGTCATTAACACGTGTTGATGATATCACCCCAGCTTTCTGTTTGTTTTCATCTCTCGGCACACGTAAGAGATAGATCCCAATCACAATCTCCTTTGTTCTGTAAGTGCATGTGCGTCCAACCCTATGATGACCTTGGGTTGAATGTTTTAGCAATCTCACTCTGACGTTATTTACGGTCTCTTGAGTGAAACTCCCCATGCTTCTTTCTCAGAAATAACATTACAAAATGTTAATTGTTTGCATGGATCCCAAAAGGTTAGAAAGTTAGACAATGAATGAATGAATGAATGAATGAAAGTCGAATACAGATGATCAGGTCAGTGAACCTTCAAACCTTAACAAATGCTGTTGTCTGAATCAACACGCTAACATAATAATAATTGCAGATTAATGAGAACTGAACATAAATGACAAATTAAGCTGAAGGGATTGTGCAGTTATTTATTCACAAATCACAGATGAACACAACTAAGCTCATCCCATAGCCAACAGCTCTTTCGCACTGAACAGGGGGGTGGATGTGTGTGTGTGTGTTTGTGTGTCAATATCCAGAGGAAAAATATGAAATGCCACTAAATGAAATTAATTTTAAGTCACAAAAAAATCTTTGGAACCTTTTAGTTTTTGCTTCCTTTTCACTCTGGACCCATGAATGTTTATATCAGTCCTGTCTTACAGTCTTGTATTTTTTTTATCACTGGATGATTGACAACCTGATCTTATGACAGAATAGTTCACAACTATGAATGATGCAGTTTCATAATACAGGCTAAAATTTTATAGCTACAATATTTTCCTTCCTCTGTTCCCCTCAGACATGAATCCCAAGTTTTGATTTGTCAGCACATCATTGTATTTATCTATTTCATTCTATTGTGGAAGGTAATCCATGGCCATTCATGCAAGATATCATTAGATTTGCACCCGTCTTACATATTCACAGTTGTATCACTACTACTTCCCCTCCTCTAGTGATGCATTTTTTTACTGCGTTCTCAACTCCACATAGTTGAGATCAAGTACATTGTTAGAGTTAGAACCAATATAACAATATCTGTTAAGACACATTTTACTATTCTTAGATTAAAATCATGTCAAGTCAGTCTGTCACGTCATGTGAATGCTGCCTGACAGTTCAAGTTTATTTATAAAGCGCTTTTTCTAGCAAACTTGCAAATCAAAGTGCTTCACAGAGCTTCTCAGACAGAACAAAAATAAAAACACAAGAATGTAAAAGAAATTTAAGACAAGATGTTAAAAGCAAGATATTAGATGGTAATAAAAAGTTGTTAGAAATAGATGGTTAACCCAAAGAGAAAGAAAAGGCAAGTCACTGTGAATATGCTCTTTCACAGAGGTAAGTTTTCAGTTTAGTCTTAAAAACAGGGAGGCTGTCAGTGTTTCTAACAGAAAATGGCAGTTGATTCCATAAAAGAGGGGCCTGAAAACTAAAAGCTCTGCCTCCCGTTCTGGACCTACATATTTGCAGGACAACAAGAAGGCCTGCAGATTGTGACCGGAGGGTCCTGACGGGTTTGTAGGGAACCAGAAGATATTTGACGTATGAGGGAGATTTGCCATTCAATGCTTTGTACGTAATAAGGAGGATTTTGAACTGAATTCTGAATCTAACGGCCAGTTTAGGGAAGCTCGAATGAGGGTAATATGATTTCTCCTGAAGGTACCAGTTAAAACCCTAACAGCAGAATTTTGAATCATTTGACAGATATTTAGAGAGGTGTTGGGAAAACCAGCGAGGATAGCATTACAGTAGTCCAGCCTAGATGAGACAAAGGCATGGACTAGTTTTTCGGCATCATTGAAAGAGAGGATATTTCTAATTTTGGCAATGTTTCTTAAATGGAAGAAGGCACTTTTACAGATTTATTTAATTTGTGGGAGAAATGACAGGCTCTGGTCAAAGGTTACTCCAAGATTCTTTACAGATGATGTGGAAGCAAATGAAATACCATCCCATAGGCACAAGATTATGAGATGTTTAGGTCCAAGAACTATTGCTACTGTTTTATCTGAATTGAAAGGTGAAAATTACTAGCCATCCATTTTTTTTTTGCCAGAAAGCAAGAACCTTGGGATATGTGGCCATTTCACAGTTTACTATTTTGACCTACTCTTTATCTTAGAGGAACATCAGGGGTTCATTGAGATTAGAAGGTGCATTGTCAGTTCATCTTCTGGGGAACATGAACATAATTTCTGTGCTAGGTGACATACCACCAATACTCACACTTTTACAGTAAAGAAAAAATACTACACGAACAAAAATGGTAACTGTAAGGCCAAGAACATTGTGATGGCCAGCCACACATGGAAATATCCACGCCTCAATCCCAGTATGTTTCCACTTTAATTCTCTTCGCTGACAAAACTCTAAAACAGGGGTGCCCAAGTCTAGTCCTCAAGATCTACTAACCTGCAACTTTTAAACTCAACCTTCCTCCAACACACCTGAATCTAATGGATCCACGTCATTCAGCTCTGCTAAGGCCTGGTAACGGGCCATTCATTTGATTCAGGTGTGTTGTAGAAGGGATGCATCTAAAAGTTGCAGGATATTAGATCTCGAGGACCAGACTTGGGCACCCCTGCTCTAAAACTATACATACCATTTCACACATTACATCTTTACTAAATGACTTTAAGTTCCCATTCCTTACTATATTGAATACACCATAGCACTGTAAGGTCAATTTATATTTGTTTCTTTTTATTGACTAACCGGGGGTTCAGTCTCTCCTTCCTGATGCAGTAAAGGTGTGGCCAAGGGCTCAGGACTCTGATAAGCAGCTGCCATCTTCATTGGCAACACTTTGATGCATTTGTGCCACCAGCAGGTCAGGAGTGTGGACCAAAATGGTGCCAACGCTTACCCAGAGAAAGAACTGAAAAAAAAAGAAAGAAGCTCTCATATCCTCTAAAACTATTGAGTCTCTCCTAAGAACTGAAGTAATACCGTAATGCTTTTACTGAGTTCTGTCGTAGCAACCAGCTTCATTTTCAGTATTTCAAGGTTCTGAACCACGGTTCCCAAGTCTGGTCCTCAGGATCTACTATCCTGCAACTTTTAGATTCATCCCTTCTCCAACACACCTGAATCAAATGACTGAACTCCCTCACGCAAGTCATTCAGCTCTGCAGAGGCCTGGTAACGAGCCATTCATGATTCAGGTGTGTTGGAGAAGGGATGCACCTAAAAGTTGCAGGATAGTAGCTCTTGAGGACTGGACTTGGGCACCCCTGTTCTGAACCATTTTCTTCTTTCTCCTTCAAACTTTCTCCACCAGAACATGCTCTATTGTCACATGTGCCTCACAGCGGTCACATCTCCCGGTGTGATGCTTCCCCGTTATGCTTAACGTGCTGTTTAATTCCATGTGTCCAAATCTCAGCTGTGTATTATGGTCTCCTCATTCCTAGTCCCCCCCCTGTCCTTCTCATCTCTCCTGTTTTTCTTTGAATACAATAAAACCACCATCCTTTCCTTCCTTCCTCCCACTGCTCTTTCCTTCATCTGCTGTCTCATTATTGTCATGCCTGGTCCCTCTGGCTTCTCCTGTGCTTCCACTTGGCTTCTCCTTCCTCTCTGCCTGCAGCTGTGCCTAATGGGATTGTACAACACCTGTCCTTTATCCCCTCATCAGACTTTCCAGTTTAAAACCCAGGTTCCCCCCAGTCACTCCTCACCAGTCTGTTACAACTGTGTGGTATTGAACCCTTCAGTCGCCTGCTTTGTATGGATGTTGCCTTTTGTTTTCTAGTTAATGAATCCTTTTTGCCTGTAATCAGCTGTTGAGTCCTCCATGTGTGCTGAGCCATGATAACTATGCTCTTTCTTCCTCCCTTACTCACACTGATATTCATGCGAACTTCACTGGTTGTAGTTGCCTGCTTTGTTGTCTTGTCTGCCATCTAATTGCCTGCTATTCCATAATGTGTTGGTCTCCATACAAGTTTATTGATGAACCCCATAATGTTTATTCAGAATACTGATTCAATAGGGTGTCTGGTCTACTGTCTGAGTGAACTTGTTAATGATGAACTGGAATCTGAACATACTATTGATCTTAATGGTCTTGTGTTTTCCACCCACTGAACTGCCAGCTGTAACGCAACCATTTCCCCTGTGTATACTGACAGCCCATCAGTAATCCTTTTCCCAATTTTAATATTGAACTCTGGGACCTCAATAGCTACCCCTTACTTGATTATCTGCATGCTTTGATGCATCTGTGTGTATGGATGTGACCATAATACTGACATAATCCTGTACTGTGTGAGTTTTTAAAATAAATCCCTTATCTTTATTCTGCTTATCAATGTGAAATCCACTTTTGCTTCTGTAGGTATCCATGGCTGCACAACCAGTAATGGCTCTATCCAAGTAATATTAACTTATTTTTATTTGGATTTCTGTTGTTTTTCTGATTGCTGTTCATCCAAAACTATGTACATTTTTTACTTCTTTCTCCCAACATGTCCTCAGTACTTCCTGTGTGTGGTGATCCTGTCCATGCCCTTGCAAATTCACCCAATAATTGAGTGTCATCTGTTCTCTTCTGATGTCAAGTGCCTTTTCTCCCATTTCCCCTTGCTGTGCTGCTGTCTATGGAGGACCAGGAGAGTCATTGAAAAAGCAATACAGCATTTTCATGATGATTAATTGTGAAATAAAAATATAGATTACTAAATATAATTTCAAATTCAACAGTTAATATAAAAAGAAATAAAATTTGAAACACATTTTGAAATTGCACATTTGAAATGGAATTATTAAAGAGGAATTGCATATT
>JBBBVU010000006.1:23187795-23200276 GCA_037177055.1 Atherinosoma microstoma | reverse complement strand
ATATTTTTGACGTGACGTTGTCATGACAACGCTGCTCAGATGTGTTCACGTAGGTATTGAAACTCATTAGACCCACTAGATACAGCTTAAAACATATAAATAACTAGCTCTTAGGTCTTTCTATCAAATATTTTCACAGTGTACAAAAACAAATGACCAGAATACTTTACTCAGTATCATTCTGTATGTTATTCTCAATTTTGACACCAAAATTTTTATCTTTACTGTAAATGAATATCGGCCGGAAATATCGGTTATCGGTCTCCTTAAGCACCAATTATCGGTATCGGTATCGGCCCCAAAAAATCAATATCGGTCGATCCCTAATACATATGCATATATATTGGAGAAGTGAGATCTGATTGGTCACTGCAGACACATGTGAAATGTCGTCTAATGTCATATGTTAACTTACGTAGAGATGCTGTTCAATTGTTGGTCATATTAACCTTCATTTTTTTCGGCAGGTAAAAAAAAAGAAGAAAAGAGTTGGTTTGGATAATGAAAAGTTAATTCTCAATGGTCAGAAATAGTGGTTCTTCTTCACCAACAGTGACACCATCAGTTGGCAAAGACTTGGGTCCCCCGAAACCGGACTGCTGTATAACTTGTATTTCAATAAAGTTAAGAAAAAAATAGAATAATAAATGATAAATCAAATAACCAGTACGCTTAGGAAAGTGAAGAAGGAATACTGCAACAGTAAAAAAAAAAAAAGAAAGACTTGGACAGAAGTAGAGCTGGATGTGGTGTTACATGTCCATCTTTCCAGCTGCTTGACAGCCATCGCAGTCTGAACGAGAACGGGGTCTGTCTGAAAGCACTAGCTGAAGTCTTCATTGAGCCACAGTTCTCTGACATCATGTTGGATAATCATAAAAGTTCATTGTAATGTACTAAACTCATAGTGGTTGGATGGATCGATGAATGGAAGCAGCTGAAATGATCACTTTGCAGGCCCATGCATTTACATCACCTCCAGATGATGTTGCATATTACAGATGATGAACCCCTGCTTGAAGTCCCTGAAAGAGACATAACAACATAATAACGCAATAGCAGTGCCTTACACTGGACAGAAAGATGGCACACATTCACACATTAAATGTCAATTGGAACCACTGGCTAATGAATGCCTCCCTCAATACGAACCCTTAGCGTTATTAAAAATGGAAATTGGCTCGCCTGGGGTGGAGATATTGACGAGACGTTACAGATGATTATTCTCCAGTCGGATTTGGTTTCAGCAGTTGTGGTTCAATAAAGTTTAGCAAACACTTTCTGGACAGTCAAGTGAAATCTGTCAGTAGCTGATGAAAAGCAGAATAGACACTCACACAGGACTTACAAAGAATGCTGCCAAGAAAAATGTTTAAAGGGTGTTGCTGAGATCTCAGGTGCTACAGATGAACCCTTAAATACAGGCCTGTTTTACTTCAAGAAGTACACTGTGAGATCATTTTAAACTGATGTGTCGAATCTATCTTTTAATCCAACAGCCAAGACAATGATTTCATAGGTAGTTTAAGCTTATTGATTTAAAAGATGTCGATGTTCATGTTATGACTGATCCTGGTTTGGTGCAAGTATGGGGAGACTGCCTACCTTATATCAAAAACAGATCTGTCATGGCATGTTTGTCATTTATCGCTTGTGTCTTTCACCACGTGTGGCTCGTGGAGACTTATGGTTTTCAACTTAATTATATCTATTCAGGGTCACTGGACCATTTCAGTCACTCTCTATTAGCATTAAAGACCAAGCAGTTCCTTTCTGGACAACAGCAGTTTGAAAAATATATGTTGACATGCTTTGTTGATTTTGTCACATTCAGCTCTATAAGATGTGAGTGCAAAGTACTCAGAGATCTGGCTCTAGGTCAGATGTTTTGAGCTTTGATAAATCATATTAGACCATAAAATATCACAGCCATTATTTGCAATTAAAAAATGCATCTTTGTATGTTTCCAAGTTTTTTGGGGTTTTTTGTTCTTTTTTTGAGCCTTCATTCTAGCTTAGAGTCAGGGATCAGAGACGTCACAACACTGTGAATGCATCAACAGCAGAGTTGCCTTTGGAAATACTTACTCACACCTGGGAAATGTGCACGTTGAGACAGTGAGAGACAGACTAATACTCAGAGGAACTCAGAGGCCATACACGAGTGTGAACAAATTAACCCATGTGCCATATTTTCCTTTCTTTCCTTTCCTTGGGTTTCACAGCTGCCTTCTTGTGTTGCATCCTCTTGTCGCAATGTCCACCTTCCCTTTCTTTCTCTATCGTGTTCTTTGACTTTTTGTGTGGCTGACACAGAGAATAACTCCAATTCCAAACACAGTAGATTCAAAACAAACACATTTTACCACAGTGAAAATAAACCACTTTCTCCCCTTTTCTCTCTCTCCTCTACTTTTTTTCTCTCTTTCTCTTAGTACCTCCTATTTAACCACAGAGAAAACAAACTACTCTGTCTTTATTTATTTTACATAGGAAGACCCGACCACCTCAGAGTTTCCTCCAGGCCATTTAAACCTTAACCTGTTTAATTTTCCTGTTAGAACCCTTTAATCTGGTCCTCCATGCTGCTAATTTGTGACATGCGAGCGGATTAAAGAACCAATTAGATGTCAGCACTCCCAGACACCAGAGCCATCCCAGTATAGAGAGTACCCCTGCAAATTGAGCTAACAACATAAAGAAATATTGTTGGAATTCTTATTTGCAGTAAAGATGCTAGGAGGTGTGTCATGTTTGTGATTGTACGGGAACCAAAAGATCATGTGTTGAAGAAACAGAGAGAATAATGGTAGGATTGCACGTGGGTGTTTTAGAGCCAAACATGCGCGGGGGTTTCATCAGGCATTAATGATCCAGTAGTCCCAAGACACCTTAAACTTACTCATTTTGGCTTCAGAGGGTGAAAGAGCTCAACAGTTGCTGTGGTTACACAGGCCAAATGTTTCCTGTCTGAATGTAATTGATGACTACCACCAGAGTTATTTACACGAGTGCTGAATAAAATGATGGGATAAGGTGTCCCTGTTTACATACTTCACAGTAAGTAATGAGATGTGCATGAAATGCTGAATGCAGTGCTTGCAGAATTCAACAAATGCTGCTTTGATTGCATTTACATTACAGTCACATGTTTTTCACTAAACAAGAATATTAGAAATGCTCAACACCAATATAAGATACATGTGCAAGCAGAGTAACCAAACAAAAAGAAACAAAATCCTGTATTTCACCTCTCAAGTACATTTCTTTGAAAAGTCTAACACTCACAGATCACCTTCATGATGACATGATGTATATTCTTTAAACAATAGTAATGGCTTCAGTTTTTACTCATACTTCAAGTCCCCATTAAGTTTAATAAAATTCAGCTTTACAGTTTTTTGGGGGTTATCTTACTAATAAACTTTGCAGACAAGCTGACAAACAGATCACCTACAAGTCCCCATGACGTTGCTTGACTTGTACAGGTCGAACACATCAAAAGCTAAACTAATTTCTCCAATAGTGAGAACATAATGTAAGGGGAATCCTATTGTGCTTGTGTTTTCTCTGTAAAAATGCATCTAATGTTTTTGTTTATATCAGTTCCTCCAGGAATTTGAAATGTTGCGATGGCAGCTATCAGCAAAAATTCATAAATCATGCACGTCCTTGCAGTTTTGTCCAATCATTGCAACTTCATTGCAACTTTGACTGATCACAGCACGCCTCCATACTACCAAATATACAATAGCATTAACTTTACTGCTTATGTGAGAGAAATGTGTTTTGTCTGCCTCCGAAATCACTCCACAAGACCGTCCATGAAATGTTTCCAATGTTCTGCATGAAAGTGGAGGTAAATTGTTTTGCAACTTTTTGGTGGAACTAAAGATGGGTACAGAATTCGGTACTTTTATTGGTACCTACCGAATTCCATCGGTACTACCAAGTACCAATTCACGTAAAACCCAACAGTACCATGTTTCGGTACCTAAGTGCTAGGGGTCGTCATTTTTTAAAAATGCTAATGGAAAATCTGAAGGCCGTCTGTTATTCTGACAGATTGCAATTCACACCCCCGACCACTAGGTGGCGAGAGAGAATATTAATCAGCTATTATCTTGTGACTACTACGGTCTCAGACCGGTGGAACTGAAACACTGGAGCAGAAGCAACGCATGCTGTAGGATTTCCTCCCGCTAAAATGAGTGTTTGCAGGATTCAGCCTCCAGAACGCCAAAACAGCCACGAAAAGTCATCCGTCCAAGGCAAAAGTCCATCCAGTAACATGGTGAGCGCTCCGCCGCCTCTGTGCTTCTCTGCTAAAAACTGAGCTGCAGGGGGCATCAAAGATTTCGCACACCTGGACAGAGGTTTTCTAGAGCTAAATCTAACTCGTCTCACTCCAACATATTCTTTCAACTTGTTGAACTTATTGAAACAATTATTTTTGTAGGAGGAGCTGCGTTTTAATTTGTGCATTATTAATAAAAAACACAGCTCCGTTGTAATTAACTGTGTATATGTTCGTGAAACATTGAATCATGTTAGTATTAGATTAGGAACAGTTGGATGTTGCTTTAATATATTGGTTAGAAATTACCCTATATGTTGAAAATGAGAAATAAATCTGGTTTAAATGTGAAAGGTACCCATCCCTAGGTGGAACAGTAAAAAGTCATAAATTGAGAAACATTTTTCTACCTCAAAACTCTGCTCGACAAGTTCTGAGATATGTGGATAAATAGACAAATCACCATTATTTCTATCCACTTGTTCACTGCTGTTGACCTTAGAAACAACTCAGCAAATCTTCACATAATTTATCGAGGCTGAAAGATGTTTTCTCCACCTTTAGCTGCATTAGACAAATCAACACACCACAAATGTTATTAGCACGGGCCAATAGAGCCCTCTTTTATATTTTACCCATTAATTCTCACAGTTGTAGTTGCATTTTACTCCTATGGGCACTTTTTGTTTCTCAATTCATTTCACATTTTTCAACACCTTGTCATTTCTTTTCCTCCCTCTCTGTCTTCCCAGCAAATCTTTGAATTTCCTTTCCTTTCCCATCTATTTCCCTCCTGTACTTCTCTTCCTTCTCCCTGGGAACTGCCATATCTGTGTCTTCATGCCACTCCATCTCTCTCTCTTCTAACCCACTGCCAAGTCTCCTCCAATCTCCAACTACTTTATTATATCATCATTATGCACATATAACATGGCACATTGTTTAACAGTGGAGCTTGAATTGTGTAAAGAAGAGACAGACTACCTTTTGTCTTGCAAAATTACTACCAGGTTGTTTCCAGTGTTGTAGCCAGGCCTGCATTTGGGTGATAAACGACAGTCTCCCCCTCTCCTTCTTCTCTCTCCCCACAATCCCATTTACTTTGAGTCTGTCCTTACTCCCTGAATGATCCATAAATCAATATTTGAGGGTTTCTTTTGTGGAGCCATCAATCACACGTTCTTTACGAGGGATTAATATGTTATCTTTTGTTTTCTTTTATTTGCTTTGGGCTGCTTGTGTCTTTGTCCTTTGTCTTCTTAGCTTTTCAGAGTGAAAGAATCTGTTGCTCCTTTTCCCTTTTGTGTACACATTGCAAGCAAAGTGTCATCTAATATCTTTGATTGCTTCCCCGAAGACAGGACTTACTATGCTACTGATATTGCTCAACAATCTGCAACCGTTTGAGCTGTGAAAAGCTGAGCAACTTTTTGGTGCACTGAACCAAACTCAAGTAGGACAAGGAGAGTTGGACCATAAACCACATTAAGCATTTAAGAGACGATGCACACAGACGAACAAATGTTTGCTATAAATTACAGACAGGTTGCATCTTTGTATTTACAATCACTTATTGCACACTTCCTTTAAAAAAAAACCTGGAAAGAGATTCATATGTGCGTCATATGTGAACCTTAAAACAGAGATAATGGGACTTTGTCACGTTGCCGGATTAAATGAGGAACATATTTTCCGAAATCTGTATATGTGTGTATGTGCTTTTGTGGTAGACAACCACTGTGGCAACATCTGGACATGCATCCTTTACTGCTTCTTTTACACAGAGAAAGACAGTATTGTTTTAAGGCAATTAGCCTAACACACAAACATCCTGCTGCATACCATGTGTGTATGATTAACCTGAAAGCATCTATGCATGCATGCATGTTGAAGTGGACAGGTTAGTGTAAGAGTATAATTTCCCATGAATATCACTTCATCCATGGCAAGTATAACAAATGTTACACTGATTTTTGCAAATGTGTGAGTAGATATTCCACCAGCTTAAATACCGGTTTTAAGAGGAAGTGAGAAGTTTTCAGTGTACATCAAGAAGCAGTGTCTGTTCACAAAAACTGTCTGCAAATTGTTTTACTTATGTGTGTCTGAATGGATGTGGGTTTATCCTGTACCTGTTGTCTTGACAACAGTGACCCATGGTTGGCTTATGATATCATTGCTGGGTTTAATTAGACTGCTGGGAAAAATCCCCTGCTTTTCAGCCCAAAGCGCCAGACCCCTACACTTCACATTAGTTAGCCTTCTAGGAAACACTGTGTAACTGTTTGCACACATTAGCACGCAGACACAAGCTAACAGGGGGATGTAAATATATACTCATAAATATTAGCCAAAAGCAGAGTAGAGATGCTGCAAAAAGCTTGGATAAATAAACTTGAAAATATCTGAATTTATATCCGGTTGCCATGTTTATACATGCACATGCTTGCTCATGCAAACAAAGATACACTCAATTCCTTGCAAGCACACACAGCAGCTGTGAGGGGAGAAAGCCAAATGATGAAAGAGCTCCACTTCTTGGAAAGAAGATAAATGCGCCAACTTTCTTGTTTTCCAAAGAGTTTAAAAGCAATATGTGTCTGCTTCAAGCAAATACACCATGTTAGCTCTACAGCATAATGTTCGTCCTTCGCTGTTTTTAAGAACAATTGTTCCTTAACAAGCAACATTTGACTGAAAATTCTCAAATCAATGCATTTTTGAGAAAGTGTAATTTAGCCAACAAAGAGAACACGAGTTAAAGAACCTCTGAGCAACTCAATATGTTTAATGACTCATGTGTTAGAAAATCCAGATTGTTATAGATTTTATATGTTCATGTGTGTGAGTGTGTGGGTGCTGCTTTAACTGCCAGATCGCCATCATCAGTATCACCCAATGAGAAAGTGAGTTTTTAGCCCTACGTGTCCAATTGGAACGTGAGCCAAAGCAAACGGGTGGAATGTCATAATACATCAAGGCGTGACTCCAATCAGGGTGTGGTGTCTTAATCACTGTGTGAATTTATGTGTAGCAGAAAGACCGTGTGTGTGTGTGTGTGAGAGAGAGAGAGAGAGAGAGAGAGAGAGAGAGAGAGAGAGAGAGAGAGAGAGAGTGTGTGTGTGCAAAGGAGAGAAATTGGTAAATCTGAAAAACAATTTTCAGATTGATTTCTGGGATAATTTTTCCAACATTGTAAAATAATGACTTTGAAAATGAATTATGGGTACTGACCCTATCTGTTAAAGCATAGATGTTTGAATTTTGGCTACCCCACCACCTCCCCTCTCCAAAACAAAAAAATAAATAAAAAAACTAGTGACAAAATGAGAACAGTCAGTTGTTTTATGGCTTAGCTATAGCTGTTATATAATTGTGGTTACAGCATGATCACATCTTAATTGAAAATAGCTCTTTTTGCTTTTCACATCCTATACAAAACATCCAGGTGTGGTTTCTGATGCAAGATTTTGCCGGTCGGTTGCTTGTGTTGCTGTTTTTCAGTGTTTGTGTGTAGGTGGAGGCACATCAATGTGTGCGTGGGCAGATGTGAGTAGAAATGCCTGCCAGGTGTATGTGGCTGTGTGTTTTTTGTCTCTTGCCATGCAAGTCTGATACATTGGTTGGATGCACTGTACCCCTCACTGGCTCTACAGTTGTCTGCATCATATCAAATCGCTCTATTGTATGATATTTTTTTTCTCTCTTTAAAATGAAGCACTCATTTCCAGATCTGCCCTGTTGTAACACCTCTTTCTTGCTTTTTTATCTGTTTTTTAATTAAACTTTTCAGAAACCACAGGCAGAAACCATTAGTCTCAAGAATGAAAGAGAGATTTTATACCACATTTAGGCGCTAATGGATGTGTTTTGTATGTCCCAATTTTTTTTTTCTGTTTACATCGTCAGAAAAAGATCTGGACATTGATGTGGAGAAAAATATCTAAATATAATAATGGATAGATAGTACGAATATAATAATGAACCGCCAGTCTAATATTCCTCTAACTACTTTTAATTCATATAAATTGAACAATATATGTGTCCACTAGGATCCTGGCCACAGCTGGTGCCCACATGAACATCCCAGTCGACCTTCGGACCCTGCGGGCTGTTCGAGTGCTGAGACCTCTTAAACTCGTCTCTGGGATCCCCAGTGAGTGACTGACCTCTAACCACAAGCTGCTCCTGCAGTATATTTGCATACATAAAATAAACCAAATCATCATACTGTATGAAATTGGAGGAATTCATTTTAAAAACATTCAGGTTGATACCGCAGCATTTTCACACAACTGACCATCAGGATCTTCATCTGATTATGTTTGTAGTCGGTTATCTTTGGGTCCTTTAAATTTTAAACATGATCATGTTCATGCTCGTACATACTTCATAATGCATTTTGTATCAAACACTTCTCAAAGTTTGCTGGGTGTTAGTGGCTCCCTGTAGGACAACATACCTTTATTGGCGTTTCCTCACCACAGATGGGAACTGAAATGTCATAACACATGTTTCTAGATAAGCTGAAATCACATTGTAATCCCTGTGCTGCAAATTGGCTCAATAAACTCTGGGCTTTACCGTTTGCTCAGTTTCTTCGTAATTTGCAACTTAAACAACTGTTTACACATATGCTCAATCAATCATTGTACACTTCAACTGTCAAGTAACAGCACAGACTATTCCCCTCATGGTTTTAGATTACCTATAAACTACAAGAACTATGAATAGTCTTAGTTCCTGCTGTGTGGACACAAAAAAAAGGGTTCTCCTCCTTCAGTAGTTATAAGTACCATAAAATGCACTTATAGACTTATAGACACGAATCAAAACAGCATTGATACAGTTTTCATCTGCATTGTTAAAATATTTGTGAGTAAAGTTTAATACTGTAGCTGCAACTTATCACGCCATGTACAATACTAGGGCTGCATTTTGTTTAGTTAATTTTGATATGATCCCTAGTGAGGCAGAGTGGAAGCACTTGAATAAGAACTTTAATGCTGTTTGGGATGATATAAGCTAAAGTACAATTCATGTGCTTTTTGGGGTTTTTCATTAAAGCCAGCAACAAGTTTATGTGAGCTGAAATGATAGTTATTTAAAAGAAAGAGACCCCCCCTGAAAACTATGTTTGTTTCTTTCAGGCCTGCAGATTGTGCTGAAGTCCATCATGAAGGCCATGATCCCACTGCTACAGATCGGCTTACTCTTGTTCTTTGCCATCCTCATGTTTGCAATCATTGGTCTGGAGTTCTACAGCGGGAAGCTTCACCAAACCTGCTTGCCATCAGATGATATTTTCTGTAAGATCAACAGAGAAAATAAGTAGTTAGAAACAAAAAAAAGTCTTGGTTGATTCAGAGTTAAAGAGCTCTGAATGTAAAATGTTGGCCAGGATTCATTTTTGTTTGGGTATCTGCTGTGCACCTTTTGCACTGACTAAATCAAAATATTCTGGAAATAACACAAAAAATCCCATGGCACTTTCCTTTAGAAATAACTAAAATGCTTTTATTTCTTTAGCATAGTCATAGTGACCTTTAAAAACACCATCTAACCTATCCAAAGAGCACTTCACACAAGAACAAATGAATCCAGGAAGTGCTCCTACAGTAACAATTTTTTATATATTTTGTTTTTGAATTATTTATGACCAACTGCGACTAATTCTCAGGCATGTACACTAAACATGTGGTTTACTCAATTTTCTCAAATAGAGGGTGTGAATATCTTTGTTTGAGGGCTTTACAGATTACAGTGCAGTGAGCTCAGAGGTATTATTAAGGTTGTTGCTGGATAATTTTAGCAACTGCTTAATTAGTCAACATCCACTCTGTAATCACATGCCACACCACAGCATTTACTGTCATTGCTAGACACAGTTATGAGATGGACTGGGATGCAACCCCCTTAAATGAACTAACAATGTTCAAAGGAGGGGAAATAAATCTACCCAACACTTTATTCTACATAGCTCCCTCTAGATCTCTGGATTTTATGATAAATGTATTATTTAATGTTAACCTGCACAGTCAAACATTCATGTGAGGAAACAAAAAGCTAAATAAATTTTAATGGAGGACCACACATTACATAATACAGTTATAGTGTTTTGGTTTGTAGTTAGTTGTTAAAGAAAAGGACACGTTTTTAAAACTGTTGTCTGCGTCTTCCATTGCTGTCAGGTAAGTAACACTAAGCCATCAGTTTAACAAAAACCCTGGATCAGACCACAGGTAACAAAATCCACCTGCCAGCATGTCTAAAGCTTACAAACAAACATTTCATATCTCGTTTACTTAATTGGTACAGAAGCAAAGCATGAAATTTGACAATTTGCGGTTGTAAACAAGCAAAATATACAATACAGCGATATCAGTAGGATTTACTGATGCTGGTTTCTTTACACAGTTCATCTACCTTACCCCCTGTTTCCAGTCTAATATTAGCATCTGCTGGCTCCAGCTATTTGAGATTGATATTGATCTTTTTCCTCTAACTCTCCTGTGCAAAAGAAAAATGTCTCAAAAGTTAAACTACTCATTTAACACTTCTGCATCTGAGGGTAAATCCAAGTCTAGAATTATTTCCATTGTTGTGTATTTTAAAAAAATCCTTGATGGCCACAGTGAAGTCAGAGTGAAGTCAGGCACTGCGGACTAGTATATGTTAGCGTGGACATTATGGATTCATTTCAGTGCCACATCTATAACAGCTATGTTATATTTTTGTAGATAATGAGACCGTTGACTCATCAGAGTTGGCATTTGCATGCGGTGTGAGGAAGTGTCCAGAGAAATATGACTGCAACGATACCTGGATTGGGCCCAATGATGGCATCACACAGTTCGACAACATCCTGTTTGCTGTTCTCACGGTCTTCCAGTGTATCACCATGGAGGGATGGACGGCCGTGCTCTACAACGTGAGCCCAAGTCGTCAGCTAATAAATGAACTATAAAGCAAATCTTTCTGACTGCTGCTGTTTAATAATATCATTCTTATGGACTGCAGACCAATGATGCCTTGGGTCCTACATGGAACTGGATATACTTCATTCCTCTCATCATTATTGGCTCGTTCTTTGTCTTGAATCTAGTTTTGGGTGTTCTTTCTGGGTGAGTGTGTCTCCTCCCATGTGTACAAAAAAAAAAGGTCTCTCTTGGTGACTGTATTCAGGGTTGTGACAGTTGTTTTCATTACTCTCTCTTCAGAGAATTTGCCAAGGAGAGGGAGAGGGTGGAGAACCGGCGAGCTTTCATGAAGCTACGTCGGCAGCAGCAGGTGGAAAGAGAACTGAACGGCTACCGAGCCTGGATAGACAGGGCAGGTACTGGGATGCAGAATGACTTTACATCTCATATTTCACTTTGTGAGCAGGCAGGAGCACTTATTTTAGATGGAGGATGATGTTGAGTGATTCTGCAATATTCTGGTTGTGGAAGAGTTACTTTAATAAATCAGAGCTAACCTTAAATTCAAGATCCCTACATATTTGAAACATTTTCTATCCAGGTGTTCTGGATTTATGACTGAATACAACCAGCTGTGCAAAATCATCAATATAAGTTATTCTACAGAAACACACTGACAACTCTTTATCTGATATAAATACGCTTGGACACTGACACTTGGTTGCTTCGTATTAAAGCCTCTTTAAATTGCATCTAATTTATACGATCCCTAATACATATGGACTGGAAGTGCAAATGCACAGCTTTGATGTGATGGTATTTATATCCAAATTGGGGGAAGGGTTAGGAAATTACAGCTTTTTGTTATTACAAAGCATACAGTTAAAATAGTTTACCAATCTCAAGAGAAATTATACTTTAGGCTACACAAGATTGACTAAGTGAGCTGTTTGGTGCATTCTGAGACAATGTGATGAAATACAGTAGGTGCGTGGGATTTCCAGTATCACTAATAGCACTTTAATTATTATTGAAATTATAGATGACAGAGACAGTCATAGAATTGTTTTAGAATCTGACCTTTAAGCCTATGTAATATTTGCTCGTATCATGATTTGCTAAATGGCTCCATCAGAGTTCGAATTACAAACAGGCTTTTGGGGGAGCCTTATTTTTGAGTGTGCAATGCGACTTAACAAGTCATATATATGTATATATATATATATATATATATATATACAGAAAATGGATGTATATATATATA
>JBBBVU010000006.1:23167593-23187695 GCA_037177055.1 Atherinosoma microstoma | reverse complement strand
GAGGGAGAGGGAGAGAGAGAGAGAGAGAGAGAGAGAGAGAGAGAGAGAGAGAGAGAGAGAGAGAGAGAGAGAGAGAGTGTGTGTCTTAATCAGAGTGAATTTGATGAGAGGGATGAGAGACGAGGAGAAGAGGGAGGTAGTGGATGGCAAGTTGGATAAAAAATTGGGAACAGAAAAGTGTGGAAAAAGCACCAATAAAAGAAGAGGAACACTGGGAGAAGAGAAACACATTCCCAGATATTCAGTTCACAAACACACACAAACAAATGCTGTAAGGTTAGGTACAGGCCACATCTGCACCTTTGCTGTTTTTGGTTGGGTTGCCCACCCCCCTACTCTCAGGTATAGCTGCACTGCATCCGTCATCAAGGATGCACCAGACTGCATCTGACCACCCGGATGCAGTCGGAATGCTGAACCAATCCTCCCTCTTACTGGACACTTATTTTAGCAACACATATTGAATGCAGCATCTGTACTGCACCACCCTTAAGCTGTGTTCTGCTGCTATGTAGTATACAATATTCTAGTTCGTTAGCATCTCTTGTTCTATTTAGGTATATTTTCAGTTTATTCTCTTTTACTTTATTTTATCTTTTCATTGCGATCACTTTTAAGCTACACACACCGAGACCTGAGTAACTCTTGTTTCGTTCTATCATGTCAATGATCGAATGACAATAAAATTGAATATGAATATGAGGAAATAATGTGTTTAACCAAACCGACATTAACATTTATGATACAAATCTTTGTGCACCCATAATTCTTATTCATCCTTGGAACCCTGAGGTTTTTTTCTTCTTCCATTTTTGCATTTTCATGAGTGTTTTACATGCAGCTGTCATCTCTACATGAAATGTTCCCTTCCGTTCACTAGCTGCTGGGGCTCTTCACCATCCATGCAGTGGTAAATAACACTGCGTGTGAATCATTTTATACCGGCTGAAATAGTCAAATATATGTGTTTTCAAAGGTTAGTTTTTTTTTTATCTGTTTCTATGACTAAACAATAAAAGGATTTTCCTTTCCATGATTTCTACTTTTTTTTTATCCTGCAAATGAATAATTTTACTTGTTTTGTGTGGTATAGGACGTCAAAACAAAACAAAGTGATGTGCCAGATGTCAGCTTTAATAACAGGTAAAATGTGCATATAAGGAAGTATTTTCCTTATATATCAACGTTTTTTCATGTCTTGCTGCAGTTGTACTGTATCCTCTGCATAAGCATTCTGCATTTTCTATTTAGGCTGAACAACCTTAGTTTCAAATCTGTAGATAAATTTCGGGCTCTGTAAATGCATTATCTGAAATGACCTCTTAATTAGATTTTTAACAGAATGCATTTCAGATATATTTTTAGGTGAACAAGTTATTTATTGCACAAGGTGGTAATTTAATGCACTGTCTCCTGTGCTCCACTGACTCCAGACATTTTGTAAGCAGCCATTAACTGTTTCTGTCATCCAGGAACGTGCATGTTGATTGCTGTCACCCCTCTCTATTCCATGATGCCATTCTTCTTCAAGTAGGGCTGCTGCTTTGGATAATGGTTCCCATGAGATCACTTCAAAGCCAGCTGAAACCTACTGAAGACTGTCTGTTGATGGAGACTGGGTCATGGTGACACACATACACAACATTCACACATAGGCACGTGTACACGGGCGCGCACGTTCACACGCTTTGACTACAGAGTGCCGTCTGTCCGTGTTGCCAGCTGACATCACCTTTTTATGAAGTGCACCCTGTTTTACACTGGCAGGGGTCTTGTTTGGATTGGGCTGAGTTATGAATTAGGTCGGGCTGAAACTAATACTGCTGAAGGGGAGGACTGGGGGAAGGAAACCTGGAGCTGTGACTAAGAGAACGTAACCAGACCTGAGGAGTGGGCATTTTAGTTCTGGGATAGTTGGGGAGAGAGCAGAGGTTATTGGGTTAGACAAGAGTACCTACAGCTGGGGATGAGGTTGGTGTAATGGTGAAAGAGAGAGGCTCGGGGTCTCACTTTGAGCTCTTACAGCAAATGTAAGTAATCACTGGGGCTCAAGAGCAGATCCCCAAGGGGGTGGGGGCACAGAGGTCTGGTTGGATATGGTTATAAAGTGAAAAATGGGGCCACATTGGTAAAAATCTAGCATCATCACTCATTACCTTGATTTATAACGGACCTTGGACTTAATTCCTTAAATATTTTCCTACAGTTTTACTGTCATTCTGTCTAGATTCTTTTTCTCAGCTAATATCAAGCCAGCAACCATCCAGACACCTGGCTAACCAGTCAGCCAGCAGGAAACACTGGGCTAGAGGTAAAATATGATCGTATCACATCATCAATTTGGAAAGATTGCACTACCAATCATAGCTGTGATGAGGGTACAAGCCTGTTCTTACTGAGATAGACATTTTCCAGCAGGCTCTCAGCACACTGTTCAGCAGGCGTTTCTAAAGATTAGACAGACCATGTGGTATGATGGTGCTCCTCTGATGCCTCAGCTGCTCCTGCTGCTGTTTAAAGCTTTTTGTCTGACTATGAATGGGTGGGTCGCTGTGGGCATGTGTGAGTTTGAGTGACCCTGGAGAAAAAGCTGGAGACAAGACACACAAAGAATGAGATAAAGAGAGGTCAGTGAAGCAGTGTTTTGAATAAAACAATGATCTTTAATGTCCATGTATTCAAAAATCAAAGACATTTTCCTTCCAGTTTTATAACTACACAACTTTTGGCAGTGGCTTGCACAATAAACGATTGCAAAACAGAGCAATTGTTCGACTCTTGCAGTCACTTCATGCGAAGTAGGTGAAGGGGCGCGAGTCTTTTTCACAGCAGATATCTTGTTATGTAGCAATTGCAGAAGCACAGCTGAATGTTTTGGTTTGGATTCAGTTCTAGGGTGTGCAATTGTAACACACATGTTTATTCTATTCTAAATATCCACAAGCTCATGATAAATGCACACAAATGATATGATACGTGTAATAAATCAAAATCTATGTAGTGAGCGGTTCAGCTTGTCATACTTGATGGTCTCTGTGGAGGCAGTTTAGCACAAATCAACTTGTCAGTCACATAAGTTAGGCAAGAGATTACTGATGGGCCTCTAATGAGCTGGCACAGTGTGCTCTCATCTGTGGATCTTTTTTTAAATTTTCTGTTCAGAAGTTTGGAAAGCTCTTCTCAGGTCTTGCACTACATGGAGGTTTTTATCCAGCGCTCAATGCTGGCCTCTAAATAATGATTTTTTTTTTTAAGGAAAACTTTACAGCTGCAAAAGGTGTGACCCTTTTGTTGGCCATCTGTGTGATTACTTACAGTATTATGCATACGTTTGGAGCCAACCATCTGTATATTTTACTTGCACTGAGCCAGGCTTTCTTGTAATCTTTTAAAGTGGTATTGATCAATAGTTCTTCAGGCGTTCTGAACATTTTCCAAGTTTTTTTCTTTGGATATTGGCCTTTTTTTCACAGTAACTTTCAATTTAGTCCTTGTTCCTGACCATTTCCAGAGGAATGATCTTTTTGGATTGAAAAAGAAAAAAAAGTAACCTAACTCAAGGGATGGACCATTCTTTTGTTTTTGGTTTCTGTTAACACATAAGAACTTTGCAAAGAACTAATCATAAATCATACCTATGTGCACTTTGTTACTCGCAGCCTGTAGCAACAACACATAATTTGTTAATATTTCTTTTGATACATCTGTGAAAAATACCTGACAGACACAAATTTGTATTTTGTCTTATTCCCAAAGAGCTATTAGCTGAAAACTTGGCATGTCTCAGCAAGGTGTGTCCTTAAAAACAGGAAATTGGACAAGTGGAGAACAAAAGAAGAAGTGGCGTGCCTAAAAATACTGCTAGTGATGAATAATATCTGAAAGTGACATCGCCAGTAATAGGAAAAGTTTTATTAAGTCCCAACGCAGCAGCTGAGAAATGTATCTGGCTTGTACACAAGAACTGGACAGAAAATATGCTTCAACAGGTCTTATGAAGGGATGAATCCTCCGCAGAGCCCAGACTTCAACATTATTGAAGGACTGTAGGATCATCTTGACAGAGAACGGAAGAAACGGCAGGAAACATCCAAAGAGCAGCTTTGGAGAGTCCTTCAAGAAACCTGGAGAACCTTTCCTGAAGATTATTTAGAAAATGTTTTACTGGAAATATAAAGAGAAATTAGGGCTCCCGTGGAGACCATAGCCCTTTTTAGACATGAACATCAATAACTTAATAAAGTTTATGGCATTTAGTCATTCAGACAAATCGTACTGTGAAGTTAATGCTCTTCAACTTCATTCAGACACTGGCTGCCTGTGGCAGTGGCAGAATGTTTGCTATCGGCTTGTGATTGAGCCGTACTGTTTCTATAAACATCATGCTAGATTTCCATAGCAATTCACATTAGCATGCTAAACTTGCTTATTTCAACTTGAATAGTGGGTGGAATAAAAAGTTTTACATTAATGATGTTATTACACATTCAGTAAAGACTGTAGCTGCTATCATCTTTATTAAACATGATCTTTCATTTTACTTGGAAAAGCCATTTTCATCATCATCTCTGAGCTGCCTGCTGCCGACTTATCAAACATTCAGCTAAGTCTTTTCACATTAAACTCAGGTACTGTGATGTAGTGAATGGAGGAAAGTTTTATTAACAGTCTAATTTATCATTTAAGAACGCAATCTATGAAAATCCTTTGAAAAGCTTGCAATATGCCATCTTAAAACCCACAACTAGTGTGAATGCCGACCCGTTAATATGACTGCACTCAGTTCAAACTTGGGATGTGTTGGAAGTGGTATGTAAACATTCCTCGGTCCAACCTGGTGAGATTACTGTCAGAAATTATTATGGGAAAGCATCAGGGTGCTTATTCAGTCATGCTGCTGAGACACTCAGTTGCTGTCAGATTAATGGAATGGTGCGTGTCTGAGAGAGGCTCATGACATTGGAGCGTTTGGTCCTTTGGGTTGCAGGATGGGGTCTCCATGGATCAGGCTTGTACTGGAATATCCCACAGCTGCTCAATCAGATCAGGATTTGGGGAGTCAGGGGGCCGTGTTAATGCCTTAAGCTTTTTTTTTTTCATGCCTGGGGGAAGCTGCGGACATGGGAGGGTATGCTTGGATTGAAACAATGTGAAGGTATGCGTCCCAATAGCACCATTATGAATGTTTGAACCCGAGATTTCCCAGCAGCACATGGCCTTGTGGCAAAATGTTATTTACTTTACTGGTTGATGCTTCTAATTTTATGGGTGGATGCCACGTTGCTGTTATGTGAGCTCCTGCTGATGGTGGTATTTTCAGATTGGCTTTTGGTTTTTGTCTTGTCAGGGAAACAATTTATTTGAAAAGCTGGTGAAAGATAAAGTGGATGTAATGCTGATGTAAATGATTGAAAGGAAGAGTTATTGACTGATCTGGTTTTATCCAGTTGAAAAACACAAATACTGATGGATGCTAATAGTTTATTTTTAAAACTTCAAGGAGAAACTGCGGGGACAGATGATGCCGTTTCACAGTTTTTGTTTTCCAGCATGACATGTATGCAACGGCCATGGTCTGTTTATTTGGTCAGCTCTGGGATGTGTTAGAGATGGACTGACACAAGCTTTAGCACAGCTCTCCTGTCCACAGAGACACATCTGCTTTACAGTCTTTGGTTAAAACAAAGCTTCCTAAAACTGTTAGTCATCTATGCTCTTATTACCAAAAAAATCTTAATACGAGGAGAAAAGTAAATGAACGAAAAGTGGTAAACGTTTTTCTTTATAAAAGAGAAGTGAAGTTCAAGAGGAACTCGATTCTTTTGAACGGCTCTTTTAAATGAATGATTGAGAACTGCATCATAGTTGTAAAGGTCCATTTATGCTCCCTAATGGACGTAAATAGGGACGTCTGTTACAAACATTCTCATGCGTGGCCGTCCTCATACTTCCATGCGTCTTTTATGTTGCTATGGTTGACTTCCAGTAGTGGACAGTACTAAGTTCATAGTTAATTCCCGCAGCACCAGTTGGCGCCAGTAATGTGCCGCTATAGTTGTTTCTAACCACCCAACACGCCCTGAACACTTGCATAGCCTTATTTCAAAAGCTTGTGCAGTTTCTACAGTTTATTAGTTTTAGTTTTCGCTTAATACCGCAGTTTCTGGTGGTATTACTCCATCTTCTGCGTCGAGTGACGGATGTGCAAAGACCCTGAAAACGCACCAAATTACGACGCATTAACGACGGAGGAGACGGACGAAACTGTCCGTCCGTCTCGTATCCGTCTTCTGCGTTGAGCATTAATTGGGCCTTTAAGCCGTTGGAAATCTGAGAATCATGGAAATCTGATTTCCAACGTGCTCCATTCACATGAATGCATCCATGGGCAGAAAGTATTGTTCAGAACAAATACTGAATTCTATCCAAAACGTTTACAAAAATTATCACTGATGCCATGTCACTCAAGTTTATTTTATTTTTATTCATATTTTTCCTGTATTTATGTAATTTTCCTGTATTTTTTAAAAGAAAATCTTGTATAATATATTTTACATTGGCACATAGTTTTTTTTTCATTATTTGTCATTTTTACGTTTGTGAATTTTTTGCATGACTAAAATGTTCTTGTGTGGAAAATCTTGGAGTAAAGTTGTTTTGCATAGAAGTTCATTGAAGCCTGCTTAGCTTTTGTTGCGCCACAGGGTTTTTATGGTGAAGGGAAATCCAAAATAGTGACCTCACTGTCAAAGTACGAGGATATGAATCCACCTTATGGAATGGTTACAATGAAAATACAAGCCAAATGAAATCATGACCAATATTTCAGGATAATTTCCACCAACAGAGTATATATTGGTGGGGTGTTTGAAATATTCAGATCCAAATCTTACCTCATAGTTGCTACCAGTGATTAGTTCCTTGATAAAAAAATATTTACCCATGATTGAATTCTAAAAAATGAATGAATAGATAAAAATGGAGCCAGTCTTTTGGAACGGCTCCCTTCAAAGAGCCATAAATCCCACCTATAAGGCAGATTCCTCCACAGAATAGCTTTTACCTTATAGTGAAGTTTTAATTGGTCATGATGTTGAATCTTCTCAATTATCAAGAAAACATGCAGAACTTGTCTCATAGGAAATGCAACATACTGTTGTCTATGTAAGAACTGATGTTACGTTAAAAGATTGAATGGCAAGACAAACAGCAAATTTTGGAGCTTTAACTCTTTGTTTTCCAGAGTCTGACAGTAAATGACTTATGACTGTGACATGTTTGGTTGCCACAGGGACAGTGACACTCAGCACAATGTCAAACTTGTTGCCTTTTGGGATTTGTGGCACTTCCAAACTGCTTAACTATCAGTAAATCTTGGTGAACTGCATCTGTCTCCACCCACCTTCCATTAGAAACAATCTAACAGATGTGATGAGTATTTGCAACCAGTGGTCTGCCACAGTTTAATTACACAAAAAATAATATTCACAAATTAGGACAAGTAAATGGACCACAGCTAGCACTCAGTTTGTGGTTAGTATTAAGATAAATGTTTGGTTTATCTTAAACTGAACATTTTTCTAGCTGTTTGCTAGAAATTTACTGAATTTTGTTTGATGACATCATACAAGACCAGTTTTGCAAGAAAATATGTAATATGTGGGTGTGCATTTATCTGCATGTCCAAAATGTTGTGCCATCTACCCCTCCCCAAAAGCTCAGACATTTTGAGATGGTAATGTTTTTCATTGCCTGTTTCTCTGTGTGGGGAAATATTCAGAAACCTGTCACCATGTATTTATAATATCGAAGTAAAACCATATGTTTTTTTCTTTATTTTTTCCATCTTTGACACTAAACATGTGTATACATTAATATCTAAACCTGACTATGTAGTTTGTACTGGGGCTCAAATTTAGTCCTCTTGTCTGACAGTCTGTGGTATAATATCATTATCCACCCTGTCCTCTACCTCCTGATAAGCATTGTTAAACAAATAATGGTTGTGTAGTGTCACTTTTATGACAGAAAGAGGAAGGAATGTTACAATTTCCAAAGGTAATTGGAGAAATGTACATTTTTAAGCCTGTACCTGTAGTAAAATTTTTAACATGGTTAACAGTTTTATAATAAAAAATGTGGTCATTTTATGATTTTGGAAGTGGGATATTGTGTGCTGTGAAACAATAATGCTATTACACATTCTGAAGTGAGACAATGTTGATCTTTATATGATGTCATTCTATTTGCCTTTTGTTTCAGCACTTTAAATATAGAAAATGTCCTGATAAAGCTGCTTTCAGTCACATTTTTGTCTTTTTGTTCTGTTGTCAAAAGGGGAAAAGTGTCAGTAATCATGTCTGAAAATTAGCTCTTAAAAAGCTCTTTAAAAAAGAAGTTGTCCACCAAGTGGATGAACAGCAGTTTTATCCCCAACCCCATTCACAAGTCCGAGTCCGAGTCCCAAGTGTCCACAGATAAGAAACCCTCAAAAGGTTCTGGATTTAAAAGTTTAAAAAGTTTAAATTTAAAAAGTCAGTGAGTTGGCAATAATATAATCAAGCACTGTGAGTGACTAAACAGCCATAAAGCTTATTAACAAGCAAATATCTGACACCACTGCCTGAGATTATATGATTGAAAACAAACTAATGTTATATCTGCAGAAAGAAACTATTTTTATTGTTTGACAAAAATGGAAAGTCATTTCTTAAATTAGTTTCTTCTCAGGAACTATTTTGAGTGATCTTTAACAAACTAATATGTTACATGTGCTGCTCTGTCATGTACTAAAACAGTCTATACAAGGATCATGTTTCTAAAAGTCAAGTTCATTTTGCTGTGTTTATCTAGTGGAACCTTTTAGTCCCATCATAGATGCATCTGCCTGAAAGGACCTTTGATCAACTCTGTGACTTCTGCTTCTATATCTAGATCATCTCCTCTTGACCTTTTCCCCACGTTGTCTCCTGTTGTAGCAGCTACTTACCTTAATCTATCCTTAACTTTTCAAACTTATCTCTGGTTTCATTCTTTCCTTAAATCTCATTGATCCTCATTACTCCTGCTGCTTCCACATTTACCTTTTCTCTTTTTCCTCTATATTCTACTTTTCCCTATTTGCCTCTCCTCATCCCCCGCCATCCTCCTGTAGGTCTGCAAGTAACTAATGTTCTTAGGGGGGTCTGTTCAATTTGGATAAAGCCTTACCCCCTGCAATGACATCTGTGTCCTACTACCAATGAATCACACACACACATTTTCTCTCCCTGCATGTTTGACCCCCCACCGCTTCTCTGAAACTATTACGCCTCTTACAGTTTCTCTTCTCCCACCTCGTTTGTCCTTCTTTTTCTCTTTTTAGAAAGCTAGAATATTATTTCCCTTTTTACCCAGAACCCTCTCCTCCTGTTTCTTTCCCTCCAGCTCTTTTTTTTAATCTCTCCCATAAGGGTTTAGAAGGAGAACCCCTAGAATAAGACATTCAAATAGCAGATATTTCACAACTTCTTCACCTTTGGCAATACAGAGTCCTTTTGTTTACCCCTGATTCACTTGTGCTCTGGAGGTCTGAGATGCTGGGAGACTTTTGGCAATCCCTATATGGACTCTATCAATGAATATTCATGTCTTTTGCAATAAATCTCTTAGGAATGTGATGTTTTCATTTTCTTTAAAGCTTGTCATCATTTGCAAGATTCACTCATACATTCACAGTATTTCTCTTGTGTTCATGATTTGGAGAAAAGTGTGAATATACCCAGGCTTTGGGTACATTCACACTGCAAGTCTTAATGTTAAATTTGGATCTTTGCTGACTTCACAATTTAGCTTTGCATGGTTCTTCACATTATAATATGAATCTGATTTCCATCAGATGGAAATATGAACGGTCTAGGGCCATGAATTTACCCGTATTCACAGAAGAGGCACGCAGTGACGTATCCGGGATATTTATAATAGGGTGGCCAAGACAAGACACAGGTTAGTGTGGGGCAGCTAATTTATAAGACTAACTGCAATGTCAAGCAGGATCATTGTTAACTTTGGTTATAGATCAGTGTGTGGAATCCAGGGATTCTTGGGGGTCTTGAAACTCTTTAATAACAGTTTTGAGTCCTTTCCAACAAAAAACAAAACTCTTTATCCAGATTTTAAAGAATATTACAAAATATATGAACAATAGCATTACAAACACAAAGAAATATTTTATCTGGAGGATAGAAATACTTTAAACAAGACTTAGTATATTGCAGAGTAAACACACAGAAAGACCCATAACTAACCAATCGAAGTGCAGTTTTTTTTGTAGCTGCTGGAATTGACTGGCTGAAATGCGGCTCGGTTTTTTATGGTGGGTTCAGACCAAACGCGACGTCGGCGTCAAAAAATCTCTTGACGCTCAGAGTTGGACGCTTGACGCTTGTAAATCAGACACTTGACATCCAGCATCAAAAACGTTCTTGATGCCCGAGATGCGGATCTGCAGGACCCGGATGTTTTCCTTTGCAGAAAATGCGTCTGTACGTCATGACGCTGAGTCAAGCGGCAAAAGTTCAGATTTTCCAACTCCGGCGTCTGTCCCAACGCGCGTCATGCGCATCAGAAGCTCAAAACGCGCCGTGCCTGACGCTCAAAACGCACCACGAGAAGGCTTGCCACGCCATGACGCGTGTCGGCCATAGACTTTGCATGTAAACCTGACGCTCTTGACGCCGACATCGCATTTGGTCTGAACGCACCATAAGGATAACAGACGGTTTCTCACAAACCCTCAAACCCTACTACCATCGTCCCATGTCCGCCCATATATACTGATTAGCCACATATATGCTGTTGAACAAATACTTGAGGAGAATTTGATGTCACCTTCTGTCATTAATTAAAAAAAACAGAGATTCATATATCATGACAATATTCAAGTCAATTCAACTTTATTTCTATAGCACTTTATCAAATACGTAAGAGCAACCACAGAGCTTTACACAGCAAAAAAAGATCACAAAAAGACACGACACTTGAAATAATTTAAATAAAACAATCAAACCAATGCATATTTAAAAAAAAGAACTATTTTGAAAGAAAGTTGTAAATGATAATAAATAACAATATAGCTAGTGACTTGGTTCCAATGTTAACAAACTTAACAACAGAAATACAGTCCATTCAAAATGAATGGGTAGGTGTGTTCAAACTTTTTGACTGGTATTGTTAATATGGATGCTACACATGTCAATGTGTGTGTTTTAAAGTTGATGTGCAACCGGAGCCAATAAAATTGTCACGCTATTGCTTACCTTTGATCTTGCCATGCCCTGCCCTTCTCCAGCACAGAATTGTGATGTCTGTCTCACTTCAGTGATGTAAAAGTCAGATGAAATGCCACATGACCGTTCAGACTAAGTGTGCATTCAAACCAGGATAGTCCGCTATCTCGGGACGATTGTGAGGGGTGCAACATTCTTCCAGACCGAGATTGCGTAAATGCTGTACTACTCAAATGGATCAGACCTTCTAAATAACGTGTTCCACTCTCCGAAGAAGAAAACACATTCATCTATTGGTTAATGCCGAACGACTTCTGCTTCTACCACATAACAGCTAAATATTGAGCTGCATCAGATCCTCGTTGTTTAAGGTTGATTATATCACTATTAGAACTTTTAACAAATTCTTCCACTTCTGACTGTTCCACCTATTGCGTTTATGTTTTGGCTGTGTTTACCCACAATGCTGTGCGCATGAACTCATAATGCACTTTGCTTTGTTGCCTGCTTCCTGTATTTGGTCCGCTTGAAGCGGATCGAGACCTACGTTTGTTGGCAGACCGATTCCGCTTCTTTGATCAGAATCTGAATTTGTTTGCATATTCACAAAAACCCCAAATGAAGCAGACTTTCCGAGTGAAAAGACAAGGATTCAAATCAAACGGCTGGTCTGAATGCACCCTAAGGTTGTTTTAAAAAACATTTGATACGTATCCGATTTAGGACCACATATGAAAGTGGCCTGGTTCAGACTATGAAATGTGGGCCACATATGAGCAGAAAAGTCAGATTTGCCTGCAGCCTGATAGTATTTGTCTGTGAATCTTTAGCGGTCACTCACTTTGATTCAGATTTTTGGGGTCACGATTTGATTCAAAACTATTCAATTCTGCACAAGAGTATTTATTTCGGAATGTATTCAACTCCAGTGTTAGCAACCAATAAAAGATGATTTAAACTTGAAAGCTACAATATCTAGTATTTTTTAGGTTTTATACAGTGACTGTAAAATATATGGACAGAGCCTCCGTCATCTGACCAGTAAGTTTCTGAAGAGCTGAATTGGCAGCGTCAGGAGTCTCGTAACTCCCAGAAAATACAAAAATGGGCGACAAAGTGGCGCTGAGAGGGGAGCTGCAGTGTGGGGACAGATGAATGACACCCATCAAACTCTGAGCTGCCTGTAGCTAAGAGTTAACAAAGCTAACGGGAGCTAAACAGCTAACAGAGGTAGGCGGGCTAAAGCTAAAGCCAGCTAAAAAACACAGTTGGGCTACCTTCTGCCTCCTTGCTGCTGGATATATGATATCCTTGAATATCACAATAACAGTCGTTGACCACAATGCAGAGTAAGATACAACAGGTGTCCTTAACAGTATGGTTGAAATTTTTAATTTCCAAGGATTTCAGTGAGTGCCCAATAAAGGGTTAAGGGTTATAAAAGAATGACTTTAAGTGCTGAACTACCTGCTGTTGTCCAGCTGCTTTTCTTTACCAAGCAAAGTCAATACATTGAGGCAAGTCTTCCTCAGTTTCCATATTGCACTGCTAAGGTATAGCTTTCTTGATTTAAAATCAAAATCAAAGGAAAAGACAAAACTCTCATAATTATGTAACAATCTCTTAATCGACTCAAACTTTTGTTTTGAATTAATATAAGTATTGGCCATATTGAATGAAAACAGGTAAAGAATGACATTTTGTTATTCTTCCTATTCAGAAGTTTGGTAAAATGGTGCGGATTAAAAACAAGATTTGTATAACTTATATAAACTTTAAACTTGTATAACTTCTTTCAGGTCAGGTATTTGATAAGTGAGTTATGTCTAGCTTCTTCTTACCAGAGCAATGTAGATCAAGAGTATGAGTCCTTCATTAATCCATTTTTTCCCCCACACTCATAAATTTGACCAGTGTTATCTCAGTAGAACCTGTGGAAGAAGAACAGAAGAGACATAAAGATGAACTCTTCATATTCATCATGATCATTTTTTAAATCCATGTTTAAGCATCCGCAAAGGAAAAAAATCTCTCCCGCTCATCTCCTTTTTTTTATGCCCGCTTCATCCTTTTCAGGGTCATGGAGAGGCTGGAATCTTTCCCACCTGTATTAACGCAAGAGGTGGGGTACACCAAACACAGGTCATCACCAGGGCTTATGCAGAGTAAGATACAGCAGGTGTCTTCAAGTCACACTTAGAAACATCAATTTAAGCTGGACGAGTACCCAGCTCCAAACCTAGGATCACACAGGAGTAAAATGCAAACACCACATATGTGGGTTACCAATAACAACCAATAAGCTGGAATAAATCATACTGGTCCCTATTTGAGACTTACTGGGCCTGCAGTAATGGTACACCTCAGGAGAAGAATTCACACATTTGTGATGTCTTCACGGGAACAATAAGTGTCTAATTTAACAAGCAAACTCATAAGATTGTGCAAAATACATCTACTGCAAAATAAGTTTAAAAAAAAGAAAAGAAAGCACACTCCACTTAAACTTCATCTGTATTTCGTGTCAAAATAATCAACATCACCTAGAGCACATATCTCATTTATTATTCAAAGGGGGAAAAGTTTTGCTTTAATCAACTCCAGACGGTATTCAGCTGGTGCTCTTCTTTGCAGCTCCCCTTCTCCTTTGATATAGTTTTATCCTCCTTTTTCTGATGCCATCTTGGCTTTTCTTTCACATTCCTGTAACTCTGCTCCTCGGCTTTCTTCGTCATGTCCAACACGTGTTCCGTATGTTTCTGGGACTGAGGCCAAAGTTGAGTCAGGGATTTAGATTGAGTACTGTTAGTGCCAAAAAACACAACAGTATGTTGCTTTAGACATAGACACTTGTCAGGTTCTCTAGGGGGAAATTGAACTTTTGTAATGGTATTCCCCCTTTATGGACTACTGATGCTTAAATAAATCTCTTAAAAAGTCTTAATTTGATTTTTTGAGGCTTCTTTATGTGAAACATAGTCTCGATAATATTGTTAAATGCAACTTAAAGTTATTAGGAGTTGAATTAATTGATACAGTCCCAAAACACTAGTTAGATATATGAGAATATGGTTGTTTGTGTCATTTGTGACAGAATTATGACAGGGTGTACTCCATCTCTTGGAAGATAGCTACTGTAGAATTGACTCCATTATCAAAGTTTTATTGTAAAATGTATGTAAGTAGCTGCATTTTATTTTCTTTTACTGGAAGAAATCTTTACTTTGGACAAATCTGTGTGTTTCAGGTAAGAATTGTAAAGGAAAAGTGATAAAAAAAAACATGCTATGAAATGTAACAATTAATTACACTATATTTTGTAGTCTGTCTTGAGTCTTGAGTTTTAGCAAAGCAGAAAGCATAAAAAGTCTACAGCTTAAACGCATTTTTATCTTAGAAATCTGACTTCATTTTCATGAGTCTTTGAAGAGTAAAACAGTTGTTTTTATGGATATGTTCAAAAAGGAGGTAGCTTGTATTTCATGTCCACTCAATTCAGGTGGAAGTCTCTGTAATTTTCCAAAATTACGGAAACCACTGAATGCAGCCTCTCCCTGTTCTATTGCTGGAAAATGTTCAAGACAGGCCTTTTCTGACCGTCCAACAAGTGCTTTGGTTGGAGTCTTGTTGTAGCTTAATAACCAAACAACTTGGCACAAACTCAGTTTTTCAATATTTTCTCATGCTATGACAAATATCTGGCAATGAGCATAAAAGATCAGCACAATAAGTGACTGAAGCTTTAATAGCAATCTGCCTCAAATCCGTCTTAACAAGGGGATTTCACAGCCGCAGCGGATCATTTTCAGCTCTTAGCCACCCACCTGGCTTTCCCACAGACCTGGCAAACTTGATGGAGTCTCTTGGCAAAGTTAGAGTACAATTTACCACAATCTTTAACTTGCTGGACAAGTTTTACGTCCACTTGTATGTAACCACAATCATCAATGTTTCCGCCCAGTCTAGCCTGTATACTAAATTGCACATGGGGATTCATGAGCAGCTGCAGCTAAGCTAATGATGATAATACATATTGATGCTGGTTGTGTGTATCCAAACCAAAAGCATATAAAATGCATTTTAGGATAAAAGGAAATTTATTTGCGTTTCTGTTGGTAAGTGCTGAAGTTTCACACAATCAACATGCTGGACAGGAAACAAATGGTTTGATTGACATTCAGCTAAACACATATTTTCCTCTTTTTTTAAGTTATTATTATTGTTGATGGTTTGAAAGGTCGTTGTTGTGTGTTGAATGTATAATTAAACATAAAAATTATTTTTTCATTCTTTCAGTGTTCTGTCCATCACTTGTTTGTGAGCAGCTGTGGGATCCAGACACAGAAAAAGATCTACAGAATTTACAGAAATAAGAAATGTGGTCGTCATCACAGCAACAAAAATGGTTAAAAAATGTTGCCATGTGTCATTTATCATAAGTAGTTGAACATTTCGGCAAATACTGGTGTAACATTTGCAAGTAATTTAACTCTTTGGATTTGAGTAACCATGGTGTGAATATAATCTACGAATGATTCCAATAATGTACAATGTATATTTTTTACTGAATATTCCAACATGCTGGACTGCTTTCCACATGAAGTTCAATGACAAATCAAAGTGTTATATAGGACCCATGTAGATATCCAGATGTAACATCTTACACCGGAAGCTGCAGCTAGAATTTCATATGAATGAATACCTGAAGCACCATGTAATTTAAATGCTGGGTGTCTTGTTGCATAGGTCGTTTCTGGGAATACTGAAAAAATCCACTGAAATTTAACTTTTTCCTTTTTGAGAAAAAGTTTAGATTTACAGAATCGCAAAAATGGCCTGATATTGTTTCATTTGGTACGGTTTTACTTGCCAACCAAATTTAGTTTTTGTCAATGATAAACATTTGTCCACATGTTGAACATGTTATAGTTTCACAATCCAAGCTTTGAAAATTTGAATAATTTTGTATCATGTAGTCTAATGTCATGTAACAGAAACCCCCGGCCACTGAAGAAAACTTCATATACTGTGACAATGCATATTTTTCAAACCCTAAAGATGTATTTCTCAAATATCTAAACCAAACTGAGTACATTGATTCTGACCCTCATTTAACTCCTGACACTAACCATTAGTGAGTGCGAATGACGTAGAAATGTATATAACCACAAATGAGAAGTAGCAAACAGGCTGTGGATAAGGTTGTAAGGGACAGGATGTAAACATGCGATGTCTTATTTTAAGGTAAAGAACTTTGTCTTGGTCAAGCGTTTAAACAGTCAACGCCATCACATTATGAACATGAACATGTAGAAATGTCATCAACAGCACAACAGAAGCTGCTTTGTATGAGAGAATTGTAGCAAAACGTTAGTATTGTACAATTTATTAGCCTATTGTGCAATTTCTTACCTATTGTATAATTGTGCTGCTGCATACTTATTTATTCCCAATGCTCTCCATCATACTTGTGTATTTATTAGTTGTATTCCTCTCCTGGGTTTTACTCTGTCGTGGCCCCTCCATCTCTTGCACTGACTAAAAATGACCAATTGATGATGGAAAGATGACTGTATTATACCTCACTGCTTCTCATCTGCAAACAAAGATATTTGTCAAGTCTGGCCTCCTGCTAAAGGGCTGCAATCTCATGTTTTATGTTATCATAGCTAACGGTAACAACAGTTGTCACCATAATTGTTATGAATAAAGTTTTACAGTTATGCAGAGTCTCTTTCCAAATATATACCTTGAATATTGCAATGTCTTAAATAGCATCTTATTAGATAACTCCCGCTAAAGCCCCATTGTTCCCAACCTCATACATCTCACTGAAGTATTGTGCATGGATCTTTGCCATGTCACACACATGTTCACATATGAGGCTGCATTTTTCATTGTAGAAACATCGGAGGGAAGAAGAGAAAAGGTAGCTGTTCAGCTGAAACATTTCAACCTATTAATCTCAACATCTTCCTATCTGCTTTATGGATTTTGTACAAAATGATTCACATACAAACGACTTTCTCATTTCCAATTGGCCTAGGTATAGGCTTTTAGTGTATTCCCCTTTTTGCAATTGGATGTGCATGTAATATATTATAAAGCTCTCAGGCCTTGCCAAGGGGGGTTTTCTGAATTTCCTAAGATGCCTTGTTTGTATTCCAAGCCTATCCTACCTCATGTTTTTACATGTGTTGAAGTGTTTTAGGATATAATCTTCATTTGCGAGGCACACACGCTGGACACTCATGGCCACATCTATTCAAAGTTTCAGAGACGTTCCAGTGGATGGAAGGGCAATATTGTGCAAGTGGACTATGCTGTGCTAGATAAATGTCTTGGCAGACCACTGTTCAAGCTCTCTTTCATCATAGTCCTTTGTCTCAAGGGCAAAAAAACACTTGTCAAAATAGGAATTTTAAAGCTACAAACAATCATGTGAAAAAGAAAATACAAACTTTTTGAGTTCTAAAATTTTATACTTCAGGACATTAAAAAAATCACTTGGTCCTTACCATTTATTAAAAAATAAGTAAATATTACCTCAAATAAACAACAGCATATGATATATCATACAGTGTTATTACTTATTTAACAAATATAGCTATCATAAGACACTAGAGGGGAAAGTATCAACCAGGTGCTGTTAATCAAATGCATTTGATTAATACATTATCGACAAGCGAGCACCACTATAAGCAGAAGTTTTTGCAGTTTGCTGTTGTGGCGCATTCACGTGTGTTTACACAGAACATGGCAGCACAGCTCAGAATTACAAAGTTTCATGTAAACAAAACCTTTGTGAATAATGTCAGCACACACTCAAACCAACTAGCCACAGGACCTGAGCTCTGTGTAGTTATCAAATATACCGTGAATTTCCTTTTTATACCAAAGTCTTATAGAGACAAATTCAAAGCCATCTGCCTGACAGCTAAAGCTTGCCTGACACTAGTGCATGCAACAGGACAATGACCCTAAACACAGCAGTAAATCTACAAAAGAATGGCTGAAAGAGAAAGATTCAAGGTGTTCAAATAGTTCACTCAAAGTTCAGATCTCAACCAGGCCGAAATGCAGTTGTGGGACCTTAAAAGAGCTCTGTATCAATGAATGTATGCAAACCTCAATGAAGTAAAGCAATATTGTAAAGATGAGTTGGTCCAAATCCCCCCACAGTGATGTGGGAGACTGATAACATATAGAAAACACACAATAGAAAACAATTACCTCAAGTTATTGCTGCTTAAGGTGGTTCTACAAGTTCCTGAATCTTGAGGTGTTTTTACTTTTTTCACAGTGTTTCTGTATTTTGACCAAGTTAAACAATGACACAATGGGATATGTGTTGATCATCTTCGTCTTGTTTATCAAATCTACATCTGACACGGGCCAGAATATCCTCTTTTTAATATCTGTCCATCCACCCACAACACATGCAATATTCTAACATGTGTAGGTACAGTAAGTATATAAGTAATATATCATTGGCCTCTGTAAACAGTGTTGTGTCTCAAGAACAAGTAAGGAAGGCTGTTCAAGACTCTGAAAAGACAAAAAATCTAGACCGGTTTATCTGATCTGCTACAGACTCCAACATTTTATTGAACTTGTCAACAAGTTTGATAAGAAGAGAAAGTTGCTTCCTGACGAAGAAACCAGAGAAGAAGCATCATCACACCACTTAGTGTGAGGTAGTGCTCAACACTGACCGCTAAGTGATTGGAATGATAAAAGTCTTTACTTCACATTCAAACCACATTAGGCCCACACAGCAAAACAACCAAATTCAACTCTTTCTTCTACATTTGTTCATGGATTTGGCCATTCTTGTCTTTTCATTAAGCCCGATGTTATGACTGGCAGCCATTCTGAAAAGCAAAGACACAAAATAAATGGAAGTGATTTTTGTTTTGTCAGTTCACTGTGAGCTTTTCCAGTATGAGAAATTAGATCTATCATTATTCAAGTAAAACATCAGTGGGAAACTTCAATGCTGCTTAGTTTTTGTTTCTCCCTGCAGACAAGACAGGAGCCAACCCAGAAGAGGAAGACGGAAAGGCAGGGCCGGAGGAAATGTGTTATGCCAAATCAGTCTAAAGGAATATTGGGGAACCAATGTTTGTTATAATTTTCAATGCGAAGGATAATAATGTTTCTGTTTGAAGACATTTTCAATGTGGTCATTATCCTACTGAGCATGATTTGAGTGTTCATGTTAGATTTGCTGCATCAAATTTAATCCACTTTGATTTTTTTTTTTAGAAATGAGTTTAATAATAACACCAACTATGTAGTTGCTGCTGCTAAGCTGGAAAGTATTGTTTTCAGAAGTTAAATGTTTCAAATGTAACACTGAAGTTGTCAGTACATTCTGAATTATTGGATAAGTCAAACAGTATCAAAGAAAAGGAGATTTTTAATTATCATCTGTAAATTATAATGACACAAATGACAGATTTTAAATGATATATTTAGGCAAGGCAAGTTTATTTATAGGGCACATTTCATGTACAGGACAATTCAAGGTGATTTACATTACAGAAAAGTACATTAAAACAAACCAAACGTTTAAAAACAAATTAAATGAAAACAGAAGAAAAAAAATCTAAAATCAAGATTAAGAAAGGACAACAGATTGAAAACATGATTGAGTTTAAAATTCAAGCTTAAAAGAAATGGTACAGATTTCGACTTTCAGATAAAAAACTTTGTAAATGCAGCAGAGAACAGGAGGGTCTTTAACCTGGATTTTAATAAATTGAGTGTTTCTGCTGATCTGAGACTTTCTGGGAGTTTGTTCCAGACATGTGGAGCATAGAAGCTGAATGC
>JBBBVU010000006.1:23136869-23155253 GCA_037177055.1 Atherinosoma microstoma | reverse complement strand
GTGTGTGTGTGTGTGTGTGTGTGTGTGTGTGTGTGTGTGTGTGTGTGTGTGTGTGTGTGTGTGTGTGTGGAGGGGCGGGAGGGGTTGTTAGACTAAAAACGCCTATACAAAGCATACATAAGACACAAGACACAATAACTTTCAATCCACTAGTAAATTTGTGCCTCTGTTCTCCAATGGAGTTCACCTGTATCAAGATTAATGTTTCTTGAAAACTTGAAGTGTTTTGTACATGAAATATCTAAATTTCCAGGAACAAAAATTTTAGTTTTACTTTTCACTTAAATGCATCTAAAGCCAAACTGACTCCACAAACACTCCCAGCATTGTGCTAAAGTAGTGTAACAGAGATATTGACAAGTCTTTTTGTGCAATTCTAAGTCAAGACTCAAGTTACTTTTAGTTGTAGTGAGTAATCTGCCATAATTACTCACTACGAATGGTCTACTTATAACATTGCATTGTAATATACAAGGTATTTAATTACAGACTACAGAACTTTTGCAGGTTTTCTCAGTGACACGCCCCCTTTCGACAGCTAATTCAGCATCCATCTTGCATCCTATCTGTACTGTGAGCTCTCTCCAGCCAGTAAAAGACAGTCTTAACTTATAATAATAACACATTTTCTTTAAAAGCGCCTTTCAGGTCACTCAAGGACACTGTACAGTACAGTAAAATAATAAAACACAGACACAGAATGAACAAGAAATATTAAAATACCGGGACAGTGTAATTACAGAGCGTAACTAATCCTAGCGGCTGAATGCTCTCCCCCCCATGGTGCTGAGCCGGCTGGAGGGAACAGTGAGGTGTCTGGAGGAGGATGACCGATCGGGCGGAGGTGGCGATGTGCAGAAGATCTGACAGATAAGGGGGGGGGCGAGGTTGTGGATGGCATGCAGGAGGATTTTGAATTCTTTTTGTGATTTAACCGGGAGCCAGTGCAGCTGCTGTGGTGAAAAGAGGGAGTTCTGGTGATGATGCGAGCGGCTGAGTTCTGGACTATCTGAAGCTTTTGAAGATATTTCTGGGGGAGACAGAAAAGAAGAGAGTTACAATAGTCTAAGCCAGAAGTGACGAGGGGGTGAACAAGAACAGAGGTAGTACGGGGGGTGAGGGAGGGGCGGAGACGAGAAATATAACACAAATGGAAATAAGCAGAGCGGGTGACATTTTTGATGTGAGCATGACATGATAACGTGCTGTCAAGGATGACACCCAGACTCTTAACCTGAGGGGAGGGAAAAACAATGGAGCTGTCAATGGAGAGGGAAAAACCGTCAACTTTAGAAAGTGTAGATTTGGTTCTGATGAGCAGGAGCTCCGTTTTATCACCATTTAGTTTAAGGAAGTTAGAGGTGAACCAGGATTTTATTTTGGATAAGCAGTGAGGGAGGAGGGAGGGAGTGTGGAGTTGGGTTTACTGGAGAGCTAGAGCTGGGTTTCATCCTCGAAGCAATTGAAAAGGTTGTTGAATTTTTGGAAAATATTGCAGATGGGAAGGAGATAGATGATAAAGAGAAGGGGCCCCAGGACTGAACCCTGGGGCACACCTGATGTAACGGGAGAAGGGTGAGATCTGAGGGACTTGAGTTGAATGAACTGAGTGCGGCCGGAGAGATAGGAATGAAACCAGCTGAGTGGGGTGCGGGAGATGCCGATGCAAGACAGTCTTTAAATCAAACTAAACTAAAGAAGCAACAGATGTAACATATTTTTCTGATATAGGGAACCAGTAAAACTGCTTTTTTTTCAGTGGGTCTGATGGTTTGTTGGCCTCAGTTTAATATTATCCAGGTCAGGTCATGGCAAAGCCAGCAGTTTATGCAAACAACTGACAGTGTTAGTAAATATCTCAATCGTCTTTTAAACACAGTGAATGCCAATGTAATGGAGTTTAAAGGATTGTAGTACAATAATGTTCACAGCAATGTGGCACTAAGCTCGTTGCTAATATAGATGCTAACATCAAGCGTTCATATTATAGAGTGACTAACCTGTCATTGTTTTGTTTTTTTAAGGTGGTGGGTGAAGTTGGATGTCCTTAATTTTCATGCCACAGAAGTTGCAGTTTATTGCTCTTTTATTAGTCCCTTGCAGGTTTCAAATTACAGGGGTGCTAAGGGGAGCTCAGCTACCCTGAAAAGCTCCCCTGAGACTCTGAGGGGGTGCTCTAAAAATAATCCCACTTTCAGGTTATATTTTATCTTATTTTCCATGAGGTTCCTGATGTTTCTTAAATAGAAAAAATAGTATTATTTTGTTAATATTGTGTGTTTCAGAACAATGCAGGTGAACTGCAGCGTTGTTTGTTTTTTGTGTGCTGTGAGCCGCCCAAACAGTTCCACTTCATTTGCTGCTTCTGTAATGCTTTTAATGTTTTGTGTAAAACACTTTGAATTGTCTTGTACAGTACTGTAATGTACTGTACAAATAAACTTGCCTTGCCTGGCTTATTGTGGTTGTTAAAAATACTTTCCATCTTTATATGACATTACTATGATTATATCAGCTGCATATAGTAGTAGCAAAATGCTTTTTGGCAGTAATCATGTTTTTGACTGCTCTGCAGTGCACTAATATATACGCACATGAACATAACTTGCTAAGTTACGATGCACGCCCAAAAATAAGGCTCCCCCAAAAGCCCATGTGTAATTCCAGTCTTGATCTCTTGTATGAAGTTTTTATACACAAAAGTTATAATGAAAGGTGGGGCAGCAACAGGTGTGCTCGCCGGGGCTGCCATGGTTTTTATTGTTTGCACAAGCATACACATCTGTGGATGGAGGACGGAGAGGAGGACGTTGTATGAGTCCTTACTAAGAAAGGTAAGCAATAAATGTGGCAATAAATCAGATTTGACTGGTAATTCTATACATGCAGTTTTTGTGTCCTTGCGGCCAATGAAATTTCATTTCTAGTTCTGTCATGGTCTTGACCAAAAATAATAGCCAGGAGGTATTTCCAGTATGGCCGCCCAGTGTGGTCCCTAGCCTAAAATTACTTTAGTAAAAATGCAAACAGTTTATAAACGCCTGCTCTTAAAAAAACTGAGAGAAATACACGTGAATGTGAACATCAGATAGATTCTCATCTGTTTTGGTTAATTCAGTGTCATGTTGAGCTGCAGGGCAAGTTTAGCCTCACGCTTCATATTGTAAAACATTTATTTATGATGCTTTTCAATGATAAACAGATAGACTGACAGATTATGTTTGTGTGTATTTACATGTATGTGTGTGGCAGAAATCGTATCCATATAATTCACTCACAAATAGACAAGTGCAGAGCTGCGCACTTTCACAGCTGTGCAAGTTGATTTGAGTTTCAGATTACCATGAATACACAGTGCAGGCAGGGCTCCAGTCTCGTCTCTCAGGACAGGAGGCAGCATCAGCCAAAAGCAACATGCTGACTGTGAGTGCTTGTGGGTGTACATGTGTGTGAATGAGCAACATATGCATCTGAGTATTTCAATGTTTAGTTTTAAGTTTACAAAGATGATTATGCACATGAGCATGTGTATCTTTTTGCACTTCTACAAAGATAGCATCTTTCCGACCAGCATAGGGCTTTGGAATCATCATGTCTTTCTTTTTATTCTATAACTCCTGCATTTTCACCTTCTTTTCTTGTTTCTTTGCTCTCTACAGGCTACATGATTTAATTCAATAATTACCTTCAGGATGAGATTTATGGAGTGATTTATGTGATGCTTAAGCAGATTGTGATGGAGGAAGGAAGGAAAAGAGGGAAACTCGTACACAGCATGGTTTTATTTAGCAGCAACATCACTGCTGACAAAACTCTTATAACACTGTAGTTGTAAGAGACATCAGTGTAATGGGGATTAACGCAACTAAAAGTCTTTAGTATGAATGTTGCGACAATCCCACCATGGGAATTTCACTCAAGGATCCTTATTTAACTATCCATTTACCAGTCCAAAAAGGCACTCAGGTTCATTATACTAAACAAGAAGGGAGGAGACTTGCTCCATCCAAAATATTGATTGGTTAAAACATTCAAAAGCAATTAAAAACCCCACACATACACACAATGCTACCCTGACAAGGAATTACAAGACACTAGAGAGAGGCACCACCACCACCAGAAAGGCACCAACCGCCAACAAGCTGCTGAAAAGAAAACACAATTGATTAAGGATATAAACAAAAAGCATCTTTGTGGCTATCAACCAATGATCGAAAACACACTGGAGATCAACCGGAGAAAGTCGGTGTGCAGCTTTGCTTCAGGATAAAGACATGGATTCCTTTGCACTATTGACGATGTGCAAAGACTCACAAAAGTCTGCTTTTGGAGGCAGGAGGGGATGGTGGTGGGACCAAGAGGTTTATCTTTTCTCTAGTATTTAGTAGTTATAGGCTACTTTGTCACTCTTTGGTTAATTTCTTCAGCCAGCCCTAACTTATCATATACCAACACTTGATCAGGAGCTTCTATCTTTTGTTTTCAACATGCTTATAGTGTAATTTTCTGATGTGGAAGGTATTTCTCAAATATTGATATAATAGTGGGGGAGGTATCTCAAGAAAAATTAAGGTAAAGTTTCCAGGTGTTGTATTTTAGCACCAAACCAAGTCAAGTCATTTTGATTTCTTAACCAAGTTATCATGTATCTATATTTTAACTTTTTAAATATTTTATTACTTACTGCATGCAAATGTTTGCTGGCATGGTTGTGACCGAAGTAACCTTTTTTTAAAAAAATATAATAGCTTAATTGTGTGAGTATGTAATGTAGCCAAAAAAGTTGAATGATGGCACTTGTTTTATCCGGAAACAACAACAAAACACATCATGTTCACAACTCTGTGTTTGGTTTGGAGTAATGTTGAATTTTGAGAACGGACACTGCTCTGACTCATGCACAGAACCCAGATGGTGTGCAGGGGAGGTCGTCATTGGATATGGGATTAGAAAAGCAAAGGCTTGATCCACCCTGAGCTATGGGCTGTCTGTTATCACTCAGCTTTGGCCAAACGGCTTCCTCATTGTGTTTATTTCCACAACACCCTCACCCACACCACGTTTGCTCATCACAGAGAAAGACTGATCTATAGTTGAAGGACAAAGTCACAGATTTGTGCTTAGTTTCCAGTTTAGTTATCGAGAAATTTTAGAAGTTTTTTAAAAGGCAAGAGTGTTACACATGGTGTCAGACTTCCAGGTGCATCAAGTCAAATATACCTGAATCGATATTTCCCTTCATAGCATCACCAGTTATCTAAGTATGCTGATGTATCTAAGTACGTGTATTCAGTCTCTTCATGTAATCCTGGACTGACTCTATAACGTTGACAAAGTCTGTTAAGGAAAAGCTGATATCTTTATACAACTCTGGCTGTATGTTTGGCCTTAGTTTCATGAGAAAAACAAACCTCGGACTTATTCAGAGCCTCCTTCATATTGCGTGAGGAATGATCATTCAGACATCTGAAAACTTTTTTTTTAGCACTGTATTTCCAAATTACACCATGCTCTGCACAGTTTGGAATAATTATTTTGACAGTCATTGTTACTCCTGGAGGAAAAATTCGTATTTTGGCAAAGAATAATGTTACTTTAATGTTTTTGATTTTGTAAGAAGTTGCAGCTGTAAAACATTTGGAAATGTTTAACCAGAAATCAATAAATTATCTGATTTAAATATGTTTAAAATGACTTTTAAATGGCAATGCGTTGGTATTGTCCATACACTAGTAAATTGCTTATTCATAGTAAAGTACAATGTGACTGATTCATGTAAATAAATGATTTTATAATTACTAGTTTAGCATTGATTAATGTGTAGAGAAAGCATTTGTGATCTGATCACCATTAATGGACTTTTAACTGAGTAAAATGCACGACACTTTGCCAACATTATTGGCATGAACGACGTAGTTTACTCCCTGATGATTATTGCCATTCTCCTCCATCACGGCTTTAATCTTGACCTAATTTGTACTTTATTCCCTTCAGTCTCATCAATCAGAGCTGGCACACAGCTCTGTGGTGGTATCAGTTTTCATTTATCTGCTCAAAAACACTTCCAACAATACAAAATACAAGTAACGAGGATGAGCATGAAATACATCTGAATGTGTGACTGAGTAGACAGACACAAATTGACAGAATGTGTAACCCTTGGATGCACACAGATAACCCACTGCAATGGTTAGAACTTTCATTTCACAGCAGGAAGAGTCCTGTTTTGAACTTGATGGTGATTTTCTGTATAGAGTTTTCATGTTTCCAATTTTTCTGCTTAGGTCGTTGAGTTTCCCCTTACAGACCTAAGACGTCCACGTCAGGTTGATTGGTGATCCTAAAGTCACCTTTGCTGAACAGGTAATTTTTCCAGGGTGTCCTTTCCCTACTGAATAGGACAGACTGATCTGACCCAGCGCAGGATAAAACATGCATAAAGAAAAGACGGATGACTGCATGCTTTCACATGCAAACCGACTTACATTTTTATCCAGATGACTTAAAATAACCCAAAGCCAAACTTACCAAAGTGCTGGTAGATTAACTTTTTGGACAGTCAGGCAGTATTTTCTTTTTAAAAGTTGATTTAAGCTCACTGTGTCTTGTTCCATATGTAGTGTACAGACATGAGTGGTTTCAATCCTCTCATCTAACTCTTGGTAAGATTTCAAAAACTTGTTTGACCATATGAGGAAGTGTGTTTCATTTGTAAGTGAAAACTAGGTCTCCATAACAGCCCTGGTAAAAAGTAAATACTACAGAAACTTGATCATTTCAGATACTATCTTAACTGTTTTGGTATTAAACAGGATAGGGTTCAAGAAAAATTACTTAAAAGAAAAAAAATAATCTAACAAAGAAAGAGGCCAGACTAGGAATCTGTTGGGTGAGTATTTCCATTAAAATAGTGTTTCTAAAACTGAGATCTAAAAATAACAGGAGATGAGAGAGATTCCCACTTTGCAGAGGCAGCTAGAATTACATTTGCACATGTGATAATACATTTTGTATCACTAAATATCTCTGTGAAGGTGAAGGATGTCAAGCACATGCGCTTCGAGTAGGTTGATTGATTGTTGCATTGACAAGTGTTTTTACATTTCAAAAGCAATCCATTAGAAAATAGAATTAGCACCATCTACAATTGTGCTAGCAGGTGAATGATGTACTTTTGACTTTGATTACTATTGTATGGCTCTGACATATTCACTCTCTTTAATGAGAGCAACAAACATTGGGATCCTCCACGCCGGGGCTATGCCTGCTCAGTCTGCAGGGTCACTGCTGCGGAGATCACCCTTGTCTGGGTAGTTGGCTGGGTCCTGCAATGCAGCTTAATGGTTGTGGTGTGGGACCAGGCCAGCCATGATCTGGGTGGGTCCTGTGGTGGCGGCCTATGTGGTCATGGGTGGGGGGGACTCCTGGTGTGCTTGAAACACGAGAGAATGGATAATGATAATAATAAACAATAACTGCCGACAATCAAATCTGCAGTAACTCATATTATCAACTCCTCTCTGCCTTTAAGCAAGCCCAGGTCACCCCGCTCCTGAAAAAACCCACATTCAACCCAGCTCAGGTTGAAAACTACCGGCCAATCTCTGCTCCTGTTCATGTCAAAACTATTAGAGCATGCCGTCTTCAGTCAGGTCTCACAGTTTCTCTCAATGACAACAACCTGCTCGATCCATATCAGTCTAGCTTTAGACAAGGCCACTCCACTGAAACTGCTCTACTGTCCGTTACTGAGTCGCTACGGCTTGCCAGATCCACTGGCCAATCCTCAATCATTATACTGCTGGACCTGTCTGATGCCTTTGACTCACTCAACCACCAAATCCTCCTCTCCACACTCTCTGAACTTGGCATCTCAAGATCTGTCCTCTCGTGGTTCATGTCCTATGTCACAGGAAGATCCTTCAGAGTATCTTGGCAAGGTGGTGTGTCCAGATCGCATGAGTTGAGAACCGGGGTGCCTCAGGGCTCGGTGCTTGGCTCTCTTTTCTTTTCACTATACACTTCCTCACTCGGTGCAGTCATCGGCTCTCATGGCTTCTCCAACACTGCTATCCAGACGACACTCAGCTTTTCCTTTCATTGCTACCTGACAACACAACCATCTCAATGCGAATATCAGCCTTTCTTGCCGATATCTCTGTGTGGATGAAGGAACGCCACCTTCAACTTAATCTGTCCAGGACTGAGCTTATTGTCTGTCCAGCGAGTCCTTTCGATGCCCCCGCAGATAAACGTGTAGCTTGACTCTGTCACACTTGTACCTACGCCTTCTACCAGGAATCTTGGTGTCATGGTTGACAACCAGCTGACCCTTAAGGTCCATGTTGCGTTGGTTGCCCGGTCTTGTCGATTTGCTCTCTACAACATCAGGAAGATCAGACCCTACCTGACAGAACACACGACACAGCTTTTGGTTCAGGCTCTGGTCATTTCACGCATTGACTACTGCAATTCCTTACTGGCTGGCCTGCCTGCATGCTCAGTTAAACCTCTGCAGATGATTTAGAATGCAGCAGCACGACTGGTCTTCAACCAGCCCAAAATAACTTGTCACCCCGCTGCTGATCGCTCTTCACTGGCTCCCAGTTGCAGTGCGCATTAAATTCAAAGCTCTGCTTTTGGCTTACAAAACAATAACCCAAACGGCTCCTGTCTACCTTCACTCCATAATCCAGAGCTACACTCCCTCTCGACAGCTACGCTCTGCCTGTGAAAGACACCTAGTGCTTCCACTACAACTTGGAACCAAATCACTAGCTAGACTCTTTTCCTCTGTTGTTCCCCGGTAGTGGAACGATCTGCCGAACTCTGTCCGTACCGCAGAGTCCTTATCCACTTTTAAGAGCAAGCTAAAGACTCAGCTGTTCAAAGAATACTTCTGCACTTAGCTCAACTCAGCACTGAAAAAGCTGCGTTCACTTATGCCTAAGATGATGATATTGTGTCGTGATACACTTACGCCTATGGTGATGATATTGTGATCTCATAATCAATCAAGGGACTAAGAAAAGAAAAAAAACACTGCCTCTCGCACTGCACGGCAGCACCTGTTTCCAACTGGACTCAGTAGTCTGACTAGCACTTAACAATGATGTCCCTTCTTGTTTGATTTCTTACTGTTTCTTCTTGTTGTTCTCATTGTCAGTTGTAAGTCGCTTTGGACAAAAGCGTCTGCTAAATGACTGTAGGAGTACAATATAATAGAAAGTGTTGGGAATTGAATACAATGCAAATCTGGCATATTGGAAGCTGAGATAGCAAAATCCTGAAAAAGTTTTTAATTCCAGCCAGATGCATTTTTTTAGCTCTCAAAAAGAGGACGTGCAGATAAAAGAGGACTTATGGTAAACTAAAATACCTGAAACATTGATTTTCAACAACACCCCGCAATCAACATTGCTTTTTATTATTCTATGTTAAGTAACTTCATAACCTCTTTTTTTTCACCCTTTTTTCATCTTATACCCACACTGAAATATATTACTGTATATAGGGAACCCATCCATCCATTTTCTATACCCTGTTCATCAAATTCAGCTTTGAAGGGAGGCTGGAGCCTATCCCAGCTGTTAGTTGGAGGTGAGGTACACCTTGCATACTATCCCATCACAGGGTTACATGGTGAAATATGATTCAAAAACACTAATGGACTCAAAATCTAGTCACAGCTGTTCAGCTAACTGCAATATTGTGGCCTTCGATCAAACTGTTGATTTGATGGGCCAAAACAAGGAAATAACACAGATGCTGCAAGCAGCACAAACACTGAGTAACAGTCCAATATGCAAGGTTTATTTAACAAATACAGTCGAACATGGGAAGTTAGACAGGAAAGGAGCAGGCAAAAGGGCTAGAGTATTAATTCAACAGTTCAAAATACCAGAATAAATGTTAGCAAGGATCTGGCAAAAGCTTAAACCAGAACCAGGTGGTAATCATACAGGATTAACAATACCAAGAAAACACAAACAGACACAGAAGAACTAAGACAATCAGCAACAGAAACACTAAAGCTGGAATTTATTTAACCAGGTATTACAACTACAAACTAGTATGTCATCATAACAGAGGGTGGTAAAACATCTGAAAGTAAGTATTGTTCATGACTAAAAAAGAATCAAACTGGAAATGAAGTGTCCATAAGAGCCATCACAGTTAACCTTTGGCTAGATGAAGTTTTATTTGCTGAGCAAGCTTAAGCCAAGTTCAAACTTCAAGATTCAACATTTTTTGTGACTATTTCAAATACCTGATCTAGACATGAGACTGTGTGACATAAAAATCCAGCATGTTTGATATTCTGGGGCAAGACTTAAGGTGTTAGGTGCACATAATGAATGTTAAATAACAAACAGCAAACAAGACAGAAGGCAAAGCAAAGAAATTACAGTGTGCTGAGGAAAGCAGAACTTGATTAGATATTAGCCTCTTTCATGTCCTGGGTGTACAAGAACTGCCACTTTTTATTCAACCACCAGGTGAGAACAAGTTGAATCACCAGGAGCAACTTTCTGTTTATCACAGTGATGTTAATGATACATGACAGCTTGAACTGCAGGAAAATTATAAGTCAGATGACTTGGGGATTAAAGTTGGCAAAAAAGAAAAAAATTGTGTCATAGATCACATGTGTGGACACAATTACTGAAATTACAGCAAATTTAGTGACACTAAAAGTTTGGGGTTTTTCTTCAAAAAAGGTCTGTGTTTCTAACTGTACAGTAGTATCTGTGTCTCAACATCCTTCACATACATAAATAACAAAAAAAAAAAACGTCTTATCTGATGAAATAAGCTGAAATCAAAATTAAATCTAAGTTTTACCACGCCTCATCCCGTTATTGTTACGTCTAGCCACTAACTAAAAGTCTTTCAAGTCATGGGAAAAAAGTTATAAAAAGATGTTATGAAACTCATCATAATCTCCAGACGTTGTTTCTCAGTATGCTTAAATGTCCACCCAGCTGAGGTGTCCTTGAGTACCACTGTTCAATAAATCAAACTTCTGGATGATAGCAGAGGCTGACAGATTGTGCAGACCCTAACTTGACCCACAGTTTGAAAAGAACTGACAGACTCCACCTTTTCAGATTTTTCTCACAGTTATCCAGGAGGAACTCCCTGTTGAGTATCTCCCTGCCAGACCTCTACATATGCAGGCCAGACAGCATCACACATACACACACATAAGTGCTAAGTCCAGGTTGTGGAAGCAGTAGCACCACGCCCTGCAAGACAACCATCTCATCAATGTAATAACCAGATTCATTTATGCGCATGGTTTTTGTGCACAAATGCATCCTCTGCAATGTGATTCTTTCTTTCTGCAGGAAATACCTCTCAGTTTTTTAATGCATCATGCATCTTTTTTCTGTTACAGCAGCCTCTACCTGAGCTGCAGATGACAGCAGCAGATCCTCAAATGTGGTTTTGAGCGATCGCTCTGGGGTTAAAGACAGGCAGGGTGGGTCGGTTTTTCCCTTGCAGGAAAACATAAAAACTTCATGAACTTCTCTCTTGCAGCACAGGAATACAATTATGTTATGATATATAATGTGTAAACATCTCTTCTGTTCGGAATCTTTTTATTATTTAAAGTCCATACTGAGGAGGACTCTCATAGGTTGCAGCTTAAGGTAAAACAACCCAAAAAAAATAGTTTCTTTTTTGTTTAAAGTTCTGTCAGCTCATCATGATTCTTCCCTTTAACAAAAACAAAATCTGTCCCATTTTCATTCAAATACTAAGGACATGATAAGTGATGTGTGAAACAGCATTTGTGATAAAAACAATAAATTTGATTAAAGGCCACAGCTAGGAAAACAGGTTTTATCAACAGAACCAGCTGTGAGGCGAGCGGTGAGAGCAAGCGGTTAACTATGATGATAAGGACGGCTGCAGGAGATACTGAGGTTTGAAGTGTTTGATTTGGCCTGGTCTGCTCTGGCTTCTGCTCTGAGCTTGCTGCTAAAATAGGGTTAAGAAAAGAGAGCTGGGAAGATAAATGGTTGTGAGAAAGAGAGACAGAGATTGATGTTGACCAGAGGTAACAGGAGATATATTCATAGAGCTCATGTCAGTAGCTTGTTGACTCTTTTTTTTTTTTTAGGAATTCCTCTGAATGTAGTTTTACAAGCTTCTCTTTTAAAATACTTTGACCACGTCTTCTGAATGTTTGTGTGATTTATGATCCTTTATGTTCCAAATCTAAACTAAATCACTCTACATATCTGTCTCAATAAGAAAAATAAATAAATATTCAATGACAAAATAGATTTTCAATTGATTTCTTTGATTTCTTATAAGCAACACATTTCTAAGACTAACTGCAGATAGACAGAGCTTAGAGTCAGATCCCATCCTCCTCTTGTGGGAACCAAACTTGTAGTTCACTCTGGCAGCCAGCCTAAAAAAACAGTCTGGATTGTGGATTACAAAGTTGTGTGAGATTTGAAAGACAAATCAGTGTCAGAGCTGGACCACTGTATAATTGTGGTTAATGTAATTTGGCCCTTAGGAGATCATGATGACTACAGTTTTAGGGCTGGTCTTACAGTATTTCTTCACAGACTGCATAAAATTAAAATAGGACGGTCAAAGATGCAAGGACCTATGAAAGGTCGGAGGGTTGGCGTGTAGCATTTTGATTCTCTGTTTATTAATCACTGAGTTAGTTGTTGTAGCCATTGACAGCAGCTTTGGTGTAATCTGTTTTTAGCCCCATAAACTAAATAAATAGCTTTGTGTTATTGAAAACATTCCTGCTGTATATGTTCTTGATAGTAGCCAGGAACCCGAAGAATACCACAAGAAATACAGCTGTATGTTAGGTTTCTTCAAACTTTACCTTAGGTAGTGGAGCAAACGTCAAATTAGTCAGTAAAACTGTAAATGAGTAAAATAGTGAGTCAGTACTTTCTTGTGGAAAAACAAGAGCAATGACTCCAACATTAGACACCGTAACCTTTTGACCTCTTCATCTGCTCCTGAGCTCCTCATCATCTTCCTTACAACACTTATTACTCCCGACCCCCTGCCTACCCACAATCCTCAGACTAGATTTAGTTGGCCTCCTTTATTGGACACTGGATACATATTATTGCTTGACTTTACTTGTTTGCTAGTTACAGAGGCTTCAGGGCAGATTGACAGATTGCTTTGTCTGACACAGTTTCATGCCCTGAACAGATTTCACACTTAATGAAAACAGACCGTAGACACACACTAAAGACTTTTTAATGGGATTAAATTCTGTTATCTTTGTATGTATACATGTGCATTTATGCTCCAAATCTTTCCAGACTAAAAGATGTGGTCCATTTATTGGCAAAATTCCACTATTCGTTATTGTGATTTCATTAGTCCCATGACAACAAGAACCATTGTGTTTTTATTGGAAAGATACAAGCTGAACAAGCCCTCCTTCACAAAGTTACCTATGTTGCATATTTCTAAAGTAGCCATGAATGGGCCAAAAAAAAACAAAAAAACACTGAATCGAGAGGGAGGTTTTCATTTTTATGTACTCACTGTATATAAAGTTCGTCACTAGGCAGAGACGGATTCAGTATGTGGGGTAACTGTAGTTCAGGTGGTAAAGTGGTTATTTCTTAGTTTCCTTGGACAAAATACTCTGCATTTCCCCGAAATATTTTCCGTATTCTGCTTTGAATGAAGGCGTCTGCTAAATTAATCTAATTTGATATATTCAGTCGGTTGCAGTCGGTAACTTTGCTGGATGTCTTACATCCTAGGAACTACTTGTTTTTCAGTCTGTCGTAGTCAATATCTTCTCTGCAATAGACAGCGGTCAGGCTGCTTTTCCTTTTGGAAAAGTGATGAAAAATTCTGATGGAGGAGCTAAGCCAACAGCTACTCACAACAGGGCCATAAAAGAGTCCATGTTTTGCCATGTAAAACATGGCAAACCAGACATTTTAGAGTGGTTAGAGAGAACAGCATAATACAGGTTTTTACACTGTTTTGTGTTAGATGAAAATGTAGTGTACCTCTGCAGTATGATAGATAGATAGATAGATAGATAGATAGATAGATAGATAGATAGATAGATACTTTATTAATCCTGTGAGGGACATTTTTTGTTACAGCAGCAACATTTAAATAAAAAAAACAGATATATGAGAAAAATGTAATCAGATTAAAATAAACTCCATAAACACAATATATACAAGAGAAGCGCAATACACAACAAATAAAATAAAGAAAATAAAAATAGAATAAAATAAAATAAAATAGCTATATATACAGATTGTGTACAATTATGGTTGCAAATTGTTGTGATTCAGTGCAGAGATAATGATCATCTGTGATGCATGGGGGAGTTATTGTAAAGGGTTATGGTGAAAGGAAGGAATGATTTCCTGAAATTTTATTTATGACAGCGGAGCTGCAGCAGTTTGTTAGAGAAAGAGCTCTGCTGTCCCTCCAGTATGTTGTGTAACGGATGGGATGAGTTGTTCATGATGGAGACCAGTTTGTTCAGAGACCTCCTGTCTCTGACTGTCTCCAGGTTGTGTCCAATGATCTTGCCAACCTTATGGATCAGTTTATTGATCCCGCTGGCATCCCTGGATGGCACTGGACACCACAGACCAGAAGAAGATCTCCAGCAGTTTGTTACAGACATTAAAGGATCTGAGCTTCCTCAGGATGTAGAGTCTGCTCATCCCCTTCCTGTACACAGCATCTGTGTTGATCTTCCTGTCCAGTCTGCTGTCCAAGTGCACACCCAAGTATTTGTAGCTATCCACAACCTCCACCTCCTCACTCAGGATTCTGATGGGCTGGTGTGCAGGTTTCCTCCTCCTGAAGTCAGTAACCATCTCCTTCATCTTGTTCACATTCAGAAGGAGACGTTTCCTGTTGCTCCAGTACACAAAGTTGCTCACCAGCTCCCTGTACTCCTCCTGTCCGTCTCTGATACATCCCACCACCGCAGGCATTTGAAAATCATACAACAAACTTTCAATTTATTCATACTGTGATAGTGTTTCTTGATGACACTCATTCAGTGGATTTGACATTAGTCTGCAACATACAACATCAAGCCAGCTGCTGAGGGAAAAAGATGCATTTACTCAGAGTGTAGTTGTTTTCATCAAGCAGCTTCTGCTTTTTCTTGCAGGTTGTTCATTCAAAGAACCGGGTGTTTTGACACACATAACAAGGCGTGTATCCAACATTGAGAGATAGAAAAAAAGAAAGAGAATATTGAATCTGATTAACGGGACTGATTTAGACAAACAGAAATAATCCAAACCTCAAGTCTTCCTGCAAGTAACCTGACACAGCATGATGACATATGAAGTGAACTGACTCCCACCTCGTCACAGTCAAATCAATTACCCTCTTTTTGGGACCATAGACAACCTTTACAGAAATTAAACTGTCAGATTTGACCTCTGTAATAGAGTTTAACGAAAATGTGGGTTACCATAAAATATGATTTAACACAAGACTGAGTAGAAAGTAGTGATGGAGAAACAAGAAGAAGGCCAAAAGAAATGATGTGGCATAAAGATGTAAATGAGGAGTGGTAAGGAACAGAGACACAACACTGCAACAGTATTTTGAGAGAGCAGCCTTGTAATGATTCCCATGATTACACCAATGAAACCAATAGCTATGTTAGCCGGAGGGAGAGACTAAATACTAATGGGAAAATAAGTTAGATTATTTTTTAACCTTGATTATTTTTCAAGCCATAAACTTAAAGTTCAGAAAGAAGAAATTTAAAGTGTGTTTATTTTTCCTGGGTAGATACTAGCATCTGCATTTATGTTAACTAAGATGATTGCTTTTTATTTTAAACTTAAACCATGAAAGACAAGTGGAGGTTTTTTTTGCACTTGTGAAAGATGTTTATCAAATATCAAGTTCAAGAACCGCAATACATAAATGCATCAACATAAAGACGAAAAATGTGACAATCGAAAGATATAATTGCAAACAAAGTGATAAAGTTACACAGCACATCCTCATCCTGAGAGAAGTAAAGAAAACAAATTCTTTGTGATTGAAAATTATACATTTACTTACTCTATAATCACTCCTTTTTTTCCTTTCTTTTCTTTGGTCCTGATATTTTGAGTGAAGACACAACTCTTAGTGCTGATCTATACTGCTAGCCAGAAGTGTTAGTTAGCACTTTTTACAGCATGAGTGATGGCAGCGACAGCCAAAAACCAAAGAGCAGAGCCAATCATAACAGCATAATGGATTATAAAACTGAACTTTTGCACCAACCACTTGTTGGAGATAGAGATAAGACAGCACTGATCTCTCAGATGTTTGTGCAACAGAAAATGGAAGGGACAACTCAGAACTTACTTGATATTGGTAGGGACATTTCCCTGCTATGTCCAGGCTTTCCTGCTGTATTTGTGCATATCTGATTGCTATTTGTTGGAACATCACTCGCAGCCTCTCAACCACAAGAGCTGACATTGCTTTTAGCCTATTTTACAAACAATGACTTGAGTTCTCCCTTATGCACTTTCTTAACTTCACATATGTAACTTTGTGATATAGATTTACCCTAGAGAGTGTTAAAGAGCAACTTGCAGGTTAAAAGCGTGATTGATGATTTGCATGAAGCATTTTTCATATATATTAATATCTTTCTTGTGTTTGTTGAAGCGCGTGTATTGAAAAATAAAGAAATTAGTAATTCACCATAAAAAAAAAAGCAAAATGTCTGTAAAAACATGTTTTGCCGGAAGTGACGTTGCATGGATCAGGGTCTCCGCTGTAAACAGACATGGCTAACGCACCTGAACGGCATGGATGTGAGAGAGAGGAGGAGGAAAATATAATCAATTGAAGGACTTGATCCCTACAGTTTTGAGCCTGAAACTACCAACAGGGTCTCAACCATCCAGGAGAGGAGACTGTGGATAGGGAACAATAGTTTTATATTAACCCCTCAGTCCCACAAACGGGGGAGCCTACTCGTATGAAATCATGAAGCCTGCTGCTCCCTGACCTTTCCTAAAACTACATTAATTTTCATTTAAACAAATTTTAATATTTATATGAAGAATAGAAATTTAAAGCCAAAACAGATCATTCACTTCTACTTCTGCAGCACCGGGGCTTCCATTGACTTGAATTGCGGCTCAGCTGCGAAGCCGCGGCGTGGCACTTCCGTGTTCGGAGGGAGTGAGGGATAACACTATTTATACCATGGTCAGTGGGAATTCTAATGCCAACTGGCATACATTATTTTTGTACATATGCACAAGTAGTTCGGCAAGTGAAATCACTGTTATATCACTCCGTTACAGGCGTCACCGTAGCAACACGTTTATCAACTGGTTCAGATCAGCTGGCTTTTGACAGGTGAATGGGAGAAAAGTGCTGTAGCATGGAACGGTTGTTTAGCAGAAAAAGTGCATCGAGGTCAGCATAAAATAGTTCCTATACTTAAGCATATTTAACAAGTTTTGTAATATATAAATGTAAAATGTTTACTGTGTGGGACCAAGCGGATTATACAACGCGGACCCCTGCGTTACACGGTTTTAATGCACTGCGCATCGTGGTGTGCTTGACTCCGCGTTGTGCATTAAAACCGTGTAATGTACAGTCCGAGTTGTTTAATTCTTACGAAGTCCATGAACGTGTGCGTCCGATGTAAAATCTGATCATCGGATGATGCAGCAACAAAACGTAGCCTCGCTAAGTCTCCATTCAAACTTCTGAACAGTCAGCTGTTTCCTGTTTGGGTTTCACTGCACTTCTTAAAGATGAGGTCCCATATGTTGTACAACATACTTCCACATTATCCAGTGCAGAACGTCAGGAAACTATTTTTTTTACCATATACACATTTGCATGTAAATTATCGAATCGTTGCTAATTTAGAGACAAAACAAACTTACCCTTTGAGCTTCACGGTTTGATGGGCTGCCTGCAGCTTCCCCAATAATGCAAACTTCTGTATCCCACCGTAAAAGCTGTTAAGTGTCAGGATATGAAAGTGCGGACACAGGCGCAAACAGGAGGCAAGGCTGAGTTTCAAAAAACAATAACAATTTATTCGTTGTAGACAAGAACAACGCTAGGGCTGGGCAGGGAAGTGGTCGGACAAGCAGAGGTCGGAAGCCAGGAATCCACGGAGCTAGGAAACCAAAGGGGTGAGGCTGAGGCAAGGTTAAGACAGGCAAGGTTCAAAAGGGGCTAAGGACTATAGATCAAAGCTATGAAGAGGCTGGTAAGTCAGGTGGTGGCACAAGACGAACTGGCAGGGAGTGCAGGGAGACAGAGACACTAAATACACAGGAGCAGGGGAGACAATGAGACACAGGTGAAACACATTAGGGCAGGGCAGGTAATCACCAG
>JBBBVU010000006.1:23123860-23136769 GCA_037177055.1 Atherinosoma microstoma | reverse complement strand
GAGGTCAGTGATATCAAAATAAAACAGGAAATAACACAACACAACAAACTACAAAAATAAAAACCCTGGCTCGGAACAGAAATCCTGACATTAAGTCACTTGCCACAAAGTATTTTTCCACAAAGTGGACACTGCAGTTTTTGGGGTGAACGGACTTTGCAGTGAAGTCCTGGCGCTTAGCCTGGACAAATCTCCCCCAGGAAGTTGCACTCTTCCTTTCTGGGAAAATGTGGACACGATGTCCAAGGAGATTTGAGTTTGTACATCCTGCACAAACACAAATGTTCATCATTATGAAACCTCCGATAAAAACAGCCGACGTCCGCAATAAACTGATGCAGTTAGCTGCTGGTGTTCGGGGTAGTTTACCTGTAACGACGTCACGCGTCACGTGGTACATAAGTATTGTTTTTTTGAAGCAGTAATTGCAGACGATTTAAGTTTGATGTAATTTTTTATAAAAACATTTTTAAAACCTTTTATTTATACCACCATGTCCCTCAAACATGTTTAAAACAGTACCATCGAGAACCATACCACGTGAGATCCGGTTGTAAATTTTCCAAAGCACCCGAAGTGTACATCTCTGAGCTTTGGATTCCTCTATCGATGCCATCATTTGAAGGCAACCTGCATATGCCACTCTGTGTGTCTTATTTTGTTGTAAATCAGGCATCATGGCTGAAAGACGCAGTCCAAAACATGACTATAGTTTACAAAGAGGGATGATAACAGCGTTAGCTGTAATGTCTGTAAAATTATTATTTTACTGTGTGCATGCAGTGAAATCTAGGTTTAGGATTGACAAAGGAATTGATTAAGAATCAGAATCGATAACAGTGTTGATATCAATACAATTTTATCAGCCCTCTAGGTTCAGTGACGGTGCTTCTCAACTTGAATTACCTGCAAACTAGTATCAATACGATATTTTTCCATTCTTTAAAATCTTAGCAAATTGTCAGTAAGCTTTAGAATTCTTCTTTATCACTTCAAGTTGGCCATTACAATAAGTGACCTCATGTTACATAAGTTCAGCTTTTTATGGTACTAATAATAAGCATTTCTCTTTTGAGACTCTGCTCTTCTCTTTTTCTCCATATCAATACATAGCATATGTCACAGTCCTCCTTAGGATAACAATATTAGTGTATATTACTTCCATAATACTGCTGCCAGATATGACCTACTTTTCCCAGTCATATCTCGGTTTATCTGAGGGGTTGCCTGTATTGCGTTAGCAAGATTGACAGACTGGTGTATGTGGGGGGCCTGGCCTGCCTTCTGTACGGCTGTCAGGCCTGGCTTACATATCCCACTAATGATGGCAAAAGAAACGGACCAAAGGGGATGAAAGGGAGTAGAGGGGCAATTTGAGTCAAGAAAAAGCATGATTAATACAGTAATAATTATAATGAGGTAGTCAGAAATGTAGGGAAAATAGAGTAGTAATTGTGGAAGAGAAAACAGAGTTAATAAAGATATTAGAGGAGGAAAGCAGGACAGTTACAATGGGATATGAAAAATTGGTTGCCCTAAAAAAAAACAATAAATGATTGTATGCTTTATGTCAAGATATTATGTCATCAGATTAGACAACCCTCACTGTGGCTTTTCCTTTTCTTTTTTCCCAAGTTCTGTCAATATTTTCAAAAGACTTGTTGAAGAGGAGACAGGCTACCCGATAGGCCTACCACATGAAATAGGTAAAGACAAAAGTTGAGTTGAGTAGCGTGACCACAAAAGTGGTGGTACATGCTAAAACCCAGGCGATAAATGGGATTTAAGAGAGGGATGGGAAAATGGGACAAAGTCGAAACAGAAATGCCAATGGGAGGTTGGGAGCTAAAGAGTGAAGGGGAAATGGAAACCATGTGCACTTACATAAAATGTGTGTCCACCTCTCCGTCATGCTTACAATAGGATGGTAGAAAGAGGAGAGGTTTTTTTTTTGTTTGTTTTAATAAAGTGGTGTTGGTTTTTATGTTCTCAAAAGCCTTTTACACTCCCATCTGAAAGACATACATAACATTAATGTTTTTTTTTATAGAAATCCTCTTGTCACTGCAGACTTTGCCATTTTGCACCTCTGAATGAAATAAAACATGCCTCAATGAAGATCTCAGAACAAAAGTGATGTTTCTTGCTCGCTTGTAATTTACAAACCGAGGTAGCGCAGCAGTGCATCAGTGTGCTTAGACACACAGACAATATACAAAACATGTTGAGTTGCAACAGTTTTGCAACTTTTTTTCATCCTTGGTTCTCTTTGGCCCCATGATAAAAAGTTAACTCAGTTGCTGTGTTTCCACCCATAACAAAGCTCATTTTAAGAAAACTTTCGGAAGGTCATACCAAATAGACATAAGGTTTGTTGTCATTACTTTGTTTGGAGTGGATAAATCAGGATGCATAGCACATTCAGTGGGTGGAGGTATTTGCTAAGTTGCATGTGGCTTCTGCAAAGAGCACAGGAGTCACGTACTATGCACAAAGAGCAGTTATGAGGCCTAAACAAAACTGGGTCATATATGAGGGAAAATAAAAAAAGCAGGAATTCTTTTCAACTGGATATATTGTGTTTACTCTTTTAAGTTAGAAAGTATTGACCGTGTTTATTCATTGGAAGCAGAAACAGCTGATTGTTCACGTAAACAGTCATGTGAGTAACATGTTTCCATTTGCTCTAATGTGCTTGAATGCGTTTTTTTAAAAGACTAAAACCACCAAAGCAAGAAAATAAACTTTCTAGATAATTTGAGAAAGAATTTCACATGTTTTTGTTTTCATCAACAACTTAAGAAGAACAACTGTAAAATGCACTTAAGAAAAATGTTGGGAAAAGGCCTCAATGTAAAATGCTACCGATGGCTGCAAGACAGTGGCTCCAGAACATCTGAGGAAATTCTACTTGGATATTTTCTCTCATTATGTAATATTTCCTCCAACTAATCAGTGAGGTGGTGGTTGTTTTGATTATAATTCAATAATTCAAAGAAAAGTATTTTTGTCCAGACATGTTTCAGTTATCAGTCTCCAGCTGCCATCTCTTGATCAGATATCACGTCTGGCTGCAAAAAGATTAAATGTCCTACTTGAGGTAGCAGAGTGTGCTTTGCTGCTGTGTGTTGGAGAAGCAGCATCGGAGCCAGCAACACCAACAGACTGAACAAGGTTGGCTCCATCATCGGGGGCAAACGGGACTATTTTGAAACTGTGATGGAGAAGGTGTCGCTGGACAAACTGGTATCCATCATGGATGACTCCGACCATCAAATTCCCCCACACACTGGTCAGACAGTCGTACGGACAGATACAGAAAATCTTTTCTCCCACATTCCATAACACTGTTTAACAACTCACCTCTGGCAGGCAGGGAAAAGCCTGGTTAGACAACAGGTATTACCTGCTCCTTTTACTTGCTTTCCTTTTTATTGTAATTATATAATTCTGTTTTGGTTTACGCATTGTTTTTATTAAATTCATTTGTTTTTGCACATCCCTTTTTAAAATTCATATAGTTCTATATCCTATACTTTATACTTATTTTCTCTCACTCTGTTGATTTGTACATGTTGTACATATACATTTGTATATACATGTATGTATGTTATATATGTATGTTTGTTTGTTTTGCAGCTTTATTTTGTTTATTAATTTGAGTCATTGTGCCAATGTGTGCTGCAACCCCTAATTTCCCAGCTCTATCTATCTATCTATCTATCTATCTATCTATCTATGCCCAATTGGTGACTTAGTGGTAACATCCACATCTTATATAGAGGTACAAAACACAAATATCTGGTGCAGTGGAGTTGTTTCCAGATTGGCTTGCATTGTGTGTATTTATCCTTTTACATGTTTATTATCATGCAAAAAAAAAAAAAAAAACATTAAAATAGCCAAAATGAATGTGCACTGGATAACAAAAGGTAACCTGAAAGCACAGCAACTAGCATCAAATCCTTGTTTATTTGTTGCAAATCTTAATTTCTGATTGCCCATCTGCATTACAACGTACGCAAATGAAAATCTAATCAAGAATATCAGCACACAAAATGATAGCAAAGTTCTGCCTGTACAGCTCAGTTTGTCATGACAATGTTCTGAGCTGAATCAGATCTAATAACCTTATCAGTTATTTTGGTTAGTTTTGATAAACAATGACATATCAGTGTCTATTGCTTAATTATTATTTTCTTCTACTGATAAATGTTTATGTTACACACATATTTAGGTTCTTCTAGACCAACAGTTTCCAGTTAAATACCCCATCAATGACTGTGACACTTAAAGTCCCAAGTACCCTGCTGGAAATAAATAAATAGGCACATTTGTAAAATCCTTTTAGGTTTTCTAGGTTTAAAGAAATATTACTTTTTTAAGGGGTGATTACATGTAGGAATTATGAGCGTTCTACCCTAACCTGCCAAATGACAATTGTTATAAACAAGGTCCCTAATATCAGTTGCCGTCTTGATACAAAGTACATTAACTTTAGCATACAAGGGCACAAGAAAGGAAAAAATTACAACTTTGAAATCACCTTCTGTTGAATCACTGCTGCTTCACTTCATTTAACTTAGAAACAGGCTAAAACACCAAAGTCAGATGTGGAAGATAAACTTATTAAAGTATGCACAGTGGGAATTGTGAAGTAGTTCATATGAGACAAGACCAACGATGACATCGTTTTTTTGTGTCACGTTGCTTTTTGTTATCCCTACACAATTGTTGCTATACCTCTTTACATACATGAATTAAGGCTTATCAACTTGAAAATATCAGCTCAAAGAATGATTGCAAAGAACTGTTCAGTCAGGCATGACACTGATGTCTGGCCTGGATCAAAGCTGAGCTTAATTATCTTATCAGTTATTTAGTTTTTATAAAGGCAAACACTTTATGTGCCTCTCACATTTTGTTTTTTGTTCTACTTGCCAGATAGATGTTCATATTACCCATATATTTACAATATTTTTTACAACACTTTCCAGTTAAGAACTCTATCAATGGCAATGACAAAAACAAACAAGTATAAAAATTGTACCAAGTTACAGATAATGTCCAAGGAAAGTGGTTACAAACCAATAGCGTGAGTATAACATGTGAGGGGTGTACCCTGAAGAAATGTTTTTATTTGCCCAGATCATTGCAAGGTTTCCAGTTGAAACACTCCATACACTACATTAACCTGCTGCACTTCTAATGTGGTGCTGTAAAAGACAGACAGATCTGGTTAAACCTTTTGACATCTGAATGACCTGCTTAATGAGCTGACTCAGCCATGAAGCGTCTCTTATCTTTATTGTGTCATTTCCGCATCTTTGACACAGAAACCACTTCTAAGAGAGACACATGTGCCTCTTCTGATGATCCATCTGCATCTGATGTCATAAAGTGAACCACAATTTGGAAAAAAACGAAAACACGTTACATCTACTTATCCTCTCATACCATGTTTCTGTCTCAAGTTTTTTCCACAGGTAAATGGGCAATGATCGCCTATGGAGATTTTAACAAAGCAGAGCAGAAAAAAGCAATGTGGTCTTTAATTGATAAACTAAGATTTAGTCTTTTTGTATATACCCCTGCAGACATGGTGCTAAAAAAAACTAGCCTATGTACTACATAGTCTGGAAATTACAGGAGCGTGTACCTAAGAAGTTTAGACAGCACCGTAAAATTTGCTTCACTGACTTGATGTATTACCATTCTAGCCACTGCTGGGAGGCGAGGTGAGGAAACTGATCCTTCAGACTTTAGCTGGCACAGCCCGGTGGCCCCGTCTTACAACTCATGACTAATTTAGGCCACAATTTCAACCGCTGTTATGTCAAAAGGGCAAAAGAAAAAAGAAGAAATTCTAAAAAAGACCTTGAAAAATGTATTTTAAGATACAGATAGATTCAAATCCATTGCACCATACTGTAACTCTTTAGTGGCACTAGAGGAACAAGAATAAACTTCTAGGTTATTAGAATATTGAAAATGGCTCTTGTTGTCAGTTAACATTCTCCTGGGATGACTTTGAATTACTCGGCATCACTGGCAAACCATTTATGGCTTCCTTGAAATACTTATGTACTGATGCACAGTTTGCTCAAAAACGTTATTAGAATTATTTGATCTCATCTGAGAAGCAAGTCTGAATCCACTTATCAGTCTCTCTTATCATGGAAATCCATTTTTGAGTCCCGAACTGTGATATTTTAATTTTACACATCATCACTTCCCTTGTTGACTAGTTCAGATGCAGCTCTTCACGTCACAGCCCATCAAAAGAAAAACTATCATTTGTAATATTTCAATCTAGAACATTCTGGATCAATTGAAAAACAGGGACGGGGGATGTACTGCAGTATAATACAATTCAACACATCTGTTAGTGTGTGAGCATGTGAACTTGTACCCTGTGTGTCTATGAATGTTTGTCCTAAGATTTATTTCTAGAACATGTCTGCAGTTATGTGCATATGGTGATTTAGCATATGCTTGTGAAAAATATGCTTTTTTTTTGTTGCAGTCTCAAAGATCTTTGAATCTTTTTAAAAGAGAAGTCGCTGAAAAAAAGTATCCACACCTTAAAAGTTCCTTTTTTAGCAGTCCTTAGTCTGGCACAAACATAACTCTTTGTTATAAGGGATGGGAATCAGCATGGAGAAAAGGTCAGTTAACAAAGATAATTCACACAGTTACAGAAGGCAACTAAGTGCGTTATATACAAATAAAATCTTCAGGTATTTTCTTTACACTACTATTCAGAATAAAAAGCGATACCTTTATGATGTACAGATATTTAGCTTGAGTCCCAAGTCAAACACACTGACAACCTGATTAAGTCTAAAACTTTCCTCATCAGCTTTTAACCTGGATTAACGTTCTTCATTAGCTTAATTTACAGCTGTTTCTGAGTTGGACAAGGACAGATGTGGACAGTAGCGGATGTGTACAGACTGCTTTAGCTGAAATATCCACCTGTCACTTTGACACAGCACATACAATTAATGTACATTTTCCCATAATATGTGACTCCCTCCCGCGACCCTGCATGGATTAAGCGGTACAGAAAATGGATTGATGGATGTGACTCCCCGTATATCCAAGGTTGGAATAACCAGTAGCTTTTATGTTTGGGCTGATGAGAGATATAACAGCAACAAACCACGGCTACATTAACAATAGAATGGAGTTTTGACAACAAGTAGTACCAGGGTCATTATTACAGCTACATGTAAAAGGCCATGGAGAATCTCAGCTAGTGATCATTATATCATGTTCAGATAAAAGCCAGTCCGGGCCTGAGGCTACATCTGATTGGTGGTACGGAGTCAAACGTAGCTAGTAACGTTTGACATAGCCACTAGCTACGTTTGATGTGTGAAACGATCATGCGGAAGTCTTTCTATCAAAACAAAACAAATGGTTCATGCACATGACCAAAAATAAAAGTAACGAGAGGAAAGTATGCCATTGTAATGGAGTAGAAGTAACATTCCTTCTTCATATATTCGAGTAAAAGTAAACAGTATGTTGTATTATAATTAGTCTTAAAAGTTCAATCTATGTAAAATTTACTTCAGTAAATGTAGCGCGTTACTACCTACCTCTACTCATAACATATTAAAAATCTGGATTTGGCATGATCTCTGCGAGAGAAGCTGATTTTGGACATGTAGGTGCATTGTTTCATCTGTGAAATCCCCCAAAAGCCACTTTATCCTCCTTATATATGAAATTTCTGACAGTTTACAAGCCTTACTTATAGAGGATGGCCACAGGATGACCCATTTAATATATCACACAATTAACCACTCAGTCGTCGCAGGGTGGGGGGGGGGTTGAGAGATTATTAAATTTTTATCTTTTATCATCAACACTTAATAAACTAGCCACTGATGACTGAAACACTGGCTGGGAGATGTTGTAAAGTTGGATACCATGACCAACGTAATCACGGCCATGCTCTCAGTTCTCCTTCTACCTCGGTTGTGATTAAACCCAGATTTTGTTGGCATCTGCCTTTCTTGTTACCAGTATGCCTGTGGTAAACTGACTGCTGATAGATTAGCCATAACTGACCTCATTAACCCGTCATTCTTCTCATGTCCTGATACAGCCTGACCTCCCTCAGCCAGGGTAAACCGTCACAACTCCATGAGAAGGAAGATTGGTAATGTAATTTATGTAAACATTTGAACTGTATATCTTTTAAATATGCATACAAATTGGCATTATTTCAGAAAAACTAGCAGTTTGAGGGGGGAAAAAATGCAGTTTTGTGACAAGTAAAGCTTTTTTGCCGGTCAGTGGTTGAGTCTGTCATTAAAGCAATCAGTCAACAAGAATGAGACCTAAACACCCCGTCATCACGGAGATGCAAGCATCCTCATATTGCAGAGAAAATACAGAGGAACTAAGAAGCTGAAATAATCATTCATCATGGCTCTGCAACTACCAAATATCTTCAGTTCTGCTTTGTTAGCAGGTAACATGAGAATAATGATGAGTCTAAGTCATTTTTTTTATCCACACGGTGACTGTACTATGGGTTCAGGCAATAACTGAGAGAGTAACAAATACAGTATATGCATTCAATGATCATGTTATGTGAGGAAAGCCTACCAGGACTTTACAGTTACAGGCAACTCATTCACACACAGCCACAGTAGCACTGGTTGTAATTATGGTTGTGCTTTATGGAGCACTTTACAGCTTCATCCTCTTTAATAAAAGAGAAAACACAACCTGGTAAAATCCTAAAAACCATTTTAGTTTGACTTCCCCTTATCAAGCCCTTTACACAAACATTTTGTAAAGTATCATTGAATTCTGTACGATTTTTGATTATAAACACTTTTCCAGTACAAGATTAGCGCAGATCATTAATCTGGTAAAGGAATTCTTAAAAATGGTGTGTGTTTATGTTTATGTGTCTACGTGTGTTTAAAGAGGTTATGGATCCACATTCAGGGAACTGCAACCCTTGAGTCGGAAAATGTTGCAAATAAAGTTTGTGAAATTCTGTGCTTGAGTTTGTTTTGATGTCAGGTTGGAGATTTGTGCGAAAAGTGTAGCTATATCACTTGCCAGAAAAGAGGTTTCCTAACATCAATGTTAGAAAGCAAAACCCACTAGCAGTTTATTTCCTGGCTCTGCTGAAGCTAACTCTTGACTTACTTTGTGGGAGGGAAAAAAGATGTGTAAACCCTCTCCAAAACAACAGACTCCAGCCATCAACAGTCTACAAACAAATTAATTTAACATCTTTGAAATGTTCTCATTTTCAGTCTCGGAAAGTTCTGACTTGAACTCATCTTTTGACCACCTGTCTTTTGTGGAGCTGGTACTGGGATTTTATTTTATTTTTTAGCCTGGATCACAAAAGTACAGAAGCGTATTGCATTCACTTAAAAAAATTAATTATATTATTATAACTATATTACTATATTATTATTATTTATTTATTGTAAAAACGATCTTGTTTTTTTGGAAAAACAGAGCTTTTTTTGTAAAATTAATCATGTAATTCAGAAAAACAGAGCTTTTAATTTTTATTTTTGTAAAACTTATCTCCTTAACTCAGAAAAACAGACCTTTTTTACTTTTTCAAGTGAATGCAATACGCTTCCGTAGAAAAGCACAGCAGAGCATGGACTGTGAGTTTGTCTGTGAAACATGTTGCTGCCTGATGCTGTGAAATTTCTACAGTCCACAATTTTACCCATGAAAGCACCAGCACAAAATGCTTCCATCAGTCAGCATGTTCACATATTACACAAGTCTACTGAAGAGACACATTGAAGCCATGTTAAATCAATTCACGAGACAAGTGTCAACCTGTTTTTCCACTTTCAACATTTTCTTACAGAATGATTTGGTGTGGTTTGATTTACTGCAAACTGATACAGCTCTTAACATTTATTTAACAGGCATACAGTTTCCTTTCTGAATGAAAGCAAGAAATTTGGTCTTGGTTTGTTTCAAATTCAATCCATCCTTTTTCTATACCCACTTATTCCAATTCTGAGTCACGGGGGAGCTGTACCATCCCAGCAGTGAGAGGCAGGGTACAACCTGGACAGGTTACCAGTCCATTGCAAGGCAAGGGCCAGAAGCAAACAACTAATCCGGCTTACACTCACTCCTAGGGAGAATTTTGAGAGACCAATTGACGTCTTTGATTGGTTTCCTTTAAATAAGAGACAAATACTTACAAGGTATATCTTAAGAGCTTCATAGCACAGAAGAAAATGCATTTAACAGTTCTCATTTGACATGCAAGATATTGCAAACTATTGGCTGATGAATACTTTTACCTTGACTCTAATACAATATGCATTCTGAAAATTGTCACTGCAGTGGCTTAGGTGGCAGAGGAGGTTGTTCAATGACCAGAAGGGTGGCGGTTTGAATCCCGTTCCACCAAACAACTGTTGTCATATCCTTGGGCAAGACACTTTATCCTCCTTGCCTCCAGTGTCGGCATCACTGGAGTACTCTGATGTAAGTCGCTTTGGAGAAGGGCGTGTACTAAACGACTCTTGAATAAAGTGTACAGAAATGCCTCTTTTGTGGCAAGATCTATCTAGTGACGTGTGGGCTGGTGTTTGATCGCTGATCAGGCTCCATCATCTTGTGCTGCTGTAATAATGGTGAGCTAACACTCTTGTTTTACTCTCACATAAATGCTGTAATTTCACTCTGACTGTATAGAATCTGCTAAATGAGTTGTTGAGTTGGTTTTCGATGTTTATACAATGGTGTCATTCACAAAGATTGCTGAGATTTGAATCCTATCAAAACAGGAGGGTCATAAAACAGAACCAACTGATGAAGACTGACCAAATTCTGTTGCTTTGAATTGGGTATTAGTGTATGAGAATCTTCAATGACATTGTCGGTATTAAAATAAAATGAGCAGAAATCAATTTCTTGTTGGAAAGATCAATTATCAGTTATTTATTGGAGAAGAAAACCCATTCCTACACCCAAATCATCACATACAGATTGTGCCTTCCTTTCAAGAAGCAGTTTTACACAATGTTTGAAGTTGGCACTTTTGTTCACAAGGGGTGTAGCAAAGCCACAAGCATCGGATAAACATTACATGGACCACAGACAGACTTGTGTTGAGGCACATTGAAGGAAGTAAAGATTGCCAGAGTGTTGAAAGCTTCCAGAAGGCTTCAACATTTGGAACCACTGAGACTCTTCCTGGAGCTAATTACTGTGTGCCAACAAAAATAACCTTGTCGCTTCAGTGCCAACACACACATCTTTTGCACTCACACTAAATTTGTCCTCTTCACCATCAAGAAGTGTATCAGCTAAGGGCCACCAGAGCTGTTCCTCCTATAAACTGCAGCTGATAACCACCCTGGGAGCGAAACACAAGCAGACACGGAAACACTGCCATATCTCGTTGTGTGAGACATAAGATAAGGGGCAGTCATTCGTCCACTGGGTCTATTCACATTTGTCGATGTCTGCCACAAGCATTTAATGTACAAGAAAACAACTGACTACTAGCTGCATAAATAACCGAATTTAAACGATTCTATAACGACGACGAGTGTTATTTGTACCGAACTGCAACTGGAGAAAGATGGATATGGTTTAATGATAATAATAATTTATTAACAAAATGTTTGGATAAAGAAAGTGTAAAAAAATGTCGCCATACAACACCCGAGGCCACCGGTGCACGTCATCCACACACTCGGTGGACTTTATTAACCTTGGATTATGAATAATGTTCATAATCATCCTGTAAACAACGGAATAATCCAGTATCTAGAAAAATGTTAACGTCAGTATTGCCCTGAAGAGGAATGTGATTTGTCCCGTATTTTATAATGCAAAAATCATATGTCAACGAAAAATGAATGACATGAAATTGGATGGTAATCGTGTCAACCTCTCCTGTTGTGTCTTATTCCTACAGTGCTGCAGCCTCACACTTTAATTATCTACTGTCAGGTGTCCACATACAGGGACACGGTGGAAATGCCGGTTTTGACGCCTCTCAGCCAGAGAACGCTGTTGGGGAAAGTTCGGCTGCTGCCGTGCAGGGTGGAGCGGGAACCATGTCTAACCACATTTGACACTTTATGTGGGACACTGTAAAGCCCCTGTAGTTGGAATTGTTAAAATATCACCCCCAGGAAAAAAGTTCTGGCTCCAACTTTTTCAGCAGAGCAGATCACAAGCTCTGCCCAGCTGATGGACCTCATTCTGGGCATGCAGCAGGATGCTCACAGCGGTGCTCCCCCGGGGAGAGAGAAGTTTGTTTGTTTTTGGGGGGGCGGGTTGTTTTTTTTACAGGGATTAGCAACCCCAGTGACGAAGTACTACTCCACCATCTACTTTCAAGAGTTTGGTTTATTTTCAACTAAGTCGCTGCATCTTGCTATGGTTACCGTGTTTTTCAACGTAGCCTATCTGGCCGTAGCTAGCAACTGGAAATGTCAACACAATTCCAGAAGAAGCATACATTAAATAAATTGCAATAGACTTCATGTTGAAAGGTATGTGGATTTTAATGTAAGGAGGAAGCTAACTGTTTCTATTTAACAAAAAGCTACAAATAAAAAACCATCAGCTGCTTTAAGGGTCACACATTTAGTTAATACATTACATACCACAATGAAAAGCACACTCAGTAACCAGCAAAAAGTATGATATACTCTAGATTAAATTATGTTCAGTGCATCATGTGTGTGTCTTTTGTCCATGGTAACCTAAACCTATCACACACACAAAGAAACTAAAACTCTTCCATTCTTTACTTCTGTAGTTTGAAATTGATTAATTCCTCTGGATTCATTCAGTTTTTGAACATCTACAATAAAACTAGCTACAATGGTATGTTTCATCCTTCTTAAGGGAGGGTTCAGTACATATATA
>JBBBVU010000006.1:23034007-23075975 GCA_037177055.1 Atherinosoma microstoma | reverse complement strand
GTGTGTGTGTGTGTGTGTGTGTGTGTGTGTGTGTGTGTGTGTGTGTGTGTGTGTGTGTGTGTGTGTGTGAGAGTGTGCATGTGTGAGTGTGCATGTTAATGCATATGTGAGAAATTAGTATTAGGGGAAATAATATCTACTCACAAGTGGACCAAATGCTTATCATTTCTGTGAAGTTACTTAGCAACCACAAATGTTTTCACATGCATGCCCTTCTCCTTTTGTGGTGAAACTTGTCAAACATCAGAGACCATTCCCATAACTAATGTAATACAGTAACTGATGCAGATGGAGGAACACAGACATATTAATCAGTGCTGGACATATCTGGTGAATATTCCTGCTCCCAAAATTCCAAAGGAGCCAGTCACAACTTAGTTGTCTGTCATGAAGCCAAAGTGATAGTGAGTCACTAAGAGCTTTCTACCGTGTAATGAGAGTTACACACTGAATCTGAGTGTATGAATGCAAGAAGCTTAAAGCAGTAGAGTAACTTGGGATGCCTACGTGAGCTTAGATTAAACCTTACAAGCTTACAAACTAACTGATTGCATAGTTATTGCTTAACATTTTCAGGTATGAGTTTATCTTATTAGGACGCCATCTGGATGTTTCCCAGGGGCGGTGTTTGGAGGAGGCCTTGGGGCAGACTCAGGACTCACTGGAGAGAATGTATCTCTCAGCTGGCATGCGAATGCTTGAGTGCCCCTCTGGGATAGCTGGCTGGTGAAAGAGAGGTCTGGGGAGCCTTTGATGAGGCTTCTCTCGAACAAAATGTCATGGCCGTCACAGGATGTCTTTAGCTGGATGTATAATGTGTAGAACAAAGTATGAATTCTTCTGGTGCCTCTCCATGTGACTACTTACTTGATTTGATGTTCAGAATTTGGGAGCATAATATTACTTTTCTATGCCATTTCGTCAAATCTGATTACTGTTATGTGATATACTAAATAAAGCAAACCCTTCTCTATTTTTATCAATCAAATTCCCTGAACTATAATTTATTTAATGTTAGAATGTTTCAGCCTTTTTATCCATGATCATGCACCATATTCATGAATAATCATCTTTGTTTATTTTCACGATGTGGTTTTCTATTGTAAATCATTTAGGATGCCAGAAAAAGTTGATTTATTCTAAATTATGCAGCGACTAAGCTGTTTCTGTTATGCAACCTATAAGGTGTGAATTTATTGTACAAAAGTAAATTCCAGATTATAATAAGGAATAAGTAACATTCTTTGTCATATTAAGCAGTGGTGGGGAACCTCGGCCCTCGTCCTGTAGGTTTTTGATGTTTCCTGCTCCAACACACCTGATTCAAATTAATAAGTCACTGTGCAGGACTTGATAGGTTTTTGGATCCATTTGATTTGAATCAGGTGTGTTGGAGCAGAGAAACATTGAAAACTTGCCAAACTGCAAATTGCAGTTCTCGAGGGCCAGGGTTTCCCACCACTGATCTCTTGTGTTTATTTTCACAACCCAGGAGGATGATGCTTTTGTTTTTTTCAAGGGCATATTGACAGACAACAGGAACAGTATTCATTGTGGTCATTTACACATGATACTGTGTTCTCTCTATATGTGTTCCTGCTGTTGCTTCATTAAAACAATGTGTAGAATGGTTGACAGGCAGCCTGATCCTCTATGTATAACACTTGCTCCACATAACCTAATTCTAAATCTATCTCTTCTTTTTTTTTTATACTTTATGATGCAGTTGGATCTTTTATAAATGGGAAATACTGAATAATAGTTTTTGATCCCATCATGGGGGGGTTGTGGGGGATCATCAACAGTCATCTTTCAGGAAGCTGTAGAAACAGGAGACTGCATTTCAATCTATAGAACAATTAAAATGTGACCAAAGAACAGCCAAACTTTGACTTTTGTCATTTATATTTTATATATTTTGTTTTAAGTCATAGCTATTCCTGTAAAGTATTTTACATGAACACAAAAAGAAAAGGAAGACAATTGCAGGATTTGCAGGTAATTATTACTGGTGTCAAAGTGCAAGTCTGTACCATCAGGTTATAGGGAATAAAGAGATTTGAACTTCATGGGAGACGTAGCAGTAAAAAGCCTTTGCAGTCCAAAAGGAACATCACAGAAATCACAGTATAGATTGTCAACAAACATCAGGCAGGTATAGATTGTTAGTCGACAAACTGCACTGCTTGTTTCATGCAGTTCTTGGTTCAACGATGAAAGGCCATCTGTTTAAAAGCTGAATTGGACCTTCAAATAGGGGTATCAAATGATCAAGTCGAACCCCAGAATCATCACAAACTGACATGCTTTGGGTGGATTTGAGTCTATTTTATGGGAACTGGTCAAAAGTCTAAGCAAGCAGATGTCAGGGGTGCATGTCAACACAATAAAACAAGATCTGATAGTGAGGCCATATCCCAACTGTTCCCCTTGGCTTTACCACTTGGTTTCATTCTTCTGTCTTGAAGGGATTAGCTGCCTCTTTTTTGGGGGGGATCAATGCATAGTAGTCATGTAGCCCTTAAACAAGATTATTCTGGGATAGTTTGAATGACTATGACTACTTTTTGCATGAAAAGTGCTTCATAGATAAAATTTGATTGATTTGATTGAAACAACATACTCTCCATCAGTGGCACGTCAGCAGTTCACTCAATGACTTTGTGCTAAAATACTTTCTTTTAACCACATGATCATTACCTTCACATACACCATTTTACAGGCCCTGTGGTTACATGTGTATCCTTAATGGTATAAAACACCCTTAAGCCAAGATGCTGCGATAGAAAGTAGCTATTTAACAGCAATTATTCATGTTATCATGATCGGTTGCTGTTGCTGTGATGATTGCCCGCTTGTTAAGACTTTTCCATTATGTGATATTCAAATACATAAAAAGACTCTTCCCCAGTCTTAGAAGGAAGGGGCTTTGAAGGGCCCATCATGCTGAACACACAGGCATATTTTTGAGGAGGAAGAAAATCTTGATATTTTTTGTCAAAATTACTTCCAAAGCTTATTTTTCATCCAGTCCCCTTTATTTGAGGGCATTGTTTAAAAGAGGATCAAACGTTTACCGTCCAAACCTACTTTTAAAGAAACAATGATGCTTCTATATTTTTCATGATTGCATCAAATTGTCCAAATGGTCACTCTTTCTAATTCCTTTCAGAAGCAGTCATATGTACTTGTGTTCTGAAACTTACCTTGCTTTTTTATTGTCAGCAGACAAGATTGTTGTGCTCTTCTGTGACATTTTAGTGAGAAGCCAACTTTCTTTCTCTGACTGTCAAGCAGCCAAGCTCCATAATAACATGAATATTGTTCAAATCCAGAGCTGATGTGGCAACATTTAATCCTCTGATAGAATTACCACAGCGGGGCAGAGAGTGGAAGAGACAAGAATACTTAAGTTCCTTTACTTTTCTAAACATTTATTCAAGTAAGACGTGGGGGTTCCAGTTGTCACTTTGCCATTATCAGTACCACTGAGATTTAACAAGTTTATCTTTGCTTTCATTGTTTGAGAAGCTTTTTATTGCAGCACCAACCCCAACAGTGACTCCTTGTGAAAGACTTTCAGAGAACAATAAATATGGAAAATGTACTCAACATATAAGATTGTTGTTTTAATGAATGTATAATCAGTCAAGTCCTATACTGTTTTCATCCAGTGAAAAAACAATATTTTTAGGTGAATAATGGGGCAAAGAACCGCAGTTAAAGTAAAAACAACCTTTTCTTTCGCTGCCAATGTGAGCCTAACTTTGTCATTCGAAACCTCTTTTTAAAGTATCCCTTTCAGTGTCAGGTGATCTCTTTTCCAATTGCTTTTTTCTGCCCCAAGTGGCCAAAGATCCACGAGTTAAAGCAGCTTTAGGTAAACATATTGGATGAGCTGATACCACAATTGAAGATAAGCCAGGAGTTTATTTTCAGTTTTCACAATTTCTTCTTCAAATTTGAACATTGCATGTTACTGTTTGATGATCTTAAACATATGACAACCTAAACACTGTGAAGCAGATTAACTGAGTAGTTGAAAATGGTCTACACGTGCAGTAGAGTTCCCCTCCTGCTGTGTTACACATGAAATAATTCGGAGTGCTGTGAATGTTGGCAGGAAACAAATGCAGCAGCTCATGATTAACAATGAGAGAGCACCTTTACCTTCTTTGGCTGAGTGACAGAATAATAATAATAATAATAATAGTTCTTTTATTTCTGTTAGTTTCACCATTAAAACTACTTTCATGTGCACATTTTTCCCTTTCTACCTCTTGCTTTTTCTTCTTTACCTCACACTCTCGCACTCCTCTCCTCTTTGAGTGGGTTGTATACACAGTGTGGTTACAGTCCCCTCAGCCCACTGGCCGTTAAACTGTATAAAAACAGTAAACATTGGTCCTCTTAAGGCCTTGTTGTGTGTTATTGCACAAATACATCACCATTCTGCAATCCTGAAAGTGTGGCTCAGATGTAGTCAGAGGATCTGCCTGCAGAAAGAATATAATTGAGAAACTGTGTATTTAAGTATCTTCTAATCTAAGCATGTGATGTGATGGTTAACTATTATGTTAATATTGTGGGTGCTGGAATGACTTGAGAGAGGATCCTCATAAATACAGAGCTTACTGTATCCCTACATTATGGTGAGAATGCACATTGCACTCACACAAATGACAAAGGAAGAAAGACAAAAAGAAAACAATGAATTTGAGTGTTCGGTGCATACGTTTTTACATTCGGTCAACGTGTTTTTCGTGTGGAGATACGATAACAAAACTGCTTTTATTAAATGCTAATCGAAAGCAGACTCTCAACGACTGTAACTGTTAATGCAAATTTGATTTAACAAGCAGTTGACAGACTGTGGTTGCAATAAAATGACGAAGAAAAGGCACTTTTTGTATCCAGTCCATGAGTGAGGGAATGTTTGGCTGAGGGAAACTGTGAGAATCGTCCACAGCAAAGCACCGGCGCATTTTCTCTGCCAAAAATACTCATTCAAATGTGAGAACATAGATTAGATTAATTGAAAATCAATTAGAGAGCAGGACAGCTAACTGAGGGACCATTTAGAAACTGGAATAAGACTGAGGGGAAATTTCTTTAGCAGAAAGTTTTCTTATATGAATATCTGAAGCCACTTATCATGGTTATGCTAATGAGAATCATAAAAACAGCAAGACGGTGAGCTAAGCTCTTAGAAAGGAGCTTTATCACACCTGTTTTATCAACACACTAACACCAGTTGTATAAATTACTTCTATTAGTTTGTGTTCACATATTTGACTTTTTTGTAAGAAAATAACTCCATAGTGTTACACAGTATCACAGAACTTTTGGAAATTGTCATCTTTGACTGATGAGTCATACTCAATAGATCAAAAAGTCAACGATTGGAGGTCAGAGTTGGAGGGTGGTGCTATGCACACATCTGCTAAGTGGAAGAGTCAGGATAGAGTCCCATCAGGACTCCTTGTGTCTTCATGTAACTTTACTTTCTTTGTCACAGTTTAACTCATTACAAATTGCTTGGTCATTAAAAATGTTATGGTTATGGTTAGATAATAAAATGAGTTGGTTAAGGTGGGGGAACATAACAACTTGCATTAAAATTAATGACACAAATAGTCTTTTTCTGGATTATCATATGCCGTGTCACGGCCCCTCATCTTAACACACAAATGCTGTGCGCACCTTTTGAAATGCACATTGCACAAAATAAATAAATCCAGTTTTTATTTTCATTTGCACAAATATGTAATTTTTGGTGATGTGACTAGTTCACATTTTCCTGTGAGAGTGGGCTGGTTTCATACATAGAAATAAAGAGCATTGGTCAGATAAACTGTTTCCCCCATAAAACCAGGACAAGTGTTATAACCATTTATAACTGTTCTCTGGCAGGGTTATCACCGTCTGATAGCATCTTTTATTTCTTTGCTCAACTTTCTTTCATTTGTGCTGCATATGGACATTAGTGCAGAAATCTTTTTTGGTGTTTACCATCCCCCATCACAAGAAAGAAATCATCCAACAAATAAACTGTGTGATTGTAGATGAGCTATGTCTCCTCTGCATGGCTTTAGTGTTCACACATTTTGTGTTTCAGCCTTTAATGGTCTGGCATCCCATCCAGTTTTAGAGATGCGTCACCTCATGTTGCCGATTTCAGTTGGGGGACAGTTGTGTTGCTTTTCTTGAGTTGCTCTCTGAAAATTTTTTTAAAGTTTAACTTTCCAAGCTGCAGCTCAGGTGCCAACCGGTGAAATTGCATTGCATGTCACTGCTATTCTAAACGTGAGGCATCCACACTGTGGAGCATTTACTCTTTAGGTGTGTGAGAATCATGCATAAATGAGGTAACACATTAGGAAGCACAAGTGCAACATCATGTCCATGCAAGGCAAAAACCAGACAGACTCTAGTCTTACCAAGACTCTCCCTTTATGGAAATGGACACAATGTGCTTTACATGAAAATGAAAGAAATATAAATACACAAGTATGCACATATGTACATATTTAATTTCATACATTCACACACACAAGCACACACACTTGTGAGTGTAAAAATACACATAAAAAACTAATATGATTAGTGCAAATCAACAAACAGATACAACAGCATAAAGAAAAAGCCTGTGAGAATAATAAAGTTTGGTTTTGAATGTAGACATAGAAGTAATTGACCTCAGGTCAGCAGGCAGCTTGTTCCAGAGAACAGGACCACAGAAACTAAAAGCACCTTCTGCAGCCTTGGATCTGATTCTAGGAATAACTACAAGACCTGCATCTGCTGACCTGAGGGACCTGACGGGGTCATACACAGTGAGCAAGTCAGAGACCGATACCATTTCCCAAAGTGCATGCTCTCATTTCCTTCCCTTATCTCCTCTCATAATATCTTAGTCCCTCTCACCAAATCAGAGGAGTTGGGGAGACAGAACTTTATCAAAATGAATCATGTTTATTTCAGAGCCTCATAAACTGATATCTGTTAAATATAATGTGTGATGCAGCTACATCATTAAACCAGCATATTTTATATAATCATTATGTTACATATTTATATATTCATATTTATGTATATATATATATAAATTCAAAGTGCTATGTTGTTGCTCACCACTGTATTCAATTATTTCTGTCAAATAAACATAAAATCAGTATGTGACAATACAATTAGTTTTATCTCAATTTACAATATGGGGTTAATGTATCACAATAATAACATATCTCCTTTAGACGACTCAGATACCAGAAAGACTTCCATACAGGATACACTGGTGTAGCCTTGGTTTAAGTTCCTCTTGCATGCCTCCTCAATCCTCCCTGCAAAACTGCATTTTTGGAGTTGAAACATCCATCAAAACATTTAGACTGTGAATAATTTCCAGGTCACAGACAAATGAGATGAGCCTTTCAAACCTTTATGTTTACTTTTTGATGCAATGACAGCCTCTCCTTCAACATGATTAACAGACGGATTGGTATCATAAATTACATATAAGGAGAGGAAAGCAATATGTCTGTGGTGTCATGTCATCCTGAGGACAGACTGGAGGCTGCAGTGAGTCACAGCTTTATCTTCAGATTTTAAAAAAACAAGCATGCTGGGATTACCTGGTTAGCATTTTATTCTCAATAGATATCTCTCATCTAATTATAAATGTCTGTACGGCATTTTGTTAATAATTCTGATCACACTAAATGTTAGTAGTAACTTGTAAAAATCTACTCAATACTATGCTCATGATTCCAGCATATAGAAAAATATCCATCCATTCTCTTAAATATACACAATTGGCCCAAATGCAGAGAGCAGTGGTGGACAAGAATAAAACAAGGTGGTTGATAACATCACATATTCCTTTTACAGATGGACCCAAAAAGGGTCAAAGTAAATCAGTTGCAGAAATTTTAAGAGTAGATAGTGACTTAGTATTAAAATATTTTACCAGACTTGTAAAAAGTCAAATACCTGATTTGAACTCATGAGGAAAGACAAGATGATACAGGCCTGCACTTGATTTTATAATATATGTCTCATCTAGTAAGCCTAGCCATTTTCTAAAACAATTAACCATTGATTTGAACACACTAATGATCTGAAGTTGTAAAAACCACTTTAATCATATAGGAAATGAAATGGCCATTTACATCACATCTACAAATGTATAACCGACTTGGTTACAATTTGTTGCAGAATAACAATGCTGTGATTGTGAAAGTAATAGAGCTGTTAGCCCAAATGTTGCTAAGAAGCCAAACATTACCTCACTGTCCCAATACTTTGTCTGTAATCCCTCACATAACCCCTCCCATCATCTGGCTCTTTCTCTCACACAGCTGCATGCAGCAGTGCAGGCTTCCATCCAGATCTCTTTAATGGTACACAGCGCTGCACCGTGCACACGTGTCTGCACATAAACATTGATGCTGAGCACAAAAATAAAGAGTTTTATTAGATGCTGCTAAAAAGCTTATTTATATGCTGCACATGCAATAATTTACCTTTGGACTAAAATCAGCTTCCACTGACATTATCTATCTGTTGTTGACTTTGCAGGAAATTCAGAGTTTCCACAGTTGCATTAAAAAATTGTTACAGTACACTTCATACTTAATAAAAAATATTATAGAAATTTGACACAATGGTGTATTTGTTTATTCCCCTCTTACTTACTGATTTATTCATTTGTTATTAATCTCATAAAAACAAGCCTCAATACAAATGATAAAGGTCTCACTGCTGATGACCTCTGAGGCCTGGGAGCATCACTTTGGAAATACAAGAGTAGACCACACACACAGAGAGAAACACACTCAAGTAAAGTATAAATAAACATATTTGAAAAACGTGAGCTGAAACTTCACTTCGTGAGAAAGCAAGAGAACCAACTGTTGGAGATTAGTAATATTTTATGCAGCTAGTTTACTTATGTGACAGTAAAACACTGGACTGAACCCACCACAAAGTGGGTACAACGGGTCAAGTTGTAAATTTACACACATGCCAGAGCAATACGTATGGGACTGTTGAAATTTTGACCCTCTTTTTTCTCATAAACTGTTAAAGAAAACTTAGAGAGAGAGAAATGAGTTAAATACTGATATGTGGGATGTTTATTTCGTGGTGATTTAACCCTTTAAAGCCCGACCCAAGAAAAAATGGGGCGAAAAGTAAGTTTTTTTAATCTGAAGTCTTTACTTGGCTCTTTAACAAAATATTTAAAAAATAATTAACAAAAATCATTTTTGTATATTTACCATTTATTACCGTGCGATATGTCAAAATTATTGTTGTGCATTTTTGTATTATTATTGTATCCACCAGGGAGCAGAAGCAAGTATCAGGTTGCATTGGGTTTTGAGCCAAGTTTTTACCATAAAGTGATGCAAAAGGTCTCAGTTCAATTCAATTCAGCTTTATTTGTATAGCGCCAATCCACAACAATGACATCTCAGGGTAACTTACAGACAAATTTAGCTCCTCATTTATCCTTAAAGGTGGCAGCGCATAAACAACACACTAAAGTCAACGCACAGCCAAAGGATGTATGAGACAACATGGAAGAGTGTTCATGGGAAATGTAGTGATAGCTATAGGACAAATATTCACTTCATTCATCACCTGCTTAACTGGCTATGTTTATGTTTGTTTATATTCATACCCACCAAAATACATCACATACTTTTTTCTTGGATTGTTTTTCATTAATTATTTTCATTTGTGTGAATAGACTTCAGACATGAATAGAATTTTGGTTTCATGCTGATTTGATAATCAATGTGACAGTGATGTAACAAAGTTTAACTACTTTCAAGCAGAAAGAAGTTGATCTTCTTAAAGTCTGGGTAAAGCATAAATAAAACTATGTTCTGAGTTTACATATCAGATAAATGTGTTGTTAACTAAGCAGCCAAACATGATTACAAACACGATAAAGACTGTGGATGGGTAAATTAAATCAGGTCTCAAACGTCACAGGAAAATGAGCAGTTCCTCTGGGATGTACTGCTCATGTGTTGCCAGGTGCAATTTATAGTCACATTTTAGCTTAACTCTCGAGTTTTTCTTGTTTTCATTGTCCCTCCTTTATCTAAGTTGACAATCCAAGTTCTACAGATTCTGGCTTTCAGGGAAGTCATTATTTCTGGGATGAGGGCAGAACAGTTAGTTGTTTGTCAGAAACAGACACATCATAATAGGCCTGCTATAAATTTGTGATTTTAGACCTGTCCTAAAAATCTTGAGCAGAAAATTGATGGAAAACAGTTTAACAAACTCTTCAAGTCATAGCTTTTAACCATGTTTTATGCAACTACTGTCTAACATGTGTAACTTGTATAACTCTCTGAATTTGCTTTTCTCTGATTTTAAGCTTAGTTAAAATTATCTTTTATTTTTTTTTAAGATGGGTTGTGTGAAATACCCTATGAGTAGTCATTGTCTTCAGTGGACAGCAGTCAGAGCTTTCAGATTGGAGAATGGTAAGTTTTCCTGACTTGCAAGATGGAGCTAAAGCCTACGCAGACAGCCACGAGAAGAGGAATTTGCCAGCCACTGAGAACAAATCCAATCACAAAAATTCAATTGCAGTTCAGATGATGATATAGTGTATATACTATATATATAGCCTATATACACCACTTCACTTCTGCATCAGACATTTACATGACCTACTGTAGGTCTGTGTAAAACTAAGTAAAAGATTTATTCAATGAAAATTCTTTGTTGCACTAAATCTAATCATGTCAAAATCAAGCTAACAGATTAAGGGCGTTGCAATGTCAGTTTTCAGTCTCATTTATACTCCTCTTACATAAGTTAATACTTTTTTTGGCAGACGATCACTTTTCGGCAGGCAGCACAGTAGAAGGCCTGTACTCATTGTGGCTTCTTCATCTTATTTAGTACTACTCCATTTGCTCAGTCAGGGAACGCATCTGCAAGGACCCCGAACCAAAAAACAGACCAAATTATGCACAAATGACGCAGAAGACGGACGAAATGCTCCATTTCTGTCTTTTGCTTAAAGCATAAAATGGGCCTTTAAACACAGCGCAGCTTCTTTTTTTGTGTTCACTGGTCACATGTGAGCTATACTGTGCAGCACTGCCCCCACAGCTTCTGGTTGCACTGATCTGTTTGCTACATCTGGATACACATCTGCAAACTCTCTGACACCAGGCTGAAATACACATGTAAAGGGTGCAGAAGACAGACAGAAGGCTCAATGTGTATGTATATTTAATGTAGAGCATAAATTAGGCTTTATTTGTATTCAAATTCATGTAATTGGGATTGAAGCTATACATTTAGCTTAAATATTTCATTAATTTCAATGGGAATCATTTATTATATCAGTTTAAACATAAATATTGATAGACATGCAGACAGAACCTGAAACTTGACCATAAGCTGACCAGTTAATTTGCTTGTATCATGTCAACAGCTTGCACTGCTTTCTGACATGGTATCTGTTGTCACGACAACAACTGGGGTATCTGCTAACAAACTCACTAATGCAGAGACACACACACGCACACACATAAGTGTCTTTAATTCAATTTTGACACTTTTCATTTTGGCTCAGTGTGATATTTTGTATTGATGTTGCCTTTGATTTGGTGGCGGCACTCCACTGTTCACCTTGATCATCAAGTCAAGCATTAACAGGTGGATAATCCCTGTTTCTCAGAACTCAAACAGCAGGTAAATGGTGTGAGTGCACACTTACTGTGCAGTGTGTCTGTGCAAGAGGAAGTTTTGTCAGATACTTGTGTGCCTGTAATACTTTCTGTTCTTCTTCATCAAACAAAGCTTACTAGATTTGAAAAGTAAGAGGCTAATTAGTGTTTGGCCTTTGATTTTTCACTAATGGCCTCATGGTGTTTTGCCTCCTGATTGGCTCTGACATTGCAGGCTAGCACCTAATTGGATCAACACAATTAGTCACATTCTTACTGATACCAAGGGTTTCTTTTCATGTATTGATTCGCTGCAAAATTTAATTCAAAAATCGTGCAAGCAGACATGCAATCACACAAAATAAATCTGTTTAGATTGAAATGTTTAACTTTTACAGAAACAAATACTATTGTAATCTCACTGTCTTACTTTGGTCATACTTACAAGTTTGCTGGAGTTAGAATTTTTATCTGAAAAGTAAGAGAGAGTTAGGAGTTAAGATAAAGAGTCAGTCAAGTGCTTTGTTGACATCTGGAGCTCATGGGAGACCCCTTTTAAGTTCAGTTTCATAACTGGAAAATCAGCATGGCAAATATTTCAGTACTTCTCTGCCAGCTGTTTTTACAGCCCCGTAGTTACATCTTTTGATTTAGAAGTGTTTTCCCAAAGACTTCTTTTTTCTCTCGCCTGCATTTTTATATTCTTGTTATTTATTTTTTTTATTGCTGCTTATCCTTTGGGCAGCAGTAAAGCAGACTAAATTGAAGCCAAGTCACTTGGATAGACATTAATTTTCCTTCTTGTACCACCTGAGTATCCAAGCCTCATCTCCCTCTTTAATTTTTGATAAAGCTTTTTTTATTTAAAATATATTTTCCGCTTTTGCCTGTATTTTGTAATGACAAATGTGGTACTTAAACATAAAAAGTGGCATTAAGCCTATCACTCACACTTTATCCAAATCAGCCCACATGGCCCTTTCAGTGGCTATCAGACTTCCAGTTTTCATGAAATGTCTGTCAGAATGCCATTTTCTTTCACTTTCTTTCTGTTTTGTGTTTCCAATTGAGCCAATTTAAACAACGCTGAAGTCCAGCATGCTTTGAATGTCAACTCCACTTGCTTGAACAGGCACTGCCAACCAATCCAATTATTCTGAGTTTTTCATCAGAATCAAGTTTATTACCCTGAGTGCAGGATGAGCCATCGACATTTTATAATCATTTTTCGCTAAATAAAATATCATCAAGTCTATCTATAAAACAATCTTTTTGTGTTTTGTATTGCTTAGCCACCTGCAGATGTATACGTAAGTGGGTGGCTGCATGGTGATGTGGTGGTGTCAATGGCAACTCAAGGTTATTTTTTTTATGTACAAGACAATTCAATTTGCTCTACATAAAATATTAAAATAATTAAAGTGGGGTGCAGAGGAAGCATTAAAAAGTGCATTAGAAACAAACTTTAGGGATCTGCTTTGTAGATGTTGAACAGCAGTGGCCACAAGATGAAGCCTTGGGGAACTCCACAGGTAGACCCAGCCTTTTAAATAGGACTCAAACCAGTTAAATGGGGTGCCAGAATATCCTGCCCAGTTTTTCAGCCGGTCTAGTGGGATGTTATAGTCGACTGTTGATTGCAGCACTGAGATCCAGTAGTACCAGGACTGAAATGTTTCTGCTATCTGTGATCAAACAGATGTCATTGAAGACCTTAACTAGCGCAGTCTGGGTGCTGTAGTGTGGCCAAAAACCTGACTGATAGACATCAAACGGTTATTTAGTGTCAGGCAGTTATGTAACTGTTGAAAGACAGCTTTTTCTATCATCTTACCAAGAAAGGGGAGGCTTGATATCGGCCAATAGGCTACTCATGAGTGACAAGTCTAAGTTGTCCTTTTTCAGGAGAGGCTTGATGACGGCTGTTGTTTGAGTCGGAGGGAAGACACCTGAAAGCAGAGACGTGTTTACAATCTGTAAAATACCTGAGGCCATGCATCCTGAAACAGTCTTGAAAATCTCTGTTGGCAGGGTATTGAGACAGCAAGTGGAGGATTTTAAATAGCAAATGATGTCATCCAAGTTTTTAGGACTGATTGGAAAGAAAGTGACATGGTGTTTATGTCTTCTCTGAGTGGTAACAGTGATGACATATGTCCTGCCCTAGCATGGAAGCACTGACTTACTGCCCCATTTTTCTGAAATTCAGTACAGAAAGAAGCAAACTCATTACAGGCCCTGCTGGATAGAAGTTCTGGGGTTACTGACACAGGAGGATTAGTTAACCTCTCAACAGTGGTGAACAGGGCTCGAGCATTATTGCTGTTCTTAGCAATAACGTCAGAAAGAATGATTGTCTTGCATTTCTCAGCTCCAGATAACAAATCCTCAGTCTTTCTTTATAGATCTCATAGTGAGCCTGCAATGTTGTTTTTTGTCACCTGTGTTCAGCTTTTCGACTTTCTTGGAGCTTTCTATTTGGCAACGAGCACTTTAACCTTGGCGGGAGCAATTACATCAACTGCCAGAAGGTTCCTGGTTCGGTTCTGGGGGGGGGTTCTGTGTTTGAGTTTGCATGTTTTCTTGGAGCTAAATTGGGTTCTGGATACTCTAGCATCGTTCTGCAGTCCAAACACATGTATGTGTGAGTAATTTGTTTTGTTAAATTGATAGTATGAGCATGAGCAAGCATGGTTGTTTGTTTAGTTTGTTTCTGTGTTGGTGCTGTGATGGCCTGGTGACCAGTTCAAGATGTACCTCTGACATTTGGGATAAGCTCCAACCCCCCGTGATATGAGACAGCCATATAAAATGGATGGATGGTCTGTGGGTGAGAAACAGCAGTGTTTTTCAACCTTCTTTGAGCCACAGTATATTGTTTTCTTTTCTTTTTTTTTAAATCACAAGGCACACCACAAACCAAAAATGTTAAAATATGAAACTCTGTAGCCTTTATAAAGTGTCAAAGTGTCTTGAATAGGAATCAAACATTATTTGCAGATAATAATTAATTTGTTTTCAAAAAATGGTTTTCAGACCAATTAGGTGAAATTGGGTCATTTCCCATGGCACACCGGATGATATCTCACGGCACACTAGTGTGCCACGACACAGCGGTTGAAAAGCACTGACATACAGTATAGAAATAGGAATATTGCATGCAAATGCTTAAAATCACATTTAGATTCATAGAGAAAAAAGGTTTATACACACTTATACAGCAGAGTATGATCATTTGCATTAACAGCACAGTGAGGGAGTAAGGGATATTTGGTAACTGTTTAGTTCAGAGATAATTTGCTCATCCCCCCTAGTCTTTAACTACCTAACATTAAAGCACTGTATTGGCTGTACCACAGAAGAGAGAAGGTGAAATTATTTCCTATTGCTTTTTGCTTTGTTGGTGACAGCAAATTCTCATTAATAGCAACTGAGTTCACAAAACTTAAGAAGTTAATAATTCACCTTCTATTCTTAGTTTAATGCTTTTTTTTTTTTATCCTGACCAATAATATTATATCCTAACCTTAATATCTTTTAGATTATTTTACCATATTGGAAATTGTAATTTCCTATTTGTCATCGAATGCACAATCAGAATCAACAGCACTGCTGGCAGTGCAAAACTCAAATATAACGTATTTAGCAGCAGTTCTTACCTTCTTAAAAGAAAAATACACCAACAGTTGATTAGGGTCAATTGACCTGATATGTGATGGAGGAATAATGTTGTGGTTTTTAATAACAAGCTAGGCATAATGTTGTTTCTATCTGTGACGCAGTGTTTTCCCAACCTGGGTCAGTTCAACACATGACTCCAACAACATGTTGCCAAGAGGGACAAGTTCCAACGGTCCATGGACAAACAGCAGATGACAGAAATGTAAATATTTGAGATTAAGATTGGCAGTGTAGTTTTTTTTTTCTTTCTGCTTGGGGTGTGCTAGTGCAAGCTCAGTCTGGGCACCTTGAGCTGTCTTATACAGTAATAATGTGTTTTTGGAGCTTAATATTTGACTAGTTATTTTTGCATGACAACTTGAACCCATAAGACAAATCTCAAAAAATGGCACACTCCACAGGAGAGAGGTGTAGGGTGGAGTCAAGTGGCTCCCCCCACCCTGTAAACTGGCCTCTCTGTAAAGATCTATAAAATTATGCCATGATCCTCTGTCTCAGTTATTTTAACCAAAAAATGTCACAGGCATGTCGTTTAGACCTAAAAAATGTCAGTTTGTAAAAATAATGGCTTAATAAGTCTCATTTAATGTGCTGGTGTGCTGTAATATATCATTTCTAGCAAGACAGAGAGAGAAAAGACAGCGATGGAACGATGAAGACAGAAGGTGTGTGTGAGTGTCAGGACTACATAGCAAACCACTTTACTTCATATGCTGCCCATTTGGCTCCAATTAGCATGCAACCCCCTCTAGCTCCAGCTTCCTCTTTATGTGCCTCCCTCCTTCCTTGCCTCCTCTGTTCTCCCTTTACTCCCCCCCCCTGACTCCCACCCCTCTTTGCCCAGCTTCCTACACCAAACATCTCTGACACAATTACCTCCTGTAACCTTTCTGTTTTGACTCTGTGTGTGTGTGTCCGTGTGTATACCAAGCCTCCCACTGCCTTTCTCTATAACAGGCCACCACCAAGGTAGTCCCCCGTCTGTTTCAAAGCATAGAAACTGAACAAAGCCCCTACAGTTAGAAAGTCCTCTGGGCTGCACAGGCGTTTGGGGTTCATAAATCACTGAATGGGTATAATGAGCACTAACTGGTAAATGATATATCAGATTTAATGACGTCCCTATGGTGATTCATTTTCACACAAAATCTTCAAATGTCCACTGTCATCCAAAAGAAATGGACACATTTTAAAACACACACCCGAATGTAGCTTTGTCAAACTAGTGATGAAAAGTTTGCAGATTTCATAATGTCCTACATTCAGTTGAGATGTCTAATGTCATTTTCCACGAAGAAATAAGAGCTAGTCAGTGTGTTGAAAAATTGACTTTGATGTTTTAACTGCTCAATCTCTATCAACTGCTCCATCACTGAGCACATACACTCACATTTATGGTCATTTGGGCTGCCCATAGTGGATAACACCCAAAGCTCTTACATTGTACGTTTGCGTTGCTCATCCCATTCTTTACCTCTACAACTCTTCCTCACCCAGTTAATCAACTGAGAATCAAAAGATATGGGAGCTAAATCTAATGAAAAATGTTTGATCAAGGGCAGAAGGGGCTGTTTTTGTACAGCAGTGTTTACAGATGTCACTCAGTCAGTGCAATGAAACTCTGTCATCCCATTCTTTTAAAAGGATCTGGCCTGTCAACACCACTGGGGCAACAGAGAGGGGGGGTTCACTGCAGAACAACACAGAGATGATCAGCAGAGAAGATAACCCTGGTTCAGGTTTTACGACAACAGTGAGTCACTGCTTTAACTGTTTTGTAAATACAAACACCTCTATATGCTGAAGTTCTGCTGCTTCATGTAATTGTTATTAAGAAAGAAAATATTTTCTGCCATTATAATCCTCCAGAGTTTTAAAAACCTAGCCTGTAGAATCCTGTGCCATCTTAACTAAGAAGATATTTAGAACTTTTTACTCTCAATCACACCATTCAGAATCAGCCATGCTTGTAGAATTGGGACATTATACAGTAGAACACCTGATCTCACAGAAATACATGAAATAAGCACACAGTTATTTCAACACTCTCCACTTATTTACGTGTTGGTGGCACGTAATTAATCAAAATTACGTGCTGGGTCCATGAAAATGAGGGCAATGTAAAGTCAATGGGGAACTTTTCAACCTGATCTCACAGAAATATTTCACGTATTTTTGTGAGACCAGGTTGTTTTGAGCTACATTCAAATGACCGTATGTTAATGTATGCCATTTACCATGGTCAAAAACACAGAAAATCCTAGTACAACACAAATGAAAGCTTAAACAGGTGCTACTTAAACTAACATAACAATGAATATCAACAAGAATTCCATCAAACAGATGAAAGTCAAATTATATGTCAGTCCATCCCATGCCATCCCTCAAAGAACACTAATGTCATGATTAAATGTCTTGGGCAAATTATTGCAACCAGATTGAAGAAGATTAAATCAGTTTTTGTCCTTAATTTCTCTGGTTTTCTTTAAATAAATAATAACTTTTTGTTGCATCTTTTAGTTCTTAAAGCTCTGGAGTTTCAGAATTAGGTTTTACCATCAGTCTTTGGATGAGCATGTTGGTGTACAATTTTCTCCTCATCTACATGCTCTGAAATGTCTGTTTTTTTATTTAAATCAAATCCTTTACACATATATGACGTGGATGTCATCATTAAATGTCTGATAGGCTACAGATGAGGCCGGCTGATTTGTTTTTCCAGTTCTTATAGCTTAATGGGTTAAATTGCTGCATCTCGTTGGTTAGAGTTAAACACGGATATTCTGTGTGTCTGGCTTGGAGATTTGTGTCTGATAATGTCTTATTTTTATCTTTTGTTTGGGGCAGAACAGCTGTGGAGGAAGTTTAGGAGGTCAAAAAGAACAGTTGCAGAATCCAGCTTTAATTGGCCAGAGACACGTGGGATGTGTAGTCATGCTGCATTATAGGAAGTCATGAGTGGTGGGGTATGAAATTCATTGTTGATATTTGTTCCAGACTAAAGGCTAGGCAAAAGCCCAGGTCATACATTCACAAATTTACCAGGATCATAAGAAGTTAGCTTTGAACATAACAAATCCTGTATACTTCCATACCGCATCCAGAAGTATATAATAAAACTTTCTTCTTGTATATGAGAAGTGGGATGTTTCCAGACCATCACTCATTAACTGTAAAACCGCCTGTGGACAAGGTTTACTCATTGTTGAGGAAGCACTTAGGATCAAAGAAATCCCCACGCTGGCATAAAAGCTGTGCATGCTCCAGATGCTAGTTCACCTTCTCAAAGCTGGTTTAGATGTCAAGTGGTTTTTATTTGAGGTTAGATGGGGGATAGAGGCTAACCAACTGACAGTTAACGAATGGTCTCCCAAATTTTATAAAGCCGAGGAAAGGAAACCAGAATGCCACTTAACTTGTAGCCACCACACACACACACGCACATACCATCACACACATATGTGCCAGTAAAAAGTGATGGAGGGAATTAAGAGCAGTCACATTTACAGGAAGTTTTATTATAGATAAAAAACAGTGAATGAAAATTATGGGTTTGGCAGCCTCTCTTCCTTCCCAGGAAGTCAAAGACTGTTCTTTATTTCTTCTTAAGGTAGCTAGAGGGAGAGTCCCAAAGCCCACAAATCCTGAGTTCAGGACCTCCTTTAAATTTCTATATTGTTTACCTTAATTAGGTTAATTCCACAGCTATTCACTTTCAGTTTCCCTTGCACATTGCTTAGGTTTAGGAACTAAACCTATGTTTAGTTCCTATATTAACCTGTTCTGTTTCTAAATAACTGAGTTATAACTTGATGACATGAAGTATAATCCCAACTCAGAAAAAGTTATATTGCTTATATTTATTTTGACTATGTACCAAATATATGATGTTTCATCTCATCAACCTCATCAAAGCCATGGCAAATGAACTTGATTTATTTAGTGTTTTTACATCACATGTTACATTCACCCATTCACACAACTCATATCTTTACATACTAAGGGCTTTCAGTCATCACTCGCATTTATTCCTTGGTAGACACACCGGGAGACAACGTGTGGTTCCACACTTTCCGGTTGCTCTTCCTCCTGAGCTACAGCAAGCCCAATGTTTATTTACACTGGCTGACCACTTTTTAGGTACACCGGTTAAAATAATTTGATAACAGTTAATCAGCCAATCACAATGCTGCATAATTCACTGCATTTCAGCTTATAGCCGTGGCCAAGACAAACTTGTTGAAGTTCAAAATGGGGAAGAAACAGGATTTAAGGGACTTTGAACGTGGCATGGTTGTTGGTCCCAGATGGGCTGGTCTAAGTATTTCACAACTGCCGATCTACTGGAATTTTCATGTACAACCATCTCTAGGGTTGCCATCCTGCCTTATATAAATGGTTCAGACTGGTGATGGTGTAATGGTGAGGCACATTATGGGCCACTTAGTACCAACTGAGCATGGTTTAAACACCACAACCTTCCTGAGAATTATTGCTGACCATGTCTGTCACTTTATGAAAACAGTGTAACATCTTCTGATGACTACTTCCAGTATGATAATGCACCATGTCACAAAGCTCAAAACATCTCCAACTGGTTTCTTGAACATGACAATGAGTTCACTATTCTCCAATGGCCTCCACAGTCACCAGAACTTAATCCAATAGAGCACCTTTGCGGTGTGGTGAAGCTGATAAATCTACAGCACCTGTGTGATGCTATCATGTCAATATGGAGCAAAATCTCTGAGAAATGTCTCCTACAATGTGTTGCATCTATGACACCAAGAATTAAGGCAATTCTGAAGGCAATGGATCTGCAGCACTAGCAAGGTGGAGCTAATAAAGTGGCTGATGACTGCATCTATTAATGCCATTTCAGACCTGCAACACATTCCATATAGTCTTTTCATACCATATATACTCTTATTTGGGGTTGTTGGGGTTGTAGTATGTATGTTATCACATGCCAGCTAATGTGTTTCCACATGAACAGTGGCCACAATCTTGGGAGCATAACATGTCCATTCCTCTGAGCTTTGTTCCCTTTTGTTAAACAACAAGTCAAAGCTGAAGTTGTTCCAAAACTACAAAAGAAAACAGCATGAAATCAGGTTGTACTCCAGATCCCATACTGGACATCAAACAGAGTTCTCAGGGTTCAAACATTTTTGCCCCTCAATTAGCACATATCAGTTCACCCCCTTTTCTGTCTATTATTCAAGAAAGCATCCCTGTACATCGATCAAGCATTCAATTAAACTAGTAAATCTGAGTGAATTTAGCTGGAATATTTCCTGCTTCTAGTTGAGCCCAATTCAAGCTGACCAGCTCAGGCTGTGGTCACAGCAGTGCCCCCATTCACTCATTTGCTGGCTTTGGTTCACTAGGCTGTAAATGGACACCATTAGTCTGTAGGGTCGTTAAGCCACTTTAGGCCAATTAACTTTCCTTGACACGCAACACACCCAGCTGGGAGGCTGATGTTTGGCTTCTAACAAAGAGAAAGAGACAAGTAGAGATGACAAGAAGAAAAAGATGCAAAAGTTGTTGGGGTTTTTTTTTCTAAACAGTTCAACATTTACAGAATTTCATCTTTAAAACTCTATCATTGTGTGGTTTTGCTAACAAATTAAAGACTTGCATAGCCTTCCTCGTGCAGATGCTACCACAGCTTAAGCTGTGGTGAAAATGTGGAAAAAAAACAAAAACAAAGAGGGAGTCGAAGGTTGGACAAGAAAAGGAGAAAGAACAGAGGGGCAGAAAGTTCAAATAAGGTGAGAGTGAAAACATTAGGGACAGGGAGAAGTCTGGAAAGGGTGTGAGGTAGTGAAGCAGGACTTTAGTATTGTTTTCTTCCAGCAATTTTCCTTTTTTTTTTTTCAACTACACCGGAGGGTTTTTCAGTACCATGACATTCCTAAATTAACCACATGGATTTGTTCATTAAATATCTGCAAGATATTCAAGAGAACTTAAAATAAAGGAGATAGAGTGTTTGTTTGAACACTGGGATCGGTGTTGTTTTTACTCCTCCAGCTCTTTAAATAAAGCTGAGTCTTGAAACTGTTAAAAAGAATGAAGATATCCATAATCAAAGAACAAAATTATAACAGAGGCTAACAAAGTTACTGAAAAAATGTTGAGGTTTCCAAATAACAGAGGAGATGAGGGAAACAAGAGAGTGGAAAAAATTAAACAATTAAATGACTCAATGAGAAATGTACACAAAACAGGCGGAAACAAGAGAGAAAGGCTGTGAAGATGTTGTGTTCTTCAGGAGATCATAGCCTTACCCCAAAGTCCTGCAATAAAAACTCTATACATACTATTGAGCTGTATATATATATATAAAAAAACTACTCCAGCACAGTTTTTATAGCCCTGTCTTAAATACTGTGAAAACTGTACGTTAAGCCTCAACTGAACAAGTAAGAGAGGCTCTTTGAAATACTATATACAACTAAATGAAAGGGGAAATATCCCCCATAAAAAGCTGGTTTGTTGCAACAGTTAACATAATGTTGGTGTTGTGTACTCTGATTAAAGGCTAACAGGCCGAGTGTATCCAGCAAATGTAAATCCGGGTTATACACGTTGAAAGCAAAGCAAGTGAAGGTCATGTGTGTATAGAAATGTCACAGCTGCAAGCAAGAAACAAGGCATCAGCGACAGTTTATGGCTCCATAGCAGAGTTACGTCCATCAGGACTTTTCTGTTACAATATTTGAACCAATTGTGGTGTTTGGTTGGGCTTGTCTAAACTGATCGACTGAATAAGTCCAAAGTAGTAGGCTGTTGCTGTTGAACAATACAAACTTCAACTCAAAATACCAGTGAAAGTTTTTTTTCTTTTGATCCTACAATCAGAAATGGTAATGTTCTTGGTCTTCCTTTCTTTAATATCATTGACTATTGTTGTCTTGCACTTCTCTGCTGTTTCTCATGCTGAGCAGTGAATCTTTGTCCTTCTATTCACTCACTTCCAATGCTTATCTTACATTTCTGAAGACAACAGGCTGCACTTTGTTTCTCTCCCATGTCATGTCCTTCAGCTCTTCCTAGGGATCCCAGGCTGGCAGTCTGACTTTCTCATGGACACCAAGCACCATTTGATGAAGGTAATAAAGAACAGAAAACGGGACTTTTCACTTGGAAGTTTTCCTGAGCATAACTTGTTATTTGGAATGGAAAGTGTAACTATAATTATTTTCACCATGATGTTGGACAAAATGCCACACTATTATGGTATTTGTAGTAAAATGATGGTGTGTAAAAAAAAAAAAAGTGGGAGAAAAAAACTAATCTAATCTCCTTTAATAGAAAGAACAAACTATCACAACTCATGAACTTTGCTTAGTTGTTCCCAGTATAACAAAGAGAGTCCAGGACCACTTTGCTCCACCAAGGCTGAATACAAAGGCTGTATTAAAGTGAAAGAAAATGCTAAAAGATTATAAATATCCCATTTATACATCAAACCGATGGAAGAGTGAGCTGTAAAAAAAAAGAGGCTTTGCTGATGTTTGGGCAAACAAAGAAAAACATGAACACATGGTAAAGACAACGTCCAGCTGTTGGCTGGCTAGGACATTAAATAATCTACATCCGCACAATGAGACATAATGTGCCAGTCCAGACGGGGCGATAATACACACATTACACTGTAGTGGAAACTTGAAGACAATGTATAGTGAAAAAACATATTATTGTGTGTTAATGGTAAAGCCATCCACGGTTGCTCTCTTTGAATCGTGATGATCAGCTGGCTTCCAGTTTCTCCACTCCACATGGAACACTGGTGGGAAAAGGGATGCTTGTTTTAGTGAGATGAATGTGAACAGTGAGAAAGGAGACGTGCAAAGTTTGTCATGAGTGCCACCTTCCTGCTTGTGCATTCGTTATGCTGAAGAGCCAATCAGAGCAATGTTTGTCACCGACAGACCAGATGGCGATTCAACGTGATGAGTCAGCAGGGGTACAAAGTAAATCAATAAATATCTATGATAATGGTTGATTACCCACTGGAATTAGGCCTATGCTCATCAATGATCAAGATGCACAGATGTACCCGAAGGCCAGCTATGAGTCCCCTTAAGCTATATTGATTTATCACTTATTAGTTAGATGCAAAAGAAAGATCAATTTTTTATTCCAAATAGACCCTTTCACAACATTCCCAGCATGTTAGAAAACACAGAAAGGTTTTCTGCCAGACAGACCTGAGGGCAAACTTCTCCCATATGCGGTCTTCTTCCCCAAGTCGAAAACCCTTCTTCCTTTTTTTTATACTCAAAACATGGATTTACGTCATTGACCCCTGTCTCATATCTCTGCACAAACCACTGGAACAGATTAGACCCCCACAAAGGAGATTGGACTGAAGTGAAATGGTGCAACAAGGATTACAAGCTTGCTTTTTCTATTTTGGACTGTGCAGCTCTCCGTCCCTCCAGAGGTCACCACTGTCAAGCTGCCTTGCTACCTGGGTATAAGATGATAAGTAAAACGAGGAGATATCTACACTTTGTTGCTCAATCCTGAAAATATATCAATGATTTAAACAAGAAGTTAACTGAAACCAGTCTTTCACTCGCAGCCCTCCGACTTCTCTTCTCCTTTTTCCTCTTTTGTTCTCTGCTACACCGCCTCCTCCATTTACATTTTATCTATTCATCTCCAACTCCAGTCTTCATCTGTTCCCTCATCTTCATTTCTTCCTCCCCCCGTTCTCCTCTTCTCCTCTCCTCTCACTCACTCCCATCCCTCTGATTTAAGTTGTTTGGCCTCTGCTATCTCCCTGTTTGCTTTCCTTTTTTTTTTTTCTTCTCCTGATACTAGAAGCCATATGGTCTAATTGCAACCATGTGTGAGTCTGACCATTACAGTGGCTGCTCTGTCAGACTCTGAGAAACTTTTCTATAACACATGGAGGTGGCACCCACAGATGTGCACACGGGCACATACATACAAACATACACACACACACACACACACGTAATTTGCCAGTGATGACTCCAGACAAAAGACGCACATTTCAAACACAAAGAGGAAGTATTTTCATTTCTCCCTCCAACTCATGTCATTGTGGTAAATATTTTCATATCTTGGTTTGGTGAAGAGACAGTCCCCTGAACCACATGGATGAGTGTTTCACAGACATGGAAACAGGGTGATGAATTGCTGGTTAAAAGGCCCTTTTGTGTGTGTGTTCGTGTGTTTGTGTGTGCGTGTGTGTGTGTCTTGGGAAAACATGATGATGCCAAGCTTTGTGTATTGTGCTGCTGCCTTGCTCAATTAGAAAGAATGCTGGTTTTGTCCTTTAAAACAAAAGAATTACGTAGATTTGAAATCAAAGAAAGCTGGAGCAATGAGAGATGAGTGGTAGGAGTAGAGGGACTAGAAGAGAGAGAGCAGGGATCTGGTTTCTTCCTCGCTATGACTTGTTGTATTTGAAACTTTTCCTTGATCATGTCAAGGAAAGGGGAGCCGATTCCTCAAAAACGCCATCATCCTTGTTTGTTTTCATGTTCTATCATTATAAGAAATTAATTTAGAGTAAAAGAAAAGTAAAAGATATAAAACATTTTACTCCTTTCAGCAGCATCCACTGTGACATTCTAAGGCTAGTTTTCAGGACTTTTATCTTTTCATGGATGCAACCAAACTACTGAACTTCTGGACTTTATTAAACACTTCTCTCCTGAGATTGAGAGGTTTTTTGTTTAGTTTTTTTTTTTTTTTTGCATCTGCCTCCTCCAAAAATGAAATTTAATTTATGGCCCTGCTCCTAGACTCAGAACACATGGTGGAGCTGTGAAAGGATTTTCTCTCGCACCAAGTCACCTCTTCTTATCCTTTTGCTCTTACGATAGCGCTCATTCCTTTGAGCTGTTGATCTTCTCCTCCATCCATCTTTCCTTCCTGCTCCTCTTTTCTCTTCCTCTTCTTTTGTAACGTCATGGCCGAATAAACTGCTGTGTCATGGTTCAACCTGAACGTGGGAAGAGAAATCAGTTTGAAGCTGCGGTGATAACAGAATAAATGGCTCCCACTGGATGAGCACTCTTTGAATGCACCGTTACCAAAACAGCTTCTTGATTACATTCCAACTGTCTGCTGTCTGAATGAGCCAGGACCGCTCACCAGGGAAGTACAGGCACAATTTGAAGACACAACATACACATAAATTCAGTCAAACACATTCACAAATAGCTACACACCAACAGCCATCAGAACCACTGCAAGTTTGATCTGAACAGAGAACTTGTTAAAAACCCGGTGCAAGTATGTGCATAGTTCAGCCCATGAAGGTGCTTCTTGTCTTAATGGGTTAGAAGAAATAAGGATAGAGGTCAGATGTCACAAAGATATGACTGTATATAAACAGCTGCATAAGTTGGGGAATTCCTTTACCCCCGTCTCCCCGGGGTGATGTTGTAAAGACAAGTTGTTCACGCTGCGTATTTCTCATCTGCCTGCTTTCATTTGACCACACATCTTACACTGTCGCTTGAACTTGGAGTAAATGATTTTTACAGAATATTGTAATTAGTTCCACCTCCCTAACACTCAGACACATTCCCTTCAAACCCAATCCGTTATCACTTCCTCCAGTCCCTGTAATGCTGTCAGAATCTTTTCTGTTTAAATCAGTGTTAAGATGAAGGTCTCATGCAAGGCTATTTCTTTGCAACAGCATCTAAAGTGGCTTATTAGAGGATGATAACTCTTCTGTGTCAAAAATGAAATGAGAATCACCTTCACTGATTTCAGTCCAACATGCATACATCGCCGCGGTTCCGCGTGGTGTTAAATGTGATGTGACAGCCATTTAGCGCCATCTAGTGGCCGTTTATTTCACTCACAGTTCTTATGAATTACATCTTATCAGCAATGTACAAAATCCTCCCTTTAACTTGAAATGCAATATAAGAATACTGTAATTTGTAAGGCTTAGGAAGTTCCTTTTTCTCTGCAGGAACTAAATACTTCTAAGTGTTCTCAAGCCTCTATGAATTATGGTTTTCCATTAGAAATACATGCAACAGATCTTGTTGACAGCAATATTGTCATTGGAAGTCACTGTTCAACTTCATTTCCTATGGTTTCGTGTATGTAGGCTTTATTTTTTAGGAAACAATGAGCTGTCTTCTTGCATTTGCATATCCTTTGTCCTCATTTAACCAGAGGAGTTTAATGCCCAGTCTCAGGAACACTCCACCAGACATTATCTATTTGTGGAATGAAAAAGACTTTTACAGTCCATTGAAACTATGTAAGCCGCAACTCCAGAAACAGGATGATGAATAAAATGTGAATAAAAACCGAACGCAATGATGTGGAAACATGATAAATCTATATTTTATTCACCATTGAATACAGAAAACATTGAAAAGTGTTGAAAGTGGGACATTTAACTAGAATATTAGCTCATTTTGAATTTGATGATAACACCACTTTTCAAAAACATTGAACTGGAACAATAAAAGGCTGAAAAAGTAAGTGGTACTAAGAAGAAACAGATGGGGAAACATGTTGCAGCTATTTAGGTTAATTGGTAACAGTTCATTAGCATGCCTGGGTAAAGAGCACTTTATAGATGCAGAATCTGACACAAGCAAAGATACTGTGGCTTGGCAAGCTGCAAAAAAAATGCATTTTTAGATAATGGAGCCATTTCAGATGTAAAATTGCAAAGCATTTGAATATTCCATCACCTACAGTAAATAATGGCATTTAAATATTCAGATTATCTGGAGACATCTCTCTGTACAAGGGGACACTTCTGAAAATCTGAATTGAATTCCTGCGATCTTTAGGCCTTCAGGCAGCACTGCATCAAAAAACAGGATTTTGTCATGGAAATCACTGCATGGGCTCAAGATCACTTCCAGGAATCACACCGAACAAATGCAGGTTAAGGCTTCATGCAAAGAAGAAGCCGCATGTGAAGCCACAACTGCCTCTACTGGACTCTATCCAGTCCAGAACTTTGAAAACATTTTGTTATCATGAGTGTGAATTACAAAAAACAACAGTCCAGCACTGATGAGCAGCTAGAATCCCAGATTAGACAGAAATGGGACAACATCCCTTTCCCAAAGGTCCTGCAGGTGTCCTCAGTTACCAGGTGTTGTTAAAAGAAGAGAGGATTCTACACAGAGGTAAACATCACCCGGTCCAAACTTTTTTTTTAGATATGTTGCTGCCATTAAATTCAAGATGAGCAAGTATTATTTATTAAATGGTTAAATGTGTCATTTTTAAGATTGTATATGTTTCCTGTGTCATGTTGGGAATAAAATATTCTAATTTATTGCATTCTATGTATGTTTCCATTTTACATAGAGTCTCTACAGTTTGGGAATTAGAGTTGTATTTACCTCCCTTGGCTGTTTCCAATTTTGTTGCATGATGCATAATTTAATTTAATTAAATCAAAATTCTCTTTATTTGAAATAATCAATTAACAATCAATGTTTTTAACTACTTTTAATTTAAATGGATGTGTTTATGGATTTTCTTTTTTAATAACGAAGTTCATTGAATAATGATGAAGAAAAATAAAATCTTTTTTTAGAATAAATTCTTAAACAAAGAGCTGAAAAGTGGAGCATGCATATGGGTTTGCCCTATTTTATTTGAAGATTTAAATCAACATCTGGTGTTGCCAATTCCACTCAGAAGTCGTATCAGTTAAATTAATTTCATCTGTGTGCAATGTAAGTGTCACATGACCTCAGTATGTATAAACCTGCAAACCTACAAGCACGCAACACAAAACTCAGGAGCTGAGAGCCCGACTGGATAGATGGCATGAAAAGCAAACTTGATGATCATCAAGAAAAACACCACATATGCCAAATGACAATATCCTCTCCTCAGAGAAGCATGGTGGTCGCAGCATCAAGCTGGAGGGATATTTGTCATACGGGGAAGAAATGATGGGGCAGGTTGGAGCCGATCCCAGCAGCTACTAGGTGAGAGGCAGGGTACACCATAGACACATCACCAGTACATCACTGGGCCGATTTTTAAATAGATTTTAATTGTATTACTTTTCTTGTGCCTTATTTGTTTCACAATTTAAAATGCTTTGCACCCTGCATGTTGTGTTGATGACCCTTTAAAAAAAAACAATTTCATTCATAACTGATAATCAAATTGAATATTTTTCTCATTGATCCCAGATGGATAAATGAATGAATAAAAAACAAATAGATAAATAATCATCATAAACAGGATCAAATCCCAGAGGTAAATACTTTTCCACTGTGTGTACTTTGACAAAGCTACATTCAAAATGGTGTTTTACACTCACATGGAAACACACTGCTCTGAATGATGATTTTGCTCTATTCAAATTTCCCATTAAAAATTTCATTGCACCTTCTCCCTCTTTGAAACATGAGAAATTCATGAGAAGTTGAGCTTGGAGGAGTGACTTTCAGGTTTGTTACCATGGCAATATTCCTGTTTTCATTCCTGAACAAAGTATAGGCTGATTGAACTTCCAGGGTCATTGCTTTGAAACTCGCCCTGGCCTCCACCTGCACTTGACTGACTCAAGGATCAGTCACTTACATGAAATAACACTTTTATCCGTCTTCTTTTTAACCATTTTGTCTCCTAGTTTTGTTAAAAAAATGGTAGGACTCATTGTAGTGGTGTGTTTGCATAAGTTACAGTAGGTGAGAGATGCAATGCATGCTTATATGCCAAGGTCAGCAATTCGTTAAGTGATCCAGAGGAGGTCACTGTTGTGAGTCTTATTCACTTTAAGTCAGTTTCATCAGTGTAAGCTGACCTCACTGTAACCCTTATAAATCCAGATATCAGCATGCTTTTCTGTGCATAAAGCAGAAACTGAGGTGTGTGAGGTTTCCTCTGCTGCAAAGAGTCAGGACAGCCTCCAGCTGAGAAAGCACTGCAGCAGACCCTCACCTCACATCACATGCACACACACACCACATAGACAGGAGCAGAGAAACTGGGGTGGGCGGGGTTACAGGTGGAAGGTGGGACCTCGACGTTAACAAACGCCCCCCCCCCTCCGATGCTTCCATATTCAATGAGCTGAGAACGGAAAGGCAGGCAGGCATCAGCAAGCGATAACATGACAGCAACAAGACGCAGTTCATTCATTTTCAGAGCAGCGGGCATGCTTCGCAGAGACAGCAGCACCTCTCCTGCCATTTGGACGGACACTTGGTTTACTTTCCTCATCCTGCCGCTAAACTTTTCACGGCTGTAACGCCATGGAGCCGCTTTGGACGGATACCGGCGCTTCGGTACGGCATGCAAATACGTACTCTGACGTCGGCGATCATGTGGCTTTTGGCGTAGATCCTCCTTGTGATCGCCAATTTTTTTTTCTTCCCTGTCGCCTGTTGTCTACTCGGTTATTGGGCCGCCGCGAGAGTGTTTAAAGCCCCTTCGGTGTTTTCTTGTTGGTTTAGCAGTCGCCGTGGGATCGTACCGCGCTACCTGAACGTCGCACCAAAGCGGTGGGCAGGTAAGAAATGGATAAACTCTTCCTCTTGTTTTTCACACGACTCGCCACCGCTACCCCTATCAGAAAAAAAAAGTCCCTCAAGTTAAAACTGCATGCAGTTGTTTGTTTGTGCCTCGCTCTTCCTCTGCGTGGCTCTCAAAACATCCACACGCCTCTGTATAAATATTTTAACTTGTCTAGCCGCATGAACTTTGCCTGCCCCTGCCGTTTACACCTGCGTACTGAGACAATGTGTCCGCCAAGTTGTTAATTGGACGTTTTCCCCCCACGCGTGTAAGTTTCACTTCGGTCTTTTGAAGACCGCTGCGGTGGAAGGCAGAGAGGATAAACATCGTGTCTACTTTTCCTCCTCCCCGTGTCGACATAACCAGCAAAACATGGCCGTCTTTGCCGACATGTTGTTACGTCGATGGCGAGAGGGGGAACATTTGGGGAGAGTGTTTTTCTGCGCCCCTCTGTCACATCTCGGGCTGGCCGGTGGAAACGACCGTTCAAGTCCCCCACCTCCGCCCGAGCAGCCGCTCTCATTCAGCCGTACTGAAGCTTGAGAGCAACTTTTGGAGTCCGACGTTGTTTATAGACTTTGATTTGAGCGACTCTGCGATGTAGGCGTAACGTTACCTCTGGTGATGCCTCCTCCCCTCCGAAACCGCGGTTCTTGCTGCATGCAGCCTGTGCTGTAGCGTTGGCCCGTCCATTGCAGTGAGCTAGGAACTGCTGTAAAAGCCAGGCGTGGCCCCCCCTATTTCTTCTTATTCTTTATTTTTATTATTTTTGTTATATGAAGAATATCAACTTTGGTCATAAACCGCGCGCCTCAAACTGTTTACAGCCTGTTTGGTCCTCCTCTGGAGTCGAGGGTGTCCTTAATGCACCCGGTGACACACTTTGGAGTCATGGTTGATTTCTTTGGCTCTGGCACAACATAAGATAACAACACTTACTGAAGGGGGATCGTATTCACAAATAGAGTCAACACCTGTCATGCTTTTACATTAATAGATCATAAACTTGTTTTTTTTTTAGAATATTGCTCAATGGTACAAGCCTGTTTGTTCTCGCATTTTCCATCATCATAACTCACAAACAGCACTCGTAGGTTTCTGAATGTCACAGCATTTCTTCTGACTCACTATAAACTCACTGATCTTCCAGTACGGTTCATATATTCTTCCTAAACCCTACCATTTATTTATTTATTTATTTATTTATTTATTTATTTATTTGAGAAACACGTGGGCTGTCAGCTTGGTTTCATTTCCACAGCAGTACATAAATGATTATTCCGGTGACTAGTGTTGTGAGGAATACAAATTAGAAAGTCATGTGCTGACTTTAAATTATTGTAGTCAGAATTATGTACAAACAGTTTAGAGGAAAGGAAAACTGAAGTTTCAGACCTGTTCTTTTTGCTCCTACTGAGTGGTTTTCATTAATTGAAGTTCATAGTAGAAGTCACATCTCTAAAGTAAAGCTTTCATCCACTTGTCTTCATCTTGAGAAATATGCTGTTTTATTAGACGCCATTCTCAGTTGTGAGATGACCTGACATTCTGTATTTCTACGTTTTCTGATCTACAGTCCCATCCCCCCTATTCTGCTCCCCTCACCCACCCCCACACAAAAAAAAAAAGATGTGAAGTGATTTTGATCACAGTGCAGTTAACCCTCCTTTCAGGCCCGTTACCAGTAAATCCTCTGGGTATAAACTTGGCTCCACTCGCTAAGGCCTGAACTCTTGCTCTTTCCATGTGAAGAGAAATTTGGCTCATGTTTGTTCTTCACATGGTTTCCGCCTGTGATCTGCCAAATCAGAGATGATGTTATGTAATTCAGGCTGACAGTCGGATCACTTTTATTGGTGGCTGAGCCATCAAAGCATGTACCTGCTTCTGTTGATGAAAAGGACACCATCACATTATAAACCGCACGCAGACTGTTGAGTCGCTAAGATTTTTTTTCCTTTTTTATTCATTTTTTTCCCTCAGTCTTGCTAGCGCTTAACTTGTACCTTTCATATATTGGCAAACAAATCAGCTGAATGAAATATAACTTGTTGTATTCACAGTTTTACATAACAAAAATATCGACTATGAGAATATCATGAAAAGGGTATACTATTTTTACAGCTCAATAGATGCAAGATTAGGTCTATTTTAATTTGTTTTATCTATTTAATTTCATTCATTTTAAAGGTGCTGTTCTGTCAGTGTTGTTCTAGAAATGAGATAAATACATTGGTGTCTGTAACCAAGCCTGAGTAATTATCATAGCTTGTACCAAGAAGAAATGCTATTTAAAATGATTGGTTTATTGACAGTAAAGCAGTTGACAGTAGTTATTGTTTACAAAAAAAAAATGAAGTGGCACAGTAGATAAATCATCTCTTGTTTAAGTGTCAATTTCTCCCGATTTTGCCTAACCATGCAGTTTTCCTTGATGTGCCGTGCCCTCTCAGAATGTCACCGCCAAAACACCCGGCTGTGGAGTGATCTGCTCTTGTTTGTACCTACAGGCATTTATTCATTTAGATGGTGGAAAATGAACAAGACTCCGCCTGTCACATTTATTTAGATCTCAGAGCATCAAGAATTGGTGTCAGAGTCATAACAGAGGAACTGAAGGAAAACACAAAGATTGTTGTTTAGACAGATTCCTTCCAGTCCAAATGCAAGCTGTTAAATAAAAGCAAAGCAAGAATGGTTTCAGAGAGAATTGGTGTCTCATGCTTTGCAGAAAATAAAAAAAAAATTCCCACTATGACATCAAGATAAGTATTTTATCGTTGAAGATCACTTGTGTCATGTGACTGGTAATGAGGTACTGAGTGATGTCTGATTGTTGATAGTTGCTATACAGCCGGGTGTTGCTCCTAATTGTCAGTCATGTCCAGAAAAGCTACTTTCTAGACTGATCCGGAAGAAGACATGTTGAACGGTTTAACAATCAATTCCTTTTTTACTCAAATCTTTGTCCGATTGTCCAAGTTCGTAACATTTTTATATTTGTACTCATCCATCCTATAGTATGTGTGATCAGTAGCGAGGAGACGGATGCCTCAAGGACCACTGTTCTGCAGGTTAAAGACGCTTTCTGCTCCAACACACCTGATTCAAATGAAATCGATCTCTCCAGAAGCTTTTTGTCAGCTTCTGCACAATGATCCATTCATCCAAGTCAGGTGTGTTGAAGCAAGGGAACGTCTAAAAGGGCTGTGGCCCTCCAGGAGCAGAATTGGACATCCCAGGTCAGGGCTGCATTTACATTTTAGTTAAGTTTAAGAGGCACCATGTAACTTTCTGACCTTTTTAGAAATATGTGTTTCTGACTCGTTTTGATGGCACAGTAACATTATGTACATTGCTAGAGCAATCGTTGCCCTGCAGCATCCCAAGGCTGAAAAGCCGCACTTCACAACTTGGGTTTCAGGTCTGGAACTACACAGTACAGCTAGGTTTCACTTTACGGTACGGCGTCACACGCCAGCACCTGGATATCAACACATTGGCAGTTTTGAACATGTATCGTGACTCATTCTGCAAAGACACCCATGAGGACAATGTTAGAGAGAGACAGGAAGAGAAAGATGGAAAGGGACAGAGCAAGACATAAGACGTGAGTCGACACTAGGCTGACTTTTACTGGCTGGAGAGAGCTGAGTGTACAGGTAGGATGCAAGATGGATGTCACCTTAATCATCGTAAGGGGAAACTCAGAAAGTTCTGCAAGGCTTCTTTAACTATTAAAAACCGTTGTACTAACCGTATGCTGTTGTTGCCATAGTAATGACAAAAGACAGCACGGATGGAATACTTTTAATACATCCATCCATTTTCTATACCTGCTTATTCCAATAAGGGGGCCTGTAGCCTGTCCCAGTACTAGGCCAGAGGCAGGGTAGACCCTGGACAGATTTTATATGCTATATTGGACCAGCATCTCCGAAGTTTATAGTAAATTTTTATTTCCGATTTTAACAGTGCCAGGCTATTACAATGTTAACCTAATCATTCAACTGATGAGCCCCAAATATGTTGATTTATTAAAACTTGCATGTCAGCTTTCACTAGGATCCCCCGATAGTTTGTTCTGATTGTAGTGGACTATGGAGAACTTTTCCCACCAGGTTTTTTTTTTGTTTTTGCTTTCATTGTGTTTCGTCGTGTTGCTTTTTTCTCCCTTTTTTATGTTTACCGCTAGGTGTTTAAAGAACCCTGAAAGCAGGAAAACAGTCGGCGGTCCTGAAGGGTAAAGCATTACACACGAAAGATACATTTCCAGTCGTTTTTCAGAGCTCTGAATTTTCTTTGAAATCAGTGGTCTATTAAAAACTGTTCACCGATGGCAGCTTGGTTGACAGCAGGCATCACAAGAGTTGGTTTTAACAGCACGAGACATTCAACCTGCCTCACCTCACCTGTCCTCCCTGTCACACCATTACACAGCACTTATATGAACTACAAGTTAAGCCGTTATACTGAATGAAGGGCCCTCACTTTCAGAACATACAAATGAACCACTATTTCCAACCCAAATCCACAGAAATGATTTACATACTAATATACATTGTGAGTAACTAAATTAGATACATAAGAGAAAAGAATAACAAACTAATCAGGTGATCATTAGCCAATCCCCAGTAGCTTGCTTCCTTAGGACCCTCAGCTCCTGTGCACTCCATGAAGGCCAGCCTCAAAGACAGTTATTTTTCCCAAAATGATTACAATACCAAAACTAATAGAAAATGTAACGATATATGAAACACTTCGTATTATTGAGGGGGGGCGGTGTTCACTACACCTACACACTTTTTTTTTTTTCCTCCCACAGACTTGGTCAAACTTACTTGGTGGGAAAAACATGAATGCAAATTCAGCCAGTTGTTTGTTCTGTGTGTAAATCCGATCACATGAGAACAACCAGATTGAGGCGGATTGTTCCACAAACTGTGAACATATGTGATTGGTTGACAGTCGGCCAAAAGCAGCATGAACAGCTACTAGATGGCTAACAAAAACCGCAGTTTCGAATGCAGAAAACAAATCAACGAATCTATTGGACATTCAACTTTCCACTTACCTGTTCATGAGGAAACCACCCTCCTCTAATATTTACATTGTCACATAAACATGTTTACGTATCATCCAGTTGCAGTGAAGAGTAACTCCCATATAATTAACAGCTGCTCGGCTCTGAATATCCAAATATATCATATTTATTATTTACTATCATGATAGACGGGTCGGCAGTGGTTGATCCGTGGTTGCGCCGGTAAAAAGGGATGGTTTCTCAGCCAACAGTTTGATAGTTTGATAATGATTGTTTAAAACCAATATAATGATGATTAGATGCACAGTTCTTTCAGTTTTATTTCCAGCTTCCATCCACCTTTCCCTTGACTGCGCATCATTTTTTCACATCCAGCCCTGAGTTGTATAATGGCTGTCCATTCTCTTGGTGAAACAGTGGGGTGAGTCATCACGGGTTGGAGGATGAAGGTTGTTGTCATCGCGGCCTGTCGTGTTCAGCTGGGCTCTGTGATGACATCACCAACTTCCATGTACACAGTGCTTTGTTCCACTGTTTTTGGATCTCTGCTCCGCTGAGCCTCCGCCGGCTTCCTCGGACGTGTTGTTAGGTGACTAAGGCAACCGCAGAGATGAGCTCATCACCTGTAGGTAGGGCTGAGCGGGAGAGTGTGATGTAGGAAACTGTAGACGCAGAGAAGAGGAGTTGAGAGCTGCGATTGAGAGTAGGTGTGATGTCTAAGAGAGAACGGTGAGCAGGCGATTGAATGGCTCTTTATGGGAGTGATGAAGTTGGATAGCAGAAGTGAAAACATTAAAAGCCCCTCATGCGCCTTCACCTGTTAAAGCACTTCTCCACGTTGGTTTCGATTTTCAGCCTAAATGGCTTTTATCTGCTGTTTGACTCCCGGAAATCTTCCATCAGATCAGCAATGTTTCCAGGTTAGAAAAAAAAAAAAAAAAACACCTAAAAAAAGGTCACAGCGTATAATGATTGTGTGTCCTCACAGCTTATCCCCATCTCTTATATGATGCCGCCCGCCAGCTGGTTCCCCTCAAATTTTATTGGGAAAAAAACATAACAAGAATGATCTAAAAGTACATTTGTGGAACTTTAACATGCTGGAAATGCAAACGGCAGTGAAGGTGACACTGAGAGAGTGACAAAGAAAAGAAAGAAGACACTACAGTCAGAATGTCTGAGTGGTGTGAATGAGAAACAGGAGACGACCTAGCATAGGTGTGTTTTGTGGACGATGTGTACAAAGTCTCTTCATCAGCAGCCGGATCGCTTTTTATTAAAGACCTCACTGCTTCATTGCCGCATTGATTATTATTTAAGCGTATGGGTGCAAGCAATTTGCACAGTGGTGTGCTTCTGCATGCGTAAGCACGTGTTAAACTACCAAGCGTGCATCATCCAGCAGCCAGAGGCCTCGTTTCTCACAGCCACCGCAGTGTTGTACAAGTTCTGCTGCTCGCTCAACAAAAGCCTGAGCTTCACAGTCAGCTCATGAAAGTTGAAGGTAGTTTCATGCACACAGTTGGCATGTGTACATCATGCAGGGTACTCATGCATGTAGGCTTGCTACCATAGTCCCATCCCTATGTGTCCTCTGAATTAAAATTTTGGAGGAGGGGTGGGGGGGTTCTACAAGGCCTTCTGCACTGCACCGCGTCAGCCAGTGGAAGAGCTCAGACGCATCCCTCCTGCCAGCCGGAGACCAAGGAGGAAATGCTGGAGTCTATTCACAAGCCACACCCACTGCAGGGAAGGCAGAGATTGACGGGTGGGAAATCCAGCCGCTCTGGAGCTCTGGATGAAGGCCGAGGCATGTGGAAAGTACTTTTAGTTGGACTTGCCTCCAGATGATATACAGTACATCCATGACATCACATTTGCAATACAGTGTGAAAATTGCCAGATTACAGCTTTTTAAACCTACAACTGTGGTTTTGAAAAACACTCATTTGCGGTCTGCCAGCAAGGCATAGTATTATCTTTTCCCTTCTCTGCATGCTGACACTTAAATATCACAATTACCCAATTAAACCTAGAAAAGCATTTTAAGTATCCATCATCTATCGAAGTAAATTAAACTCTTAAAAATGGAAGCGCTGTGAGAGGAACAGCGTTGTGAACGTGGCCGATTGGCTTTGTACGAAGCTGTCGGGGAGAATGAATAAGAAGAATGTGGGGCTTGAGGAGGAGTGGCCGTACTGGACAAGGGTGGGGTGGAAATGGGGAAGGGGGGGGCTTTCTAGTGGAAGCCACATCCTGTATTTTTTATTTTGCTGTGATTAAACTGCCTGTCACCCCATTTGCTTTTTTAAGTCCTTCTTGCATCTGTTGGCCTTGAAGGAGGTGTTGCTGCAACATGATGATCTGAGACCGCTTTAGGTGTTGCACAACATTGTGTGTATCAGATCCTAGCGTGATGTGTGCAACTCTCGTGTTTGGCTTGCTTTGAGCCCATTGTGGGGCTATAATGCTCACAGCTTGGTGTTTAGGAAATCTTCAATGCCTGTTTCATGTGGTATTAATGTATGTTAATGTATGCTGGCTTTTAGTAAAGTAGGGTTCAGTCAAGCGTGTTTGTGATTCACAAAACCACAAGTATTTGTCAGCCATCATGTTTCTGAAGAGAAGCAAAAGTTGAGCGGGATTTCAAACATCACTGATGTCGTGACGCTGACAGACCTCTGCAGGGCTCCCGGGTGGAAACACACACTCGCACACGCTTTCTGTCGGTTACAGCATTACCATAGTAACACAACCATCAGCCGCAGAGTGGGTGACAGTTGGATATTTTTATAGCTCGCCCTTTGTGTGTATGGCGGTGCAGTGAGGAGACAGGTATGGCAGGCAGGGAAAGAAAAGTGCGTGTTCAGTGTTGTGCAAACTGAATTAAATGGGAGAAAACGTGTGTTGATCAAAAGCAGTGCAGGGTTTTTCCAGTATGCTGTATATAGGCCAACTGAATAAGGTCACAGCAGTGACGATCAGGCTTGTTTTCCTAAAACCTGTGATTAAAAGTTTGGTGACTTGTCAGGAGAGCTGATTCTGACGTGACATTAAGAAATCTCAGACCTCTTGCTGTCATTTTGAAGAGGTAAACAACCTATCTACATGTTTAGGTTCCTTTACTGCTGCCAAGAGAGCTCTTAGGAGTGGTGCGATGAGTGTATGAGGTGTCTTGCATCAGGGTACTGTTGCAGGTTTCATAAAGCCAGGACCTCTTTGGACAGTCTCACAGTTGATGAGATTGAGATCTGTAAGGTTGGAGGCCAAACCTGTGGCTCAGTCTCTGTCTCATGCCGTTTCTATTTGGTCTGAAACTATGTTTGCGTCTCTGGCATGTTTTAAAAAGTAACATTCACACAAGCTAGGACTCTAATCCCAAGAAGATTGCTGTTTTTTGAGCAAAAGAAAGTCATTAATGTCTTTATTTTTGAATATTTATCCAATAATGTCTTCAGGTAGGTACCCATTTACTATACTCTCATGTGCTGGCAAACTTCACTTTTTTCAATGCAGACTGATGTGCAGTCCAGAGTCGAATGTTGATTGGCTGAAAGTTAGTTTGGGCCAGGAGGACTTGACTCTGGCCAGCATCTATTTCATAACAAAGAGGATAAAGCTTCAGAAAGGAGAAATGGCAAAGAAAAGCAGGTGAAAAGACTCAGAAGCAGTCAATGAAATATCCAGCAGCATATTTATTTTCAATGGCAACTGTTACCTTGTCAAAAAAAGTTAATCAATGTATATGAGGTATATTATTGTTTGTGTAATATACTACGTTATAATTTTTTTGCTTCTGAAGCTGTATGTCTAAGATACATTTTTGGGAGTGTTATTTAAGGCTTTGAAGGTGAGCAGAAAGATCTTGAAGTTAATATGAAACCTTACAGGTCGCCATAGGTGTTTTGAATACCATGTGCAGCCCGGGTGATATTATTTGAAGTATTATGGTAAGCCAAATCCAAAAACCTGTCATTTTTGGACAGCTGATCATTGGGTTTTAAGGTACAGATGAATGTCATCAGCATAAGTGGACAGAGAGGTAATATGTAAATAGAGAGCAGAAGAAGGGCAGTGACATGTCTAGAAAATTTTTCATGGGGGGGCATTTAGGGGCACATACCAGGAAAGGTATGGCACATATGAATGAGACCTTTTTAGTGTTTAGATAATAGAAAATAATGAACTGATCATTACAACTGCAGTGGTCATGTAGTGTACAAATTAAAGCAAAATTTACAAAAGTAAATGGTCTCCTTTTGTAAAAGAAAATTCTATAATTGTTTACTTCAGATAATTCTGTATGGTATGGCTTTATTCACTGCTGCATTGACACATGTACTTCATTGATTATGAGAAAAGTTTATCTTGAGCCAAATCATGAGTTTTATCAGTATCCATCAGTAGGCCCCCATTTCCTCCATGTCAAAGAGGACAGGCCCCATACAAGCAAACTGGATGCAGGATTAGCTTTACCTGCTGGTAGCAGACAACACACAATAAAAAGAAGCTACTGGGTGTAAATGTTGCTGACATGCTTGCAACTGAATCAGATATAGATGATTGAGAAAGGGTTAAAATGTTTATAGTTTACTGTACATTCAGTTTCTAAAGTACTTTGACATTAGTTAGATAGAATTTTGAAAAAAATGCAATACATCCCCTTTTTAATTCTAGTTTTCTTGAGAGTCCCTGCCTGCAGTGAGCCCTAGGTACCATCCACACATCCTCTGTCCCAGATTATGATGAAGTAAGAAGTGTAGATGTAGAACATCATACAGAACAACATATAGAGACACATTATTTGAGGTTTACCAGCTAAAGGTCAGTTTACACTGAATATTTGTTACAATTTAATTGTTTATTCTTGGAGTGGCACTTGGGGTGCAAGTCAGATTTCAGGTGTGGCCTTTACCCCCCCCTAGGCCAACCCCTGGCGATGACCCTGAAGGGGGGCAATGACTGAGCCCTGTGGTACACAACACAGACCAACACTGTGCTTGAGAACCAATAGAGTATGTTTGTCATTTAACTAATGAATAAATCTTACACTCAGCATTTGCCTCATCCATGCCAAGTAATAGTTTGACTTTACTTGCAGATACACACAAAAATGCCAAAAAACACAAGTTTGTGGTTTCAGAAAACAGAAAATCTCAGCGTTCAATTCAAGTGACTGATGCAACTGTATTGAGCCTGTGATAGGTTTTCTCACTATGAATCATGCAGTGAAACTAAATCCCGTCTCACAGCAAAATCTGAAGTATACATGAAAATAGTTCTTTTGGTGGTTTTAATGATAGCTTCTATTGATAATTGAAGTTTTACATTTGAGTTTGAGTCAGTATTTGTTTTCTTGCTTGTTTACTTACCGTTTCACTTCTGTTTCACACATTAAAATCCACTTTAAAGTTAACCCTCAAAACTTCCTTGGATAATCTTTGTTGTTATGGCAACATATCAGGACTTTCCTTTTGAGAAGAAAGTAGAAGTAGCATATTGCATTTAGATATCCTTTATCACAGCTGACTGGATGTTGAGTCCTGCTCCCTCTGCTAAAATTACAAAACAACACATATCACATATCCTACTGATATGTATCACCTAGAACGTTGTACTGAATTTGTGAAATTCTTGTTATATCTGTGATAAACGTACCAATATGCATATTTTGCATGGAAAGAAATTCGTCCATCTTCTTCCACTTATCCGGGGTCGGGTCGCGGGGGCAGCAGCTTAAGCAGGGAGCCCCAGACTTCCCTCTCCCCAGCCAAATTTGCCAGTTTATCCGGGGGGATCCCGAGGCTCTCCCAGGCCAGCTGAGAGATGTAATCCCTCCAGCGTAGCGTGTCCTGGGCCTAGCCTGAGGTCTCTTCCCGGTGGGACGTGCCCAAAATGTCTCCCCTGGGAGGCATCCAGGAGGCATCTTAACCAGATGCCCGAGCCACCTCATCTGGCTCCTCTCGATGCGGAGGAGCAGCGGTTCTACTCTGAGCCCCTCCCGGATGACAGAGCTTCTTTCGATCATGACCCAGAGCTTGTGACCATAGGTGTGGGCAGGAACGGACCAATGCAGAGTCCGCATCACTGCAGACGCCACACCGATCCGCCTTTTGATCTCCTGCTCCATTCTTCCCTAACTCATGAACGAGACCCCGAGATTCTTGAACCCCTCCACTTGGGGTAAGTCTGACCCGGAGAGGACGCTCCACCCTTTTCCGGCTGAGGACCATGGTCTCGGATTTGGAGGCGCTGATTGTCATCCCAACTGCTTCACTCGGCTGCAAATCACGACCTGATGGAGCCAACAAAACCACATCATCTTCAAAAAGCAGAAACCCAATCCTGAGGCCACCAAACCGGATCCCCTCAACACATCGGCTGCGCCTAGAAATTCTGTCCATAAACGTTATGAACAGAATCGGGGACAAAAGGCAACCATGGGGGAGTCCAGCCCTCACCGAAAACGAATCTGACTTATTGCCAGCAATGTAAACCAAGTTCTGACACCCGTTGCCCAGGGACCGGACAGTTCATACAAGGACTCCCTGGGGTCACGGTTGAACACCTTCTCCAAGTTCACAAAGCGCATGTAGACTGGTTGGGCGAACTCCCATGCCCCCTCCAAGACCCTGAAGAGGGTATAGAGCTGGTCCACTGTTCCACGACCTGTAGTTGGAGCACACCCTTTTTAAAGAGATGAACCATCACCACCCACTCTGCCAATCCAGAGGCACTGTCCCTAATGTCCATGCGATGCCGTAGAGGCGTGTCATTCAAACAACCCCACAGTATCCAGAGCCTTAAGAAACCCTCATCCGCAGATCTCATCTGCCCCCGGGGTCCGCACCACAAAGCAGCCATCTGGAAGTCATTCTCCATGGCCTCCTCAAACTCCTCCCATACCCGAGTTTTTGCCTCAGCCACCGAAGCAGTGCTCCCCTTAATTTGCCGATACCTGTCAGCGGACTCAGTGCTCTTCACATTTGGAACAAACTCCCAGAAACCTGCAGGTCTG
>JBBBVU010000006.1:23022144-23033907 GCA_037177055.1 Atherinosoma microstoma | reverse complement strand
CCTTAATTTGCCGATACCTGTCAGCGGACTCAGTGCTCTTCACATTTGGAACAAACTCCCAGAAACCTGCAGGTCTGAAATCTGGGCTAAAAACTTTTAAATTCGCAGCCTATTATGATAATAAATGATATATCCTATTTTCTCTGCGGTCTTTCTTTCTTTCTTTCTTTCTTTCTTTCTTTCTTTCTTTCTTTCTTTCTATTTATTATTTTGTTGTTTCACTTTTGACATGCTAGCTATCTATCTATCATTTCATTCCGTACTTTTTTGTACTTTATCATTTACGTTTTATTTAATTGTTATTTAATGTTTTTTTAGATTTATTTTTATTCATTTATTTATTTGATCTAGTTTTCCTCTTTGGGATCCTTCACATTGGGGGCTATGCCTACTCGGCCTCCGGGGTTGTTGCTGTAAGGGTTGGGGTGGTTGGTGGGGTCCTGCAGATGATGATGATGATGATGATCAGGTGTGTGTTCTTGAACTTAGATGATTTTTACTTGAGTGTGTGAAAGTTTGTGGTTTTATTTTGATAAAATAGTTTTCTTTATGTAAAGCACTTTGTGGTGTTTTTGTATGACTGCTTTATAAATAAAGTTTTGACTGGATTTTGATTTGAACAGATTAGGAAGGTCAGTGTCTGCTCTGTGTTTCATATCTCTTCCAGACTGACAGGTTTAGACCAACAGACCTTTGAACATTTAGTTTTTAAATTTTGGGGGGATTTCTCTATGGAGCCCCATAATGAATGTTTCTCATTATTAGTTTTATTCAACATTATCCGTGGACATTAAAAATAACTACATTAGCTCTAACCACTAAAAACCAGTGCAAATAATTGATCATTTGAAGATATTACACAATTCTGTTCATAGAAACAAGGAAACTGAACATTATGATTTAGTTTTTTTTTTTGTTTTTTTTTGTAATTTTAATTTTTCTTTTCTATAACTGAAAGCAAGGATCAAAAATTGATTCAACAAGAGGAAAAAAATTTAATTGAAAATGAATAAATGGTTCATCTTTAGGCCGCGGTTGAAGGGCTGGAAAACCATTTTATGGGACATGGGGGTTTTGGTGGAGATGTGCTGTTGTCATAGATTCTTTAAGACGGTCCACGTCTGATGAAAGGTCCTCTGGTCCAGAGACTTCCGGTGGATGGAAGTCCACCAGGGACAGACTGGTTCAGATACCAGATCTGGTACTTCAGGGTTGTTGCTGCCTTTGGCCAGCTTGAATTGGCCAGTAACTTCTGTCACCTTCCACTCCAGATGTTGTATGATTTCCTCCTGAGACCTCATTTTCTGTTTTCAGTTCTTGGTTAGATCTGATCTCTTTTTCTAACCGTTCCTCTAAATTTTGCAGCAGGTCGAGGTTGGCCACCTGAGGCTCTACCTGTCTGAGCTCACTCTGATCTTCTGGGTTTGGTACCTTGGATGATTGAACCAGTTCCTCAATGATGGCCTTGTGTTTCTGTAACTCCTGTTCATAATGCCTTCTGAGACGGCATTCTTTCTCTCGTTGCTGGTTCATGTCTACATACATTTCCCAGGAGCTTTGGGAATGTCTTTTAGCTTTAATCCTGTTTTTGTGAGAAACTGATTTTTCTAAAGTTTTGCTCTCAGATCATCCACCTCATTGGTCAGGCTGTACGGTTGGTTTTGGTCAGATTGAGATTCTTGCTCTGCGTTAAATCCATTTTATTTCTGCAGCTTTGCACTCAATTCATTCACCCAGTTTTGGTTGGATTGAGATTCTTGCTCAGCTTTAACTCTTTTTTTCTTTCTCCAAAGTGAGAAACTGGTTCTTCTTCTGCAGCTTTGCTCTCAAATCATCCACTTCATTGGTCGGGTGACACAGTTGGTTTTGGGTGGATTTAGATTCTTGCTCAGCTTTAAGTCTCTTATCTTTCTCTATAGTAAGAAAGTGATGTTTCTTCTGAAGTTCTGCTTTCAGATCCTCCACCTGATTTCTCACATCATCCAGTTGGTTTTGGCAACATTGTGATGATGATCTCCGGACATTTTCTGCAAGATTTGTTAATGTACCTTCTCTCTGTGGGACGTCTGCTGCAAGGTCATCAGATGTGTCACGTTGTGTCCCGTCGTTCCTGATCTCTTCTGCACAGGGTTCTGCAGGATAACCAGGAGTTGGTGGACGGGACTCTTCCTTCTGGACATTACCGGATATTTTGTGAATAGCTTTGCAACTAGGGAAGCACGATATATCGGCTTCAACATCGGTATCGGCAGATGTTGGTCATTTTTTTAAATATTGTTATCGGTCCGATAAGTAAAACTTGGCCGATATTAACAACAGATATTTATTTCCAGCCATTTGTGTGTCGGGAGGAGGGGGGGTGTCGCCATGTAGTATTGTTCTGGACATGTGACAGTGATAGTAAGGCAGCATTGTTGGGTGTTTTACTGAAGCGGAGAATGTCTGCGGTGTGGTAGTTTTTCATGGTATCGAAAGAAGATACTCTTGCAACATCAAATTAATGTGAAGAGGATGTTGCATCAAATCATTCAACACCATCAGTTTGATACGTCATCTGAAAAACCACCAAACAGAAGTTCACAAACTCTGCCAAGAAGCTAACGCTGCTAACGTTAACTTTAATTTTGTACAGAATTTGATTATCTGAACTTAATTTTTTTTTAAACGATATCAGTAAATATCTGTTATCAGCCATTGCAAAAATGTTAACATCGGATATTGGTATCGGCCAAAATTTTCATATCGGTGCATCCCTATTTACAACGCTTCCCAGACTGATGGGGCAGCAACATTTGCTTCTCAAAACTCATTGCTGTGGTCTCTTCTCCTTGGCATTGTGGTACATGGTCCACACTAGCAAACTACCTAAACCTCTGCCAAAACATCTCTAATGAAGTTGATCCCACCTGCTGAGTCGAGCACTTTTAAGTGGCAGCACCTTGCTGCTGCTCACCCTTTTAATTCCCGTGGAAGCAGTAAGGGTGTACTCAGGTTTTCATGGACTGCCTCTGCCTTTTACTGCCACTGCACTTTTTTGGTGTTAAATAAATAATGACAATTGTAATATATTGCGTCGCCCTTCGTCTCAGGTTGTTTTTCCTTCTTTAAGTCCTAGTAAGGCTGTGTATTACCTGATGTGTGAAACTTTAGAACTGAAAGAGGAGCTACATTATTTTGCCACTGAATGTAAATATAAAGAAATACAGTGCAAGTGTTTCTGGTTACAAAATGACCATTTTCATCACTGATCCACATTTAGTGTTCTTACCAGGCCAGCAAAAGTAGCTTTGCTCTGTTGCTATGCAGAACATGCCAAGCACTCGAGCACAGTGCAGCACGTTGCTTTGCTCCAGAGGAGCAGCATGATGAGATTTAAATTAATTCTGCGACAGTCCAAAATTCAGCCTCCATCATTTCCCTCCTGCTGGGACACGTTGCGTTTAATGGTGGGGCTTCTCCTCACCCGCACAAGGCCGACACACACATTGTGTCCTCCACGCCGCAATGGCTGACTTGTGGATCAAGCAGTCAGGAAGGATAAAGCACTCGAAACAAGACAGAGATGGAGGAACACGCCCCGTAGAGCAAAGCCAGGCAGGGTGCACGCTTCCTCTGTGTAGTTAAAAAAAAAAAATTAAACAGTTTTTTTTGCTCAAGTAAAATCAAAGACATGTCATGGTTAGGGTCAGTATTGATGCAGCTTGTGTTGTACTGTTGTATCGCTTCGTGCTTATTATTTTAGAGCTGCAGTGTGACCGACTGCATTGTACTTCATGCATGGCTTCAAGTGGCGGGAGCCGGAGAGGTTGCCATTCATATGTCTTTGTGCTTGTGACCGCCTGCCTGCTAAATCTGGCATTCAGTTGGCTTTGTGATTACAATCATTACACCCACCTTATTCTGTCTCCATCAACTACATCGAGCCCAACCAACACTACCAGTTTTAAAGTGTGATCTGGGGGGTGTGGCGCTGGCCGCATGGCCTTGAAAGATGCTCTGTTCGCCAGATCAGAAGGCCTTTAATTATATTTCTACTTAGAGACAGGTGGCATATGTATTGTCAAGTTCTGATGTAGGTTTTCCCAGTTAAAAAAAAAATCTTCTATAAAAGGCCTCTGCTTTAGCAAAACCCCAGTTTTTCCAAGTGAAATCTGACACTTATATGCTCTACTTCACTTTGAGATTACATTCATGGCAGGCAGAACTAGTTTCTATATGGCTCATTTATGTCATTTGCTTCTCACTGCTACTTGGCTGCATGTCCTTCCTATAGCCCCATTATGTTTCTGACATATCGGATCATCAGTCTGTCTTCATATATTAGATCGGCTCAGTGGAACGCAGGTTTCTTATTGATCGCTGCTGTTCTCTCCAATATGGCCGGTGTATAGCTTAAACTTATTACCGTCAGGGCTGATTAACGTATTCCTAGCCTTTTGTAGCAGAACACAATTATTATTATTTTTTTTTTGAAAGATGGTTCTGCTATTACAGTGCACCAGTCAGCCAGCCAAACAGGAAAGCACAGACTGACAGACGGCCAAGCAAGAGGCTGCCAGGCTGAGTATTCATACAAGTTTAATGAGCATCCAGACAGTAGGGAGTTTGTGGCTCCTGCACAGAGCTCGCTCTGCACACACTGTCTGATGAGGTTAGACACACTAATGGAACAGGTGGGAGTCTGACAGTTCGACTTGGGTCATGAACAGAGCTCAAGTTTGAGTCCACAATTAATTAAAATTTTTGGTTATCAGGAGAAAGTGAATGTTTTTGTGGAAATCTCAGGCAGCTAAAAATGTTTATAGTCAAAATACTCGCACAGCTCAGACCCAAAGGATTTCTTCTTCCAAGGATGTCAGACAATCGTGATTTTAATCCATGTCCCTAGAAGCCTCTTTCCAAACTTATTTTAAAGTTTGTATCACCTTTTTTAAAAAAAAAAAAAAAGTCCTGCTGCATCCTTTGTGATTTATTAATCCAACATATCATCTGTGCGATGAAATTCAATGCCCCCAAGTATCCATTGGGAGAGTAACCTCCTACTTTACTAAAAATGTAGACAGGAGAAGAAACTGTGTTGGCACTGAGCTGCTCAGAACCTGATATGTTTTGGGAAGTTTGTTTTAATATCAATGACTGAGGTACATTTTCTTTTCTATACTATGCAAAACTTAAAGGAACTAATAAAAGCAACAAGTTAATGACAGTGATTGTAATGGGAGTTGCTGTAACTCAAGATGTTGCATAAAGGAGTTCCTCATCTCTTTTTTTTTTTTTTTTATTTAGTTTTTTTTGCTCTGTGCGTGTTGATAGACGGGAGTAGGAGTTAACAATCCAGCTACAGCTCAGTGATTTCTTTCCTAAGTTGTGTTTTCCCTCATCCACCGTCAAAGTGTTCAGGCTGAGTTAGCATCCAGGCTGCTGAAGTTCAGCAGGTTTTATCAAGTGGCACTCAAGGAGCAGCTGCAGGATTCATTTTAGCTGAATTTTAGGCTAATTCAAGCTTAAAGATGCTGACAGAAACTAAGGCACCCATAATTATGACAACCATGTTTAGCAATGCGTGCTCTGATGTTTAACATCTATTCAGCATTAAGAAACTTGTTATCTATTCTTCGTTTATTCTCACTTGGATATCCAACACTACTAAAACACTCACCAGACAATATTTCAGCATTCTAATTCATTTATTTTTGTGGTTTTTATTTTTAATTTATTTCAAATTCTTTTTCTTCCTCTAAAAGACACCAAACACATGCAGTTGGGGTATGTCTGTGTCTCCAGCCTCTGCCTGTGACATGGATGTAGCTGCCACTTTACTACAGTTCTACGTCCACTGTTGCTATAGCGACACCATGGTAATGAGGCTGCATTCTAATGATGCCACAGTGGGTTGTTCGAGGAGTTGAGCTATCTCGGGACAATGAGTCGACTAATGGATGACAGCCTTCAAGTCTTAAAGGCTTCGTAAACGTAGGATACACGTAGCTGCTGCAGAGGTCCAGATGTGGCACCGGCATACTTGACCCACTTGACTCAACTTTGTTGGGTCGAAGTTCTTCTGCTTATATTTGCTGATATATATTAAAGAAGTGAAGTGTGCATGGGATTTTAATTTGGAGAAGGACCAGTCCTCTGTGCTTACTTGGTTTTATGGAACCTCATTATGTCTCGACAGAAGAGCAGCACTGCTGCATGGACTCATTTGATTGGTACTCATGTGAATATGAGTGCAAAGCTTCTGCATGAGGCCTCCAGAATATCAATAGCCTTTTTCAGTCAGATAAGCCTCTTCTCTTCGTATCCACTCATTAGCCTTTAATATTAACAGAGGAAAATTTCCTCAGCTCGCTCTTCCTTTGGTTTTTTTTTTTCTTTTTTCTTTTTTTTTGCTCCTGCTTGATGAACTGTCAGTTCCAACAAACCTAATAGATCAGCTCTTGGCTTTTAAAGATATATGTCTGGAGCTGATTTATCTCTAGTTTGTCTTTCTATTCACACTTTGCAGGACAGTCTGATAAATAGTTAGTCAATATTTCTCAGGACAACTGGTTTTACTGACTTGTTAAATGCATACATTTGCATTACGGCAAATATTGTAGGTAGGTCTGCAGAGAATATGAAACAGAGCAACTTACTAAAGTCTGTGTTATTTATTGTAGAACACTAAAATATAGAAATATCTTCTTGATCTTGATGTTTTAAGCAGAAACCAGTGGACTTTTGTATTGATATAAAAAAGCCCTTAGCTTTATTTTTCACGCCTTGTTGCAATGAAACAGTCTTTAATCCCTCATTGATATTTGCTCCTGTGTTTAGTATTTTCTACAAAGCGTGTTAGTTTCTTCTCATTTTTCCATCTTCAGAACACCTGAAGACTGCCTGCTGTGCTTTTTGTGGCCGTCAACCACCATTTTCTTTCACTTTAAACCACTTTGGCTTGCTGGCCAGCAGTTGGCTCTGCCATTTTTAGGTGGTTGCTTGCTGAAAATGAAACTGCCGCATTGTTGAGTTGCTTGGCACATTAGAGCTGAATCTTTCTAGTGCTTGCTGTGGTACCCAATAGCTCTCAGAAGCACTCAAAAAGAGAATGTTTGTCTTTTCCTTACTCTTTGTGAAAATGTACTTTTTTTCTTTTTGACCTAAGATTTAAAATTGAGGAACTGACTCACAGGTTTAGCTGGTACATGGATTTTTTTTCCTTTTTGCTGTAGTTTGCTTTGAGTATTAAACATGTACACTAAGAGACAAAACAGCCGTTAATGACGATGAAGATGCATTAATGTAATACTTAATCCCCATGCTTGGTCTCCCATCCAGGAATCATCCTGTCATGAAGTTCCAGGAGGCGAGCCAGCGCTGGAGCTGACACTGTCAGCGAACGCAGCCTACACTACACCACACTGCAACCAGACCTTCATCTCCCACTGCTTTCTTTTTTTCTCCAACCACTTATCTTATCAGAGTTGCTCTGACCTTGCGGCTGCTGAGCCCAATCCCAGGAATCCTCCAGTGCTTTCTAAAACACCCCTAAAAGCCTGGACGTGTATTTTTTTGGTCGGTATTCCTGGCTGTTCTTCAGCAAATTGCACCATCTTATCTCTATAGTCCTGCATCGTGGGGCCTTCAGCCACAGCAAGAGCCTCCTTTTACCACATCCCTGGCCAAGCACAAGCACGTAGCGAGGGCTGCTGTCCACCAGGACAAATCCAGAATCTGCTACCATCATGTCCAGTCGACGTAAGGCCTCCACTCCGTGTATGATCCGACCAGAGCAGACCATGGTGGAGTTGGACGATGATGCAGAAGAATCACAAAACATGGAGGTACTGTGAAAAAATGTTTTTTAAAAAGGCATCCATGGTCGTTCCTGGATTGTAATGTTGCATTTAATAACTCAAAAGGGACTGATTTGTGAGAAGGATTTTTTTTTATGCATAAAGTTTGGTAAAAAATCATTGGACAGGTGTGTCCAAAGTTGACTTAAAAGGTTGTTTACAATTTTGAAAACTCAATATCTAATGACTTTTGTCTCTGTCTTTTTGCCACTTGTCAGACAACAACAGAGAACCACGTTCAGGAAGGATCCATGAATGCAGATCTGTCTACTCAAGCAGAGCCATCCATGGACTTGGAGCTAACAAGCAAGCCCTCTGACCCCCCCACAGCTCCTGACAAACCAGCAGCTGAGCCTCCAGACCCTTCCAAACCACAGCGTAGACAGCATGGAGGCTACGAGTGCAAATACTGCCCCTTCTCCACGCAGAATCTCAACACTTTCAAAGAGCACGTCGACGCCAACCACCCAAATGTCATCCTCAACCCACTGTACCTGTGCGCTGTCTGTAACTTCAACACAAAAAAGTTCGACACCCTTACAGAACACAATGAGAGATGTCACCCCGGCGAGAGCAACTTCAAGTTCAAACGCATCAAAATGAACAATCAGACAATCCTGGAACAGACGATTGAAGGCTGCAGCAACAATGCGGTTATTTATAACTCGTCAGGTGCCGTTACTGGCAAAAATGACGAACTGGGAACCTTGAGCAAACCCACCGCTGTCAAAGTGAGTAAACCAAAAATAATGTCAACAGACAACAAACGGACAGACTCTCAGCTGGGTAAACTGGCCAATGATCTCGCCAAGCAACCAATCACAGCGGTCAGTGTGAACGGGACTGTCATCATCCCCGAGTCGACTCTCCTCAAAGCAGACGGCCTTTCTCACATCATGCCTTCCTTACAGCAGCCTCTAAACTATACCCAGGTAGGACGCATTGGAGGAGGAATTCTTCTTTTATGTATAAATTAACCTTTTCTAAAAAACATTGTTTGCTTTTAGCCAAGAAATAGATGAGATGATCAGTACTGATGCTGTTTGCTTCCATGTTACAGGCATGTGAAAAAGAAAATGCATCACTCTCAATTCTAGGCTTTCCTTATATGGCCATGATAAAGAATCATATGGCTTTTACCAGGTCTTAAGATTGAGTCAGTCAAAGATTAAATGAAAAATGTATCACATTTTTATTATGTGCCATTATTTCAAACAAAAAAGAAACATGATTCAGTAGCTTGCAGGAATAACTTGAATCATTTTTTTGTATGATGTAGTCAGTCTCTCATTGTGGGAGAATTTTGGCTCCCTTGTTTGTTTGTTTTTTTGTTCCTTTTAGTTAATTGAGGTTTGACATTTCACAGCACTGTAATCAGGTTGAGATCTTCACTTTAACTTGGACGTTTCAGGACCTTAAATCTATTCTTCATCAGTCATTCTGTCGTAGATCCGCTGCTGTTTGGAGTCGTCGTACTGTTGCATGATCTGAACTGGACCGAGCTTTACCTGTCAGACAGACGGCATCACACTTCACTAGCATATTTAGAAATATGGAGGGGTTAATGGTTGTCTCGGTGACTGTAAGGTGTCCAGGTCCTGTGACTGCAAACCAAGCCCACGTTTTGCAGTGTTTGCCACAGACCAGGTAGCAATTTGTGGCGCTCCCCTAGGAATCGGTGAGGGAATCAAGTGTGGTGGTGGTGGGTGGAGTCGGTCATGGGGGTGTATGCAGAGTGTGTGCAGTGCTTACCTATTGTTCTTCAGAGTCACCTGCTGAGCCTATTTTAAAGCTGCAAGAAGCATTTAAACTAAAACCATTTTTACCAGAACCCTGCCTGGTTTCATTCCTCCCCCCAACTCCAGATATTACAGGACAGGCCAGAAGAATAACCCTGGTCAGAATAACGGCCTCCTCTGCTTCTCTGATCTTATTGTAATTCTTAGAATTTATGGAGGATGTGTTTTCTTTTTCTCATGGTTGTATTCAGTTTGCTGGGAATCAGGTGGAAACAAGTTTTGTCCTGTTTTAATGAAGAAAAATATTTTAACACCTATGAAGCCGTTATGTTTTACTGCCCAGTTTTAGTTAAATTTGCATGTTGTGTAACATGGTCACTAATAAGCTCTAAGGATGTGTGTAGGCTTTAGAATCAGGACCGCTCCAAGCAAGAGTTACTTCAACTTCTCCTCTAATTCAATTCTCCTTTTAAATTCAGGCTCTGCATTTGAAGTTAAAAGTTGTGGGGGGGGAGGTTGTCTGGTTGAAAGTTTCTCATTTTTAAGTTCTAATGCTAATACTGTAATTTGAGTTTCCAATCTTCATAGGAAGTTTTTGGGGAAAAAATGTTTTATTTCGTGCCAATTACAAGGATGAAACTGGAAGTTTTCTTTTGATTTATTTTAATTCCGTAACTCAAACCAGCTGCACATCTAATTGAGGGAAGCAAAGTGCAGCAAGTCACCTAATCATGCAAAAATATTACATCCAAAATGAAAACACGCTGAGGTTACACAGAGGGTAAATTGTGGCTTTTGCTGATAAATAAATTGCAGCCATCGTCTACAAAGTTTGTAGATCATTAAAAATCACTGCTCTTTTTTTTTTTGTTGTTGCTGTTTTTAATACTGGTTGAGACTAAGGAGGTTGCCATTGTCTCTGTGATGTCACCGAACAAAACAAATCACTCAATTTCAGTGTACTTTCATTTGTTTTAGTATCAATTGTGCCAAATTTTGTAGTATTGCACCCAAAGAAATTTCAGATCCGATGTTAGTTTGAAAAAAAATTATTAAAAACGTGACAAATTTGCATCATTAACTTTTGTTTCAGGTGCCGAAGATCGCAGTGCCCCTCAACACAACAAAATACAACCCCTCCCTTGACAACAATCTGACGCTCATCTCTTCCTTCAACAAGTTCCCCTACCCAACACAGGCAGAGCTCTCCTGGCTCACCGCAGCCTCGAAACATCCGGAGGAGCAAATCAAAGTTTGGTTCACCACACAGAGGCTCAAACAGGGCATCAGCTGGTCACCGGAGGAGGTATTGTGATGATGGCTGATGTTCTTTGCACTTTTTTCTTCTCCAGTGTGACTTCTTTCGTTAAAAAGATTAAAACGTGATACTGTGTTGGGAATTTAAATTTCACCCACTTAACAGGCATCGCTACCAGAGAGATTGTTTAAAATGTCTTTGTTGTGTAACACAAGTCTGTTTCTTCCATGACAGGTGGAAGAAGCAAGGAAAAAAATGTTCAATGGTACAATCTCCTCCGTGCCTCAAACTCTGACTGTGGTTACTCCAAAGATCAACGCCCACTCCTCCGCCAACCAGGCTTTCCACCCCGCGAGCTCTAAATCCCTGCAGTCGGCAGCCTCTGTCCTCCAGTCCCTCCCCTGTCAGCTCCTGGGCCAGACCAGCCTCGTTCTGACTCCCGTAGCCAACGGCTCCACCGTCACGTGTGCACCGCTGGCGCTCACTGTGGCGAACCAGGTACATAACCTTAGACACAAATCAAAGGGGTTGCAGATACAGGAGAGAAGAAATGAGGACATTTAGCAGCTGTATTATAACTCAGGTTTGGGAAATTAACCTCCGTGATCACCGCAGGTGTCGCAGTCGCTCAAACGACCCCTGGCCTCTCCAGTGATCACCACAGAGAGTAAACGACCGTCCATCATTCAGACCATCTCCGCGCCCATGGCCGCATCCCAGCCAGCGTCGCCCAAGATGCTGAGTTTCACAGTCGACCCCAATAAAACAGCAGAGCAGCTGTCAGTGCTGAGGTCCAGCTACACACAGTGCCCTTTCCCCGAGGAAGATGAGGTAAGAATTAGTGAGTGAAATGGCATTGTGTGTGTGTGTGTGTGTGTGTGTGTGTGTGTGTGTGTGTGTGTGTGTGTGTGTGTGTGTGTGTGTGTGT
>JBBBVU010000006.1:22994294-23004761 GCA_037177055.1 Atherinosoma microstoma | reverse complement strand
GTACAAATGTTTCTCTTTCAAATTTGGCGCTGTTTGCTCCGCCTTTAATTAGCTTGCTAACCTTTTAGCTTGAAAGCTGCTTGAAAGCCATGTAACGTCAGCTGGGGCAGTGAAGTACAGGGACATAATCTTCATGTCTTTCTTAGGTTTCTACACACTTCTTTAGAAATGGAGGTGACAGACATTGGAAACAAAGAAGTGGGGAAAGTCTGGCATCGTAAACCCACTGCAGGGAGGGGGTAAGTTGGATTTTTATTTATTAATTTAACCCAAAGGATGCCTCTTTACATCCTGAATATCCCATACAGTCGGCACTGTTACTGGTGGTAACGAAGTGAATAATTGATCCTGATTTTTTTTTCTTCCTGTCTGGTCTCCATGTTTCAAACCACACATGTTGTCCAAAAGTAATGCTAAACTAAATTGTAGTAGTTAGGATACAACACTGTCATTATTGAGTTTTGACAGGCATCACATTTAAGGACCAATCTAATTCATTATGATTGTTAATGTGGGCCATCGTGATAGTTTATGAAAATTATGTGAATTACTATCACGTTTATCACAATGAGTCTCGCTTCAAGAGCACCTGTGGATTCAGCTAACATGATGACAGTGCTCTGTACCATTACCATAAAATGTGTATGGGTTAGGGTTCAGATGGTTGCACCCACTTTGCAGCAGCAAAAAGAGTTTTATTATGTTGGAAGCTGGTTTACAAAAAGCTTGTTTAATTGTTCATCCACTTTTCCCAGTGGGAAATGATTCACTTCAATGTTTTGCTTTCCGCTCTTCATCCCTTTTGTTGGATGTTTGCCTTGTTTCTTCAGTGTGTTGGTGACAGTGGTTCGCACTGTTCAGCAGGCCAAGACGGTGCGTTTCCTCCACCTGGCCTTTGACACCACCGGAGATTCCTTTCTGGCTGGAGATCACCATGGCAACATTTATGTCTTTGACATCAGTAGAAACAGGTGATTTAAAGCTGAACATGATTTATTTATAAGAGCTTTGGGGGTAAAAAAGTTCCAAATGTCAATGTTTCAACTGTAATTTATTGATTTAAAGTTGAAGCCAGTCTGTAAGTGTCAAGTTTTGAAACTCTGCGTACTTACATATTTGTATTCTGTTTTGGTGCAGGTTTCGCCTGGTGCAGAAGACGGGACAGGCTTGCACTGCGCTGGCATTCACCCTTCGCAGGACCACAGAGTTCCTTGTGGCTTTGGCTGACTACACTATCAAATGCTTTGACAAAGGTAGGATGAACACATCCACCAAAACCATTAATTTATTGTTAATTTGCTGTCTACAATGACATTTTTCAGTGCCCTTTGTTTTAGCAGCAAACAACCAGCAGTCTGTCTGTCATGACCAGCAGTCATGATCTGTCTTTCTGACACAAAGCATTTGTTCATATTAACACAGAGCCAAACAAAAAGTGTGTCATGAGCTTCTACTACTCACCACCATATTAAGTATGTGTTTTTTTTCTACTCTTTGGCCATATGTTTCATTACATAGACACAAATCAGCTGGTCAGTTGGATGCGAGGTCACGAAGGAGCAGTTTCATCCATATCTGTTCAATGCTCCGGCCGATATGCCATCACCACCTCCTCAGACACTGCTCAGCTCTGGGACCTGGACACCTTTCAGCGGAAGAGGAAGCTTAACATCAGACAGTCTGTTGGCATACAGAGGGTAAACACGCAGATATGCCGCCAAGACTAGACCTTAGCTTTATCAAAATGAAAAGAAATGCAAAGTGACGTCAAACCCGGAGATTTGTGGTTAATTTTCAGCAGTTGATACCACTTAATTGTGTTAAATTTGTAGGACACACGTCATTTTATAGATGTCTCTGTAAAAGTACATTGCTGCTTGTGTTGCAGGTGTTTTTCCTACCTCTTAGCAACACCATCCTCAGCTGTTTTAGTGATGACTCCATCTTTGCATGGGAGAGCGACACACTTTTCTGCAAATACCAACTTCCAGTTCCTGACTGCGGACCCAGGATCTCTTATAAGGCGTTTGCTGTCACCCGGTGGGTCTCTCACATGATAGCCTCTGAATAGGTTTCACCATCTAACAATTTCCAAGCTCAGTGAAAGTTTACCAACACTTCAACTATGTCTCACATACATGTGTGGTGTTGTATTTACAGTGATGGTAAAAACCTTGCGGCAGGTGGTCGCTCTAACTTGTTGCACCTGTGGTGTCTGGACAGCCAGCAGCTTGTCAGGGTGATTCAGATGCCCAGTCAGGTTCGAACTGTCAGACAGCTGGAATTCCTGCCTGATAGCTTCGACGGAGGAGCCAGCCAGGTGAGGGTACAGCAGGAGAAGTTGTTTTTCTTTTTCTGGAGCTTCTCAGTTTTCTACTTAGGACCTATCGCATAATAACTATGGGACAGATAAGAATTTATTCCATCTGGAGTGCCTAAAGTTTTTTGCACGTCGCAGTGTGCACTAACTCCGCAGGACTTCTGAGTGCCCTGTTTGTTTACAGCTTTCTTTTTTATATCTCCTCAGACATTGGGCGTCCTAAGTCAGGATGGCGTGATGCGTTTTATCAACATTCACACGTGTAAGCTACTTTTCCAAATGGGTTCCCACGATGACGCCATTACCACAGTGGCAGTCAGCCCAAATGGCCGACATGTCGTGGCTATCATGGATAATGGAAGCATTAAAATCTACTGTGTCCAGAGTCTTACACAGGAATTAAATAAGGTGAAAGCATGTTGCAGCACATGAAGCACAAGATGGCAAAAGTCATTTAATTTGATAGTTTTTTGCTTTTGCATTTATATCTTTTGTGTGTGTGTGCTTCTTTCTTTGCTTTCTCTGCAGCCTCCTCCCTCTCAGGTAGCTGTGGTTTCTGGTGGTGACGCTGATGAGGACTTTTCTAACCTAAAGATGAAGGTTAGGTCAGAGGTGGTTCAGAAACCAGCTAAGAGCTCAGGCAGACGAACACAGGTGAAGATACTAAGACCACCCGCAGGGTCTTCAGCTGAGGATAAAGAGGTGAAAACAACACAGAAAAACATATTTACCCCAACAGTTTTTTTTGTTTTTTAACTGCTATTTGGTGGATCTATGTTTTTTAGATTCTCTATATAAAATAATACAGTCCCAAGGATAACATGCAAAAATATCAAACTTGAACTCATGAATTTTAATCGATTATTATTTATGTACTTCAGATGCATAAAAGATTTCCCAGATTGAACACGACGAGACGTAATGAGTCTGTAAGCTGATGGAGTATTTGGCTTTTCATGTCTTTCGGTTTTATAGAATGAACTACCAGCTGGTCTGAATAAGAAGAGATTGGTGGCTCTGCTCAAGGCATTTGGAGAATATCCAGCTAAATACAGGTAAAACTTCCTCTCAAAGAAGGAGTCATCTACGTATGTGATGACTGGACTTGTGTGCCAACGTGGTTATTTTCCTGCATCCTGATTGCAGGATGTTTGTGTGGCGGTCGCTGCTGCATCTACCAGAGAACCACGCAGCATACAGCAGTCTGACTGACAAAGGTCTGCATTCAGCCTTCCTCACCCTGCATGATAAGTACCCCATCAAAAGTCACAAGCTGCAGAGAGGACTGCAGAGGTGCGCTCTCTCTCTCTCTCCCTCTCCTACTCTCTCTCTACATACATGCAACTGACACATTGGCCCTGATTTATCAACTGAACATATGACGAAAATCTGTGCGCACAACAATTTCTACGCAAGGTGGGGGGGCGACTTAACACCGCAAAGAGCTCTTAGCTACTGTGGCTTCTAAAAAGTTGTTTTAGCTTCACAATAACTGGTTATGGTCATGATAGTAGGCCTATAAATATTCTTGCCTTCATACAGCCCAACTTTTGTCATGTGGTCTGGGTGTTCTCATCACTTCAGGCTTATCCTCCTGCTCGGTGTTGTTATTATTTTTTTCCCCTCACAAATGGGTCTATTTAGGCTGCGCAGATCTAAGATTTAGTTTGTTTCTGTGGCAAATAAGGCTACGATTGTTGCTTTATACTTTGTTTTGCAAAACATTATTTGATTATAATTAGTCTGATATTATTTCTAGCTGTATACATCCTTGGGGATTTAATAGAAGTCTAAACGCAGCGGTCATAATATGGTGGCCGTTTTAGTGTTAAAAGAAGAGCTTTCACGGTTCGTCTGTCAGATCTGGACAATGGCAGATTTACTACTATTACTTTTTACAAGAGGAACAGTGGGAGACGGGAACACGTCTGTAGTGACTGCAGGGATCTCCTCATGGAGACTGATGATTGGTCGATCAGTTGCTTTCGGCTCCTGTCTCCCTGAGCGAGGCCTCTGAAACACATAATTAAGGGTGTAACATGTAGATGACGATGGATTTCAGCCGTTGCATTTATCAAGGTCTGATCGGGCAGATACGAAAGTTTCTTAAATCCCATGTTGCTCCCATTGTAAGATCATTCCTTCGGTTAGATGTGCGCTCATTTCCACGTTCGTTTGATAAATGAGGGCCACTGTCCTTAACACATTTTGATTGCATACCGTTTTGTTTTTTAGTTTATTTGGTTGTTTTGTCTGCTCCACAGGGTTTTATCTGCTTTAGCTCATTGGGCAGCCATATTTGGGGAAGTGGAATATCTCCCTCTGGTAGCCTTTCCTTTCGTCAAGCTCTTCCAGAACAATCCAATGCTCTGCTTTGAGGTGGTGGCCTCTCTGATTGGTAATTTCTTTTAAGTGTTTGAAATATTTCAGCTGCACATGTTTGATCTAATTATGTTTGAGCTGCTGCTTTCAGTCTAGTTGTTACTGGTTAGGTTTCTGCTACAAAAGGATTGTCACTCACTACTGTATTTGTCAGCCAAATAAATCCAAATGACATTCTGTTTTTTTTGTGTGCAGCCAAAACCACAAAGTTCGTTTCATTGAAGGATTTTGATTTTGAAATATATGTCACACAAAGTAGACCAATACTTTATCACTGGGTTGAATAGTCTCACTGGAACCTCTACTGACGCAGATGTGTTTTTTTTCTCAGTGAACTGGTGTCAACACTGGTTTGAGTATTTCCCCAACCCTCCTTTGAACATCCTGAGCATGGCAGAAAATGTTCTGGCTCATCATGACAAGGAGCTGCTGCAGCACCTTGTTGACTGTGGCATCACTTCACAGGTAGGAGCTGCTTGCAGATAATACAGGGGCTAGTACTACAAAGGATTGGTGGCTCATCAAAAGAACTTCGGGTTCAGTTTGGGATTGTTGGTATCAAAAGGCTGGTTCACCTTTTGTCTGGTTGTATCAGCCTGGAGCAAGGAATGCTTGATCAGGCTGCTGAACTGAATAAATAATTTCCTGCTGTCTTCTCCTACAGGGTATGTGTGCACAGCATATTAAACTCACCCATCTGCTTCAAATGTTGTCCATACATTCATATTTATACCAATTTTATCTTATAAGAATTACTGGATGACATCAATCTGGATGACAAAAGATGAGCATGGACCTTTACAATACATCCCTGACTGGTTTGATTCACATTCAGTTTGTTCTTTATTTGGAGCAACAATAATTTAACATAGCCAGTGTTGCGTCTGACAGAATTAAGACTCATGAATCTTTTGTTTACCTCAAGGTTGCACTTTTGATGCACTCATTTGATAAAATAAGCAGTTGTGCTTTATCAATGTGCATGAGTTATTAAGCTCATCAATATCATTGTCATTTGTATATTTTGCACTTTTTTTTTCATCTTTCTTTCCTGCTTTAGTTCCAGCAACCGTGTTGCTTTTCAGCCTGCCAGGAATATGTGATCGTCATCTCCTGTCAACTCTGCCTGTTTTCCATGATTGCGCACAAATCCAGAGTCATGACCAAGTCGATAACCAGTGTTTTAGTACAACTTAGTGAGATCTTTGCTGTTTGGGTTTGTTGACCCATTTCACTTAGACATACCTTGGAGATGTTTAACCTGCTTGATATTTTTGGCCCCAGTCCTGTTTGGAAGTTGTGAGGCAAGATGTGTGGTAGTTGCTCTGAGTTTCACTTTTATGATGTCACACCAGTGGTTCTCAAACTGGGCAGGGACATGTGCAACAGTTACACATGTCCCTGCTCAGTTTTACTCATCATATCTCTTTGTCTGTCCCAGCTTTATGTGTGGCCCCTGTTGGAGACCTTGTTCTCAGAGGTTCTGACACGTGACGAATGGCTTCGACTCTTTGACAACGTCTTCTCCAACCATCCGTCATTCCTGCTCATGGCCTGTGTTGCCTACATCATCTGCTGCCGTGAGCCTCTGCTGCAGTGCTCCCAGAAACAGGACTTTGAGGTACGTTCTCCTCTTTCCTCTCACCTGATCTGAAAATAAATCCATGATTTTCTCTAATTTCTTCACCATTTTTTCCCAGTACTTCTTTCATCATCGTAATAACCTAGATGTTGGAGCCATGATAAAGGAGGCTTACAGGCTCACGGGCAGCACACCAGCTGACATCCATCCCAGGATGATGCTGTCTGACTTTACACCACTCACCAGTGGCCAGTATCCTGTGTTCAACCAGTATCCAGAATTTATAGTGGAATACCAAAGCAGGGAGAGGGAGAGAATCCGATTACAGGAGATGGAGTATCTGCGGGAGAGGTGAGCTTGTAGATTAATCATAATGAGGGGTAGGAATGTATATTTATTCTAATGATAATAGTTTATAACATTTAGAGACCAGTCAGAGAAAAGGGATCATTTTTAAATGTGTGTGCTTTTTGTCTTCAGGCAGGAGGTGTCAGCATTGCGCACAGATTTTGTGCATCGACAAGCTGAAGAGGAAGCTTACTTTGCACAACAGGTAAAATTGTATTGAGTTCATCAGAGCGTAGTGTTCTGTTTCATAATGCTAACTCTGTTTACTGCTCACCGATATTGTGAATAAAGTGAAGACATTTGAACTGCTGTGAATGACTTCAACGTAGGAGCTGCTGCAGAAAGCAGAGGAGCAGCGCAGGAACATCCTGGCACAAGAAGAGGAGAAGCTGACACAGCAGAGGGCAAAGTAAACAACAACACACATTCATAGATAATTTAGTAATAAAATGAAAGACATGATTTTGGAGAAGTGGTTTTTGCTTCTGCTTTATCCTGCTCAGGTTGGCGGCCATGAAGAGAGAACTGAAGGTGAAGGAGCTACAGCTGCTAGACGCAACTAGGAGACGCTTTCTCCAACACCAGCAGCAGCTGCGATCCTCACATATACAAAGACTAGACCAGGAGATCAGCAGAAAGGTAAAAGTTGTCTCTCCCCCCACCCACATTTGAATTCTGTTATTTCTCTCATAAGAAAACATTTCTGAAGACAGTTCATTATTAAAAGGTTACTGCTGGATCAGGATGCAGAATACAACAAAAACTAGTGTTAGGAAAAAACTCCTGATGAACGACAGACACTCAGATCAGTGAGAAGGCAAAAAGCTTTTTTTACTTGCAAGGAGTTCACTTATCCAGGAGACCCAAGTTGAACTGAGGTTTCAGTCCGAACAACACCTCTTTATACACACCCCTTCCCCATGATTACTTCAATGTATACAATCCCCCCTTTGTGACCATGTTATCTTAAGTATACAATCCCCCTTGGTGACCATATGTTGGACCCCCAGGGTGAGGTGACCAGATTAGCAGGAAGGCCATAAAGTCCTTTACAGCTGCATTTAGGACAGTAAACTTCCACAAACAGCTCTGGTCCGAAGTCATTCAAGGGTCACAATATCATAAATACAAGATTTTTTCCATCATGGACCCAGACCTTTAATATTTAGTCTGTGTGGGATGTGTTCATTTCATACAGCCAGTCATACGAAACACACATGGGAAGATTAGACCAGTTTCCATTCACTACCTAAGCAAATGTAAAATGATCTTTTTTAAAAGCCTCAAATAGAAAGCATGAATAAAGCTGGTTTCCCTCCGCTGGTTTTAAGTGAATAATCTAAATTACATGGTGTCCTGTCGCCAGAGGGTGGCAGTATCAGTGAGGCAGCTAGTGGTTGTTACTCAGGAGAGGATGTAGTTTTAGGGGAAAAATGACAAATACTTTGTAGACATCAACAAGAAAGAGGAGAAAATGGAGTATATGGGATAATATTTCATCTCTTGGTCACTTGAGTTGTTGTTGTTTGCTGGCTCAGACTGTTACATCGCATCATATCTTGGTCAGAGCATTTATAAAGTTACTTCCATGCCCCCTAATGTGGGGCAAGTTTCTCTTTGACACGGACGAAAACCACTTCAAGTGAGTGTTTTGTGTTTTTTTTCTTATTATAAATAGTAGAAGTTTTCCATTCACCTTTTCCAACATCTTCTAAATATGAATGACGCCCGTTACATTTCAATACTGGAACTGATATTCATCCCCTTGTAGTTGGCTCTGCCGAGTCAATATAGATACTGTGTGAGCAGTCTGTAAGGCAGTTTTATCTGTGCCATTGGGGAAACTTTTATAATTGCTCCCACCCAGATGATGACATCCTGCACTGCTTGATGATAATTGTTAATACCAGCAGAATTTGTTCAGTTTTTTGGGGGGGGATTGAAATATTTTGGATCATCATTTTGCTGCAGATGGATCTCCGTGAGCAAGAGACGGCCACAGCTGTCCAGGATCTAGAAGTCAGACAGATGGAACTGGAAGTACAGAGGAAACGGCTTGAACAGGTGACAAATACCTTCCTGAATCTTTTTTTTTTATTATTATTTTTTTGTGGCTTGCATATTGATTTCTTCTCTAAAGCTCCCACCAGGCCCAAACGATTCACAAAACTTTTCTGACATGTTTTTTGTTAAATTTTTATGTAAATTGGTAAGTGGGAGCAGATATCCTCATGTAAAAGTTATACCGCATCGTGTTAATATCTTTTTCTGTAAGCACTGTATGTATTTCCACATTTCTCTGTAATTTTAACTTTAACTGAATTTCCACTTCATAGTCGTACCTGTGATCTTTCCAGCTCTGTTTTTATCTTGTGTTTTCCTTCTTTTTACTTCATGGTCTTTTTCTCAGCACTTGTTGAAAGAGCAGGAGCGTGTCGGGCGGGAGGTGGAGGAGGAGGTGCAGCTAAAAATGAAGGAGGCAGAGACAGCAGAGGAGAGTTACACAGAGCTGCTACACAGCGCAGAGACGAACATGCAGGTCAGTGATGAACTCCTGTATAACTGTAGCTTCTCACAGCACATGATCATCATCCAAACTCAAACACACACACACACAGGCTCTGGAGGAGTCCCTGGCAGAGGCTTACCAGCTGGGCTTGGACTGTGACTGGCAGAGAGAGGTGGTGGAGCGCTTGCAGCAGGTGGACGCTGAGCAGGACAGGAAGAAGGAGAGACTGACGGAGCTTCAGAGCCAAGCGGTGGCAGAGGAGGAGAGACTGGCTGACACCATGAGACAAGTAGCAGGAAGGAAGGTGAGAGCAACATCAGTTTACTGAGTGGAATGTGAAAAATGACAGTGATGGTGTTTCATGTGGTATTCAGCACTGAAAAAGAAAACTTTTAAAAACGACTGTACATCTGAAAAACTGTTAAACATCACTGGAGATCAAATGTTATTTTCTGCTATATATTGATTTTCAGTGGGATGAGGTGATGAGTACCAGAGCCCAGCTGGAGGAGCAGCGACAGCCCTGGTCCTCAGCAGACATGGGTATCAATCTACACATACAACTTTGTTTTTACTGCTTTTGCAGGGACTCTCTACTGTAGTAAAATAAATTGTAGACCCTACCCATAATCCTCCACTCTAACTTCAGTCGTTTTCCAGACATGCATCTAATCCTACGGTAATTATTTTGCGTCAGGTGGGCAAAGACTGACGGGGGTACAGTCACCAGGTCACACAAGAGGAACTCTTCACAGACCTGCTGTTTTTGTTGGAACCAAAGGTGCGAGTCCAGCAGTCGGAGCCAACTCTGCCACCACTCTGAGGCCGGCAGGAACCAACATGGTGTGTCTGAACAGCAGTTCTCCTTCAGAGAGCACCTCCACCAACTGTAAGTCCATTTAGTTATGTAAAACGGTAAAACAAAGGGGTTAGAGTTATTATATACTGCTTTTCTTTCTGGAATACGCCACCCACAAGTGTGATTCCTTATAAAGAGTGTTTATTGCTAATCAACATGGCTTAGTTGTGTAATCAGACACAGACACATCCTTTTTTGAGATTATAAATTGTGGTTATATAATAATTAGCTACTGATGGGAGGTGATGGCACGTCGATTGTTGGCTTCATTAGGGAGGAGCAGGAGGGGGCATACAGGAATCTAGTAAAGGACTTTGTGGTGTGGTGTCTCCAGAACCAGCTGTACATCAGCTGTACATCAACACTTCTAAGACCAAGGAGATGGTACTCTTTTTTTATGCTGTGGTGTGCTGGGGAGGAAGCACCAGGAAGAGAGACACCAACAGACTGGACAGAGTGATCAGGTG
>JBBBVU010000006.1:22978064-22994194 GCA_037177055.1 Atherinosoma microstoma | reverse complement strand
TCTATCTCTATCTGAAAGATGACACCTCAGCATGATGAAGGGAAAAAAGATCAGAGATGTTTTAAGCTACTTCTCTGTTCAGAAATGTTCATGTTAAAAATTCTTACTTAAGAATGTCTTCATGTCTTTTTTTCATTCTTCGTTAGTCTCTTTGGACCGAGGGCGAGCTCAGCTGGACAGCAGTGAACGAGAGCTGCTGAAGGAAATCAGAGAACTGAGACAGAAGCTGGCAGCCAGAGCCAAAGAGGCCAGCTCGGCCTCCTCCCAGTCTGTCTACACACAATCTTCTGTCTCCCAGTGACCACAAGCTGCCTTCTGTTGACATACTGCAAGAGAAACATTCTCATCTCAAGCTTTCTGGAACATTATGTAAACAGTGACTGAGTGAGGCGCACATTGACTTGCTGGTATCTGTTCAGCACCCTCTTAGTGCTCATAAACCATTATTCCTTCCACCTTTATATCACAACTGATCAACGTAACTAAATATCTTTTTATGTCCATAAGCAACCACTGTCTCATGGAGATCCTTTTCCATCAAAACATCAGTTCATCCTTGGTGTCTCCTGCTGTGCCTCGCGTGATGTTTACTCTTGGGTTCAAGTCAACCTGATATGCAAAGTGGATTTTCTTATGATAATAAACTTACAAGCAGCTTCATTCAAGTCAGTTCTGTTAGCAGTTACTATCTGACCGGTGGATCAACTTGTTAACTCACATTACTGTAGATACTGCAGGTGCTTTTCACTATGCTAATGTTTGGCGCTAAAATGTCTGTCTGACTTCAGAACTCCAGCCAAGGACAGAAGAGAAAGGAGTGTTAGTTGGCATCATGAGCAACACGCCGTGTATTTACTAACTCATTCTGCTAACTCTCTGAGCAAACTTAGTAGGAACCAAAAAAGCAAAAGATCACATCTTTGTTTTGCTCTCCAACTATTATTCATGGTTGTAATTTTTTTGTGAGAGTATAGGTGCAGCATTTTTTATTTTTATCTTCATTTTATTTTTGTCTTATTTAAAACTTGTTTTGGATAAAATAAATTGAAAAGTCTCGATTGACCTGTTTTTTATTAACACATTCTGATATTAGTAAATAACTAATTTTAATGTCTAAAACAGAATACATGTTATGACACTCCCAGCTGGCTCTGGTGCATCCTTCTGTCAGCGGTACAGCATGACTGGACTTGTGCCTGATTCACTGGACATAATGAGGAAACTTACCTATCTTTTATAAGGTTTAACAAATGATGATGTGTGTCAGAGTGGAAACTGAGCCACAAGATAAAGAAAACTGTCTGCAAGGTATCTTGGGAGGATACATCGAAGCTTCTGCAGTACTGAAAGTAACCAAAGGCTTAGTGGATTGGAGCCAACAGACTTTTTATTTCTGGCTGATCTGTCTCGGTCAGTCAAGTAACAAACTAATGGTTACTATGAATAAGATCCAGATCCCTTCAGATGAGAGGACTGTAAACGTAGAGAGGGTTTGAAGATTTCTGCTTGCAGTATATTAACAAGAAGAAGAAGAAGTCAAGAACATGTCAGCTGAGGGCCATGAAAGTACAAACACTGTGAAACAAACCAGGACTTGTGCTCTTCACCACTCTGGGTGTGTCTGCTTTTTTTTTTTTGTCCAATATGCATCCAGGTGTTGTTTGATGAGAGCTGAAGTGACAGCCATCCCCGTTCCTGTCACTCAATCGTTTCTGCCCATCCACCCGTCTCATCTGATGACTGGTTCTGAGAAAAGAATGGCAAAATGAGCCCTACTGTGTTGAGCTGTATCCTCACCGGCTTGTTTTATGAACAAAAACACAAAGTATGTGTCTGCTAGTAACAGAGATTTGTCTCAAAGCCAAAATAGTTTGAATGACTTGTCATCTTTCCAGGCTGTCATGAGCATTTCAACTGCTTGAATAATTTTAAGCCTTTCATTTTCATATAGTCAGACTCTGCTGGGGATTTTTTTCATCTTTACACTCTGAAGAACATCTTGAAAGGTTGCTGTCGTAAGCAAATAGCATGAACTTTCCTCTCATTCTCACCTGTCACCTCTCATCATGTGTGAAGAAACCACCTTGCTCTCAGCAGAGGTGGACCTGCCGTTCTCTCTCTACCTGCCTTGAATCTATAGATCTCTTTTTGTGATCATACAGAAGCTGTAACATCGCCCTTATTTTTCTGAGGGCAACATTCAGGTTTCTGGCTTTTGGCATCATTTTATCCAGAAAATAGATCTACCATGGATGCATCCAACAGTGCTACTGGACTGTGGTCAAGGAGCTCTAAACCTCTGGGGAAAGTCAGACGACGGGTTCAGGATCTCCGCATCCCTTCTTTTTCTTACTATGACTTCACAGCCAGCAGATCCGGGTTAGACCTGAGCCACAATGAGAGCACCCGGCTTGCCGTGGACGGCCTGCTCAGTCAGGGCTTGAAGGGATACCACGAGGCATTAAAGGCAGAGGGAGAAGTGGATTTTCTGTCCAACACGGAGAAGAATTACATTCTGGAAAATGGAAGAGAAGTCAACACAGGTTGTACACATTTACATATTTATAATCTGAATTTTCCTATAATCTGTTCGCTTCAACCTTCTGTACTTGAGCAAAAAGCATGCATCAATCATGCTGCTTGTTATTTATAAAAGATTTATACATCTTTTTTTTGTTTTACACAGATGATACAGATGCACCAGATGACGAGGACAGAGAGTTTGAAAGTTTATCTGCCGGCTGTGAGTCAAGCTCCCGCTGCTCAACAGACAGCGACTCCACTGTGGAAGAGCTGGACCAGAGTGGCCGAAGAGGTACTGGAGGAGTGGAAAAGTTTACTCCAGTTTACGTAGGTGGGAAAATCGTGTTTGCTGCCTTTTTCTAAAATGATGTCTTTGTCCTTGCAGATGTGAAATTGATTGATCCTGTCCTGGAGGATCCCAACGTTGAGGTTTTTTTCCATTCTGACAGCAGGGCAGCTGGCATGAGAGACCTGGTCAGACAATTCATCAGAAAGGCGAAGATAGTATGTTATGAAGTTCATGTGCTTATTTGTACATGTATGAACAACCAAGTGCATGACACTGATGCCTTTTCATGTTAGTAATAAGTGTCAATACTGCAGAAATTAAAGAAGCGCAGTGATTTATAATGACTGACAGTGTGTGTGTGTGTGTTTAGGCCGTTGCCATAGTGGTGGACAGCTTCAGTGATGCAGAGCTGCTTTGCGATCTTCTGGAGGCGAGCAGGAAGAGAAATGTGTCTGTATATCTGCTGCTGGATCACCTCAACCTCAACCTGTTTGTTAGCATGTGGCAGGACCTCGAACTCGACAGCAAAAACTTCCCTGTGAGTCTTTTCATTTCCCTGCATAATCTGCATAATCACAATGAAACAAACAGCCTGTGTGTTGAAATCCAGGGGATTTCTGTTAATACAACACAGCACAACAACCAAGCATCTGCTTCCTCAAGGCAGAAAATAAATAAATTAATTAAATGAACTAGATCATTTTTGTGTTGTGTGTACAGAAGCTGTCAGTACGAAGTGTCCAGGGACAGACGTACTGTGCCAAGACGGGCAGGAAGCTGAAAGGTCAGATTACCGAGAGTTTTATCATCACTGACTGGACGGAGGTGCTGACTGGTTCATACAGGTGCAAACATGCAAATTTACATAAACCACACATTCATGAAGTATTATTTTATCAGTAACACAGTGGCATGAAAAACCTCTAAAGATGTAGGCCTAGGTATCAGGATTTGATAAAAATGCTTTTGGTCTTTAACATGTCTAAAAGTGAAGTAAAAACAATCTCCAATTGACAACAATCCACCGTATCCTTGTTTTTAACAACACTAAGCCAAAACACAGGCAGTGTGTGAACACCTAAGTACCCCCCCCCCCAGATAGCAGACATGCTTTGGCCTAATCCAGGTTACTTTTGGTACTTATTGCTCAGTTACAGCAGTGGCAAGTGTCCTGTGGGCCACATGTGGTCCAGATGTGAGTTGTAGGCTTGGACATAGATTATGGCAAGTGTTTTGTGGACGGGAAGTCGTCCAAATATGAGGTGACGGCCTGGACAAGTTCTTCGTGGACCACAGAGTGGTCATTCGGCTGAGTTTTGGCAGCATCACTCACATGAAGTCAATATCTTAAGAAGAGCCAAATATGGACCAAACAAAACTGCAGATGTGGACCATGTTTCGGCCAAATATTTGTTTGCCATCTGTGCCTTACTGCTTTCACAGGATTTAAGAGGATACGTAGCACCCGGATGGTAATAATCAAATGCACCTAACTATTTAATCATCATTAAGTATCATTGCCTCTATAAAAACAATGTGTCAGCAGATTGATGGTCTCTGCAGGCCTCGGTTAGCATGTTCATAACAGTACATTTACAGAAAAGACAGAACAGGTATGACTTGTTTGGGAGGGTTGCACAAGGAAGCCTCTTTCCTCAAAAGAAGAACAAGGCAGCATGACTTAAGTTTGCAATGTTGCATCTGAGCAAACTGTAAGACTTCTAGAGAATGACAAGACCAAAACTTGTTTTTAAAGCGCAGCTCCATGTCTGGTAAAAACCAAACTCATTAAATCAGCTCAAACAACTCATTCCAGCTGTCAGAAGATCTGGGACCTGTACTATAGACCAGGTTGAACATTATCTTCATGTGAACAGGTTTAGGTAACCTTAACAATGAGGGTCTTACTACTCCAACGCTGGTTATCAACCCAGGTTTTCTGGCATGTAAAATAGTTGGAGCAAATGTTTTAGTTCATCGATAATAAAAGAGACTGATGTGAACAGGAACAGACATCTGTTGATAGAATTGGGCAAATTTGATATGTTAAACACTTGGTTTAGTAGAAAACTGCAAGTAAATCTCAAGTTCAGAGATTATTTGATTAGATAACGTTGGTTCCATATCTGTAAAAGTGAACTGGGGCAGTTTTTAGAGTAATCACTTGTTGAAGGTTAAGAAGCCAAATGTCTTCTGCATTTTCCTCATGCCTCTAAACAAGTCAAACAAGATATTCAGTATTTAATAGTCAGACACAGACTGCGTCATCATCTATGTACTGATGTATTGTTTTTTGTTTTTTTCAATTTTCTTCGATAATTGATTGCTTGGGAGTTGGTGCTTTTCCATGTGTTGATCACTAATCTCAACAGACCCTTGGGCCACGTATAGTTATTAAATCATATAATATAGTCATGTGTTGTTCATCTGAGCTTGTATTTTGAACTAGTGAGGAGCAGATTTCTTTTATGTCCCGATATGTAAAACCTTAGAACGTGAAGGTGTGCTCGTTTCTCAGATGACTGTATGTCTTGCATCTCCTCTTTTTCGTTCTCAATTTTATGAATACTGACTGTGTGTCCCGTGTGTTGTCCCTTTAGTTTCACCTGGCTGTCGTGGCAGGTCCATCGCAGCGTTGCTGTTCTCATAAAGGGCAGCTCAGTCACACCTTTCCATCGGGAGTTGCACAGACTCCACTCCAGCTCTAAGCCGGTCGTCGGCTTTGTGTCTTTCATCACCCTGCCACAGACTTTCAGTCTGTACTCCTCATCCCACAAAACTCAGAACACCGACAGTGTTGTTAGTAAGACGAAAATCAACCGGACAAAAACTATGTCACTTTGGACTTGGAATGAAGAGGCTGAAAATATTGAAACAAATGCAGAAATGACCATTTTCTGTGACCCACAGAGCCCAGAGTTGGAGTGCAGGGAAGGTGGAGACCAGTCTGTGCAGAAAGCAGGTGCTGCTTCACATACAGAGAGAAAACCCCCCGAGTTTTTCCAGAAGCTTTTGGTGGAACGAGGAGCAGAGCGTGAGGTGCGGAGTGTATCTGTTGATACGCCACAGCACACAGTGGGAGCTGTCAGCACAAATCTGGAGCCTTTAAAGAAGAATCAAGACCAGATCCAAACTCTCTCAAACCCCCTTGATCAGACATTCTTCTCAGATGTTCAGTCTCAGCTTGCAAATGCTACTATCACCCCCACACTTGAGAAGAATCTGAGGGATCAGAAACCAAATCCGATGCATACTGCTTCCCCAACACATGGACACCACAGTACTGTAAATTATCCCTCAACTTTGATGAAAAATTCAAATCTTGATCACCCAGATGTTGGCAGTGAAAGACTTTCCTCTCAGCAAATACAGAGCACAGTGACGAAGCCTTTAGGGTTTGTTTCAGTCCTAGACACACAGCCAGGAAAATGGAGTTACTCACAACCAAAAGCAGAGCTTCCATCTGGTAATCCTAACCTCCTCTTTTCACCGTCACAGCAAACACGAGTAATAAACAGCCCTCAGTTCCCTTTCACCAGCTCCAGGGGACACACATCTGGGCTTCAAACCAAAATCCCCTTCCTAGAACCAGGCAGGCTAGATCAGACCCTAAAGCAATCCCACCCACTGCTCCACTCACACCTCAACACTGCATTCTCAGAGTTATCACCCACAGGAATGGGTACTCATCTCAGCCCTCAGCTGCTGCCAGACTCCAAGATGTTTCTGCCAGGTGCAAGAGCCAAGATGCATCTTCAACCCATCACCTATCAGCAGGTGAATTGTCCTCCAAGACTAAACCGGACCTCCCAGAATCAGCAGGCTGCAGGACCCAGAGCGCTGGCTCGCTTCAACTCTTTCAGCGGCACCACCGGGATAGGACAACAGGGTTGGAGGACTCCTCAGAGCAGCATGAATACATCACTGGGAAGAAGCAAGAGCATGACTGAAAGACACACAGCATGTTTCCGAGGAGACCTTTATCTAAACAGATCATACATCTGAGAGCTGTTTGCACACTGTGGAGGCATTTTCAGGGGTCCTTGAGGGCCGCTATCCTGCAGATTTTTGTTGTTTCCCTGCTGGATCCAACAGCTTCTTGTCAACTTCACAATGACCCCTTCATTTCAGTCACTGTCATTTAAAAATAATGCACACGTACATAAAAATAACATTTTAATGATTTGTGAACATATTAAGGCATAAGTTACATTTGATGTAAACAATGGAAATAAAAAAACCAAACAATTGTTTTCTATTATAAGGCAGAACAGAACCAGACAAACATATCTCACACAGTATGAAGTAAAAAACGTGTATGTACAATCACCTCATTCTCAATCCCTGTTCTTTAGTTACATGAAAAATATTGTTAAACTAGAATTCCCACCTCTGAATGTTTCATACATTCACCTTTAAGAATTGAAACATTTTAAGAAAACATTTCAAAATCTGTCCTAAGGACTGTGTACCCGATCAGACTCCAACAGGCCTATCAGTAAGATCTTGTTCCACCAGCGCTCTCTGAAGCTCTGCAAACACACGCTGGCCAGACTCTCCCCGTCCTGGTAGTCCTCCCTCATCTTCTCTGGGATCAGGTCCTCTGACATCACCTGGAAGAAGAGACGTGACTTCAGACTGCTTGGACTTCAAGCCTTATGTATTTAAAAAGAGAAAGAAAAAAAAGTGTGTGTTCACCTCAGTTAGAGCCTGCAGTGTTGTTTCTTTGGGATTTAGTCGCTGCAACGCCTCCTCTGTCTTCTCTAGGACATTTTCAGTGCGCTGCAACACAAAGGAGGACTGCTGCTGCCGAAGGATTCTCAACAGGAGTCTGTGGGAGGCAGAAGAGTCTTTACATGTAACATATGAGGAAAACTTTTAGCAACCAAGTTGGTATCTTATTAGTTTGGGGGGGGGGGGGAGTATGACTCCTGGAAAAGTTGGTTTCCTATCATGCAGTGTGTAAACGGTGTTTAGACTTATAAGCCGTACCTTGTCCTGATGAAACAGACAGAAGCTTTGAGCCAGAGCCAGTCCTCACTGAGCTCTGCCGTCTCTTCCTGTTGCTCTTCAGTCTCTCCATCCGCAGGCTCGGCTGCTGGATGAATGGGAGAAAGAGGACATATTAAGATTCAAACCATGTATTTTACATTTTCCTATAACAAATTCAAAGTCTTAACTATGAAAATCAAACATTGTTAACTTCCTACAGTGCCGTACAAGTCTTGAGCCACTCCTAATTTTCTATATATTGCCAGGGAAAAGGAAATCGTTGCAGAGTTGTTGTTTTGTTTTTTTAAAGATGGAAAATGAGTGAAAAAAGCCGACAACATTCAAAGACAAACTGAAAGACTTCCAGACCTTACTGGAAAAGTATTGTTTAACACCACTTAAGACTTCAAGAAGTATGGCTGCTTTGATGGAAAATATAAACAAATGAGTGGCTTAAGACTTTTGCACATGTGGGTGTTGGGAGAGAAAGCTAAGCTAGCCTTACCCGTGGTTGTGTTGCTGTCCAGCAGCTGCAAACACGTCTGTCCCAGGCTGAACCAGTACCAGGGGTTAAAGGGCAACAAACTACACAGCTGCTGCAGACATGACATCTGGGATCCTGCAGCCTGAAAATGCTGGTAGATGCTGACCTTTGGGAGAGGTTTACTTCAGTTAAATACAGCACTTGAAGAAAGTGATTTAGATTAGTTTCTGGCCGATACTGACCTTAAGCAGCAGGAGGCTGGTCAGGTGACAGGTGTTGGACGTTTCTTTGCTCTGGAGAGAGATTGTGTAAATATCACTACTGTGTTATGAGGGTTGCCCCTTTACGCCCAATAGCCAAGTGTGACAAGTTGGCTTTCAATTCAGAGTCATCTTTATGCAAAGTACATCTGTAATTTATCATTCCAAACCGGCTCATGTCCACAGAAAATGAAAATAGCTAAAAGTAATACTATTATTCAAGCAAGGGGACAAACATCAGAACAAACTACAGGCTAGCGTCACTCCTCCCACAATTCTCAAAAATCCTAGAAAAACTCTTTAACAAAAGACTAGAAAACTTCCTGAATAATTATGAAGTACTGAATCAGAGTCAAAATGGATTTGGAGCCAAGAGTACAACATCATTTGTAAAAATGGAAGCAACAGAAGAAATAATAAATGCATCGGATCAAGGTAAACATGCAGCTGCCATATTCATAGACTGTAGGAAAGCATTTGACACCATTAATCATTCTATACTTCTTAATAAACTGCAACTGTATGGAGTTAAGGGAGAGGCACTGCACTGGAGCTCTAATTATCTGTCTGAAAGACAACAGTTTGTGAAGATGGGAGAATGTGTGTCTGGGTTTATGGGGATTGCCTGTGGTGTACGCCAGGGGTCAGTATTGGGCCCTAAATTATTTAATAGACATACATAAATGATATATTTCAAGTCTCTAAAGTATTAAAATGAATATTATTTGCTGATGATAGAAATATATTTTATTCTGGGAAAGATTAGAAAGAGCTAGTTATTACTATGAATAATGAATTAGATAAATTAAAAAATGGATGGATAATAATAAATTATCACTAAATATAGAAAAAACCAAGGTAATGGTCTTTGATAATTATAAGAACAGAGATGATATACATATAGATGATGAAATTATTGAACATGTAAAAGAGATCAAATTCCTGGGAGTGACACTAGATAATAAAATTAATTGGAAGCCCATCAGACACATACAACATAAAGTGGCAAAAAACATCTCATTCATAAATAAAATTAAACAAGTCCTGGATTATAAATCACTACATATTGTTTACTGCTCATTAATACTACCTTACTTAACATACTGTATTGAGGTCTGGGGCAACAATTATAAAAATACACTTTACTCACTATTATAACTACAAAAGAGGGCAGTCCATGTTATACATAAAGTCGGTTATCTGGAACATACAAACTCTGGTTTTACTCCAGGACCTGGTTAATTATCACACAGCACAGATTATGTTTAAAGCTAGCAGGAACTTATTACTGTACAATATACAAAACCTTTTCAGTCAGAGAGATCCCCCATCTCTCTTCAGTCATAGAGATGGGGGGGGGGCAGAAAAATGAAAGTTCACTTGATAAAATCCACGAATGAAAAGGTATTGTAGACTAAGTAGTATGGTTATTATTGTTAGTATAGTTCTTATTATTATTACTGCATAATTCCATTGTTATGAATTATTGAAGCTTGTAGATGACATGAACTTAATGATAATTACTATATTGGTATCATTATAATTATTAGCGTGTTTATTGTTGGTAAGATTGTTGCTACTGTCTGGTTCTGTCACAAGGACATATTGTGTTGGTTGTATATACAGAGTATTTTTGTTGTTGCTATTGTTTTGTTGGAAGATGATGTGATGTCTGGTGATTAATAATGATTATGGTATAATGGTAAAAAAAAAAATGTAAGCATTGGGGTGGGATCAGATAAGCTTATGCTTCCACCCACTCCTTTTGAACTTCAGTGTTTTCTTTTTTGGTTTTATCTTTTTATTTATCTTTTTGTTTTTATATTTGTCATTATGTTCAAATAAACTTTTCATTCATTTTTCATTTTCATAATGCAAGCAAAAAACAAAAACAAAGAAAACTATTTGTGAAAACCAACATCTGCTTCGGAGAAAATAATACAATCATTCTTTAACCAAAAAAAAGATATACTTAAAAAATTATCTGGAGTGTTATAAATGTAGGTTTTATCTGTTAAACAGGCTGTTTATTTCCAACATCTGGTAATATATATGAAATGAAATGATCTCACTAGGGTTTTTTTTTCATCCCATGGATACAAAAGATATTAATATTTAATGTTCAAACTCTTTTATGGGTCATAGTACGTCATTCACCCAAAATGACCAAAAGTATGTTGAAACTTTGTTATCATTTACTGACATTTCCAACATTAACTGACTTTATCACAATAAAGTGATAACATGTTGTTTTAGGGAACAGTCTTTACCAGTAAATCAACCAACTCCAGCGCCTTGTGTCTCTGTCCCAGCTTGGTGCAGCATCGAGCCATTCCCTCCAAGACGTCTCTCCTGATGCTCAGGTTGTTGTCGGCGATCCACTGCAGGCAGCTGCTATACGCCTCCAAGGCTTTCTGAAACCACACAGACAACAGAGTCACAGAGAGACAATCAGATGTGAACACTGTGCATCTCAAAGTGCACAAGCTCCGTAAAAAAGCAGTGAAAGAGACCTTTTTGATATCTATCTATTTGATATTTTATGACATGTCAGTTAAATGCATTTTCAAAGTGTTGGTGTGCAATACACTACAAATTAAAATAAACGTAATAATTGATACACACAACTAAAAAGGTTTGTTGGACAGAAAATCTTTGTGGTATCAAGCAACAGGTCTCCAGGCTTTATGAACGTCTTGGAGTTTTCCATGTATATTGGCTGCTTTTTCTCCCATTTTCAGTCCTGTTCTTCTCATTTTTCAGACGAATGTGTGTAAAATTTGTTTCAGCTATTTAACAAAAACCAATAAATTATTCAAGAATTTAAAAAAAGTAACTTTGTTATTAGCAGCCTGCTCCGATTTCTTTAGTTAGATTTATAAAAAAAAATACAAAAGTTGACACAGTTTGACAGACATGAAATAATGGTTTTGGACCAATGCCATTCCCAAAGAGCTTAAAACTTGGCATAAAAGTGTCCATATTATTTTACAGATGACAAACAGTCTCTGAAATAACCTTTTTGACAGGGTCACTGGTGATTTGTTAATTTAGTGAGTACTGTGAGTTAGAGAGAAGGCCAACGGACCAAAAGGATTTAAATTACCTGATAGTTCCCTTGTCTCAAAGCAAGATCCCCTCTAAACTTGTACACTTTCTGCTTCTCCAAAGAATCCTCAGTATCAAGGGCACCGCTCTCACAAAACCACTGCAGGATGAGGAGGGCAAAAGATCTTCATGCATTTTAAAACAGAACATGGAGAGGCCTGAAACTGCTGCTCAGTTACCTAACTGACATCCACTTTTATGTACTAATATCTATCTGTAGTTCAAGGCACATGCAAAAACATTTAAATATCATATTTGAACAAGTGAGGACTTCACATGCAGAACAGAGATCACCAACTCCGGACGTCTGGGGCCAGGTCCTGCAGGGTTTTCTATGTTTCCCTGCTATAACACATCTGGTTCAAATTAAATGTTTCTCCAACAGCTTGTTGTCAGGTTCAGCCCAAGTCTCTTGATGAAAGATTATTAGAGTCAGGTGTGTTGCAGCAGGGAAACATCGAAAACCTGGTGATCCCTGGTCTGGAGGATCAATAGTACCAGAGTAATGAAGCCCACATCTGTCAGTCATTTGAGCAACATGAAACATTCATCTTATATTTCTGAAAACATGAATAGCATTATCTAAATATTCCGGGAATAACTTTTACATTAACGCAAACTAAATATTGTCCTTCTTTGCAGTTGGAGTATCTCACCTCTGGTTCACACACTTTAGCATTGTAGGAGGACAGAGACTCGCACACTCGGTCTCTGGCCTCCGAAAAGACCGAGTCATCAAACGTGCTACCTAATATCTCCATCCGAAACCAAAATGTATCACCAATTCCTCAGTTGTTACAGGTTACTGCGTCCAAATATAGAAGTAGGTTAGTACACCCTCATGATTTCACAGTCCTTCATCATAAACTGCGCTGCCAATGACGGTGACCACAGTAACTTCAGTTCCGGGCAGAAAGGTTCCGACGGAAGAATGGCGTGTAGCACACATTCATTTATCAACTCCTTCAAGATAAAATAAAATGATATCAAACACAGTTCATGAAGGTTTGAATTTAATTATTATTTAAGCAGATTTTCAAATACAAAGAGGTTACAAAGTCTACATGACGTCCACGCTACAGAGTAATCACACTAATAAACTTCGGGATAACGCGATCAATCACTAAAAGCTGAAAGAACAGTTTAAAATTAAGACAATTGCCAACAAATATGCAGACATAAACCATGTTGTGTTTGAATAACATATTGTTTTAGTGTCATAAATGAAAATGCATTTTGAAGTAGTGAGAAATTCATGAATATTTCTGTCAATGTGGTCCAACATTGTTAGCTGACGATCAGCTTGATGACACAGTAAACAGAAATATATAGATCCAAGCTAAGTACTTTAATAAAAACGATAAAATATAACTTGTTTTTCCAGAATCCACAATTGGGTCAAACATCAGCAAAAAACAGACATTTTCCAAAAATGTTCAACAGATATTGAAAACAAACTGACTTATTACACAAAATAATCACTGCTGATCATCGACAGCACTAAAAGCACAGAGTGATTATCAGACGGCACAGATGAAATTATACTCATCATAGTCAGACTTACTGAACCACAAATGCGTGTCGTCTTTCTTCATGACACCACTCATGTCACAGTTTTCTATTTTGCTGTTGTTATGCCAACGCTGAAACGTTACAGCGTTATTATCAACCCAGAACCAGAACTGCAGGGTGCAGGTGTAGTGAAGGCCCAGCCACACATAGTCAGTGTTTGCCTTCTGAGCCTCCAGCTCAGCAAAAGCCTGGTCTTCTTCATCAAGGATGGAGGCCAGGTCCATGTGTTTCTTTCTGCAGTAGTACAGGGCATCTTCCCATATCTTTTTCTTTTTGATTAATTTAAATGGTGAATCTAAGAGGGATGGAACAAATATTAATGATCTTAAAATGTGAACTAAATGTCACAAAAACAAAACAAACTACCAGACAGCGAAGCCACTCAGTAAAAGAGGAGCAAATGTTTTAGTTTGATGGAAATTTATTCTTATATCTCGAATCCTTCTATGTTATGTTATATAACATAAAAGTGGTGTGTTTTCGCTGACCCAAGTAACAACTTGGGTCCTCTCGGGCAGCTCTGCAACTCTACATGAAAATTATTATAATAACCCCAAATGATTTTAATTGGATTTTTGTCTCAAAAGTATATAGGTATATATATATGTATAGTATATAGGGATGGCTTGATGCAGGTCTATGACCGAAAGCTTGTTTGAATAAAAAAGAATTTAATGCTGCACAGATTGGAGTGACTGAAACTATTAAAATATTTTTTAACTTAAAAAGCTGAATTTTACTAACATAATTTACTGCTCTTAGATTCAGATGTCATGTTGGTGTTTACCTGGATATAAACTTTGTGACAACAACAAAACAGAAAAAACTACCAGATAGTGAAGCCACTCGGTAAAACAGGAGCAAGTGTTTTAGTTTGATCGAGGAAGTGTATTCTTATTCATTTATAAATCAAATCAAATTAAATTTAGTTATAGAGCGCTTTTCAAACTGATGCATCAAAAAGTGCTTTACATGATGAAAATAATTATCTAAAAATAATAAGTATAAAACATCAAAGTTCAATAACACACACCCAAACATACTCTATTTTTTCACACATACATCATCATACAAACTCCCACATCGCGCAAACACACAACCCCCACCCTTCTTTGCACAAAAATAAAATGGGACTTCTAGTTTCTGTCTCTTTAACTGATGTTAATACATAATTGGAGCTAAACATCTGAAAAACATCTGGCTTGACACTGCTGCGAGCAAACAATGCCTCGGGGATCCGTCCACACCAGGAGTCGCCTCACCAGTGACCGAGGGCGTCACCACAGGAACCATCCAGGTCAGGGCCGTCCAGGGCCCCCACCACAGCCACAGGGCTGCAGTGCAGGACCCCACCAACTACCCCAACCAGGACTATCCCCGCAGTAACGACCCCACAGATCAAACCGGCATAGCCCCCGACGTGGAAGATCCCCATGAGGAAAACACTGGAGTTAGAAAGTTAATAAGTTAAAAAGGAAGGACAGGATAAAATAAAACAAATAAACGAATAAGCCCCAACTCCGACCTCTACCCGCTGAGAAAGAAATTAATTCAAAATGCCTTCTATACTTGTGAAATAATGAAATTACTTATGTTTATCTATTTGTATCCCGGATCCCCATTAGCTGCTGTCAAGGCAGCCGCTAGTCTTCCTGGGGAAATGACTTACGTGATGTGGTAGAAATTTTATTTAGAACAGTTTGAACATGATTTGTAAGACAGGAAGACTGACATCTTCACCGTGGACTTCTCACACGCTTTCACTGAGGCGTCAAAACACTCGCCAAGATAAGAACAGCCTAGAAAACAACTCGATCTTATTCAGGTATACGCTGTTTTATTTTTCTCTCCCTCTGTGGGTTAAAGTCTCTACACAACACATTTCCTTTAGAACATTTCTCAGACTTCCAGAAAGTCTGAATGAATCCTTGTACAAGTTTTCCTTTCCTTTTAGTAATTAAACTTTGCTAAGCTCACTCCCCTCCCCTCCACCCCCCTCTTGGATTCAGCTTTCTGTCATGTTGATGTTTACATGTATATTATTACATTTTTTTATTTCTTTGTGAGTGTGTGTTTGTGGCTGAGAAGATTTAACACACCTATCTTTGAGCCGGCGATGTTCACTTTATACGGAGCTGCAGGGTTCGCTTCAGGAAAGACTATTTTGATGTAACGTCCCACTGACGGCTTAAACTTATAGAGATTGGATTGGCACTTTACAAAGCAGGTGAGATTCTGAACCCTGTAAAGAAAGAACAGTGAACACACTTGAAGACACAGAAACAGAAATAACCAGAAGAGCAAGAGGAGTGGAAGCTGGATGAACAAGCAAGATGTAAACCCATTATAGGGCAGTCAGCTGAGTACTGCAAGTTTATGAGTTTCAGTTTTATGAACATTTAGCTGGAAGTTACAACTTTCCTGGCAGTATGTAAAATTTCTACTGGGCTGGTGACTAATCTCACAGCCCAACCACAGATATCATCTCTTGCAGCTAGTAAAGTCTAAAAATGTGAAATCCAGCTATTTAGAGTAATCGGAGGTTCTTACAGGGTGTTGGTGTCGTTGTTCTGTCTCGAGTTCCCAATGTAGATCTTAGTACCTGTTATGTTGGTATGAGCCTTACTTATGTTGAATATAAAGATACAGGAAATGTTGTAAACACCCTGCAGATCAATCTCCCACAAGGAATCTGTCATGGACTGATATGAGATCGCATCGGTCAGATTTATGACTTTTGTGTTGCAGTGAGCTTCCGCTGAAAAGATCAAATCACAGGGTGTCAGTTATTGGCTCTTACATCATACATTTAGAATATTAATTTTAACGTGACTGATCACTTCTCTTGTTTGGATCTTTTTTTGGGGGAGGGGGGGCAATATATAAAAACTAAATAAGCACA
>JBBBVU010000006.1:22966958-22977964 GCA_037177055.1 Atherinosoma microstoma | reverse complement strand
TATGAACATTTAGCTGGAAGTTACAACTTTCCTGGCAGTATGTAAAATTTCTACTGGGCTGGTGACTAATCTCACAGGCCAACCACAAATATAATCTTTTGCAGCTAGCAAAGTCTAAAAATGTGAAATACAGGTATTTAGAGTAATCAGAGGTTCTTACAGGGTGTTGGTGTCGTTGTTCTGTCTCGAGTTCCCAATGTAGATCTTAGCACCTGTTATGTTCGTATGAGTCTTGTTTATGTTGAATATAGAGATACAGGAAATGCTGTAAACACCCTGCAGATCAATCTCCCACCAGGAATTTGTCGTGGAATTTGAGTTAGAACATGTGCTGTAATTCCCATCGTAAGCTCTGCTAGAAGTGTAATTGATTTTGTCATGTATGTAAGTTGTAGACTGACGTGAGATCGCATCAGTCAGATTTATGACTTTTGTGTTGCAGTGAGCTGCCGCTGAAAAGATCAAATCACAGGGTGTCAGTTATTGGCTCTTACATCATACATTTAAAATATTAATTTTAACGTGACTGATCAGTTCTCTTGTTTGGATCTTTTTTTTGCGGGGGGGGGGGGGCAATATATAAAAACTAAATAAGCACAATATTAATTCAGGCTAAACTTTGTTTTCATTTTCATTGTTGGCAACAAGCCAGATATTACAGGTTTTTTTTCCATTGGTTTGGTGCATTTCTTGAAACAGAAATTATATTCTCAAAACAACATGAACAAACCTCCAAACCCATTTGGCAAGTATTCACAACCTATTTGTATTCCTCAATAATTTTATGAAATTGCAAATGTCTTAGTACATGTCTCAATGTCTCAGTACAGCTTTGCAAATAATTAAGGACAGGTAGCCTACAGTTAGCACAATTAGCCTACAGTTAGCACAATTTCCAAATGAATAGATCTTGTTGATCTAAACCTATTGTTGATTCTCAGCCTAATGGTTGTTCTCTCCAAAACATGTCAGCATCATTTCATTGTATATCATCACATGCACAACAGTTCGTTCAATTGTCAAAATTAGTCAAGAACATAATACCATAAATACCAGATATGAATCTCTTGGAACATTTGATAAATTGATTAATTGACAGTCAGGTGAAACTAGAACTTTACTGACGAAGAAGGGCTTTCACACATCTCAGATGACCAGTCAAACCGTATGTTTAGTTGCCTGACAGGTGCCGTCCATGATTGTGAATGCTGCTAAATATGCTTGATCAGGACCGGTACAAAAATCAGGACCAGGACCAAACTATGTCATAGTGGGGACAACGTGAATTTTTACTGTAGCCTGCTTTTCAGAGCCTGGTTCTCTACTCATCCAAGGATGGTCATGGTGTTCCTACCCCCCAATGTCCTTTTCTCAATCCTATTGGGAAGTTTTTCTCTGCTTGGAGGTGGAGAGTGTATGAGCGTCAGGCTAAAAATCAGAGGTCCCTGCTCCATGCAATGGAAACTGTGTAAAGATATTACAGGATATCATTGGAGGGGGATGGTTGCAACATGCATGCAGTTTCTTCTCTCGCTGCATTGCAAGTAAAGGTATACGGTGTGATGAGGACGAGAATCTGTGGCCAGACAGTCAGCAGAGTGTGGACAGTCAGGAGGGCGAGGACAATTGGCCAGCGAAGAAGTGTTAGTTGTGAAACTCCAGCTTTATTTACAGCACTGTAGGCTACATATAAATGTCCTTATCTTTTGTTTATGTGTTCATATTACAGTATATTATGCTGTATACATTTTCTTTTTTCTCTGATGTATGGAAGTTACTTTGTGTGTGAATAATAGTTAGAATCCCCTTGGCAGTATGAGTGCAACGGGTGATATCAAACCTTGAAGGCTACTTTTACTGTAAAATCCTGTGTTTTTTTTTTGTTTTATACATGATTGTATTTTGTTAGCCAGACAAAAAAATTGTACAGTAACCATTGTCAAAGAAGGACTGGACTAAGACTGAGAGGTGGACGTGAGGGATATTTCAATGGTCCTCTGCCATAGTTACAAAACATCTAAACATTTTGACTCGTAGTGCTTACACAATGCCAAAGGGACGATGCATTTGGGGGCACTGACCATTTATATTAGAAAGGAATTTTATTTTGACACTAGTGAACTGTTTTGGGAGACGTAAGCTTTTGCAGGTGAACCATGGTGGTGTGCTGAACCATCCAGGTTATTTTGGCAAAAGCTCCACAAGTGTTGAGAACGTCCAGTCTGTTTCAAGAAATGAGCCAAAGTAAATGGATCTTTCCATTTTGGTGGCACTGACTATTTATACGTGAAAGGCATTTAGTTCTGAAGCAGGAGTGAACAGTTTTGGGAGAGATATGAGCTTTTGCAAGTGAGCCATGGTGTTGTGCTGAACTGTAAGACTGTTTTGCCAAATGATCTTAAGAGTTTTGAGAATGTAATTTCTGTTTCAAGAAATGAGCCAAACCAATGGAGAAAAACTGTAAGAAAAAATAAAGCCTTGACATCGATGACAGACAATGCTAAACAAGATGTTGCTAACATCACATAACATCTCTTGTATTTCTTGTACTTCTTGTATTTAGAAACCAAGATTGCTTTTAAACTTTGAAAAACTGAGATTATTCATCTCATAATCACCTTGCACTGGCCATTTTGGATCATGGCAGTTTTCATTGGGGCTCCCGTTCCCTGCACATGAAGAGGTTGCAGTCAAAAGAAAATCCACTTATGTGTAATATTATTTGCTCCACATTAGATCCCTAAGACCTATGTTGTCTAAAGATTTATTCAAAATACAAATAAACAAACTTAGTGAGCTAAACAATTGGTGTGCTTTAAAAAGTCCTAATGAGGTCAGTGGTTGGATACCCAACTTCCCCAGACTACATGTCGAAGTGTCCTTGGGCAAGACACGGAACCCCATATTTCCTCCCTGTGTGCCTATCAGGGGTATGAACGTTTGTAGTTGCACTGGTATGTTCCCATAATAAATTCCGTATGAGTGTGTGTGTGTGTGTGTGTGTGTATGTGTGTGTGACATGTAGTGTCAAAGTGCTCTGAGTGGTCAACATGACCACATTAACCATTTCCTGTTTTACTGTTTTTGTATTTAAAACTACTCTGTAATTTTCCCACTGTCATTTATTGAGATATATTTAATCTCACTGATCCATTACTCTTTTTTTTTATCAGTGATTTATATGAACTTCCTAAGGTCTATCTTCCATTGCTATAATCATTTTTAAAGGTGTGCCTTGGACATACGTGGCTTCATGAGATGTGCCTTGCTATAAAAACATTTAAGAACCCCTAAACAAGAAAATAACCCTCCTTCTTTATCAGTATGAGCTTCTAGATTAAGTAGCCCAGTTCCACTGCTGCAGGAGACAGTTTCTTCTCATGCTTCTCCTGCACTTCCAAAAAGATTTTCTGATGACTTCACCGCGCTGCCACTTATTGCCAACAATTACCAGCTGGGTGCAGACACACAGTCATTGTTAAATGATTATTGCTGAGGCTTTTAATTATATGAATTGAAGTCATTGCCAGCTCCCATAACGGACTGCAATACAATCAACTTTCATCCTTCAATGCTTAATCTTTGAGATTATTGTTGCTTTATCCTTGAGTGTGTACCAATTCACAGTGAAACTAGACTCTTAAATATTTCATTGTCACCATTTTCATTCTTTGTAACCATCATGTAAAGCATCAATGTGCTAAAGAAGATATTCTTTCATGTGAAGCAAAATAAGCAACTTACCAATAAAAAAGATGAACAACAGACTCCACAGCATCTCTGTAGAAGAAGAATATATATAATATGGTTAAAGTATTTGATCTACATAATTTAACACAATGAATAAATGGACCGCAGAAATAAGGCAATGCACAGATGCGTCCTTGTCAAAAAATTATATTCAAAAAATCTTCAAATTTAAGAATATCTGAGAATTAAAATGAACAATTTAAGTTATGCTGACTTCACTCACCTCGGCTGCTTTTCCTCTCTCCACACAGAAGTTGATATGATGCCCTTTCCAAGCAAAAGCTGCATCCCTATAGCAGTTCATATGCAAATAGTTTGCTGTCACCTATCCCAGTTCAGATTCTGTACATCTATTTTAGCCTTGATACATTTGCATTTTTTATATCTAATTTCTTTCTTCAGAAAATATGAAAACAAGGCCCTGCTTACTTCCTTCGTTGCATCCATGTTCCGAGCCATGCAAATATTTTTTTCATTTCCTTTGAACTTTGTTTAGGCTGTTTTAGCTTTTCAGTAACCTTTTTATTCACCCTGCTTTGGAAAAACATTTTGGTTTTCAGCGACATTTCAACAAACTAACATTTGGTAGACTGTATCTGTCTGGCAGGAAGGACTCTGAGAACCGAGCAGCTGAAATAACAGAATATGATTTATTATTTAGGTTTTCCAGGTAATCCAGGTCAGGCAAGGAGATGGAGACTGTGTCGAAAAAGGACAAACTTATTACAAGAACAGATTCAGGACTGTGCAAACTTGGCCTGAGTGTGTTAACATGGTTGGCTACTAGGGCTGGGCGATATGGCCTCAAATCAGTATCACGATATATTGAGAAGTTTCATCTCTATAACGATAAATGGATGATAACAGCACTTTGGTGCACAGTTTCCATTCGCCATCGATGTAATGTCAGACAGATGTACGTGCTCACTGCGTGACTCTGTTCTGTACATGCTGGGAATCAGAGTTTTCGTAAAATATGTAATATGAATTAATTAAGACTGGGACCGGTAAGCACTGACCGGGCAGCCCTCTTGTATTTTCATTTTTTTTAAAATACCAAATTTATCGACATGAGCAAAATGATATCAGTTATTGTTGTAAATCTTGGTATTGCTAAATTTTTCAATATATCGCCCAGCCCTATTGGCTACACAAAGCCCGTCCTATCCCCGCTGTAGGGGAAAGATGATGAGACTCATTTGTGCCTCCTCAGCAGGACGAGACTCAGCTGTGCCAACGGGGATGCCTCCCCAGCAGCCACGACAACATCCAGACAACTGCATCAGGTTTTTGTTTGTGCAAGTGACTGTGCAGTGTTAACACAGTAAAGTAAATATAGATACATTAGTAATTGTGTGGCAATGACGACAAAGATATCACTCATAATTAATGAGATTTGTTGATTAATACAATTAAAAGTATAAGCAGGTTTTAAACAGACATTAATATACTTTTACTCCTAAGTCATGTTTAGTTCAGATTACCTTTTATGGTAGTTTTACAACTTACTTCTAAATAATGAAATTTGGATCTGAAAACTTTGTCAGACTGAGAGAGGAGTGATATCACACTAATCTGGTCTTAATCCATTTATTCAGAGCATACAGTAAGATAATCTTATTCTTCCCACATTATATGTGTCTCAAATATAACTTAATCAAAGTGGTAAGAGATCATTGTCATGATTCAGGTAAGAAAGCAAAACAAAGGAAACTTTCATGTTAAGATTTCAAAGCAATTTGTGCTGATTTCAAGGAGTAACGGGGGTTGGGGGGGGGGGTAAGAATAAGATCAGACAACAGATGGTGAAAAATCCACAGTTAAAAAGTTTTAAAAGACACTTTCATTTCTACATACAGCATGTTTCCCTTCCAACAAGGTGGACTTCTTATCATAAAGCTGGAGGTTGTAAAGTGAAAACATCTCAATCTGACTGATGAAAGAAACATTCAACCAACTACCTGTTTAAATACAGAAAACAAGTGAGGACTACAGCAGAAATACAGCAAAGGTTGCAGTTATGATACACGGGCACAGAAGTACGGCAGGTAAAGGACACAGATCACAATGTTTGCTCTTTGCTCTTACTGCATGAGAGTAACTCAGATACACGAGGAGAGTCATTACTCAGTGAATATATGTTGGGAAAAATGTGAACACAGGTTACACCATGACAAAGCCAATTTATCAGATATGGAGATTTTAATTGTTAGACTATCTGCACTTTGTTGCAGAACATCACAAAATGAACAAAAATATTTGTACCATATAAACACTTTAAATTTGTGTCCAATACTCATAATCAATTACCTAAATTTTAATTGTAAAATCTTGTGTGCATTTGTGTCATTAATAGATTTTACATGCTTCTGTGACATATATTGTACGTTTGTGTATGCCTAAATTGTTTCTAGATTAAGGGACAGATCTGAACATATCCCTAGCAAGAACAAAGAAATTCCCATTCTCTCCCAACAATTTATCCTTTGCAATTCCCTCAACTAGACTATGTCCAGTCTACTGAGGTCTGGGTCTATAGTTTTTGCAACCAAAGTACCAAAAAGCCTCTTGTGCAACTCTGACTGAACTCTAAAGGTGATACTATTTCAATGCACTATTCTACTTTAGATATTGTATGAGTCTAACACGAAATCCACCAATAGATCTGGACAGAGCAGAAATTACTTGTTTTTCTTGACGAAAACATAGAAGCATACATAGCGACTATTATGTAAAGAAAGAACACAGTAAAAGACTGAGCGCTGGATACCTGGGAGCAGGAAGCCTAACCTTTGGACTAAACCGCTCATACTAAGCACCGGTATGATACCAAGAATCCATACGTACAAAACACTAGTCATTGAATAATTGCATTTTTTTTTACATCAAAATTCAGTTAGCTAATCAAAGCAAGCCCTTCCAATCTGGCAGTAGCTAGACGATGAGTGAGTGTCTATAAAGTTGGGACTAACGTGAAAATAGAACTCTTGATTGCTGTCAATTTATTGATAGATAGTAAGTGATACAAGCAGTTAAGCCCAGATTAGACTTCCATTTTCCCAAGTATACCAAGCTTGAATATTGTATGTACAAAATGAGCTGTTGTTTGTCTTGGTTATTGCATGCAGTATATGACAAAAAACACACCCTCACATTTTGAAGTTGTTCTTTTCATGAACAGACACAGGTCACTTTATGACAAAATGTACCAACATTTTAGTTCTCCTTCAGTTCCTAAAAATAAAAAGCTAATTTACATATGACATCTAATATTTGTTCCAAAGATGCTTGTTAAAATGCTGTGTGACAAAAGATGTCAGAGTCTGGTGTGACAGTTACCTGGTGACAAAATGTGATTAAATTCAGAACCACAAAGTATCCGTTTGAGGATTTATAAAAGAAGTTGCTAAAGTCAACTTCCACAATTGAGCATCTTTTAACGTCGAGTGGAAAGCAGAACTTGATCGTGCATCACAATTCAGTTTGAACAAGTCTTGTTTGAGAAGATTTCTTATTTCCATAGTTACCAGTTTGAAAACTTTCAGTTCAAACAAGTGTACAAGCCATTTAGGCACGTAGGTTTACAGCAAAGCTTCATCCGAGTCTCACGGTGAAGAACAGTAGTCAAGATGGTGTTCAGTCTTTTGTCGTGTCATCTTAATGCAGGAAAGTGTGACAAAAACACAAACAGGCTTGTTGTTTGGAAGACTTCCCACCACAAAGGAAAGGCTGGAAAAAGTCTTTATCCCAGCTATTCTTTCTATGAAAGAAAGCTCATTTTATGAGAATGTTTGTCTTATTATTTATAATGGGCCTCAGTCTTTTGAAGATGGCCATGTTTCATGTCTGCCTGCATTGTGAGTATTTTCAGGAGACGAAACAACCAACACGACACTGCCAACATTTGCAGAGAAGCTTTGCAGAAGTGCACATTATAAGTCTAGTCATTCATTTTACAAAAGAAGGCCAGAGAATTAGCACAAGGAGTCGGAATGGGAGGAAAAGCAAAAGATGTGAGAAAATGTCCACAATCAAAATAAACATATACGACAGATATAGCAAACATAGGCATTATAAAACAGACAAATCATTATCTACAGGGTCCACACTGTGCAATTTGGAGAGAAAAAAACTGTAAAGGTGATTGTTCTAATCTTTTTTTAGACATTTAAGCTTTCAGCTCTTAAACACATACTGTATGTTATCAAAACAAATGTTTACACTTGTAATATTCCTTCTTTTGAATACACAGCCATAATTTAAAAAAGGCAAAATACTGGTATAGTTTTAAATCGTACAAAAAACAGTTTAGTCTCTCAGAGCCATTTCATGGTATAATATGAGAGTAAGGTGCCTAATCAAATTTAGTCCACTATGAACAAGCAGACAAAGTGCTTCTTTCTTCTTCTTCTTTTTTTTAAATTAAGTTTAGGTGCTTCAGGTTTTTCCTTTCAGTGCAGAACAAATTCGAGTTCGTACTTGTCCCTTACAACATGAGTCAGGACAAAAATGATTCACAAGCCTCGCATCAGTGATTTTGGGCTGACTGCAGTCACCTCAAGATGATCACGTGTGGATTGATTTACTAAAACACCCTGAATCTGCAGCTGGTGCTTACATAGACATTCTCAGGGGGAAAAATAAACCCCACCAACAGTAAAATACTGCAGCAAAAGTTCTCCACTTTTTTTGTACGATCTCAGTGGACCCAAAGGTCCACCTCACAGTCGGCGTTATTCAGTTCACAGAGTGCCTCTACAGCAAACTGCAACTCAATGCCTTGGAGGCAACACATTCCGCTTTGGCACAACAGATGTGTACTGTCAGAATCTACATATCCCCTTAAAAAACATCAGAACAGGACAGGATGCTTTCTATTAAAAAGGTGAATAATAAATTTAAAAACATTAAATGCAGTGCATATCAAACACTTTCTGTAAGATCATTCCCATCAGATTTGCAGGTGTTTAATAACAAATCTATATTAATGAAATACAGCAATGGGCTTGCATGAAGGGAAGACGTCCTGTGTTGTTTAAAAGCATTTATTTAACATTAAGGTACTTTTTCTGCCACTAGGTGAGGACTTTGTCTTAGAGAGACATTGTGCATGATTCATACACAGGCTAGAATTAATGTAGAATACCGTCACTTTGGAAGCTGCCACGCACTGACGGCACTGAAACATTTTCCTGCACTTTTTCTTTTATTTATGCATATATTTTAGCTCAGGACTAGTCGTGAAGCATTCATAACATTGCAGATTGAATTTTAAACCTAAGAGTGTGCTCGTAACAGTGCAACACTCCCATCATTATTGTGTAAATTGCCTTCAGTGGTTTATATTAGCAAGCAAGGAAAGCTAATTAAGTGATCCGGGTATACATTAAAACTGCCAAGCCCTCGGAGGATCTGCCATTTTCAGCAGCCAGTATTCATTAGCTGTATTAAACCAGGATTAATGAGTGCTGTATTTGGGATAACTACATTATCACAGTTGCTTTTAGTGTCAGCTGAACCAGACAAATCATCATGATGTTCCTTTTACAAGGTATTATTTATTAGCTGCTTTTTTTCAGCTAATCAAAGTTTGATTTTTGTCTAAATTTTGCTAACATTATTGAGAGAGTGAGCTAAAGCTAATAATCCATTAGTCTCATGTGGACATGTTTCAGAAATAGTTTAAAAACAGTGAAATAATGACTACACATGTAATTCAGTTACAAAACAGCTTTGCTGTCTTCCAGCATCGATCAAAACCCTATTTTTCTCCTGTAACATTCAGTCAAGTTTTACCCCGTCTCCCACAATTTCTAGTCTTCAGAAACTGAGAGTGATTTCCTTACGCTTCGTGATGGTTCCCAAACCTCACTGTCATCCGTTTCATCACCGTCATCCTCCTCGTCCTCATCATCATCTTCATTGCCCATCCCTGGGCCTGTCTGCTCCTCGGAGACCACTGACGTCTCCCCCCGCGTCTCTTCATTGCCCTGTGCTGCTTTGTCTCCATCTGTTACCGCCACAGTTGAGTCAAGGAAGGGATCCAATCCCACGTCCAAGCGTCGCTGGACTTCGGCAAACCACTCCCGCACCTTTGGAGACACAGATGAACACCTTAACAGGGTGTTTACAGCAGACCATGTCCTCTGTGGTGTTTCTGGAGAGTTGAGGGAATTTGTGCAAATTTAAGTTGATAAAGGAACAAAGTTTAAAATTTAGCCAATACAGTGAGGAGAAGTTAACATCTGACTGAATTTCTGTATATTTGAAAATACCCAGTTAATTGAGTTATAGATATTCAGATTTCAGAAAACAAATGTCCAGTTAACCCATCTTTATTTCAATTAGTGCTGACACAATATTATTTAAAAGTTTTACCAATACCAAGGAAAATACTCAAGAATCGTTACCATAGAGGGAATCAAATATAAAAGTACAATGTGTAAGAATTACTTAAATCTAGTGGTAAACATGGGCATAGAAATTACTTCAAATACCAAGAAGAGTTGAGAATGAATGGTGGCCAATATTTTTCCAGACATAAAAATGGTTTAATCTGCATGAAGATCCTGTGGCCTCAAGTGCAACGATGACTGCACTACAGGCAACTATTTCAAAATTGTGTACATGTGTACAGTTTTCTTCTGTGTGCCTTTTAAAGCGTTACTTATCCCAAAAGGTGCTCTAGCACCTATCAAAAACAGTCGATACTACAGTTTTGAAGCTCAGAGGGTTCTCACTAAACACACAAAGTTGTTTGTCCATTGTCCATGTCCTCAGAGCCAGTAGTGCATCATAGTGGGCTGATGACAGCACATCAACTGAGAGAACAGAGGTTTCAGGACTAATTATGGTCAGTGGATGCTCTGAGGATTAATTAATGTAGTGCAGCAGTGGTAAAAAGTTTTAAATCACTGATAAAATCCAGCTTCATAATTCACCTGGTAGTTTTATAATAATTTACCAGAGACACCCGCGATTTGACCACAGCTAGACTGAATATTTCTGTGCTCAAGCTATGCCAATGTATGTCTGGTGAATCCTCGCGAAACAAACCTGCCATGAGAATGTAAGTTTCACAGTTTAATAGTGTTGGTTATTTGGTCCACAGCTTGACCAAAATATTCAATATATCTGCCATGTGCTCGGGAATACACGTATTAGAAGTTTGCATTGGGCAAAATGAACTCTGCTCTGTTTGACGTGTGTAATTGATTTTAGCTGAGATCTAAGCTGTTTCTCAGGAGCTGGTGCAG
>JBBBVU010000006.1:22951948-22965072 GCA_037177055.1 Atherinosoma microstoma | reverse complement strand
AAAATGAACTCTGCTCTGTTTGACGTGTGTAATTGATTTTAGCTGAGATCTAAGCTGTTTCTCAGGAGCTGGTGCAGATAAAATCCCAGCATCAAAAAGCAGAGACAACTGCTCATTTTCTCCTGATTTTGTGACCTAACTATAGTTGTTTGTTGATTTAATCATTCGTGTTTGCCTGGATGATTAACAACACATTTGTGTGTGACGTGACAAACTCCTGATGCAGGTTTATTTCTAATTTCTCAGACATAAATAATAAATATAACATATTCGATATGTGAATATTAGCACTCCTTAAATGTGGTTTGACGTACTAAATTCTGGTATTATTACAATGCCTACAGCAGACAAATAAGTTCATCCTTGCCTTTTAAATACTGCAGACAGACGTGGTGCAGTTCAGTACTTTTTCTGCAGGATTATGCAAGTTTGTGGTAAAGTCTGCAAAACACTTCTCCTCACAAATGTTTGGCTACAGTGATAATTATACATGACATAAAATGTCCCCTTGCTAGTACCATATTTATCTGATAAACTGCCCATTTCATTTGGGAAAAAAAGAGTAGACATTATATTCTTATTAATTCAGAACAGGGCTGCCTGGTGTGGTAGTTGGTATCATTGCCTCAAGGCAAGAAAATTCCTTGTTCGAAACTTCCGCTGGGACCTCTCTCTGTATAGTTTGCAAATTCTTCTGTGTATCCTGACCTCCTCCCACAGTCCAAAAGCATGCATGTTAGGTTAATTGGTCATTCCACGTAAATTGGTGAGGGCATTTTTCTGTGTTGGCCCTCTGATGGACTGGCAACCTGTCCAGGATGTACTGCCTCTTGCCTGACAGCATTTGGGATTCCATCTCTCCCACAACCCTGAATTAGATTAAGCAGGTATGGAAAATAGAAAGGACCTGTCCAGGGTGTACCCTGCCTCTCGCCTGATAATTGCTGGGATAGGCTCCAGCCCACCCGCGACCCTACATGGATTAAGCGGTACAGAAAATGGATGGATGGATGGAAAATAGAAAGATTTATTCAAAACTGCTGTGCCACAGGTCTGAATACTCATTTGTTTGTGACACCAAAATTCAAATGTTTATGCAAAGAAAATATGTGCAGTTTACCCAACAAGTCTGAAATATACAGCAAGCTGGGGGAAAAAAGTTTTGCAATACCTGCCAGTAAACAAAAGTGATATGTGAAACTCATGTTTTTTTTTTTTTTGTGGTTTTTTTAATTGAATGCTATCCTTGTATTTATGAAAAATGCCAAGAGGAAGTATGTAAGCATGGCCAGCAGATCTTCTTATCACTGATACAGTTTTGTCCAACAACAAACTGCAGAAATGGAAATAGTTTGCTGTGTGCTAGTGTAACTCTCAGGTTAGGTACTGTATGCTCTTTCACAGGGTGAAAACAAGTGTTACTGTGTGTGACTTGTGTCCAAACATATAAGTGCATGTAATCAGTGGTGGATTAAGGTGGTCATGGGCCCCTAGGCTAATTTTGTGAGTGCCCCCCTGTCATGAAACAGCATTCTTTAGAACAGGAGTTCCAAAACTGTTTTTTTTTTTTAGCCACGACCCCAAAGATAACGTGTTCACAACCCCCAATTATGTGATATATCAATGGGTCATCCTGCACCATCCACTGGATAAAAGGCTTTAAAACAGAATTAAGGAGGATAAAGTGTTTTTTAGTGGATCCGGTTCACCTACATGCCCAAAATCTGTTTTTCTAGCTGAGATAATACCAAATTCGGATTTTCAATATGACCTGAGTAATAACTTTGTTGTTTATGCATTAATGTGTTCAAAAATTAACATTCTCATTTCACAGATTCATCTCTGCATTAATGGTTCCATTTTGACACCATGATACAATACCCAAATGTATTTAATAAATGTAGGCTATATATGTTTTACAATAATCTAGCGACCCCCTCAAATTATCTCACGACCCCACTGGAGGTTTGAAAATCTACGCATTAGAATATATGATGGAAAATTGCAACATGCAGGCAGACAAAACTACACTGTACCAGAATAAAACCATTCCAAAAAAATACCATCTGCACCAGTACAGACAGACAGCACATAGCAGCTTTTTTCCAGTCTCTGCAGTGAGTCCAGACTGATGATCAGTGTCCACCTCACCCATATTTTTTTTTTAGATTGAGTAAACAGGGATCCGGCTTCATGCAGCCAATCAGCTACTTTGTTTTTGCTATTTTTGTAATAGGCCAATAGGTTAAAAATCCTCTGGCCAATAGGGGCCCCCTAGGCTACAGCCTAGGGGGCCCATGCCTGTGCATTAATCCGCCCCAGCATGTAATGTAACCTCAAATATGTAGGACAGCCCTCAACTAAGAGACACCTAATGGAAGAGAAAGGTTGAAAATAAAATGTATCTATCTTATAAAAATATATATATTACCTGTTCGTAGCTCATGTTGGTCTTGGTGACAAGCTCATCCAAATCCTGCTCATTGAGGAAGTGGTGCTTCAGGTAGTACTCCTTCAGGATTTCCTTCCCAGTTTTAAACTTCTTTGGCGGGGTAGATTTGCTGATATCTGCACTGAAGGAGGCAGACCTCTTTGGCTGCTTCCTGGTCCGGGATCGACCCCAGCCACGATTTCGACCGCGTCTTTTTCTACCTCCACTGCTGCCTCCCATTTTACCATTACCTCCGCTGTTTGGTCCTTCGATGTTGCCACTTTGGTACTGAAAGAACCATTTCAGGTTTCCATTTTTCCAGGAGTAGCGAGAGTCTCCGAACCAGCTGACGATGTAGGGGCGTGGGAGGCCACTCTCTCCTGCCAGCTGATCATACTCCTCTGGTGTGGGCCACTGGGTCCGCACGAAGGCACTTTTCAGAATATGGAGCTGTTCCGGAGACTTTTTACTTTTATCTTTTATGTCTTTCTTGCTGCTGCTGGGCAGCTGCTTACTGCGACTGCCAGGAGGAGTCTGACTACCCTTTCGAGGTGAGGAGGCAGAAAGAGGAGAGGTGGTTGCTCCTCCTGTTTCTCCCCCGCTTCCAGCTTTTGTACTATCTGTGTCCATTTTCCCCCCCTCAGAACAATCTGGGGAGGAAGTACTGACAGATGGCATTTTTCGTCTTTCAGTAAACCAGGCGTCAATCTCCCTCCGTGTGAGTTTAGTCTCTGTCCTCAGACGACTCAGCTCTTCATCTGATGGAGTGCTGCTCTTCTCAAAACTCTCCTCCAGCACCACTAGCTGCTCTGGCGTCTTCTCCTTAAACTTTTGCAGGGTGAAGTCTGGAAAAGGGTTCCATGTTTTGGCTCGGGTCTCCTTCTCCTTCACAGGAGGAGTGCATGGGGGATGGGGAGATGTGGGGGTCTCATCACTTGAGTCAATAACAATGGTGGTGTTTGCAGCACTGCTAGAACTGCTCCCAGCTCTACTTCCACCATCGTGGAAAACGATGACGTGGCTGTTCTTAGAGTTGCGCTGGTTGTACCGGGTGTCACTGAACCACTTCTTGATCTCACCTTTTGTCAGGTTGGTGAGTTTCATCAACCGGGCAATTTCTGCATCAGTAACAAAGTGGTTTTTCAGGTAGCTAGCTTTCAGTTCTGCTAGCTGCTCTTTGGATTTCTTAGGTCGGGTGCTGAATGTGTCAGCGCTGAGAGCCGAGTTCTCCTTAGAGAGAGGAGAAAAGGTTAGCCATTAATCAACTGTTATTATAGTGCAATTTCACACACTGAAGTACCTAATTCCTGACCAGAGAAAAATGAAATGGCTACAGGTGAGACTGCCACACACTTTGAATTCGCAAGTATAGTTAATACAAACTGATGAAAAAGCAATGTGGTTATTTTATGCACAGACTGAGCTCTACAAATCAGAAATTTACTTGCTGATAGCAAGAAAAGCTAGATCTAAGTGGCGCCCCAACCTGTGGAGACAGAGAGGGAGGTTGGACTGTGGTAGCTCGTTTCAGCTCACTGTTTGTTGGAGTGGGTTGACAGGAAACTCTGCTGGAGCTCTGGGACTGACTGGGTAACCCCGCAACAGTTAGAGTAATGGGACTGGTCACTGGAAGATTCCCCCCTGGGCCAACCTACAGGATGTCACACACATAAACAGAGATGCACATGTCATTTGAAGTGACTCTGCTTCTTAATTATGAAAAAAAAAGTGTTTTCAGTTTGTTTTTGCTGGTGGTCACATTTTTGGCAAGACCGCCTTTCCCCTCTCTTATAATCTGTAAATCGTAAGCTTGGTTAGAACAAAAAACCATCAAAGATCAGAACACCAGCTCAGTGAATAACAATGTAGTCTTGAAATAGATGATTGGACATTACTGGAATCCAAGCCCGTTGGCAAAGTCAGCATTTATGGCAGTGGTCTGTTAAACAGTTGATTTAATGTATTCAGGATGTATAATAATGTGGTTAAATATGATGACTGAAAAATAAGTCAAAAAGCAAACAACCTGAGGCAAAGCTAAATCCAACAAGACCAACTCAAATGTAACACGTTTGCTCCTTACCTACCTGTGTGAACACAAGGCCAGGCTGGCCCACTATCTGGCAGGTCTGCAGGATGGACTGCAGGCCATTGGCAGCAGCTGACAGTTGGTGCGCAGGTATGACAGTGATGGTCTGAGGCACTGTATGCACTGTTCCATTGAACTGTTTCCTCCTGGCCTCCTCCACTTCCTCCGGAGTCCAACTGACTCCATGCTTGAGTCGCTGGGCTGAGAACCACACCTGTGTAGGGATCAGGAACATCTGACTGTAATCTTTTGTTAAAAAATGGGAGACGGTAATTGAATTGATGCAACCTTTGAAAAAATACGATAAAGTGTTTCATTTAATAAAATATAAAGAAAAATTATACCATGGATATTTATGCAGAGCATGATCATTTTAAAATGAAGACGTAAGGTTCACAGAAACACAAAGAAATGACAGCATTTAATTTAAGTCCAATAGTCAGATTAAGCTATCTCTCACAAAAATCGTCAGAACTAATGCGAGACTAATGTGCCTTTGTTGTGCATTAGTGTTGTGTTAAAGTACAATGGTTTAATGGAGAAGGGGGGCGAGGGGGTATCGGTCCCCTGCTGATATGCTTGTGAGCCTGCAAGGATGGTGGTAACAAAGGAAAAATGGTCTATGTTTGTAAGGAAGAGAAACATGTCACTCTAACCATGGACACTGTTGTCCCTTCCAAAACGCTGCCTTGTTTGTTATTGTTGTGAATTACCTAAAAGTGACCGGAGCGGATTAGCGAGGACACCTTTCTCACAGTGATAAGACAGAGCCCATATTTATGTAAATAAAGGCTACAGAAAAAAAGAGGGAAAGGTTGAGAGCAAGAGCAAGAGCACACTTCAGCTAGATATCAACACCTGTTTCATTAGGAAGAAATAAATACAGTAGTTGATGAGAAATTCAACCCATTTTAAAACAGGACCCCCCACCCCTCTTACTCCAAAACCAGCATGTGGAATGTTAAAAAAACAACAACAACAACATGGCTGAACATAGTTAAGTCCTTTGGGCCAAACTCTGATGGACTTGTGCACCTGTGTACTTTCACATCATCAGCAGAGGCATAACAAAAAGGTCAAAAAACTTATCTCCCAAAAGTGTCTATTTATATCTTAACATTTTTGGATCCATGCATCAATATTAACTATTATTAGCACATAAGTGATGGCCACAATAAACAATTAACTGTCTGTTATAGTTTTTTTTCTTAAGAATCTATATGGGTCCTTTAGTAATAATAGGGTGTAAAGTTTCAGCCATACCTGCAAATCAATCAATGCCCTTTTAATCCCCTCCTCCCACCCCCTTTTATTCACTACCTTAATCTGCTCCTCTGTAAACTGTGTCTGTGTTGCCAGGCTGCTGATTTCTGCCATGGATGGGTATGGAAATTTCTTGTATGTGCTGCCTAAAAGGGGGTTGGTGTCCATAGCTGCACTGTAGGAGGGGATGCTGCTGAGAGGAATCAGAAGCTGTGGCTGAGCTGCTGCTGCACTCTGCTGGGCTTGGAAGGCAGAAAGAACCTGAAATAAATGTGAAAGGGAAAGAAATGAGAAATACTGCAGTTGTTGATGCTTTGTAAAGGCAAAGGTGAACTCATACACATGCTATTTTTGGCAAGTTGCAATCCCACTATAATGTTGTTGAAGAAGATTTTCATCAAATGCAGTGCTGCTGCTAATAATGAACTTAATCATAGAATTATTTCTCCAAAATCTTCGTGCAATTTTCAGGTCTCCAAGTGGCTGTTAAGTCTAAAAAACACATATGAACTTTTCACATATGAATAAAACATTGCATTCTTACATCTGTATTGCTAAAAAAAAATTGCACTAAAACTAAACAACTCTCTCAACTCTACCTGTGCCAGGCCAGCAGGCAGAATAGTTGGGTTTAAAATGGATGATTTCCTTTGATGCTCTGGTGGACTGACCAGGAAGCCACCTCCCCCGAATTTCATGGGGTCGTGCAGCAACATCTCGACAGGTGTCATCGGGCCGAGCGGGGATTCGATGGGCTCGTGTTCTCCACCGTGTAACTCCCCATCACCTCCTCTTCCAAAAACATCTGCTGCCTCATCTGTTGACTTCAGGGACACAGCGATTCTCTTGGGTTCAGATTTGGTTTTTAATCTCATGATTGGAGTCTTGCTGAGAGAAATGGCAGAAACTGCTGAAGGGTCTACTCCACCCTCTTCAGGTGAGTCATGCTGTTGTTCCTGGATTGGCTGATGATTGCTGGGCTCGTCAGGAGGATCTTCAGCTCTGCTCTTCAGGGAGGAGCCAACGGCTGCATTATCTTCAACAGTAGAGACACTGCTTTCATCTATAGAATTGATAGAAAACAAGTCACTGTGGCACATCATTCCATTGATATAGAATTACCATAAAGTTGACTTTAGGTCTTCAAAGTGGCGCTGCTACTCATCCATGAAAGAGTCTTACCTGCATCCTGCGGAGTGGGGACAACCATTACATCCTGACCAAGATCCTCTGCAGTTGGTCCTCCTTCCATTCCCTCCTTCACTCTCCCCTCCTCCTCCTCATCTCCTGTCTCTTCCCCCTTTGTCATTTCTGTTCTCTCTTCTACAACTTCCTGCTCTACAACATCAGTAGGCAGCACCATGCATGGTGTGGTGGATTTCCGGCGGCTTGACATTGTCAAAGCAAACTCAACCTAACTGTTCACGTCTACGGGGGGGAGGGGGTAAAAAAGGTCTGTGGCAGTGTGTTGAAGTTCACATATTGTAGGTAGTTGTGCTCACATGCCAGAGTCCTGCAATCACGTTTTTCCTGATGGAAGAAACAAAATAAATACACAAAAGTCACTACAAGACTTGTTGGTAGATTCTTAAGATTTTATGCATAAATTAACAATTGTATGCTTTGGGAAACATTGTGTAACCACAAAGCCAGCTTATAGATTATATATTATACTAAATATTATGAAAAAAACAAAAACAATACACAACAGAATATGGTATACAGAATATGTTAATTAAAATAACATTTCCCCTAGTGTACTTTATTTATTTACTCTTTATAAAACCATTTATAGCAGCACATGATAAATGCGATTACATACAGTAATATGCTGCAATATAAAGGTTTAGACAGAGCAAACATTCTTCCAACAAACTTTAAGTAATTATCAGAAAATTAATTCAGGACAATGAGTAAACCATTCAAGTGCACTGACTGCTTCTTGTCAGCATATCATGAATAGTTTCAGACCTTCTGACTATGACTCAGATATTTTGTCAAGCTACTGTGCTTTATGATGGATAATAATTATTTTCAAGACTAAATTATTACATTACAAACTAACCACTTCCCTATACTGATCACCGCATTTGCTATTAAAGTGTGTTGTGTCTTTGTATTAACAAGTTAACTGGGGTAGTCACACAGAAAAGGAATCAGATGCCCAATTTGGTTTATAATAATAATAATAATAATAAAGGTTGGAAGTGTAAAATATCAGTAGGCTATGGCATGAATGGACACTGTTATGTGATGATGCTTGTCCAGTATAATGATGTAAAACAAAGTAACCTAATAAGTTGTTGGGACTATAAGAAAGAGGAAAGCTGGCCAAAGAGATATAAATTCAACCAAAATAGCTTGTAGCTCATCACAAGACCCAAATAGTTGACTAAGGCCTTCAGAGAAATGAAAACTTAAGGATGCCTGTAAAGCATGTAAAAATCTAGTTTTTCTGCTTTATGCACAGGCATTATTCCCATACAGGTGTTATCATGGTGTAGGGGCTCTATACATAATGAATACAGTGGGAGAACTATGTGGCTTGGAATTATTTCAGTAATGTTAGCAGGTAAGGGCCACATGATAATCTCACCAAACTAAGCAAACAAAAACCAGGGCATTATTTTCATTTTGCTTTATGACACACATTACCTGGTTACAAAAAGTACTGAATTGAGTTAAGTATGTATTTGTGCCTTTGCATTTATGGTAATAGCACAGCTAAACTTAATGGCTACTGCCTTGTGTATTACTAGGTCATACACTGACTGTGACACCACAAATGTACAAATATTCACCTCTAACACGCAACTTTATGCTTTGGACCAACTTCTCACCTCTTGGTGAAATCTGTGTAAATGATTATGCAGTGATAACAACTGTGTTCACGCTGCTGTACTGCTGCTCTGCCAATTTCTTCGTCTGAATTAACAATTAGCGGCACGTTAATGTGGAGGTGTGAGCTAGCCTATTTGACATTATCAAAGTAACAATAAAGCAATCATTTATTATACAAGGAAGTCTAATCTAACTCTACAACATCTGGTATAAAGATAATGTGGGCCAACTAGCCAGTGTTACCCGGGCCACTCATTATCATGTCTGGCGGTAAACTTACTGAACTACTGAAATGTGCACTGTGTTGCTACCAGGCTTTGGAGATGAAGCGTGGAGTGATTTCCTAGGTCTCGGCAGAACAGCTTCCAGGTTCTCTCTGGTGGTATCTGTCAGTGTTTTTCCTACTCCCGGTTAACCATTCAGCCTCAGTCTGGCCGGGGCAACAGCAACGTCAACGTTATTGGGCTCGTGGGTCTCCCAAACCCAGCCGAGGAAAAAAGGACATAAAAACGGACCGGTCTAACGGCTACAGCCCTCGTTTGCAGATGCTGAAAACACCAGACATCTCTCTCCTCGTCGAAACAGGTTATTTTACGCCAGAGGCACGTCTTTCTGAAAGTTCAAAACAATGAGCAGACGGCTAAGCAGCTATTCATGACGGCACCGTCGGTGCTGTGTTGTTTGCTGACCTAATTTTCAGATTTTTTTTTTATCGGCTGATTTTTTTTAATGATCAAACGGCGTCATCATTCAATGTGATACGTCCTGACGTCATTCCTCGGCGACTTTCGGGGCTCTAAAAATTTAGGCAACTTAAAAAATGTGTACTTTTATTCAACCATAGACGACACTTTAAGAGGTTGACTTAGATCTAACAAGTCCAAAAACAAACAAGGCGTTAAAAAGTGTGCGCAGAAGGACGTAAAAACATTCGTTTTCCGACTCGGCTTTTTGCCAAAATGTCCTTACATGACCCCTCAGGGACGTTTGAGAAGCTACTTAAGGACACCAACGCCGCCGCTGGTTTCCTTTTATTAGAGCTGATCCTCTACAGTTGTTGATCTGTGTCTTTGGTTGAAATTGTCAATCATTTTGTTATTTAAGAAAAAAATTAAGAAAAAAGCTGCACTATAAAACATTAACATCTCTTTATATAAGCTACAAGCGCTTCAAATGTATTTACAGTTATATGAGAATTAACTGGCAGAAGAACAAATATGTTGAGATAATGTGCCATTTTCAATGTTTATGTTAATCTGCTCAAAAAATTAGATGATTCAGTTTAGGATTATGTAGTTATCACAGCAATTTCGGGTCACACATAAACCCTAGGCAGTTTCCATGATCAACCTATTTCATTTCTTCTGACATCACAGATCAGCAGGAACAGTAAAAGCCACCATTTAAAGAAAATAAAATGCTCTGTTACAATCCTGCACAAAACGGGATGGGTCAACATATTTACTGACCTAGTTTCTACAAAATCAGATAACATTATGTAAATGTCATCACATTTTGTGTACTCCTCTAAAGAAAAAACGCAGCCTATGCTTCCCTATGGTTTTTTCAAGGTCATCGGGCTTTCAGTGGACCACATGATGCAAGATTAGTATTATCTGTAAAAATGTGTGGCAGGGATACACAGAAACTGAAAGTAAACATCCGATTTAAACCTCATATTTGTAGTAGACAACTTTTTTTTTCTTTTTTTTTTTTTTAAATCACAGGAAACACTAAATTATCAGTGGTACTGTTCTTCACAAGCAGATTAAGTAGAATTGTTCAACAATAGAATCTAAAATATCACATTCACAGAAAAAGCACACAACAATAATTAGATGAAAACTATTTAATTACATATAAACATTGTTATACAAAGTTTAAGCTACAGCACAAATATAAATGACTATAGATTTCTATGAAAATAGAACCAGTATATGTATAATTACACAGTTGAGGGGCTCATAATCACTTTTAAAATGGTCAGGTTTTTGTTGTAGAAAAATCAGCAGAAGTCTTCAATCTCTTGTTCCAAGTCCTGAAAAAAAGAACAAACCCACAGTAGATTAGGAACATTACAATAACAAGCAAAACCAATACCAGTTCAACAATGCCCATGTTTTATGTAAATGTTATGAGAAAGGTACTAACTTGTAGAAGCTGTGTTTTGTTGTAGTCCCGTCTGTGTCTGTAGATGCTCTGACAGACAAGGGCGTAGAGTTTCTCCAGCTTGTACACCTCATAGCCTTCAGTCTTGGACACCACCTTCTCCAACAGCTCCTAAAATATGACAAAGAAAGCCACAAAAGATGCATTGCATATAGAAATTTTTTTTAACCTCATGTCCCCCCCCCCCTTGTCTCCATGTAAAACATGTTGCATACACATTCAGAGCATCACATACCTTTAATTTGTCTCTGTCCACAACCAGAGGAGCCATTTTCTTATCCAGTATCTGCAGAGCTTTGTCCACATTGATTATCTGCTGCTGCAGGACAGTGTTTTTTAGAGCCCGAGTCATTCGCCTAATGTTGCACTCTGAAACAAAATACAAAAAAAGCGTAAGGAGAAAAAAAGCGTTTACACCACTGTTGGATGACAGTTTCCGAATACATTAACCCTGGAGCCTTGATCTCATCTTTTATTTGTTGCAGTCTATAGACACCATATGAATTAATATAACTAGGTATTTTGCAGACATAAGGGAAATATTCTGAACTTTCATCAAACCCCACTTTGAGTGTGACATTGTTAAAAGCCCACCTGTGCCTGTGTCCGTCTCACCCGTGGCAGCTACATAGGCCTCTGTGGTTGAGGGTTCTGTTGCATCCATCTCCATTGGCTCTGCAGGGCTGCACAGCTGAGCTTCCTCTACTGTAACTACATTGCTCTGTGCTTCTTCTGAAGACTGCCTCCTTAGAATTGGAGTTTCTGACTGATTTTCATTGACAGTCTCTACTGTATTAATGTGCTGAGAATCTTCTGTCTCTGTGTGGCCCTCCTTGTTAGCGTTCAATGAGACAGTCTCCTGGTTAGCATCTCTTCCCTCATCGTTTTCATTTTCAGACTGTCCTGACTGATGTTCTGCAGGTTTGTCTTTTTGCATCTGGCTGTCATTTTTTTGTTTCCCTTTTTCACACAAAATAACCTCCTCTTCAGCGGCTGGGTTTGTCTCCTGCTGCGTTTCCTCTTCCTGACTATTCTGCACTCTTTCACTGGGCATGGAACTACCATCCTGAGGGGCTGCAGGTCCTGACTCTGTTTCAACAACCATCTGATCTTCTTCTGCTTCATTATTCCCATGATGCTCTGGTCCTCGACCCTTCTCAAAATCATCTCCATCTTCTTCATACTCATCAGAGGCCAACTGTGAATCATCTTTGGACACATATGAATAGGAAGTTTTCTTCTTTGGGATGTTGCCAGTAGACCAGCGACTCTTCCGGCGTTTCTTTTTATGGGCTGGAAGAACAAATGAAAACACATTTCTGTTGCAAATCTTTTGCCAAATTATTGACCTGTGTTAAATTATTGGCCTGTGTTAAATTATTACCTGTGTTTTTGGGTGTTGAAACAGTAGGGAAACTTGTACTGGGAGCTACTCTAGGTTTGGATCCATTTGTCTCTCTTTGTGGTTCAGTGTCAGTGATGCTCGTGTCCATGGCAGATTTGGGCTGTTTGGGGAGGACATGGTAGAAGGAGGGGGCAAACTGTGCAGTAGAACAACCTGAGGGGTCAAAAATAAAAACTGATTAAATAAACTTTCAGTGAATTTTAGAAATATTTATACCATGCTCTTTTCTTTCTTTTTTTTTTTTTACTGGGAGTTCACTCTGGATTTAAGTGCTAATGCGTAAGCCTTGCTTTAATTGTTTTTCAGGGTTAAACATCACAGAAGTTTTTAGTAATCTATGTGAAATGATGCATGCTTTAAATTAATAGCAAAATGTGTAAAAGGTGATAAGCACAAACTTTAAGAGATAGGTTTGTTTCCTACTTTTTAAAAACACTTTTTACTTCCGTAGAAAGTGACCTTCTATTTATTGTAAACAGCTCACTGGGATCAGGCATTTGTCTCAAGTCACTAAAGATAGCTGCCATTAAGCCACTCCTAAAGAAAAGGACTCTAGATGCCTCTATAATGAACAACTATAGACCTGTGACTGTCTCTAACCTCTCTTTTACTGTATATCCAAGATCATTAAGAAAGTTGTATTCAACCAGCTAGATGCCTTTTTAAATGAACATGGAAATCTTGATACATTTCAGTCAGGCTTCCGACACCATCACAGCACAAAAAGCTCTGGTCAAAGTGTTAAATGACATTAGGTTGAATACTGATTCTGGTCCAGCTTCAGTTCTGGTTCTGGTGGATCTCAGTGCTTTGTTGATACTGTAGATCACAGAATCCTGTTGCACAGGATGGAAAACTGGGTGGGACTTTCTGGAGCGGTCCTTAACTGGTTCAGGTCCTATTTAGAAGGCCGGAGTTACTTTGTT
>JBBBVU010000006.1:22886133-22900510 GCA_037177055.1 Atherinosoma microstoma | reverse complement strand
AAAATGGCTCCTACGCACACAAATCCTTAAATACGTGTCCATGAATCTCCTGGTACGCACAGACAACACTGCATTTATACACAGATCAGTTTACAGGTGCTCTAGAGGTTTTGAGACTTTTTTTAACACTTCCGGGAGAAGTGTTCCGGGAGAACCTTTATGTTATCTTAAAGGTTCTTTTTCTTTTGAGGTAAAAAAATTACATGATGCCATCTATAATTACATCATAATGAATCTCTAGAAAAATGATTAGGAAGATGATGTGTTACAATCCCAAGAGAGATCTCAGTAAAAGAAAACAACAACAATGATTAAATAAATGAAACAAGAAATTCTTCCTGATGTCAGAAAAGAATGAATGATTTCAGGAAAAATAGCTTAGAGAATTAACCTAGGATCACCTCTCCACTGGTATCATTAGATTACGGTATACAACAGACACTAAAAGCACTGCTGCTTCAATTCAGTTTAAGTGCTTTTTACACTTTAGTCTGCGGGGTTCGGGCTGCTGCCTGACTGTTATTTCTGAACTGTTATCTCTATATCGTTTGTGTGGGCTGTCTCCTTCAGCCAGTGTTGCATTGCTGCCAGTGTGTGTGTGTGTGTGCATAATTCATCTTCCTCCACTTTCTGCATGAAAGTGAAAGGAGGGGGCTGATATTTGTGAGAACACTGCAGAAAGCAGAAATGAATCCAGTATTGAGACATCGAGGCCCGTGGCTCTTCCTCTCAAGCTCATAATAAAACAAAAAGAGAGTCATGATGGTTTCGAAGTCAAACTGGTAAATCTAGAATTTACCTCAATGATGAAATACTTTTTCATCAACTGTCTTTTTTTTTTTTTTCCATTTCACACTGTGTCATCACACTATTTGCTGGAAAAATTACACCACTCAGATTTTCCCCTACTGTGGTTTTATTTTGCTGTTTCACCCAGTGTTGAAGTTAACTCAAGAGGATGAGAAAACAGCGTTTAACTAAATCTTCCTGTATCTATGGTTACACACACAAACTCACACACTGATTACCCACTGAACACACAGAACCAGCGTTCTTGCGTTGGTATGTGGCACGAGTGTTTTTCTTTTTAACATTCTCAGGTAGCCACGGCTCAAATAACAAGTGCAGCAGCTTTGACATTGCAGCCTTTTTTTAAGAGCGCCTGGCTTCTTTATGTGAGCTCTAAGTGATTTCCAACTTTAAAGGTCCAGCACAAATGTCTTGAAAAAAATCCCCCATCTGGGATTTATTACTTTTTTCTCCCCCAAAGAGAAAAACGAAAGCTACATGTAATTATCTGCATGCATGAGACGCTGGTTATATTCTAACATCTCACATGTCTGCAACCTACAAAAAGTTAAAGCATGATGAATGGATTACTGGTACTTTTTCACTATTTGATATTTCTGTAAAGTAAAACAATATAATGAAAGTTTTTTTCTTTTTGTACAGCGTCTGAATCAATTTCTCGTTGACTGTGACTTTCAGCTGAAAAATTTACACAATACACAATTTATCTGAGGATCAGATCCTAATTTAAAACCACAACTGGGTTTTTGTTTGTAGCTTACATTTTGAGAAGCTCAACAGACGTAGAGCTGCTTGTAGCGTCTGCTTTGGAAAAATATCAAACCTACAACATGTGATTAGGATAAAAGAAGGAAGAAGTCATCACATTACAGTTAGACAACTAACTGGGAAAACAAACTGAACAAATATTGACATTACCCATGGCAGTAGGTGTGTTTATTCAGCATTTTGCTGTGGTTTTAACTGTAACAATGAATACATTCAATTATATTTAAATACATACTGGATGATGGCTGAATATGATTTTTCATAAAGTTTTCCTCAGTGTCTACCAAGACTTTGCTTTGGGTCATTTTATCTTTAGTGTGTCAGATTGCTGTTGGAGTTATGTAACCATACCAAACATCAGAGTTCACTCCGACCTTGCAGTCAACAGACGTTTGGTCTCTGCAGCCCAGCAGCTGTCTGACTCTACAACTGGACGTCCAATAAGAGTTGAAATATTTACAAACTAACGGAAAACCAATAGTTTAATCATCTTAAAAGCTGGTTAGTAAATTTAAAAAGTCCATCCTTCTGACCAGAACTCTGAAAACATTTTAAATTACACCTGCTGAGCTCACTGAAAGCTACCAAAGACGCCTTGGTAGCTTCTAAACAGGATGTGGACATGATGAGAACCACTAATTTTGACACCCAATTTTTGCTGTTTGGTCCTTTTATATTTGGTCCCGATCTGCTAACAAGTTTGTTCTATACTGCTGAAACTAGATCTAATCTACTCTACAAATTGGGAATATTCAAATCAAAAACATTTATTTGACTTTAAAGCAATACGAAAGTTTCCGACCTTGAAACTCTGTGCTTCTGACTTGTTTTGATGCTACACTGATGTACATTATACACATTCCTGGAGCCTTCCGTGCCCTGGAGTGTCCCATGGCTGACAAACTTCACTTCACAACTTTGTGTCATGTGAACAGCTGTGTTTTGCTTTGCGGCACCGTGTCACATGCCAGGAACTGGATATGTGCACACTGGCCATTTTGGATGTGCACCATGGCTGATGAAACCCAAGACGACATTATCAGAGGAAGCATGGGAAAGGATGAGAGAAAGTGACAGAGCAAAGAGACGAGAAAAGAGTCAACAGACTGGTTTTTACTCACTGGAGAAAGTTCAGAGAAAAGATGGGATGCTAGACGGATGCCTTCGACGGGGGAGGGTTCAGTAGTGCCATTTTAAATGCACTTTATTAAAAGATTCAAGTAAAAATATAAGGGCTTTGTGCAGTTACACATGAATGAAAAGGCAGATAGAAACGTGCTGCTTTGTACAACTAACAATCTTCTGGTTGCAGACTTCTCATCTTCATAGCGGCAACATATGCACACCTTTACTAACAAACTGCTCTTCTCATGGAAGATGTATGAGGCAGTCAATACTCCCAGATTCTGCCTAGATGTTCATCCACTGTCAGAAAGAGCTAAAACAGCAAGGAAAAGGCAAATATGAAAGTAAACAAAGGAGCATTTGATGAGACCGTCAAAGAGGCAGAGTGGCCTAGAGCTTGGAAAACCAGGCGATTAATTCAGATCTCAACAAAAGCGCTGCTTGTCTGGGTGCTCCAGTGGAAACCATGTCATAAATGTCATTTCATCCTGGTTCCAACAGAAAGTCAGTTACATTTTCTCTCTGATAAAGACTTTTTTATGAGAACTTCCCCAACTCATTTTACTTTCATTGTCAAAGGACTCTTTTTTTCTTGTAAAGGTAAAAACACTTAACCATCAGTTTTTTAATGGTCTCGTCATGATGGTCACTTTTCTTCCTTTTTTGTGCCGTGGAAGAAACAGAAAGAAGAAATTCCTGCAGCCAGCAGGCTCCTATCCTTCCTCTTGTCTGCTCTTACTCAGTTTTTTTCCAGTCTCTGGCATCTTTCCTGTTTATGTCTCTTATAAATTCCAAAACTGATGTAGAGCACGCAGAGATTTGGATGCACTGGTGTCAAAGCAGTACTCAAAAAAGTTGATACTTTTTCTTCTTCTCTGTCAAATTAAATTCCCCACCTTCAAGTCTTTGCTATCACGCATCTCTCTTCAGTACATCTCGTAATATAACTTGTAATAACCGGTGAAAACCAGGTTATCTGTACCAGATGTATTCTCTCTTATTCAAGATGAAATCAAGCCCAAGTCTCGTTTAATGCTGAGAGGTAAATTGTGTTTTTATTGTTATCAACCTGCAAAATCAACACACCAAATAAAAGATAAAACAGAAATGTCCTTTTCTTACATTCATGCTGAGAATACTAATGTTGTAGTGTACCATGTTTTCTTAATCTGAGTCATTTCCAACTAACACACCAGTGAAAGGAGCGATTTTTTTAAACCTGGAATATAAGTTTTGATCATAAAACAGCAAAGGTAAGACAGACTATGATTTAAAAAAAAAATGTTTTAGTGGTTTTAATTGTGCTTTGTTTGGGCGGTAATGCTCGATAGGGACTTCCAGTGAATTTCTTCCAGTCATTTTCATATGCTACATGGTGCATCTTAACATGTGCATAGTCTGTATTGCATGCAACGAGATTCAAACGTGTCTTGACATCCAACTGCTGCTATTGTGGGCCTGTGTTTAGCTCACTCGGTAGAGCAGAAGTATACAGAGAAAGCTGTCTCTCCTCAGCTCAGCCGAGCCTGGTTTGTATCTCAGCTTTAAACTGCATCCCCTCTGATGTTCAGTGACGACCATCAAACCAATTAAAGCTTTTTAAAGTCCCACAGTTACTTTGGATTTGATGGTACACTACGCCTGAAATGAAATTTTCTGCAACCTGCAGTGGAAAAAAACGGCAGAGAACCATGAATCACAGAGCTCAGACTATGTTGTGTGTGTAGCAGCATCACTGCTTTTATTTAAAGCTTTGTGATGTCCTTTGTAAATAATGCCTATTCAAAATGTTGTTTTTCTATTTGCTAAATGTTGCAAATGTTATTTCTGTTCAGATAGTTTCAGTTTCACTGCCAATGTTTTTTTATTTTTATGATATAACACAGAATAATCAACATTAGGCCTGATATTCAGGGAGAACATTGAAACTAGGTGTACACTGCAGGTAAATCTGACTTTTTTGTCCATATGTGACCCATATCTCAATCTTTTATCATAGTCTTATCAGCATAAATCAGATTTTGTCAAATCTGACCCCGACCACTCTCATGTGTAGTCCTAAATCAGATCCACATCTGTTGTTTTTCAAAGTGAGCTCAGTCTGAACCATCACGTCACATTTCATCCCGCTTTTATGTCCCCGAAGTGAGACAGACGTCACAATCTGGACCAGAAACGGTGGGACGCAACAAAATGTAAACAATGGAAAAAACAAATCATAATTTTGTCCGCTCTGATTCCACAACTTTAAAATTGATACACATGCTGACTTGTTTACCATCCATATTTACTTAATTCACTTCTGTAAACACCCCGTGCTTAGTGTGACGTCTTCTTCTGTGCATGCGGATCCCTTGAGGGTCATTCACTGATCACACGGGAATCTGATGGAGGTCACATTCGAAATAGAATGTGAACAACCATACAAAAAAAATAAGTAAATGAATAAATCAGATCTCAGAAAAAAAATCAGAATCGAGCATTAAGACCAGTATGAGTGTAACCTCAGAATCCATTTTAATGGTGGGGGGCGGTGGGCAACCTGGACAATGGACAGCGGGACACTGGCTCCAAAAAGGTTGAGAATCACCGTTGTAGTGGGACATCTTGTGTTCAATATGGATGTTACTTTGACACCTACTTCAATACTATTCTACATAACATACACCTCTTCATGGTTCTCTCTGAAGGCAGTCACCTCTCTCAAGACGAAAATTCACTCTGTCACTGCAAAAATTTGTCCTTTGACAGTTTGGGAAACGTGACGACATGTGCAAAGCCTTGCCTTTCTAATTAGCAAGGAAGCAAATGCTCAACAAATGATGACAGAGAAGCAAATTAACAGCCTGCAGCAAATCTGGTAAGTGAGCTCCATGACAAAGATAAGGCAGAAAAAACTGCTAATTTCGCAGTTACTATGAAAATAGCCAGATGATGTTTTGTTAGTTATGTGGATTAAACAGTAGCATGATGGTGGAGTGTGCTAGTGCAGCTGCACAATTTAATCAATCAATCCTGGCTTAAAGCCTTAAACACTAGAGGATGGTCATCTAGTTGCCGTCCACACAAGTAACATCTTATCAAGAGGCTCTCTGCCGGAGATTCGCTCCTCGCCACTAGTGCTGGGTGGTATGACTAAAATAACATATCAAGGTACTTTTCAAAACATACCGGTTTCACTGTATTTGACAGTATTTCTTTTTCCCTGCATAACTGACTGTCAACCACACTTTTCCACTGACTGAGATAATTACTGCAGTAGATTGGCTGAGAATAGCTCATTCTATTATCATGAGAATTGTACATTGTATGAAAGAAAAGGCAAATGTGTCTACAAGTGGCATCTGACTAGAGAACGTTGTGGCCAATGGGACTACTCTGAACTGAGCATTTTAATGTTTTTTTACTGAATCGATATTGCCTATAAAACAACAACTTTTCTTCTTTCTTCCATTTTTGACCAAGATTAGATAAAGTGTAGTCCTAAATGTGGGAAAAATGTTTTGCTTGAGGCATTCGGTCCATTTTTAGTGTGGCGCTTTGATGTATTCTCCGAAGATAACTTTTGACCAAGTGTTAATTCTTTCTGTTCAATGTTTCTCTCTTTATAAAGCAATAACAACAAATATATATAAACACAAACACAGAAATTTACAAATAAAAACATAGATTTTCATGGAGAACTGATGTGAGCTTCCAGATCCACATGTCAACTTCCTATGCATCACAATCAAGATGAAAATATGGATATCTTTTCTGTTTTTCATCCGTAAATTTACATTTACTCTTTGGCATTTCCTAGCTTTACTAGATACTGATTTAAATCTGTAAGGTCCTGAACAACTTCTTAACCCGAGCCATTAAAGCCATCAGTCCAAAACATGCACCTCGTCAAGGTGTTTGTGCAAAACTGCAAAGAAAGTGTGGGTGTTAAACCCTCTCCCCGGGAAAAGTTTGAAGCCCATCAGATACAATGAGGAAGCAGAGTTCTCCACACTTGCTCTGCAGTTTTGCATAAACACTCTTTGTGCTGTCTGCGCTGCCTCCTCCCCCTCCTGATGATACTTGAAACATGACACCAGCTGTGTGGAGTGTGGGGAGTGAAGCACAGAGCAAATCTCATGTAAACTCATTTAAGCCTGAGACGGAGCACAAACCCAGACGATTTTGAAATCCTGGCCGGATGCACATATTTGCTCTCAAAAAGAGGACATGTCTGTGTAAAAGAGGACGCATAGATAAGTACATATTGTACTGGTACTGGTAATTGTAATTGTACTGAAAAATAAATAAAGCTGGTGCAGCCTTCAGCAACAGCTTTATTTATATATTTGCAGTAAATAAACTTAGCACAAAACGTATGGAAATTTGTGTTTGGGGGATTATTTTCTTTGTTCTTCTTTGTAATAAATCTTATACTGTTGGAAAGCCTGTTTATTTCTCTTTTAAATGGTGCCACTTTTGTAATGAAAATACATTTGTAGGATGAGCAGCAGCCCTTACTTTGTGGGTTGTGCCCATGAAAAACTTGGTCTTGTTTATTGGATGATTGACGTTTGAATAAACAAGATATATTGGCAATTTAACAATTTATTCATTTCACAAACAAGGTCCTCAGTAGCACATGGGAGAACCACAAACAGTCACAACAGCCTGCTTCCACCTCGTCGTTTCATGGCCCACGCCCAACCTATGAAAAACAAAGTATCTCCAGACAACAGATACAGCTCTAAAGTTATTCTGTGTTATCAAGTTCAACTTTGACCAGTTTCACTGTTACAGCCACAGTTTCAGTTTTCAGCACATTCTCTGTCCATTTTCACTGCTCAGTATCTCCAATAACAGTCTCCCACTGTGCTATGTTATGAACATTGTTGAGGCAATTTATACCAGTGCTACGGTACAAGGCAAAGTCATATGATAAAAATAAAAACCGGGTTTTAATATGAACCCGCGATAGAGGCAGACGGCCGTCTCGAATGCACAGGAGGCAGCTAGAGATGCAGGGATCAAGCTGGGGAAATCAGTGTGTGTTCTGCATAACATGTTGAGAGTAGCAGATGAGCCTCCTTATCGTGTTGATACGAGCACTACGTCTATCTGTACATATACACAATAACAAGAGTGAATGCAAAACAGCATACAGGTCAGTAGAAAGAACAAAGTCTCACCAGCATACATACAGTGTACAAACAAGAGAGAGGTAGCCTAGTGGTTACAGAGGTGGGCTTGGGTTCAAGTCCCCAGGCTGATTACCACTGTGGACCCCTGAGCAAGGCCCTTAATCCCCCCCAACTGCTCCCTAGGTGTTAGAAAATGTAACTAATCAAGGAGCTAAAAGCAGAGGACTAATTTCAGTGTATAATCATCAGATATGTAAATTCTCCTATGGCGATGTGATATCAACACAAAACAAAAATGTAAATACTGGTATTTGAGGCACACTCATTTTGCTTCCTTAACATTAAACATCATAGATATAAGTATATATAAAAAGAAATACTCCACTACCCTCAAAAATGGCTCTAAAAGGAGTCTGACAACAAGTACATTTTCACAAACACACACATAATTGGACTAATTCGACTGTGTAATTATCCGCCTTCCCTCATCGATCTCCTATAATACACACATCTCTTACAGCAGTGCACACAACAGCCAAACTGTAAAAAGCTTCACACAAATGACTTATTATTGTTTCAGTTCCCATCACAGAACACTTCCTGCAACTCTAATGTACTGATGTCCATTAATTTAATGAACATCTAATAGCTGCTGTATGAAATTAATCATGTGGAAGCATTTGCTTTGAAATGTGAAATGAACAACATTGACTTTTGGCCACTATAGTAAGATAATACTTTTTTATTTCTTTTATAAAGAGTTACATAACCCCAACAGCGGTTCACTTAAAGAATAATGTGATCTGGAAAATTATTCAGTCAAGATCTGAATAATTAATGCAGGGCTAAATATTTGCAGACAGACATGAAGAAATGTTGTAAAATTCCTCATACAAGCTAAACATATGCATTTGATTCATAGTATTCAAAGAGGAACACAGATTGGGGAGATGGGAAAAAACTGGTAGGCCACAGTATTCAGACAACAACAGAAGTCGTACAGGGGTTTTCCACATAAGCAATGAAAGGAGTTAAAAACACATTATTTTGTCATTGACTATGTGAGCAGCAAAGATTATGCAGCGATTTATTCTCTCTTAAGCCGACTTCCTCACGTGACTGGTTGTAAGTCAAGTGAAGGGTTCGCTATGGATGAGGTACTGAAAGAGGTAGTGAAAGAGTTGCTTATGCAAGGAACCCACATGTATCTGACACACCAGAAATTTGTAACTCTATTGGTGCTATACTAAAGCTAATTATATATATATATATATATATATATATATAGTATATAAAAACAAAACAGCAATGCTTATCTCTGAGTTTTAGCCCTGAACATGAAGACATCTCTCAGTACTTCATCACACATTTCTTTACAAGACATGAGATGCAATCATGCATCACATGAATGAAGGGCTCTTTTTAACAGCTAAATGCACCTCATAATTACAGATTGCTGACTTTTTTCCAGTATCACAAGAAGAACAATGGTTTTTCTATCTGTATCCATGGTAATGGCAAAAACAAAAAGTGCTTACTACTCAAGAAATTGCAAAGAACTCTGATTTGACTACAAGTGGACCCCGCCTCGGCTCATCTCAGACACAGTGTACTGTATCACTGTGACTTTGCTAAAGAAAACTGGACTGATCATATCAAATCTTTTGGTTTTAGTCACAATTGGTCAGCATTAATTTCGTAAGAGCAGTTTGTTGGCATCAATGCAATATGTGCTGAAGGCCCATGCTTTTTAAACAGTTACTTATTGTTGCCCTTTGGAGCCTCAAGGCTGTTTCCTGCGATGCAATCCTTTTATGGTGCCATCGTACAGTAATGAAAAAAGTGGTTTTGAATAGTTTGTCTGTTGTTTACATAATATGGATTTCTTTCATACATTTCTTTTCATATAAGCAGCTTGATTCAAATTACTGCGAGTTAGAAACCGTGCTGTTACTAAAGAACCGACATGTTTACGCTGCTGAGTGTGTATATATGTGTGAATCCCTCTGTCGACATCCTGAGTAAATGCCATGGGAGCAGCGGCCAACTGAGGTCAAGAGCTGCCATGAAACAGTATCCTGGTGAGAGGCACAAATAATCAGATAATCCACTGGTGGTAAATTAACAACACTAGTTGGAGTCTTACTAACCATAGAACCATAGAAGACTCTGTCACATTGTAGGAGGCTAAAAATACACAGAGTCATGTAAAGAGTCTTAACGTGGTCTTGTGTTTTGTGTGTGGCTCCTAACATCAATGTAAATATTGGAAGCTAAATGTGGATAGTCAGAAAATAGAGCTCAGCAACTGCTTTGCAATGAAAGGAATGGCAATAAGCTGTCGTCCACACCCATAGCCTACAGTGTGGTAGGCTTCAGGAAGCTCACAGTTTTATAAGCTTATTATATGTGCAGCACACATGTTCTTATAAAAAACAGTTCATGTTTTTAAATGTCATTTCAACTAGTTTCGTGTTTGTTTAAAAAAAAGGTTTGTTTCCACAATTTTTTACTAAAATTCATGAGTCACTGAAAGCTACAAAAAAAAAAAAGGCCAGTGTGGAGTGCGTTATATTTACATGTATTTCACCCCTAATGAATATTTATACATTTTGAACCAGTGAAGGAGTGTGTAAAGCTACATTAAAAAACAAAGACTAAATTAAAGATATTTTTAAGCTGTAAAACTCTTTAAGGATCTCTGTGCAAGTCTTTAAATGTTTTAGTGTCAAATAAATTCTGTATTTGGGCTTTAATTACTCTGAGAAGCATGTGTGGTGTCACGCAAGAGTCCCCCCCCCGTTCTGGTTATTGCATTGATAACAAACCAAGAACACAAGTGGAAGCATCCAATGTCAAAAAAGTTTCTCAAATATTACAACAGCAGTATGATCATACTGAAAAGAAGAATCATTCATGGCTGAACATTGTGTTGGACAATAAGTTGGACTTTCTATGTCCTTGTTTTGGGAGGTGACGTAAAATTGCTGGAGGAATTCTCTATCACTTCCCAAAACTTGGCACTTTTGTCTGAACTTGCATGCGATTATATACATTAGGGACTGTCATTCACTGACATGAAAAAAGCAGCATTTTAAATCTGTTAAATTGGCTCTATGCTAGGATGAAACTCTCACAAGTGCAAAATTACAAACACAATCAAATAAACTCACTGAGATGGAGTAGATGAGGGCGGCAATTCCAAGTGGCAGGCAGCAGCAGATCATGGTGAAGATGGAGTAGGCCAGGTAGTCGTTTACAGGGTGTTCCAGAGGGCCTCGAGCCACGTACACCGTGGGCTGCATGGTGACGATGCCCGGCTGTCCTGGTTGGGGCTGGCCCATAGCGTAAGGCTGCTGTTCATATCCACCACCATAATGTGGTGGAACTCCATAACCCTGATGCTACAAATGCAGAAGACAGTTAAAGGTACTTTTATGAGATGCAAGTTTGCAATCACTTTTCATTAATTATGTATCTGCTGGCTACAGAGAATGAGAATGTGACAGGACAAACCGAGCTGGTGTGTAGAAACAGATGTTAATGGTGGACTTAATGGTGGACTCACATGATAAGCATCATCTCTGAGCCTTAATATAAGCAAATCATTTTCTGATGTCTCATCAAGAAGAACCACAATATTGAAAATTGGCAAAAAAAGATAATCAAACCTTGCCAAGAAAACGAGTTAGCTAATAACGGAACAAACCAATTTAACCAATTAATAATTCAACTAACAACTGTGATGAAAAGTAATGAAATATGACTAATAAATCTACTAATTTAGAATGACCCAATAGTAAAGAGTCTGGTTCCCCAATTCGAATGTATAGAGTAAAGAATAAAAATAAATAAATTAACATCAATTTAATTAAAAAAATAAATATGATAAATTTGATTACTTTAATCTAATTAGAATCAAGTAAATTAAAAGAAAAAAGGCTGCGATAAAGAAAACAACTTTTTTCTTGGGGCTTTTCAGTTCCGTGAAGGACCACCCTTTTCCCAGAAAATGGAGGGTTTGTAGGAGTGGAGGAGTGGTGAGATGCTTTACAGTGAAATGAAACCCACATCCTGTATCTTATTGGTTTTCAGCTCTTTGCACACGCAGGAAGTGAAACATTACAATGGGCTCCCACCTGTCACAGTTTTATGACAATTATTGAACAGTGAAAATGAGACTTCATGTACAGTCGAGACATGTTGAATAAAATTAACACACGCATAGACCCCCCCCCCCCCCCTCGCCGAAAAAAAGAATAAAATAAAAATAAAAATCCACCATGAATATTTTACCATAAAAACACAATGAATTTAGTTCGTAAATAAACTAAGAATGAAAAGCTAAAGAGAAAAGAAAAAAACGACTTTGCGCCTCGGGATGCGCTCACATTACTTTACAAATAGCACTTTTTCAGCTATCAGCTAAGACAATGAAATTAATACATTTCAGCAGTTTTTTTGTTTCTTTTACCACCGGCGGTGTTGGGTATCCCGGGCCAGGCTGAAGGGGCCCCTGGTACGGGTAGTCCTGATAGGGTGGAGGAGCTGGGGACTGCCCCATGGAGGACTTCTCATCGGACCATCCCGGTTGAGGAGCGCTGGGTGACTTGCTGGGATCCATGGAGTATAGATTTTATGGCTTCAGAGCTTTCACGCAAAAACTTTCCTACTCTGACTTTTTTCTCCTATTTTCCTCTCTAAGGAATTTAACGATAAAATTGTCCCACTAAGTCTTGAGTTCTCACCACTTCAGCTGCCAGACAGTAATTTGGTGAAGGGCTGTTTGAGAAAAAGTTTCCATCAATTCAAGTTCCCCCAAATAAACAAAGCACTTCCGGTAAAAAAAATTTTCAGATTACAATCCAGTTGAGAGCAAATTCGTTGAGATGACTTCAATTGATAAAAGATAAAGAAAGCATTGAATCATTTTAGATGGAAAAAAAAATAGCGCAACTTAGTGAATACTGTGTGAATTGCTTTACTAGTTGTTGGCCAAGACACCCCTGACTTCAGAAGAAAATGTATTAAAATAATTGACAAACTATATCAAAATTTTGGGTGTGCTGTGTGTTGATCCTGGCTCTGTGGGGGAGTTAGGTCCTGGCCATTGGCTCCAGAATCTCAGGTGGCAGTCACACATCTGTACCTGGCACACACATGACAGCACTTAAATCTCAAAACAAGAGTGAATACCAAGAGAAAAACATTTTTGGAACACTTTTTTGGGAAGGCCACTACATTTAGCCGTGTTGCTCATTCCACAGAAACACCATCACCGAGTTTTGCCTCAGGCTTTCCATCATGTAGCCTATACAACACCAATGAGTGTTGATAAAAAGAAAAAAAAATTAACCAAGCACATATTTTCTCATTTTTTGAACAAAGTTTTAATATACAAAAAATCATCAATTGTAAAACTAATGAAAAAATCATACCACCAAATGTTAGAAAAAAAAAAGAAAAAAAAAAAAAGCCTATCAGCAACGTCTACAGGGAGATCATGATGTGGTTTTGTGCAGCAGTGATTGTAGTGGCTTCACTATATTATGAACGTTTTTTTTTTCCTCAGAGTTTTAATTTTGAACGTAAATTCATTTGACTTCCGGTCTTCTCCCAACTTCACAGCAGCCGTCTCCTCATCCTGGATCTCTTGCGCAAACATTTACTGGAAAACAAAAGTGGCCTTGCCACATTGAAGATGCTGCTAGTGGTAAAGAGGATTAGATAGTGGATATGTTACTCTCATATTCAAGAGTAGTCTAAGAGTCTCAGCAGTTTAATAACTATAGCTTACATAACAATTGATTTCACAGTCTTTCTCTCCCGAATTTGTCCGCATAACGAAGGGAAACGTTATAAAGAGAGAGAGAGAGAGAGAGAGAGAGAGAGAGAGAGAGAGAGAGAGAGAGAGAGAGAGAGAGAGAGAGAGAGAGAAAAGATAGACATAGAGCAACAAGTCCTGGAGTTTCGGGAAAAAAGATTACGAGTGTTTATGAATTATTGTACGATCAACGTTTTTTGTGTGAATATAAGCACCATATTGTTTGTTTTTAGTGGGGAAAACATAATGTAGCCTATATTGTCCGACTCGGTAATTACCTACCGCGTCCACGCGTGTCACAGCTGCAGTTCTGTGCTGCTCATCACGAGCTCTTCTGTTTTCATTGTCCGGGAATTCATTATCATACCTTTATTATGATTATGCACATATATCTTTAGGCTGTATAGGAAAAGTTAAAATTGGTCATCTAGACCTAATTAACTGAAAGTTGGAGCCCACTGATGCGTTCTATTTGAATTTCCGACTTCAGAGTAGGAAGTTTCAACTGGAACGGCCCCCTGAAGTCGGATTTCCTCACCTACCCCGACTTCACGTTTAAAGATGGCTGCGCCCGGTGTTTACTGTGTAGAAGACCCTGTTATATCACGTTTATTTGCACTTTTGACCATTATTGTTGCATTAAATCAGCAGTACACTTAGTATTGTTGGATATAAATGTAAGGAGATGCTGCTGTAGTGTAATTCACATTTTTCACGAAGTACGGCG
>JBBBVU010000006.1:22838617-22855669 GCA_037177055.1 Atherinosoma microstoma | reverse complement strand
GTGTCCTTCTAGTACCGGGTCGTCCTCTTCATCGTGTCCTTCTAGTACCGGGTCGTCCTCTTCATCGTGTCCTTCTAATACCGGGTCGTCCTCTTCATCATGACCTTCTAGTACCGGGTCGTCCTCTTCATCATGTCGTTCTAGTACCGGGTCGTCCTCTTCATCGTGTCCTTCTAGTACCGGGTCGTACCGAGGTAAGCTCCTGACAACATGAAACGGTGACGGGGGCCTCGCTGTCACTGCTGGGGAGCCAGAGATGCTGCACAGGGACATATGTTGCAAGATGTTACAGTTTCATAAATAAAAAGCTGCAGAAACGTAAAGGTCCGACCTTTTTTCCCCCCCTCAGATAGAGGCTTCTGTAAATTTCCCCTCATGTAGAAGCCTCCCTAAATGTATTATAATCATATAAAATGAACTAAATAAGAATAATTTAGAAAAATGCAAAAATTTTGGGAGGACTTTTGGGAGCGGCTACTTCCGTCACTCTGCTTCAAAGAAAAAGATAAATGATGATGCCATTAAAAGTGAACTAATTAAGGAAGGCTTCTTTTAAGAACTCATTAACTGCAACCTCATTTACATAATGATGCATATTAATTAAGTTTTAATGAATCTGAATTTCCAGCAAGCTGCATTTCTTTGGCTGTGGAACAAATTGAACAAATTATTTAAAAGTGTTCTTGAATCTACTTTTCACACCAAAGGGGAGAGAGAATGCAATCATTTGTAGAAAATCTTTTTTTTCCTCTCTTTCCCCCAGCCTGTGCCCATCTGTTAATTATTTTTAAATGTAATCATTTACCCTTTTGTTTGGTAACCCGGTGAGATTTCCCTCCCTTGCAAAGCGAATCGGGAGGTAAGGGACCGCCGCTGAATATTTCAGGCTCTGTAAAACGTCTGAAACGTGTGATGAGGAGGCAGATGAAAGACAGGGATTCGGCTGTTTTTTAGTTGTCATGTGGGACGCGGAGCACTCGACACTTCCACGGACTGTCTGCTGCTCACTAATGTGGAGGATGAGCGGCGTCTTGCCGGGGGGGGGGCGGTCGGTGCGACTGCCGTCAGCCGTGCACGTCAACGGTGAAATTCAACTCATTACAGGACGAGTGTCGGCATTTCTAATCACCCAACAGATGTGGGAATATTCCTGACTGATGGATAAAGGCCGGCTGGATTTTTAATTTAAAAACAAAAAAAAATTACATGTAGATTTTGAACCTTTTAATCCCGGTTACCATGGCGACGTGATGTCTCCAGGACAGCCTCAGGTGTCAGATTATGAGGCTAAAATGATGTAAAATGAATGTATGAATAGATAATTTATTAGTAACAATAACATCCAGATCAACAGGGACCAAGATCTCATCCCTACATCATTCTCTCCAGAAACGTTATCTATAACACTGATGCATCACATCATCAGGAATATATTTATGTTAAAAGAAAAAGAAGTGGGCCGAGTACAGATCCCTGTGGGACGCCTCAAACCCGTTGGCACTGAAACACACAACCATTTCCATATTACCATGTTTTCCTCATCTTCAGATGTTCCTGCTACTATCTCCCTCCTATCCTCACTAAACCACCTCCAGCTCAGCTTCCTGGCTTTATTCCAGCCATAGAGGAACATTAGTTTTCTTCTAGAACTTTCTGCTCACTTGTTGATCTTTGGCTGCTCCTGATTGGACGTTACCCTCAATCTAAGCACTCTGATTGGTGGAAAGTTGGACAGGAAGTGGTCCAGGTCTAAATAGAGGTCTCTTAGTAGTGGAGTCCCACAAGGATCTATTTTAGGCCCACTGGTAATTTTTATAAATCATAGTGTTTCACCATTTCCTTTTTTTTAAGGATAAAATGTGATGAATAATGTTATCATGGATCATGTTGTGGCTGGATTGTAAACCTCCTGGACGGGATAGAAAAGTCTGGAAAACTTCCCTAAAGGGTAAACTATCCATTTGCACACTACCGGTCCTGAGGAACTTATGATGACAGAAGTGATGGCATTCGGGGATGCTGGAGATTCTTCCCAGGTGTAGACCAGGGGGTTCTTCCAAAAGGTGGTTTAACTGGTTTAACTGGCTATGTTGGTTTAAACAGTAATCTTGTTACTGAAAAAAAGTTACTAGTTACTTCATTCAAAAAGTAACTCACTTACTTTGTTGATTACTTACACCAAAAAGTAATGTTTTATTGTTAAAAGTAACTTCTTAGTTACTTTTTTAAAACAACATGCTTAAATAATGCTCCATTAATATCCTTATAACTTAATTTCAGTGTGGTAGGAAATAAAATATAACCTCAAACATGGAGTTAATTTTTTCAAATCAGGCCAGAAAATGATTTGAAAATAAAAAGAAGAACATAAGAAGGTTTTGGGGGAAGCAGCGTGTTGCACGGCGAGCCCTCCGGTGCACGTTCGCCGTTCGGGTCCGGGCGTGCTGGTGTTACACCAAAACCAGTGACCCCTCACAATCTGTGACACTGTAAAATATAACTATTTCTGTCGACTTAAAAAAATGATGCAAACTTTCTGCCTTAAAAAACATAGTTTTTGTTAATTTAAGTGATTTTACTGGAAATTCATGAGGCTGTGGAAGAAATTAATTTAGTTTAAATTCAAAGTTCATCTTCCTTAAAATAATTGATGAACTCAAAATTTGACTTGCAAGACGTCGGCGTGGGCGGGGCTTCCTGTCTGTTAGCGGAAAACTGGTTTCCTCCCAGCAGGAGGAAAAAACAAAAAGTACTTCCAAAAGTATTGAGTAATTTCAACTATTACTATTTTGCCAAAGTAAAAGTGCAGGTTTCATAGGGTAATTATCTCTGATTGGTTGGTAATAAAAGTGAAGCAACTAGGTCAAAATTAAGTCAAAGCCACTAGATTTATTCTATTAAAACCAATGTTACTTTTTACAGTGTTGTGTACATTTCTCTGCATCTTTGCCTCGTATTGAAGTGTGAGTACATTATAATGCAGGTACAGTAAAGAGACACATTCTGATGGAGATCAGAAATGGTGATCCTGGCTGTGAGGGTAACATTATGGTAGAAGGCAAGGCAAGTTTATTTTATATAGCACATTTCATGTCCAGGACAATTCAAGGTGCTTTACATACAAACATTAGAAACATTACAGCGCGGGTGCAGAAAGCATGAAGAAGAATTTAAAAACAAAATGAATTAACGAAAACAGACAATAAAATGAATAAAGAAAGAAAACTTTCAGAAAAAAAATATCACTTGTTTTTTTATAAAAGTCTGCAAATAGAAAAGTTTTTAACCCTGATTCAGTTTTGTCTTCATTTAACTGAAGAAAGTTCTGGAACATCCGATATCTAACGTAATTGGACCTCTCTCTTTCTCTCTGGACCCGGTCTGGATCCGGTCTGGACCTCGTCTTTCCTCGCATGGTCTGTCCATCAAAACAAAGTCCCGCCCCCTTCTAAAGATTCAGCTCTCTTGGAGAGGAATCGGTTCTTCTGATTCAGACAAGACGTTTCCGTCCACGAGTCTCCGATCAGCTGATGACCTGAAACGATGGCAGGTGAACGCACGGTTCAGAGGTCTCCGATACCAGCTGCCGCTTTATTTCCGAGCTCTTTTCAGACGCGTACAACAAAGAAAGCTCGACAAGCCGCAGCCTTGTTCCGCACACACGCAGACACACAAACACCTGTTCGCCAGGTTAGTTTGGGAATAGGCTGCGAGCTCCGAAGGTGGGTGGGAGGAAGACTCCGGGTCCTTCTTCACGGATAAACGCCCGCTGGTACCGCGGGACGACGCCTCAGCCAATCGCAGCGGAACACCGACTCGGCGGCACTTCCTGCGTCGGCTGTCCCGGAGGAAGAGTCGCGGAGACGTCTCGGCGGGTAAAACGCCCTCCCGCTCCCTCACTCCCGCCCCCCCACTCCCTCCCTTCCACTCTCTTCCCCACGCTGGGACGGAGGCCTCTGTGGTTTGAAAGAGAAGAAGAAAAAGAAAAGAAATGGCGGACGGCGGTGGCCGGGAACTTGTCAGCGAGCGCCGTCCTCGTGGGGGGTGGGTGTGTGTGTGTGTGGGGGGGGGGGGAGGTCAGGAGTCGGCGATTCATACGAGACGACGAGCCGGCGATGCGGTGTAACCGAAAATGGAAAAGCAGATGTTCGTTAATTAGGGGAAATGTGACTGACAAGACTTTAGCGTCGAGGTACACGAGCTCAACCGCCACCCAGCAGCTGTTGTTACCCCCCCCACCGTCTCATTGTCAGCCTGGTGCACGAGTCCCAGCCTCCCCCCCCCACCGAGCCGAGCCGAACCAGGCCCACACGCCCGGCACCCACAATTATCAAAACAGAATTAAGCCTGATTGAATCCAGCAGAATATTTTTGTCTGTGAATGAATATTCACATCACCTTCTGGGTTTTCTTTTTTCCCCGACTCCCCCCCCCCCACCCCACACACACCCTCCCCCCCACTCTTCCTTCCTCTCCACCGCTGCCTCCCCACCCCGGCTGACAAAGACTACATTTTCACTTCCTAGAAAATTGCTTGTGTTGGTGAAAAGGAGGCTCATCTGCATCATCTCCGGTTCTTCAGACCAGATCACCTGGAGCGGGTCTCCGAGCTCACACCTGGAACACACACACACACACACAGACACACTTCCTCTGGTCAACCCTGTGAAATTGATGAATGGTAAGACATTAGAGGCTTTCAAACAACAGATGTTAATTCACTTCACATGTGAATTATCTGATCATTTGCGTCAGGCGCCGCGATATGAATGACGCAGATTATCTGAGATTCCGAGGCTCTGCTGGCGAAGACGAGCCTCCTCCAGGACTTCAGGGTGACGGAGGCTCGGCTAAGTGTCCATTATGTCTGCGCGTGTGAGCGATGATGTTGGCGAAGGAGGTTCAGAGAGTCCCTTCAGACCTGCAGAGGATGGATGACGTCAGGCTTTTCAGGAATGTCTCAATGCTGTTGCCTGAACTCATCGTTTCACCGTCAACTCCTTTGGTTTGGTTTGTGTTTGATGTCAGTTTGCTGGAGGTAGAGATGGAGGTGTAGATGGAGGTAGAGATGGAGGTCGATGGAGGTGTAGATGGAGGTCGATGGAGGTGTAGATGGAGGTGTAGATATAGATGGAGGTGTAGATGGAGGTGTAGATGAAGCAGGACCGGCTCCCAGTCTGGCTTCAGGAAGCAGAACTAGGGGGGTGGGGTGGGAGGTGGGGGGGCAGGAGGGTGTGTCGGTGGATGGATGGTGGAGATGGATGGTGGGAGGACATTAGTGCGTGTTGTGTGGGGGGCATACATGTTGACGTATGTGGGGGCGAGGGAGGAGGTTGTGTGGGTGTGTGCGGATGGGTGCTGAGAGGGTAGGAGTGTCTGTGTGTGTGGGGGGGGTGTATGTTGAGAGGGTGTGTGAATGCAAGGGGGGTTTGAGGGGTGCGAGTGTGTGTGGGGGGCGTATGTGTTGAGAGGGTCTATGAGTGGAGGGGGAGGGTGTGTGTGGAGGGATAGTGGGAGGGCAGGAGTGTGTGTTGTGTGGGGGGTATACGTGTTAAGGGTATGAGGGGGCGAGGGAGGAGGTTGTGTGGGTGTGGGTGGATGGATAGTGGGAGGGCAGGAGTGTGCGTGTGTGGGGGGTATACATGTTTTTTTTCTCTCCCCCCCACCCCCACTTCTCTTTCTTCTCTGTTCTTTTTTTTCTCTTTCTGTCCCCTCCAGTCAGATCCAACAATAAGGTGCAAATTCAAAATAAAAAACTAAAATAAAGATTTTATACGTATAAAAGTAAATTTGCTCGGCATAGAAACAGCAGCCAGACGAACATCTTGCTGCTACAACGCTGGACAAGACAGTTGGAAAATAAAAAAATTAAAGACTTGATTGTAATTTCTTTACAGAGTTTTTTCTCCTTATGTGTCCTCATATTGTTTATCACCCCCCCCCCCCCGCACACTTCTTCATTGCACAGTATGTTCAGTATGCATTTATAGTTTGTTTACCTGCTGTGAAAGCCAAAAGAGTAAAATGTCCCATCTTCAACACAACCAGGTCAGCTAAATAGACACAGAGAAGCAAAAAGGGGAACATGATTGTGAGACATCTTTCTCATCACTTTTTCTTCATCTCTTAAACATATATTTGCAACACTGTGCACTCTTGACCCTCTCCACAGGAAGAACGTCCTTGTGTATGAGAGGTCATTGCCTCGTCAGCAGGGATGCATTGTGGGTGTTTGAAGAGTAAACAGTGGATCACTTTTTGTTATGGAACGAAACCCAGCAGGTGTCCCGACAACTTTCCTGCAGCCTACACTCAGTTACAGAAATCAGTTTTTTTGCACCAAACACTGTCCTGTGCTTTTCAGTACAGTTTTCTTCTGAAGTTCTACGTCTGACTTTCGACTTCATTTAAGAAGTTGAAACTATAATTTTCTTCATGAAGTTTACGTCTCATGCTCAAACAGCATAAAGTTGAAAGTGTTGTGGTTAAACTGGTCATTAAACCAACAGAAAGAAGGGTTTTTGTATAATTATTTAATGTCCCCCCCCATATAATTACACTTTAACAAAAGTCATCCTTTACTGATAGCCTAAAATGTGTTTTGCAGTCTTTTGAATGCAGAAGAACAGAAAAATCTACATTGCAACAGAAAAGGCAAAACATTATAGATAGCTTGACTTGTTGGAGATTATTTCAAAACTTTTCAGATAGGTTTGTGTAACTTCAATATTAAATCAAATATTTGAGCATATTGTTGGATTCACATTACTTTAATTTAATAAAAGTCACATTATTTTGATTTAATAATGTGCAGCATGCTGCACTTGTTGCTGTATAATATAAATAATGTCAGTCAGTTTTAATGTAATAATTTATTACATTTGGCTATTTGCTGTTGGATTGACCTGTGATATATTTACAGTGTTTAATAAACAATTTTAAAGAATTTATATAATAAAAAATGAATTTGAGTTAAACATATTTCAAAGCAATGACGGCAAACTTATATTTTTTGTGAATTAACCTTAAATTTGCAGCCTTATTTAGAATATTGTAATGTCCTTGAAAAAAGATGGAGAATGACAGGATGGTGGGTCAGGGGTTGGCCATCATGTTATGTCGTGTCAAAATTGACCTTGGACTTTAAGCAAGATTCATAATACTTCTGAAACAAAGAACCTGTCTTTTCTGGTTCACTCTACTTTTATCTTTAGCTTGAAGGACTTCAAAACCCTGTGTGTTATATAAATTATGCAAAGCAAAGAAGACTAAAAAGTACATGTTAGATACCACTGCTACCAATATCAGTTACTGGTTTAATGCATTTTATCAATTTTTTGCACATATTTCTTTGCAGAGATAAGCGGTTTTCAACATATGGACATTGAACGGAGACAAAGACAATACAAAGACCTGGACCTGTTTTTGTCTCATCATCATGACCTTTGTCAGACATTTCTAGAGGTGCAGTATCAGGTAACGTGACAAAGTCAAGGTCGATCGGTCTTTGTCTTTCAGACACCTCATACAACACGTCAGCAACAGAGAAAATAAAGCAGAGACCATATTCTATTGTGTTTGAAAAAAATGTCTGATTTGACCTTTTTAGGGTCAGGGTTATTGATTAATTGACCAGAAGTAAAAACTGCCACATGTTTGATACACAGCTGTCAACAGATCAGATAAAACTATGAATAATACATTGTGTTGCACATGTTGCCATCATCCATGATCACAAGCATCTTTGTAATTTAAATAAATTAATGAATAGATTTAAAAGCTGTTAAGATGTGATAATTTGCTGTAACTAAATTGCATAGTACTGTTTGTTAGAAACAAATTCACTTAAACTGCATCATTAACAGTGATCACATGAGAAAAGCTAGTTAAAAGACTTCAAAGCCTATATTTTCATTAACAAATAACCTTGACCATGACCTCAAAATCTTGACTACCATACCTGTGCTTACCTGAAGTGATGGTTCAAGAGCGGAGACGTTTGTGTGGATGGCGCAAGACACTGTCTGGTTAAAAGTATCTTTTTTCTATTTTCCCTGAATAAGTACCTTCAGCTCCACCTCTTTATTTGGGATGTAAACATTTGTATGTGCATGTTCGCAGAGCAAAAGTGTCATCGCTGCTTGGGTGACGCACGTCTGTACTGGAGACCAGTGGCGGTGCAGGCCAGTATTATTCCATAAACATCAGCAAGTCTGTGTGCACAGGTCAGAGAAGACTTAAGGAGGTCCTTTTTACATGACGATAATTGTCTACATTGTATAGGTAACATCCATTTACTCTCCAAGCTGCTTAATCCATGCTTAATGAAGCTCAGGCCTCTTCATCTACAGAAACTTCTGCTATCTCTCCCTGAGAGTTCCCCAGTCACCTCCAGGCTTGCAGGTATATGTTTTCTCTCTGTCTGGGTTGACTCCAAAGCCCCTCTGCCTGACTGGCCATATATGGGGAAGTGCACAGGAGGCATCCTTATCAGATGCTGGGATAATCTCAGTCACAATGTGGAGGAACAGTGGCTCTCAAATTATTAACATTATACACCATCTGGAGGAAGCTCAGCCATTTGTCCTCTGTCATTGCCTAAAGTTCAGAGCCTTGGTGTTTGTGCATAATGTTCGAAGACCAGCTGGTTTATCATGAGCTTTGTATTATAGCTCAGCCCTTTGGTACACCAAGTAGCACCCAGCATGTAGTTGATCTCACTGCCTCTTTTCCAATCACTTGAGAAAAAGAATAAAAGTTAAACACCTCCACCTGAGAAATTCTTCCCTTTGCTTTAAAGAAGCATGTTAATGTTTTCTCCGAAATAACCATACGGGAGCCAGGGAGGACTTTATCTGCAAAATATGACATCCCAGTCTACATGCTGGATGTCTTCCTCATTGTGTTTTGAAATCCACTCCCTGAAAATCATCAAGACACAGGCTTAGTGAGTTTTAGCGTAGACTATGAACAGGTCTAAGTTTCAACCCCAGCTCCCCAACCAAGTTCAAAAGGTCGGGACACTTTGTAAATTCAAATAATAACATAATGTAGTGATATTTAAATCTAATCTGTTTTTAACAACAGTCTGTAAATGTCTGGGAACTGAGGAGACCGGTTGAAGGACCCTTGGGAGAGGAATGTTGTGGCTTTCTTCTCTTATGTAGGATTCTAGCAGTTCATCAGTCCTGGGTCTAATTTTTCTTTTATTTGATGTTTTATCATGTGCAAAACATGTTCCAAAACTGCATCCTGTTTCTCATGTTTTACACAGTTTTTCCCTACTTTTGTGAAATTGCTAGTCATGTTGGCAGTGATCAAGTAGCCAACAGAATGCCGAGGAAAGTGATTCCCCAATGCATGTTACTCACTCTCTGATAATCTTTATGAAAACAAGGGATCGTCTCCCAATTTGCCAGTTCATATTATTGTCAAAGTTAGTACAATGTATGGGAGTGTCAACGAAGACAACACTGCAACATCAAGAACCATTAGCGGTTGCAGGTGAATCTCATTCGTAAAATCCATGCCAATGAATCAGGTTGGCAAATGAATCAGGTTCGGGAACTCCCCATCTTCTTTCTGATGCCCCCAAATATTGCAAGTTGAAGAAAGAGTAAGAAAAGTCTGTCCCTCCTTTCTTTCCTCATTTTCTCTTTTTCCTCTGAGTTTCAAAACAAGTTTCTAGAACCTCCACACTAACTGATAATCACTTTTATGACATCTTCAAACTTCCCCATTTGCATGACAGACTTTGTTTATGTGACTATAGCTGCTTCAGCCTTTTGAGTGGCAAGTTCCCCAAGCTTACAAGGCTCAGAACTTTTCCCCCCTCCAGCCTGGTGGCTTCACTGGGTCCTTGATTCACCACCATGACAGACACAAGACAGGGTTCTGTAATGAGAAAAAGGAGACAATAACACAATATGTTGTCTTAATTCTGAAGGTTCAAGTCCAAAGATTTCTTTTATTATCAATGTATTCCTCAATGTAAGACACAATCATGAGATAGTGCTTGTGGTTTTTTCCCTCTCATAGATCTCTCTGCTTTCCCTGACATGCAACTCCCCCCAACTCTATTGTTTGCCTTCTGCTCTCAGAGGCCCTGTCAGGTATCCAGGTATCTCCCAGTTCTCCTCTCCCAGAACAGATTGCACTGTGTTGGTCTGGCGGGTGACAGGCCTTTTCCTTTTATTACACTTAGGCAGGAGGTAGAAATTCTCCTTCCAGCGTCTTAGCAGAAATCACTTCAACTTTGCCCGAATGCGACAGTGTGAACATTGCTAGCTCATTTATGTTCACACTATATCACGCTTCAGTTTATTTAAAGCCTACAGAGCAGGAATAAATTATTTCTACTAATTAACACCTCATTTGTGTGCATCCCATCACAAATTCCTGTATGCTGTATGTTCTAGGATCATTTTTGAGATTTGTTGTACTCCCGTCTGTGTACCTTCCAGTGTGCTGAAATATGTGAGGGCGTATGCCACTGTGGTGATGTGACTATTTATATTAAGCAGAGGTATGTGTCAGTCTCTTAACAAGTGATAACTGCTAGGACAGGAGAGAAATAGACACAGATGCAAAGACACATAGTTCAAGGTGTGTGTGGTAATGTGGGTTTGTGATAATACAGTCGTTTGACAACAGACAGAGGGGCAGCTGGTGACAACCCAGCAGAGAGAATTAAGATAAAAGGTACAGTTTATCCAAGCTGTTTACAATTCATAACAATGGAAATATTTTACCCCACAGAAATGACTATATGATCAGGGTTTTTTCTATTTATGTTTTTGCAAATGTCTTAATATGCAATTTTAATACCACAAATTGATTTCTAATCCAGTTTAGTTTTACAACATAGAAAAGGAAATGACTGAAGCACTTCACAACCACTCTGTTTGCTGGTTGCTTGTATCGTCATACATGAGGTTAGATAAAGGTCACTGTGTTCCAAGACATTTGGCCTACTAGAGATTGAATTAGAGGAATACTTTAGAGAGGTCACTCAGTATGTAATACTTTCAGGAAATGAAAAATATTTCTAAAGTGTGTGTGGTCACTGCTTCAGGAAATCTCTTTATTTCTCTCTAGATGAATGTTTCCACCAGCTCCACACCCTCGAGTGCACATTAAAGCTTATTTTAATGATAACATTATCAGAATTCCTTCCTTATCATAAGAAGTTCAATGTACAATGCATATTATTTGTAGTCTAAAAACACATGATATGTAGGAATTTCCTTTTTGCCCAGACAATATAATCAGTACCACAAAGACAAAAAAAAAAAAAAAAGAGAATCCAAGCATAGATAGAGATCAGTGTTTGGGAAGTTAAACTACATCTAAAAGTTGTTAAACTGACCTGCTCTGCCACCAACAGCTCCCAGTAGGTTTTATTTAACTTCATTTCAAACTTTTGAACCCTTTTCCACTAATTCTACTAGATATAAGAACGATATATGGTTTGATTATCAGTAAAAGGTCATCTTGTGAACACACAGTAAACAATGGAGGTTATCACATGACGGGGAACACATCTCTGTTATGGTGGCATTTCAGTATGTTTGCCCATAAACAGGAGAGCTAAAGGTCTAAGGACAGGAGGATCAGTTAGCTCACATAGCATAGCAAGTCTGACAGAAGAGGAAAAGATCCTCTACAATATCTCCTAAAGTCTCATAGATATTAAACTTGTAGGTCATGCATGTGAAAATAATAAACTTAAGCCCCCTCCAGTCCTCTACAGGAATGTGTGTGTCGATAAAAAGAATTGACTTTAAAAAAAAAAGGAAACCAATCATAGCAGCGCTATTGTGTAATTTGCATGGGAAAGATAGTTAATGTTGTTATCTTCTTATTTGAGTCACATTTGGACACTCAGAGAGGTGGATCCCTGTCCTTCGGTGGTCACATTACTCAGATGTTTGGTATTTTAACAGAGTTATAACACAGACATTTTCTCACAGGCTGAGCTGAGACATTAGGAGCAAATTAGGGGCAAAAACAACCCGACTGACTCCCCAACACATCACATGTCATCCTCTGCTGTGCTAAAACCACAGACTATTCATTCTGCTGTTCAAAATAGGAAAGAATTAGATGTCGGAATGGGAACCAAACGTATCACGGAGAGAACCGAGTTGTAGATGTGCAGCTGAATCAACAATTTGCTCCATACTAAGTCTGTTGTATCAGCTACAAAACGAGGGAGAAATCTCTCCTGCTGACTTCCCTTTGTGTGTGCTGAGTATATGTGTGTACGTATGTGTGTCTTTCTGGTTCATCAGAATTCATAACTCAAAGACAACAGTCAATGGAAGTGATATTATATTGTTTAATCATATTTATAGAATTTCTATAAAAGTAGAGATTATTTATTCCTTACAGTGAAGTGAACATCTCTAAAATGTCTAGGCAGAATGAACAACATTTCTTAGATTGCAGAGGTCTCTTGCATGCATGTAAGGTCACTACGAGCAAAGACATGACGTCACATGTGCAGCTGAACTCCATGTGCTTCTTTTACTCTGTTATCTCCTCTGTACCCATCACAAATTAATTTTATTCATTCATAGGTGAGATACTAAAAAACACTGCAACCAAGCGAAAGGGAAATGCATACAAGAGGTCAGCACAAGTGTTAGTGCACCTTGGTTTGTTTTCCTGCACCTGAATTCAACAAAATACATACTTTGTACAAATGATAGGAAGGCATCTGATGTATGTGATGAACCTTTGATATCCTGATTGTGATTTCTGTTGCAGCTTACACTTCCCTATATCATCCAGTTGTTTGGGGTTTTACAGAGTGATTTGAACCTGATACTTAAAGAATACATTTTTTCTAATCAAAGCAAGGTTTAGGTGTTCTCAGTTTTTGCTTTGATATCTGCTAAATTTAATCTGGTTATAAAGACAGTGTGCGCAGAGGGAGAAGAAAGCAGTGAAACCAGAAATGAGAAACTTATACAATCCCCACACAACAATAATAACAGTAAAAAAACAAAAACAAAAGTACCAAAAAAAAAAACAAAAAAAAACACACACACAAAGAAACTGCCAAACCAAATGATACAATACTTATATTCTGCATAAAGTGAACTCCTATATTATTTACACCGATTAATAAAAGCAACATGTCTTCATATTGTTTTCATCAGTTATTAACAGTCATTGCTTCAGAATAAAACTACTTGTTATTTCTTGTAACTGCTTCCCTCTGGTGGACAAAATGTGACAGTGCAGTTAACTAATGCAGTATTGAAGAGATATTGTGGATGTGAAGCTGGGTTTTACCTGGACTAAACAGTTCAGACTCCAGGTTGGAATTCTGATAGGGAGCTGAGATACTCATGTTATCTTCTCATTATCTCACTTAAGAAAAAACAAAACAAAACAAAACAAAACTTCTTCCAGTAAAACAAATCAAGGAACCTCCATGAATGAGTATTTTACCCACAATGAAGAAGTGCTTTTCAGCTGCTTTTCTTCCTGGCAAAAAAGGCAGCCTCTGTTATCACAGAGATGCTTCTTCTTTGCTTTAATAACAACTTCATGTTCCGATCAGTGGCTCAACATTCAGGAAATAGTGCTTTTTACCATTTAAAATGAAAAACAAACAAACAAAACAAAAACAAAACAACTGAACATTCATTTCAACTCTAAATTAAGACAAATCACTTAAAGACACTTTCATTAAAACCTGGGATTTTAATGTCTTTCCTCTGTCTGACAAATCTCTGCTGTCTACATATAAACTGTTGAACATTAGAGAGTAAAAGTAAAGCAGGCTAAATCTGGATCATTTTAGACAAAATCATCTCCAGCCCTCGATTGACCTGACTCCTCAGATTTACTCTGCTGTTGATTAAAAGCATAGTTATTTTCCTTTTTCCCTTTAGTCTTCTTGTATTCTTCTTTTAGTCTTTTGTTACAATTGTGTCCAAGTCATCCTCTGTGTCATCTCCCCCTAAAAACACAAAGATATCACAGAATATGTTGTAACTGTTCGATCTGTTGTCAGATTAAATTTTTTTTAATGTAATATTTTTCTGTTGTGAAATGAAGCGGTGCTTACCGAGGCACATGGCTCGCTGAAGGGTCTCAGATCTTTGCAGCGTGAGGTAAAGTAGAGCAAACACCAACAGGATGCCAAAGAAACCCCCAATTAAACAGCCAATGAGCGTGGCATAGCTCATACCATTATCTAGGGGCGAAGAAAAGACAAACTAAATAAATAAAACTGTCAATGCATTTAATGCAAATAATTGTTTATCGTGTTGACAAGTAAGAATAACAGCCACATCCAGAAAAGACATCACCATAAACATGCAGGACGGCTGCAGTTGTCTCCTGATTCTGTAACTGCTGACAAATGACTTTTGTGCCATTGTCTGAGAGAGACGTTCCCTTGAGGGTCCACACAGCCAATGACTCTCCGTTCTTTATTTCACAGCTCCCATAGAGAGCCTAAAGCCAGACGAGGGAGTGCCGATTAATTCATCAGAGAAGGCAGCAGAGATTTTATTTATTTTAAAACATAACACCTTCATGAGCTGACACAGATGGGAAAAGATGGCGGTAAATATGCCACCAATGGGATTACATGGGTCCTACATTTAAGATGGTATACCAGCGTTTTAAGTATTGCTGAATAAAACTATACTGAAAGACTGCTTGATAATCATACAACAGGGTAGAAAACACAAAAGCTGTGATAAAATGTAGAATCTTTAATGAATCATCTTTTGTTTGTATCTGGATCAAACTTCTTCCTTTTTGTATTTTTCATGGTTCTTCTTGTCACTAAACCTCCTGTTAGCTTATCTGTAATATGATTCAGCACTCCTTCCTGCTCCTACCTGGGGAATATCTTCCATGTGGCCACTAGGGCAGGTGAGACTGTAGTTGCCATGACTCCCACAGAAGGTGAAAGTGAGATTCGGAGATGCTTCGGGTACTCCACAGTTAAACACTGCAGGTTCACCCACATTCACAGAGACATTCGCTGGCTGTGTTTGGTAGCCGAGAGCCGCAGGCTTTGCTGTTGAACCGGCTGCGGTGCTCACAGAGGAGACGGTTGTCAGGGCATCTTGTGCTGGAGCATTGACTGGGTCAGTGATGTATGTGGGAGAAAGGGATAAAGAGGACAGATATATGCTGTAAGAGAAACTAATGGGACACACAGATCACAAATCTACAGAACACTTTGGCAAATATTGGTAAAATCTAGGTTATCATTGATATGCTCACAATCACAAACCTTAAGAAAAGTCCCTTATCTGATTTCAACATGTAGTCTTTCATCTAATTTCTTACAGGAGTGGGAGGATTTTCTGCAGAAGAGTGAGGAAGTGTCCCCTATTGACTAACTGGTGGTCAGTGTGAACCACTCTTCCTGTCTGCTGCAGAAATCCAATTCATTGGGCTCCCTTTAAAGCTGTCTTCTTGACAAACAGCAAAAGATTGCTGTGAAATGCTGCAAATGCAACAAAGACATTCATGAAGCCGATGCATGTGTTTAGTTACCCGAGGAGAGTGTGCTGACTTGTAGGAGAGCCAGAAGCAGCAAGCAGATATGGGAAACTTTTCTTTGCTTCCTCATTTCTCCTTTTTTTCTCTTCTTGACTCCTCCTTCAGACAGTGTTTCTTATTCCATGGATTAATCTGGATAGTTTGAAAACTCACTTTTCATACAATACTGTAAGAATTCAATAAATACAACAGCACACAAGTCACTGTAAAGATTAGACTATAGTTTTTAGATTAAAATTCAACCATTTCATAGCTGTTAGATGGCACTGTGTTACATTACAAAACTGCCAAAATCAACTGATATATATTCATGTGTTAAAAACAGAAATTCCCAGAATAGCATTAAACTGTGCTAGTGATGTTTTAGATTCATAGACCTAACCTTACGAGTTAGGAAAAACAGAAATATACTTTCAGACGCTTCAGAAATGTTGAACTAGACGAAGTAGCAATATAAGCAAAGAGTTCTACTTTCTTGTAATTATTCTGTGTAATAATAATGACATAAATAACATCATGCTGTATCTAGACTCACAAGTTATTAACTAAATCAAAAGGTCACATATAGTATGTACTAGTCAATACTTCCAAAAGCAATTACTTAATCTCTATTCATTAAATCAAATTAGGCAGTTTTTCACCCTTGAATATGAGTTTTCTGAAATAATGTTAAATGAAAATAAAAAGATAACACTAACCACAAAAAAAACCTGGAATTTCCTCGTTAGTTCTGCAGGCAGCTTCCGTATGTTCGGATTATGACGACGGTCCGTTGAAAATGAATATTTTTTATAAAACAAATCAACTTTGCAAACGTCTTGACATCTTCTCAGGACTGGTCAGACAGTACATGTACTCCCACTGCCCATGAATGGTGAATGAACTGCGTCTGAACAGTGCTAGCTCTTTCTTTTTCTCTTTCCTTCTGTAACAAGAAAGGAAGCTGATAACAACAAGGCACTTGAAGGAATGTGGACATGTTCCTGATTAACAAGGTGGATTTCTGCGAACAACAAACAGGTTGAGCAGGCCCCCACCTAAACCAGATATAGCTGCTTGGACAATTACATGTAATGTTTTTCTGAGGGCGATAAGCTGTTTACTTTCTCTTTGTCACACAGACATAAATCTGTAAGAACCCCTCGCTCATGCAGCGTCCTGTCTCTTTTCTCAATAAGATTAAAACTCCTTTAAAGTATTTTGTTTTTAGATAAGTTTCCTCTTTCTAAATGACAAGTAAGTTGCCCTGGTGTCATCAACACATAGCTTGCATAAGCCTTTTAAACTTGTACACCCTTTCTGTTTAAGTGCAAGTTAAACACTGTGCCCTTGTAATAAGAAATGCTGCTAACATGTAACCTGACTGATTTAAACATTAAAATGTTTAAGCTCCGCCTGATGCAGTTATTGTAGCTTTATAAACAAACATTTCAGTAAGTTGTGCCTCTGAAGAAAAGCTTGGAAAACTATGTTTGCCCAAAATAAATGGCAACTTTACTTCCTGTAATACAT
>JBBBVU010000006.1:22817690-22833178 GCA_037177055.1 Atherinosoma microstoma | reverse complement strand
GAAAGAAAGAAAGAAAGAAAGAAAGAAAGAAAGAAAGAAAGAAAGAAAGAAAGAAAGAAAGAAAGAAAGAAAGAGAAGCTATTCTGGAAGAGAAACATGGATGTTAGTTGCCCTCTTGTGGTCGTATTGGCAAACTGCTACAAAAATTAGTTAATGTTATTTCTTTCCCTGTAAAAAATTTTGAAGTATTTTGAACTAATTAACCTGAGGAAAGATTAATCTAAATTCATCTAAATTGAGTCTCTTCTCTGAGCTCTCTACAGCCAGTAAAAGTCAGTCCAGTATTGACTCTCGTCTTATCTCTTGTTTATCACTCTCTCTCCTACTTCCTCTTATAATGTCTTTTTGGGTTTTTCGCTGAATCAGCCATGGTGTGCCTTGAAAATGGACAATGTGTCATAAAGCACAATGCAGCTGTCAAGTATTGTCCAAGGGAGGAAAGAAAAGATGTGAAGTGCAGTTTCTCAGCCTCTGGATGCTGCAGGACAATGACAGTCCCAGGAATGTGCATAGTAAATTTCAGTATGGCCATCATAATGAGTCAGAAGTACAGAGTTTTAAGGTCAGAAACCTATGTAATGTTCCTTTAACGGTCACAGCATTTCAGCTCAAATAAATTCTTCTGTACAAAAATTCCATATTTTGTAAAGGAGATTGCCATGATTTAAGTGTTATAAATTTTTTCCCTACATCTTTTCATGTTTAAAAAAAAAAAAAAAATGTGTTTTGCGTTTTGGCAAACTTATTTTCAAAATGTTTTTTAAACATGACATCAATGTTAAGTTAAGTTTTTTGTAAATAATTTTTTATTGGAATAAATACATTCAAATAGAATAAATTTCAGATCGCGAGTTTTAAATTTAAAATCACAGTATCTGCATTGGCAACTTGTTAAAAATATTACATAGATTATCATTAAAAAATAGTCCAGAGACCCCTAAAATCTGACTGGACTCCATGAGACACCCCAAAAGTACACTATTCTCCCAAATATTTAGCGTAGTCTGACCATTACCTGGATAAACCTCAGAGATCCAAGTGCAACTGAATGTAACATGTTAAGTACTTCTAAGTTGTATATTATTACCAGTGTGGTGTGTGTTGGTTTGGTTGCATGCTTGTGTATGTGAAGGCTCATCTTTGATTTTTGGTTTGTTGTTGAAGCTGTTTTGAATTTGGTATTTAGTTGTTGTGTAAAGCACTTTGTACTGCTCTTTATATATGAAAAATGCTATACAAATGAAATTTGATTTGATACAATGTATCAAACAAACGATACAGGATCATCTTACATAACTGTTAATGAGAGACAAAAGAAATGTCTTTTTGCATTTACAGATTTTACTTTACTTTTACATTAGACTGCCACTGCAGTTGTATTAACAGCTTATTTTCTAAAATTTACATCCCATTTTTTTCCCTGAAAAAAGGTCTAATTTAAAAAGGTCTCCCAGTCTTTGCCCCTGCTTGCCCCCCACATCAAAAATTTCTAGAACTGCCCCTGCTTGCACAAGCACACATTTCTGAACACTCTGCCTCATTCTTTACTTAATAAGCTTTACAAATAAATGTGTGTGTTCCACTCTACGTGTCCGTGCTCAGATTAAAACGGAAATGAGGCAATAGTGAAGTTCTAAAAACAGAGTAATGACATGAAGAGTAGAAATGCAGGAACATCTTGTAAACAACTGTGCTGGTGTAGGAGTCACTGTCCGCCTGGTTTTTATCCTCCCCCACTTCTCCTTGTGTTCTGGTAAGTGTCTGCTGGAACCAAAAGTTTACTCAGAAATACAGACATCGCCCAGACTGAAATGATAACAGCTCTTAATTGGTTCGTGGTAACTGTTTTCTGTAATCATTGTCATGCTCATCATCGTCATCATCACTAACAGGCTGTTGCTAGAACCTTTTCTGTCTCTGGACATTTAAAAAAAATAAAAATACACAGCTTGTTAAATTTCCGTCCTACTTTCACTATGACCAGATGCAAGTGTCTTCATATGCAACGAAATGTAGCATATTATGTCCTGTATTCAAATCAACACCTGTTCTTAAAGAAAAAAAAAGTAATAACAAAAAAGAAAAGAGGTTTTAATGTTAACATAAATACATTGACTCCATTGTTATTTCCTGGCATCATAGAGAAAACACACTCTCACACAACAGCTTCTCTCTTTATGCCCACATTCATAACAGCACAACTCAGTTCTGAATTCTGGGAAATGACAGATTGAGTGTTGCATCCTCGTTGCTTGATTAAAATCTGCCAACAGGCAATATAACAACGTGTGGAGCTCATTGTCCATCTCTAGTTTGACATGTTATGGAGTATTTCTTGGTAACATGAGGTATCTATATGAAGACGTAACGAAAGTAAAATTGAACACTGAAGAAAAATAGCAGAATGGCTGGATTAGGATGTAAAACATCCTCTTATTTTTATGCTGGTTAGAAAATGCTGTTGACGAACAGAACAAGTAGAAGCAGTTGTGCTGATACTGAGTCTTTATGGGTCTGTGGCTGTTGTCTCAGTGAGGACATATGACTGATGTCTGTTTGTCTTCTGTCTCCTGAAAGTAAAGCAAAAAAAAAAAACCTGACATTTATTTTAAACCTTTGAAGAACTTAAAATGTATATAATCACATTATACTTAGTGTAATTAATCTATCTATACAACTATAAGGCAAACTGTCTTTTTCTTGGGTCAGATTCACACCACTGTGGATACATTCAACCTTTAAGTAGCAATTCAGTCATTTGGGCTATCAAGCTGCAGTTATTGCACAAAAGACTTTTTATAAACTTGAAATATTTTGTTGTTCACAATACACTTAAACAATAACCAATGCTATTAAGATAAACCTGAAGATATCTGAAGTGTAAATACTGGCAGGAAATACAAAGATATGAGAATATGAGAGAATGTAAGAGAAGGAAAGACCTCACCTTTTCAGTAGAAAAGCAATTATAGCAAAGATGGCCAGTAGGATCCCAATAGTTATTCCAATAGGCATCACTCTGCTTCCCGAGGAGCCAGATGTAGTCACTGCTGGAGTCACAGAAAAGTTGAGAGGCAGCGTTAATATAATCATTTAACTTATACAAGCTGGCATTAAAGCATTTCTGTGTGTTTGAACTTGTTTGTAATATATCTTTGTGTTTTTTTTTTGTGGTTGACAGTGTAGAGGTTGGTAGGAAATTCAGGATCAGGCTAGTTTGACCTTAAGCAAAACAAACAAAAAACACTTTGCGAAAATGAGTGCCGCAGTTATGAAGTATCCCTCCACCATTTGTCTTTAATTGGACACCATAAACACTTCTAATTTTCAAAATTTAATTAAAAACAAAAAAAAGTGTGTATGTTTGTTAAAAATGAATGGCACACTCTTCATTTACGTACCTCTGGAACTTCCCAGGGTTACACTGTAAATCTGGGATCCATGTCTATTGCGTGCTACGCAGCAGTGCTGCCCAGGTTCTTCAGCGGTGATGTTTGCACTGCTGAGTGTTGGGCCTCTTCCTGTTGGTGAAGCCAAGGTTTGTCTTCCGTGATGAAAGCTTCTGTCGGCTGTAGGAAGACATGCTGTGCCCTGATACCAGATGTATGTGTGTATGGGTGGGTTAGTATCACTACTGCAGGTCAGAGTCACAGGGAGCTTGTCTTGTAGCTCTCCGGGGGGCCAGACTGAGATGGTTGTGTTTCGAGGAGGGTCTAGACAGGAGGAAGACCATGTATGAATAAAAAACCTGAGTGGATGATGTTGTACATAGATGTCAGTGTGTTTTCTGGAGTTTGGATTTGTGTTGAATATAGCACATTGTTTACATTACACATTATGAATTTAGTCAATTTAAAACCTCACTTACATTGTACGTTAATTGCTAGCATCGTTGACTTCTGCTCTTTATCTCCAGTTTGTACCTGACAGTAATAGCCGCCAGATTCATCAGATGAAACTGCGCTGATATTCCACACCTGTCCACTATGTAGCAGACTGGTACTGGTGCTCTTGTACCATCTGAAACGAGCCTGTGAACTGGCTTCTGGGCTGCAGCAGGCCAGACGTAGGGCTGCACCCTCAGTGATGACAGTGGATGGACCAGCTAAGACTGCCACTGTACTGGAGGAGTCTGGGAAAATGTTAAGAGTAGAAGATTAGATAACGTTACATTTCTACTTAATGTATCTAATTAAACAAAATGTATTATTTGTCAAGTGGTAAATTATTTTTTTAAATTTTCTAGCAGGACAAATAAGATACAGATATTTAATTTATTCTTCATGTTTTTTTCTCTGTAAAGGTTTTGCATGAAATCCCCTTGCAGGGCCTTGCTCAGAATATTAGATATAAATTCACATAGGTTTGAATGGCACGGATTTCTACTTATCTAAATATTTATCTGAGGTTATTGAATATTTGATACATGCTGTATTATATATGCATTGATTTATCAGCTAGAAAATTGTTAGACTGTTTATTAATTGTGAATGTATCTAATATCTTTAACTTAAACATTGTTATAGTTACAGTGGCCTCTTTGCTTATAGGGGTAAACATGCCTTATTTTCTTTGAAAAAGCTACATCATTCCCTTGCTTGGAAAAAAACTGTAAACAGGAGTAAAACTGTGACAACATCTGACCTTTACTACATAATCATGGTGGTTAATAGCATTCACAATAACTTTGAAATAAATATATGGCTGTCAGAATAATATAACTTGTTTGTGTCTTTTTTAAAACTTAATTTATGCTCAAAATAGATGGCAAGTAGCTTGAAATTATATAAGAAAACAATTTGGGTTCAATAATTCTTCAAATTTATCAACTGAGATCAAATCACAATATCATCATCTGTGTATTTTCAACAAGTCACAATAGTCAACACAATAATATCAGTACTGGTACATTGTGATGCCCAAAACAGAGCTAGTTTTTTTTTTAGCTCACCACTAAACATTTGTAATTCCTTCCAATCAGTATCATTAGAAACATGAACAACTTCTTTTATCAGCCCTATAGGTTATCAGTGTGTTTGGGGGTTTGTGAAATACAAATGAAGACACAATATGGTCACAAATGATGAGGCAAAAGAAGCAGAAGACATAAAAATGAGGAAACAAGAACTCTACTAATAAAGACATTTGTTTCAAAGTAAATACAGTTCTGAGGAACATATTTGTGGTATAACAACACTTCTTGAGAAAAAGTTAAAAGCCACGAAAATCCTGAAAATCGTTAAAGCTAAGTGCCGGACCATGAAAAATCACAAGTAATAAAGAAGTATGAGTCTGCACACTGTTGGTCGGGAGGAACTACTAGTGTGTGGACTCGTACTTCTTTATAACAACACTTCTTTCCACATCAGCTCTGTCTTACACACAGAATGTAAGGAGATTCTGATCTAAATCCTCTTTTCTTAGTTCAGCCAAAACATATCCTTATCCGTTCAGCTTTGACAGTAATTTGACAGCAAATACAATTTAGGATTAGGTTTGATAATGTAAACTGGCTCTTTATAGATCTCACCTAAGGCCACAGACCTTAAACTTTATAGTCATTATAACATGAAGAAGCATGCGGTTAGTTTCAGTTCCACTTGTCTCAAATGACATGTCAAACCAAAGCTTGCATAAGGGAAATGGTTACTGGCTGAGCAACATTGCTTAATAAACATGGTTTTCATCAAGTTGTTAAAGATCTAAACTAGCAAAATATAAATAGCTCATATTTGATTTTGTGATCATAACACAGATTAGCAACCGCTCAGTCTTGTGTTGCTGTTTTTTTTTTACAGACTTTACAATCAATACGGATCTGTTCAGACGAAACAATATGCCAATTAATGAGACAGGTGTGTGCATATGGGTAAAAATACTCGTGACATAGAGGAAGGATGGGGTTTGTGGTTTAGGGTAATCATTTGACACAGAGTTTGAAATAGTTGAGATCAAAAGGATAGCAGAGCCCAATCAATGCATTTTCCTATTGTTCTCACCTCTTTACTTATAGTTTTGAATTATAAAGGATGATTGTGGTGAAATATCTCTTTCATAAAACTGTTGACACGATGATAGTTACTTTATTGTGATGCTGGTAGCAGTAATGATAATGAAACTGGTATGGCATATAAGAAAATGATGATTTTCTCACCTGCCACCAGGAGCTGTATGCCGCTCTGTGCTGGCATCTTCTCAGTTGGATGGCTGGTGATGAGGTAGAACACGTAGGTCCCACTGTCTGAGATGGTCAGATTGGAAATCTTCAGAGAACAGTTCTTGGTTCCTGGTTTTCCCAGGTACTGCACCCTGTCCTGGTAGGATGGGTCTGGTAGGATACCAGCACTGTGGAACACATATCTGACACAGGAAGCCAAACAAACTTAGATATTTAACATTTGTACATGAATTCTTCTTTTTGTGCATTTCAGTAATACCTTTGTGTAACGCATCGGCTCTCTCCAAGACACCACATCTCAGAAAGAACTTCATATCCTTGTCTTTCTTCACTTCCTTCTACCTAACACAGAACAATGTATTAGACTCTTGACTTTCAGACAAATAACCTGCAGGCTTAGAATAATAGTTCACTTAGGTAAGGATTACGAACCCCAGATTACTGACTGATTCTTTTCATTCTGTTTACTGAAAAGAGTGCAGGGGAGATGCTTTGGTTAAAAGCACACTGCAGCCTGCAGCCTGCATTGCTTTGAGTAACAATGCCTTCTTTATTAAAGTACCTGAGCTGAGAGCTGCCCCTCTTTCTTCAAGTCATTAGAGCTTTGGGGGTAGTCATAGGAACAAGGGAGGACCACTGACGAACCAATCAAAGCACAAATAGGACTAGAGGGGACATGAATTGACCAATCACTGGCAACAACACCTGGAGAGGAGAGGATATGTATCAAATAACAAAAAGGCAGAACTTTATGACAAGGTGAAACACAAACTAGCTGAGCTGTGATGGTGCTGCAATGCTAAATGTGCAGATACCACAGTGAATACCACAGTGCAGTCATGCATGCTCTTACCTTTCAAACAGAGTGTGATAAGCAACCAGTAGCTGGACTGATTTGCCATATCTGGACCAGTAATGTTCTACTGATGTTGAGGTGTGGTCCTCTGACTTCCCAGTGTATTCCCTTCCTGTTCTCCTTTCAGCCTTTGCTGCTGCTGTAGTTCAGGTCTACCAATCTGCACCTCTTAAATCGGTGCAGAAGTCACTGATGTCTATGCTTCACCAGAGCAAAGATGTAAATGTGTAATTGTCCAGCTTCCCTTTTATTGTCTCTGTAAGGAACTTGAGTGATGACAAAGCTTTCATGTCAGCAAAGGGAACGTACTAAATAAAGTGTGTCGATGGTTCCTGAGGGTTAGTTTCCTTTTATCTTTTTCAAAAAACAAACTCTTTTGGTTTGTTTTGAGGCTGATCAGGCTGCTCGGCTGATGAGAGCCCCTCGGTTAACAATGTCTGATATTCGTTCATGAGTTTGCACTAAATCTCACCCAGCCTGTGCTTAATACTGTCATGCGGGACAATATGTTCAGTTCCAGCAGGTCTGCAGGGTCGGACAGTTCTAAGAGAGCTCTCGTGCCCAGTCTATCCACTCAGAGACGTCGACGTCACTCGTGCACCTCTCGCGCGCAGCTGACCGCTCACAGAAGGACCACACAGCGCCAAGAGACAAACTGCAGTTAAACTTCTAATAACTTTGGTTTAATCGCTTTAGATTTCCAAATGTTGCCCTCTTTTGAAATAGAAGCGGGCGCAGGTGGGTTTGGTTGATAAAAACGGATGAAACTGTGGCAGGAAACTTTGCTTCACTATTTTCCCCTTTTTTTTTTTTTTTTTTGGTTGGGGTCAGTAACCTGTGAAGAGAGGAAAAAAGAGAGGATTTTAGTGAAAACCGGGATTCATAACGCTTGTTAGAAGATTTTATTCTTGTCCAAAGGGGACAACCAGGATCCACCTGTTTAAACAAACAAACAAACAAACAATCAAAAGAAAACAGGTGAGTCACCTTCTGTAAGAAAACACCTGTAAATCTTGAGATTTAAGCCCTGAATTTTACTTAGCTTGAAGCTTTTCTTTGGTCTAATTAATGAAATATAAACATGGTTAAAGAAAGCTGCGAAGAATGTAACCGAGTTAAAGTTAGTTAATAATTGTAGTCCTTTAAAAATGATAATTTTGGTCTTTTGAAACAGTTTATATTGTATATCTTACATGGTTATAATCACTAGCCTAAGGGTAACACAGGAAACATAACAACACAAATACTGTCTGTTCTATAGATAATATTTATTATTAGAGACTTCGTCTGCGGTTAAATAATAGCTTTAGAGCAGACCGCAGGGGCAGATCTAGAAGGTTTTAGGTAAGTGGCCACACAGGGACACAGACTGGGATAAAGGTGGCACATGTATTTTAGATCTTTTTTTTTTTTAAGGGTCTAGAAACTGCTTATGTACTTTCTTGGACATTATTAGCTGTTTAACCTTGCACAGTCATCACATTTGGTGGTTTTATGACTTAAACATCTTGATAAAATGGGTTTGGACAGATAGATATTGTCACCCACATAGGTACTTGGTAAGATATTGCTGTATTGATTAAGAAGATGGCCGTGTTGATAACAACATGTAGAAGTACATAACTTGCTGCATCCCCTCTCACAAAGGAATCAATGGTTGACCGAGGTCAGTTTACACTGAATATTTGGGAAAATTTGATCGTTTACTCTTGGGGTGGCACCTGGAGTCCTGTCAGATGTTAGGGGTGGCCGGTACCACCCCAGGCAACCTCTTTGGCCCTGCCCTCGCCTTAGAAATACAAAATTAATGTGAATGATATTAGACATCATGCAACATGTTTATAATGGTCATATTTGATTTTGTGTCCATGATTAACCGACCACACAGTTAACTGTAGAGTTGAGTGGGCTTGTCCCTTTTTATTATGATAGAAATATTAGGACTACCCAGTTGATTAATATGTAAAGTGCTGTGTTGCCATTGTTGTTTTTCTTGGTTGAGTATAGTCATATACACTTCGAGTTCTTGCTAACAGACCTGGAGGACTGGGCTTTTAGTTTATGTATATATATTTGCAAGAAATAACTTTACACAAAGAGAAAACTTTCCAAACTTTTGAATTATTTGTATGATAGCTTTCTGAACTTTATGAATATCGAGGGATATTCTTAGTATGAGGCATACGTATTGTCTTCTCATTTAACTAAAAATGTAAGAATTTTTTTGTCTGTTTATCTGTGTAAATGGGAAATCTTTACTGAAGAAAAATAATATTTGACCAGAAATAGGGAATATTTTTCTGAAGACCGCTTTATATCACATCACCAGGCAAAAGGGCTACCAAGGGATCAGAAAAGCTGCCCAATACGAGAGAGGGAAGGAAGGAGGAAAGTAACCAACCCTCATCATTGTCTACTGTTGCCCTCTGCTTCCTATTGTGCAGATATGTATGCTGAGAAAGTTGTGACAGACGGGAAGATGGGTGAGTGCTCATGTTAAATACACCCTTGTTTTTGCTCTCTTTCATCCAGCTTCTGTCCTCTGACAGACCAACACAAACATACAGTACATGAACAGATTGAAAAATGCAGTGCAGGTCATGCTGCAGCTCATGCTGCCTGTTTTTTGTACTTATGGACAGACATCAGCTCACTTTGCAGTTAACCATTAACGGGCTTTTTCAGCACTGCTTGGCTGCCTGTCTGATGTTTACTGGATTTATTATTAATATTTGTTTTTCACTTTGGGCAGCAATGCATATACAGTACTTGCCCTGGTTGCAGTATTTCTTTGCTTCAAATAAGATGTTATCAAATAATAAAAAAACCCAAACCTGAAACCCCAAACATGTTTCTAGCAACCACAACAAACTCTCTCATAGTAACTCATAGTAACATATGACTGTAAACATCAGGTTTTCCTTTCCTGTTCCAACACAGTCCCATTAGCATCAATGCAACCCAAAAGGATGCTTGTCTAGTTCTTTCTTGCAACAGATTAAACAGTGTAATGTTCAATTTTAGGCAGAATGTTTTACTGCTTTATTGCTTCCAATGAGTTTATTGTGGGTTTTATGAATTTGTTATGGAGGGAAGATTAGATCACTCAGTAGAAAGCACTGAACTGATATTCTCTGTTGGTGGTGTGCACAAAAACATATTAAACATTCACAGACTCCTGTTGCTCTGAAATCCTAATGAATTGATCAGATAATATTTCCCCATGTCTAGGTATTTTTTTTTTACATCTATTATACCAGAGCACATTCATGCATTAGCTATTATTACCTCATAGATCTATTAAAAACACTGTAGCTTACCTTATATTAGGGACAAATAAAATGAAGCCAGTAGTTTCTCCACAGTTGAAGTTGAAGTTTCAGCCAAAAGATCTTTTCCACATCTTCCACTGGTCTTGTCAACATGTATGCTAGGTCCCTGCGTCTTTGCTGTGATTTACTCTGTGTCTGAACATGGTCAGCCAGACATTTGGTTTCTGTTGTATGACTGAAAAACAGTCCACCCAGAGTGCATTGAATCACGCTGGGTTGTTGGTGTGTGTAATTACAGGAAAAGAACAGTCAAGCTTAGGAGTGGCACATATGGTGTGGCTTATTTTGTTTATGGCTGAGTTCAGATTAAGTTGGTCACCACCTATTTTCAGAAACTGTTTACCTTTGCTATGACATGCTTACACACCACAGATATGTGAGCAAGTACAGTAGAGAAACACAAACATAGACAGCTTCGCTCGTGCATGGCCGTTACTTAGAGTTATACATCTCTGTTGTAAAGCTTGATTGTCTTTGTTTTTCTTTTTTGCCATGACAACGTGCATGAGTCAAAGCTCGTGCTATGGAAAATCTACACACATACTCCCTGTATGTGTGTGTGTGTGAAGTTTCTCCTGTATTATCATCCTTACTCAATGCTACTCTTACTGTACCACACCTAGTTCTGCTTTGAACCAGCTTCTTCCTCAGTTTCCATCATGAAAACCCTTTAAGCTCTTTTGAGTTTGAAATAGGATCTATTTTATGTTGAATAACCCCTGTTTTTGATGGACTAGTTTATGATATTTCTATTTTCAAAACTGACTCCAAAAGTGTGAATGTGAGAGATGGTAAAAGGACAAAAGTTGAAAAATTCAGGAGATGTGATGAGTTGCAGTGAGGTGTGAAGAATAAACTTCAAGACACATAGACATATGAAGCCTTTTTAGTAAACATTGTACACCATGGGTAGAAATCAGATCCACTATTTTAGATGGACTACTGTTAATTGAGGAAGAATGGCTGTAGACAACAAAAGTAAATGTTTTTAATTTGTAAAATAATTTAAAAAAATATTTTCCAGTTTTGATTCTTTTATGTGATGCACAGCTGCTTCTTCTCAACCAGCAGAGAGGTGCTGCAGTCAGTGGAAGTGGGGGGTTGATCCCAGAGACTGAGGAGCATGTGACTCACTGGATAAATAACCCACAACAGAATACTTTTATTAACAATACGTCTGTTGATTAGTCACATGCAGTAAATGATGACTTAGTCCTTCCTCTGTTGCAACAAACCATAATAAGCCTAAATGTGTGGATGAAACAAATGAAACATAAAATATTTAAGCAGAATAAAGTAACTTGACATTGTTATCGTTAAGATGGTAGAGAAAGTATTTCTTACTCAACGTGTCCAGAGTGTACCCTGCCTCTCCCTCTTGTTTGAACATAGGTGGGATAGGCTTCAGCTGATAGACTTTGATGAAGTAAGTATAGACGACTGTCTAATAACCAGACAAGTCCTCACAGAGCCCATCTCTAAGTTGGGTTTGCATGATCACATAATTTAATTATTTTTTGCCTCCTACAAGTCTTGTGAAATGACTTTACCCCAGTCAGTTGACTGGTGCGATCAGGGATGCTTCACTGTGGGATGAATGTTGGTTGCTTCAGCTGCTGTTACCTTATTTGTCTGGCAATTCAGTCATAAATCGGTGTATCTCTTTTTGAGCCTTGTGTTTCTTTGTTTTGCCTTGTTTCTGATAATGTGTTGCTTCTTGTTATATTAACCCCGATGTGAAACTGAAAATCTAATTTGGCAAAAAACTCAGAGAATCTTTTTCCACTTATTTACTGACTTAGAAGTACTTTCTCTGCCTTGCTTGTTGCTTAATTAGCTCTTTTCCCCCCACAATTTTATGTTGTACAAACCAAGCTACGACTTCTTTTTTTTTTCTAGAAACGTTTCACTGTGTAAAGTTCCTCACAATGATAATATAAATACAGTACTTGGTCACCAGACAATTAACCTGCTTTTACAATTGCAGAGTGGTTATTTGCATGTTTTATTTCAAAAGAATCCTGCTTCACAGTGCACAAAAGGAGACAAACACACTTACACACACACACACACACACACGCACACACGCACGCATGCACGCACAAGGAAGGGGTTTCAGGTAGGGGACACAAAGGATTGCTTGTTCTGTCTTGCTATGTGATTGGAAAGAGTACAGTGCAGGGGAAGAGAACAGGACAGATGGAAAACAACTTTGTGGACAAGTTGGGGTGGGGTGGGGGGCACCTTGGTTCCTTTTTACCCTACTGTAAGCTTGTATGTGTGGTTTTTCCAGTAAAAGATTATATCAATCTGAAAGAACAGCTAAAAACTTTGAGCATCCTGCAGAAAATATGTGATGTAGATGACGAACATTACAACTCATTGTGTTAACTCCTTTTGGTTATCCTAGCTGGCACGGGGCAAGAAGCGGGGTACACCCTGGACAGGTTGGTGGTCAATCACAGGGCCAACACAAAAATAACAAGACAAACAACCACATTTGAAATGCCGATTAACCAAACATGCATGTTTTTTGGACTGTGCAAGAAAGTTACTGTCATATTGCTGGCAGGTCATCATCACTGAGATCGAAACAAAAAAATCATCACAAAAGTTGGTTTTCTTGTGTTTTCTATGGAGTAAACATGGGACCAGCCTTTAACTCTGCTTTACGTGCAGGAAAATTAGTCATGCTCAAAGTATATGCACAAGTTTGTCTGCGTGTATTTAATATTACTGCATGTGTAATGGCAGGTTCCCTCGCTGGCTTTCATAATCACTGCTTGAGAAGTCTGAGTTGGTTATCTCGGATGAATGTGAGGGTGATGGAACAAGTTTAAGGCAGATAAGAGTGGAGATGTGAAGAGCGCTGCTGCTGCTGTCCACTCAGTCATAGTCCTCTTTGTCTCTTTCTGAATCACACACATGGAAATACACTTTCTTTTTTTGTGTGTGTTTCTGCAGGGTTACAAATCGGCTGACCATATTTTGTAACACAAAGTGCAGACATTTTATGGGAAAAAAAGAAGAGGCTGAAAGAGATTGTTAAACAAAAACACCATTATTGGACTGACTTGCTGTTTGGAAAGAGAACAGGGAAGGAAAGAGGAGGAGCAAACTCGAGGCTTCAAGAAGAGGCTGGATTTAGGAAAGAGTTTGGTCAAGAAGGAGGTAAAAGATTTTAGGGAGGCGCTGTTGTTCTGGATGTACAGTAGGCCAAGGAGACCCTGTTGTGTGGTGGGAGGGAAGAGATGTTCGAAGATAGAGCAAGGGGTAAGGTCACTGGGCTAGCAGGCTTACACAACTATCATGTTACCTGACAGCAAGATAGAAATTCAACAACTGTGGGGCAAACCAGTTCCACTGTATTACACTGGTATCTTGTCATTCCTTAAATGGCATCAAAGGCATAGAGAAAACATTTACTGTTGTTCATCCTGACTCGGTGTGAGCTAAATGGCCTTCTGTCTGATTCTGGTGGCTTTTTAATGAAGTTTTATATCTTTTTTCCCTTTAACTGTCAGAGAGTTGTAAAAAGAAAATGTTAAACAGATGCGGAAAGAAAACTACCCACGCAAATATTTTCTTTGACTCAACAGGGAACACTCATACTTACTATATCTCCAGTCACCTTCTGGCACAAAGATTATGGTCTCTGATGGTCTTTTACAATGTGGTAAACAGAAAATAGACATAAAGTCACACAGTTTGCTCTTCCTTCAGAAAGTATTCACCTCCTTTGGTATTTTTCTTATTTTTTTGCTTTAAAACCTGGAATTGAAATGGATATTTTAGCACTTTCATTAGTTGTACATTAAAAATATCCTTGCCACTATGAAGGAGCAAATCCCAGAAGATGAAAACCACAAATTAGACAACGGACATGTAGACAACAGATCGTGTAAAGGCAGCTTTTGCAACATTTACAGCTACAAATCTCTGGGATATGTCTTGAAGTGTGGCACATCTAGCCACTGGGATTTTTGCCCATTCTTTAAAACAGGAATGTTGCAGCTCCTTCAAGCCCGATAGGCTCTACTGGCATACAGCGTCATAGCACAGGATGACCTTTGATAAGGTCATTGAGAAATATTAAATGTGTCTTCTTAAAACCACCTGCGTGTTGTTTCTGCAGTATGCTTAGGTTCACATTCATGCTAAATGGCAAACCTCTGCTCCAGCCTTACTTCTTTTTTAATACTATAATCTTTATTAAAATGTTCACACGTGGACATTTTATCCTTTTTACTCCAACTCCATTTTCACAAGAATATGAACTCAAGTTGATAAACCACTCCCCCAAAAAGTAAAACCAACAGAAAACAAAACAAAACAAAAACGCAAAACAGGATAAAAAAGATGGAATTTTGCTGGTTGTGGCTGTCCAATATAGTCCATGGATATGTATTTATTCAAACACTTTCATTGGTGTCATACAATGTCCACTTTTTCCTCTTGTCAACAAAAACATCTTCTTTTAATCTGTGAGTATGAGTCATTTATTTAGTCATTGTGTATATTTTAGGGGTAATGTTAAACCGTTCTTTTATAGAAGTCGGATCCAGTCTAGGCCAGTTTCTTGTTATAGCTTCGTTAGCAGCAATCAATAAAATCTTGGACAAGTACAAGTGTCTGAAACAAGAATTTGCTTAATTTAGCAACATTTATTCTTTCTGACCAGTTTACAAGGCTGTACTGAAGACAGAAAATCCCCACAGCATGATGCTGCCAGCACCGTGCTTTTTTGTGGGGTTGGTGCTCTGGGGTGATGAGAGGTGTTGGGTTTGTGTAAGATTTTATTTACCAGTGCCATTATCAATGCTTTGTATTGACCCAGTTCTTTACAAACTACCTGACAAGTCTTGACTCAGTTTTCCAAGAAGAAACAAGTACACTACTCAGAAGGTTTTTAGTAGTAACACAACTGCATACAGTCTAACAACTCATCAGATTTACCTTTGGGTTTATTGTCTTTTTTTTTTTTTTTTTTTTTTTTCACCTTTCTTTAACCAGGGAAGTCCCCTTGAGATTAAAAACCTCTTTTCCAAGGGAGCCCTGGCCAAGAGGCAGAAAAAAACGGTTACAATACATTTAAAAGGCATAAAAATCAATTCAAACAAGT
>JBBBVU010000006.1:22796977-22817590 GCA_037177055.1 Atherinosoma microstoma | reverse complement strand
ATTAAGGACTAGTTTTAACTGCAGGAGTGTGTGTTGGACCACATTAAAAGCTTTTTGCAGAGATTCCAAAGCAATAGCAGGGGATGAACCATGGCAATAAATGATTGTGTCATCGGCATAAAAATGCATACTAGCATCAGACACATTTTTACCCAATTCATTTATGTACATGATGAAAAGGAGAGGTCCTAAAATAGAACCCTGTGGCACCCCCTTGTAGATACTAACAAATTCAGAACACAAGCCATCATATCTAATACATTGGGTTCTTTCACTTAAATAGTTTGTGAACCAGGCGACGACATGATCTGACAGACCAAAACTGATCAGCCTTTGTTTTAAGACAGTGTGGTCCACTGTATCAAACGCCTTTGACAGATCAAGAAAAAGTGCAGCACAGTACTGCTTTTTATCAAAAGCGACAAGTATGTCATTGATCACCTTTGTAGCAGCAGTAATAGTACTGTGCTTCTTCCTAAAGCCTGATTGCAAATTTGAGATGAGCTCATTTGAGTTTAAAAACTCTTTGAGTTGATCACTCACAAGAGATTCAAGAATTTTTGACAAGTTCTTCGTCAACTAAATACAGATAATATGAATAAAGTACTTAACTTGTTAGGATAAGATGTCTTCAAGCAACTTAACACAATGTGAAAAGAGCTGTGAGCAGACAGAGAAAAAAATCTCATTTTTTCACACTGTTCACAGTCTTGTATGACACTGCCAGAACAACACAGCTGAAGCTGCTTACAAGCACAGCTACCTTTTACTAAGCAGCAGAGCAGAGGCAAGGAGAGGTTTTTCTGATGCAGGACACAAATCTTGCTCAAGCAGGACTATAAATCACCAAGCTGGCAAAACACATGACGTCTGTCTCGTCTTTTTATACTGCAACGTCACAGGTTTTTAATTTGTTTTTCACTGTGTGAGAAGACCAAATGAGTGGTGCGACAGTGTGTGAAAAGAGGTGAAAAGTCCCTTTGTAGGCCTTACATTTAATGTTGACTGGAGAGCCCTACATCCATGGCATGCTGATGAATAATCAGTAGAGAAATTGATAACCTCAGAGGGATACATTACTTAAAAAATCCGGAACCAGTTTTCCGCTCTCATCGCTGTTTGTTCCACAAGCAACAGTTTTAGGTAACACACCAATGAGAGGCTACATTGTAATGGAGACAGCAGCCCCCTCCCCACCTAAAGTTCAGAGGCCTGTTTAGTGATGATATATAACCATGATATGATAAGTAAAGAACAATGAAGATCGTGCAGAATTGTAGGAAAGCAGAAGGACAAATAGTATAAGCTAGCTGGAACAGCCCTTATTTGCCATAAAATTAAATAAATGTAAATTCAAGGGAACAAATCTATCTATATTCCTATTGATGACCAAAAACAGCCAGATAAGCAACAATAGGCCATTGAATCTGAAAAAAAGGTCCTTTATTTACAAAACTTTATTTATCCACAAAATCTTTGAATCAGGTTTCCTTGACAAATCACAATGGTTAGATTAATTAAACTAAAGATAGCTTTCCCTGGTGCTTGACACTGCCGCTGTGCATTTCAGCACATGGCTGCCTGGCTTTAATGTAGTTAATTTTCAAATTTCTATGAGAAACATTTAGACAAGGTCAAGAAATTTATTTGTATTACACAATGTAACAAAGCATTTTACAGAACCTTACATGAAGCATAAAACACATTTTAACAAAATCTATTAGCAACAGTGCACACAGTTGTATGCTATAAAGTGTTAGATGAGAAAAATACCCAGTTGTAAATCATAGCTCCACAGTTGGTTCTAATTTGCAGTTTAGGCATTGATCTTAACTGTGCTTTGAAAAGAGATACGTTGATAAACACCTTTTAAAGATGGCTTTTTCAGCCTCATGTGATAGTAGGAAAACAGTCAAAATAATCTTCTCTTTTCTAATTTGTGTGTTTGTGTCTTTTAATCCCTGTCTGTCCTAATTGTCTCAACGAGGCAGAAAACAGAGGAGCACATCACCTTCAAGGATGTCTGTATTCCTATAAAGCATCTGAAAAAGTGAAGAGAGAGTAGGATTGTGAGTGGAGCTATTTGCAGGGATGAAATGGTTGTTCTTACCAGGCACATAAGTCATGCCATGATAGGGGTTTCAAAAAGTAAGATTATTCTTTTATTTGGTAAAAAAGTTACCAAAGATCAAATCCAGGCGACTCGATGGTGTTAAAAGCCAGTGTTAAAATCACCCGCAGGGTCTTATAGCCACACCTTTGTATACATTTTTCTAATCTTAATGCTATTAATGCTTACCAGATAAAATATTGTTGTGGTTATGAGAAATATTGGACAGATAGCTGTACCACATCATATTTAACTGGCTTTGGTTCAAAATGATTATTCTGAAACAAGAATGTCTAAATTTGATTTAATACTTGTTGCCTCGACTCCTTTCTTCTCATCTCTTATCCTTGTATCCTGCACACACTGTGCATGTGTGTGTATGTGTGTCTGCATGTAGAGAGCAGGGGGATCTCTGTGACCTGTGTGCATATCAGGTCAGATTAAGAAAAGTGCGAATCGAGAGGACTTAAGTGTGTATAAGCTTAAAGATGATTTAGATGATTTAGATTGGTTCGAAGAAACATTAAAGTCTCAAAGGGTCTTTTTTTCTGTCATATACCACAAAATGAAGGTTGTTCAGCTAACAGTGATGGAGACTAGTAAACCTAGAGCCAAGATCTATAGCCATGATTTAATGATTGGGAGGTGGTGTCCGGCTATTGTCTGTGCTGTTGCTCTAATCTCAATAATGATGATGTTCACTGGTGGAAATGAAAGATGGTAGGAAGTAAAAGAGCTGACCTGCGTTGACTGATAAATGGTGTTCATGGCGGGTTGACAGTTCACAGGATAACTTTTCTATTTTTTTTCTCTTGGTAAGAGCACAGATAGGAATAAGAAATAATTGTAGTTCTGTACAATTACATGTCTCTGTCAGAAATGAGGCTCCTCACTCAGGTATGCTGAAATATATTTGTCAATGTTAATTTATCTGAATGCAAAATGTAAGGTTCAAGTTTAGAAACTCCTCCTCAAAGCAGCTGTATCGGGGCAGAAAGAGACACACTAAGAAAAACATCTATATGCAGGTGAAAACACTTACAAACTGTATGTGCACATGGGTCAGGCATGGCACTATATCCTAGTTTTAAGAGTTTGTTCTTGCTTTGTGGAGAAATGCTAGACTTTAGACTATTGATCAAATCATTTGTACTTTACAGTCTGTGCCAGAAAATGAGCCGTGTGCCACTTCACTTTGGGTCAGTTAGCTAAAATCAGTAATTTCACTGCTGTTTGCAAAGACCTAATCAAACATTAATTTGAACTTTTGTAATATTACTTTGCCAAATAAATAATAAAGTACAATTAAATGTCAGCAACTAAACTCTTAACTTTGGTTGATATGTTAATGTTTAGTCTTTTGTACATGTTATGTATGTTATATATCGTTTGAATGTACATGCTAAAACACATGCATATCCTTTCTGACACTAGCCTGCATATATGATATTATGATGACACATACTGTGCATGTGTGTCTGAGTGTAGGGAGCAGGGGGATCTCTCTGACCTGCGTGCTGACCCTCTGGCGGGTGATCGTGGTATGTGTAACAATGATGACCCTTGGAGCCATCGGAGCGGCTGTTTGGGCCGTAGGTCAGACTACATCACTTCCTCACATTCAGTATAAATAGATATTTTTTCAAACATGTACTGAACATTATGTGTTGCTTTGGATGTTTTTAGATGTTTATACTCAATGATGCTGTCAAATGATGAAAAAGTAATCCATTATTTGCTTTCACACACTAACAGAATTGTTTTTTTTAAAAATATGTCTGTAGTTACATATTGCACAATGGAGGAAGACACTGGACTCTATGATGGTGAGTTAGAGGAGATGTTGATGATTTCAGATTAGTGATCTTGAAGCAGATTTTCTTTTGTGTTTTTGCAAATGTGTTGGTATAAAAACATATTATAGTTTTAAAATTTTTATGATAATAAAAAATGCAATCTCAAACAATCCTCCAGAAGTGTGTGCTATTGATCCAAAGGTTTAAAAAACAAAAAACAAATAAACAATAGTAACAGTCATCTGTATGTCTCTATGAAGTCCAGGTAAATTCACCTGACCAACGTCTCAGAGTCTTTGACTCTGCCGAGAAGAGGTGGCGTCAGGTGTGTTCCTCCTCAGCCAATGAACTTCTAGCTAGCATCAGCTGTGAAGAAGTTGGATTTGTCAGGTGAGATAATTATGGTTTTTAGATTTCTATTTTTTGTGGAATAAGTTTGTCTTCTTATTTAGTCTTATTTTGGTTATTTGGACCAGTCAGCATTTACACATCACTTTCATCATTGTGTACACTGAACTGCAGGCAGTCACATTATTAGCAAAGCATATTTGGAAGCATTGGAGCTTATTTGGTATACAATCAGTTTTTTTGAGAAATTGTACGAATTGTGACATTAAATAGCAAAGAGCAATGTTCAAACTGTCCATGTTTATGTGCTCCTCTTCACTAAAGTTTTTCCTGCTATCATTACTTGCACCTACCAAGTAGTTCTTATCAGCCTGAGTCAAGTGAGCATAAAAAGTATAATGTGTGCATAGTTTTGGGCTGAGATGGAGCAACAGTCTCAGTACATACAGGTTGACACATTGTGGACATCAGTGATTGTAGCAGACACCCCGTGTGGAGTCAGAGTTTTTCTATAGTTGCTGTGAGGAACAACTGGGCAGTTGATTAATACAGCTGTATACATACATGGAATAATGAATTACTAAAATGTGTGTATGTGTGTGTTTCAGTGTGGTAAATTACTCGGTCATCTCAGTGCCAGAAGCCAGCGGTGATGGTGGAGAATTCTTCTGTGTCCGACAGGAAGAGCTTAGCTATGGCAAGAAGATCAAGGACTCTCTGTTTCCATGGTAACTAGCATCTGTGTGGTTTATCCCCTCATCTGTGTCTTACACCAGGGGTAGATCCTAGAGACCTGTAGTCCGGCAGGTTTAACATGTTTCCCTGCTCTAAGACATCTGATTCAATATAAATGGATCCGACAGCTTATCAAGTTTTACTCAGTGACTCATTCATTTGGATCAGGTGTGTTGAAACTGAGAAACCTCTAAAACTTGCAGGACTGCAGCTCTCCAGGACCGAACTTGCCGAACCGAACCCTGTCCTACATCATTAATTCTGACGCTCTTCCAGTCTTTGCTTTCACTCACCTACCCAGTTAACACTGTGGAAAGCTGAACGCTGACTTCAGTTTGGATGTTTTTCTCTGTCCAGTCAGGCTGTTGCTAACTCTGTTTGTCTTTGTTTCAGTGACTGTGAGAGCAGGGAAGTTCTCACACTGCTGTGCCAAGGTAAGATATCAGATCTGCTTTCATTCTGTCTGACACACTGGCACACTTTATACAAGTAGATACCTTACACCACCATGTAGGTTTGTCTCTATTCTGGATTGTAATCCTTCCTAGCAGCACACATTATTTGTACATCTTATTCTTTCTACTTGATCTTTTCTTTATAGCTTAGATTTTTTTCGGCTACATTCTCACTCAGTTATTAAACATTTAGTCTATTAAGTTTTTTTTTTCAAACACAATAAAAGAAAACAAGGAATAAAAACAACATCAAAAAAACACAATCAAAATTTCCAACAGACATTTCCTATAAATCCTTGTGGTCCAAAATATAGTAGTAGGTACACGTAAGAACTCTCTTTTAGATTTTGTTTGGTTTTTGATATTTTAAGCACATTTTCAATATATGTAATTTCTTATTCCTCTCTTTCCTTTGCAGACTGTGGCAGACGAAGTTTTGCTGCAGACCGTATAGTAGGAGGTGTGGATGCAAGGCAGGGTAGCTGGCCATGGCAGGTCAGCTTACAGTATGATGGCGTGCATCAGTGTGGAGGATCCATCATCTCGAATCGATGGATTGTTTCTGCAGCTCACTGCTTTCCAGAGTGAGTGATACAGCTGATGGATGACTCATATGGGACTAGTGACAGGGAAAATATGGTTTCTTGTGAATAAATTAATGAGAATATGATCGAGTATCTTGAAGACAGTTTAAGTTATTATTATTATGGAATTATTATTATTTTTCAATGCATGTGACATCACAACGTCTCTTGTTTTTTACTTCTCCCATGCCAGGCGCTATCGCTTTGTTAGTCACTGGCGTGTACTGCTGGGCTCCATCTACAATAAACCACTCAATGCTAACGTGGCGGAGGTGAAGACCATTGTTTACCACAGCAGCTACCTGCCCTTTGTAGACCCCAATATTGATGACAACAGCAGGGACATTGCTGTTTTGGCTCTTACCCAGCCTCTTACTTTTAATGGTAGGACATGCAGCGGAACAAGAGCATGCAGTTAAATTTTTTTTAAAACCACTGAATGTCTGTGCATGAATGTGTAATTACGGTTTATCATACAGTGTGCTGTGAATGTGCAGTCCAGGGGTAGGCAACTTCAGTCCTCGCGAGCCACAGTCCTGCAAGTTTTAGATGTTTCCTTGTTTCAACACACTTAGTGCAAATGAATGAGTCACGAAGCAGAACTTGAAAAGTGGATCCATTTTATTTTAATCAGGTGTGTTAGAGCAAGGAAGCATCTTAAACCGGCAGGACAGCGGCTCCCAAGGACTGGAGTTTCCTACCCATGGTATAGCCAGACCAAAAGCTTTGAAGTGATTACAGCAGTGATACAGTAGTATTCAATATAGTTTTAGATGCAGTCTGCTGGATATTGTCAAGTCTCAATGGATCACGTCTGACATCTAGTGTTTGGCGTGTGTAACTACAGTAACAGAGCAAAGCAAAGTCTGTTAATTTATTGATGTTGAATCTGAGAGCAAACAGGAAGCAAATGCACAGCAGTTCATTCCATGTACATGAAGCAGGGAAACACAATCTAGAGCCATTTATTCAAAAACAGAGAGATGAAAGTCAGCACATATGCAACAGGCAAGTAATAACCCATCCACTAGATTCTTAATCTAATTCAGGGTTGTGGAGGAACAGAAACTATACCAGATGTCTGGGTGAGAAACTGGGTCAGCTCAACCCATCACAGGACTAAGATTGAGACTAGAGATAAACTGATACTGATGTTAAGGATAATAATTTGGTTGATAGGACATACCAGCTGTTTCTGTCATTATTTCCCCTGAAATGTCAACAATGCTTTTAAAAAAAGAAAAAACTGAACAGTGTGACATAGTTCAAAATGAGCACAAACTCAATCGAACTAATTAGATTTAAAACAAATAAAAAAATTACAAAAATAATTATATATATATATATATATATATATATATATATATATGAAAAAAAACTTTATTACAACTTTGCATGTCAATAAAATGACATGCTTCCAAAATCTTAATGAGTTTTTTGTGCTGCCATGGCCTGTTGGATCCATCTAATCTGAGTCTGAGGTGTATTCGAGCAGGGAAACATTGAAAACCTGCAGGACAGCGGCCCTCGAGGACCTGGCCTAATACATTTTGTCAGGCTGATATATTTGTGCCTCTCTACTTGAGACACATAAAAACCATGCACAAGCTGTGGTTGGCAGGATCTGAAAGAGTAATGCTGTGGTTTCTTTCTTACATTGCATTCCAGCCCGGTAGTGGTGATGATGAGCATTAAGAGACAAACACATTCATGATATGTAGGGAAAGATGACAGCAGGTGGTCTCACCTTAAACACAGTGCTGGTTTTGTCAAAGTGGTAAAAGTTGATTCTGATCGAAATGGAAAATCCACCAGTCATCAACTACACAGCCTGACATGCATTAAGATGATACGCTGACTGAATTCAACAGATTCTATTGTATTTGGCGTTCATGCTGTTCTTGTCTATTTTTTAGATGCTATGCTCTCAGTTTTACTGTGATAAGTTTAAAAATGTAGCCATCATCAAATTTCCATGCTGACATGTTGTTTGCATCACAAATATACAGCGATGCTTGTGATGAGTGTATCATTAGGTAAATTGAGCAATAACCAGCAAATAATAACTTCATGAGTTAGTAAAATATGGTCAAGTATGTTATTTATTGTGTTCGTTAAATTTATGGATTGATTGTTGTATGTGTTCTGATTTATTAATTATGTGTTTGTAGAATACATCCAGCCTGTCTGCCTGCCAGCATATGGCCAAAGACTTATAGATGGACAGATGGGAACAGTGACAGGCTGGGGAAATGTGGGATATTATGGTGAGTCCACATTTCATTACAGATGTTGTGTTATTTTTATTATTTCTCTTTTATTTCTAGCTTTCATTTTATTTGGTGATGACATTGTTTCTAAAATTAACTTTTTTTTGTCAGTTTGTTGGCTTCATGCATTGTCACCAGTATTGGTGTGTTATATATTAAAATGCTCATGACATGATTTCCCACAATATGAAAAAAAAGAAAAAAAGAGGTGCACGTATTTTCTTGAATCATCAAGGCATCTTTAACTCTTGCTTGTGAGACTGTTTTTTGTCACGCATCCAATCACAGTTCCTGGATTTCATTAGGGTCATATTTTCCAGACAGTGTGCTCCAGCTAGATCATGCATGTTATCCACTGTCACCATTTTAAAAGTGAATGTTTTTGCATGACAATGAACTAGTTATCTATCACTAATTGTCAGAGCAGAGGAGTTTGTTAGTGGTTTTAAATTATCTCCAGAGAAAATGTGTCTGTGACTGTGAGGGCTATCCTCCTTAAAGACCCAGCAATCATATATCCATGGATCCTATTTGTTTTTTCCTTGCATTTACCAACAACCCCCATGCGCTTGACATATAGTCTACAAAGAAAATCCATTAGCATCTTAGCCTCAGGTTACAATGTTGGAGTATGTAACCATCATTGATTCTCTAGCCATAATGTTGCATTATGACTGATCTGACTGTGGCTCATACATTTACTGTTAGATCTGAGGCGATGTCATGCTAAAATATGTAGGATGTTTGGCAAAGTTTTCCTGTGTTTTAGGTTTGGGTGTTTTTCTGAGCAGCTTCTGGAATAGTCTGGATTCACAAATTACCCTCATCTTCTCCCCCCATCTCTTAGCATATTTCCAGGAATCAGACCAATCAGAAGACACTTCCCCCAAATATTCTCATTCTTAGGAACACACTTCCCCCAGGAGAAAGCTCTCCCTTGCTCTGAAATATTCACAAACTATTTGAATGATGAATTATTTATTCCTATATTAACTGGAATAATTAAATGAGTGGAAATGATCATGTCAGGTCCTCTCTGAACAATAAAAACATACATGGGAAGGTGTCAGTAGTATGGCTGAGACTCAACAACTGTTTAAAACTATTTCTAAGCACCAATCTAAAGAAGCTGTAGCAGAGGATTGATCTTGATCCAAAGAAGCTAAAACCTTCTCAGTTTTTATTGCAATTCTTTTTGATCAAACACACTCACAGCTCATCTAGCAGATGTCCTGCAGGAAGCAAACGTCCCCATCATCAGTGATGCTGTCTGTAACGCTCCTGATTACTATGACAACCAGATCACCACCAGTATGTTCTGTGCTGGCTACGAGAAAGGAGGCACCGATGCCTGTCAGGTTAGAGTTTGCTCATGTTTCTGACTTTGACAAATACATTTAATAATGTGTATGTTGTTGAGTTTCTAATAAGGGAAATTTTATTTGATGCATATGATTTGATTAAATGTTTACTTGATTTTTGTTTGTGTGTGAATGGCTGTTATCATGTAGGGAGACAGCGGTGGTCCTTTCGTGGCAGCTGACTGCCTGTCTAAGGCCAATCGTTATCGTTTGCTTGGAGTGGTGAGCTGGGGGACGGGCTGTGCCATGCCCAAGAAACCAGGAGTCTACACCAGAGTGTCACGATTTCTGCCCTGGATATCTACGGCCATGAGGGTAAGAGTCTGCACAGTGGAAGTTTGTATTTTTTAATTGTCTTGTTGTCCCAATGATAGAGCTTCCACATACAAATAAAATATTTTCTGAATTTTACGCTGAGATCTGCAGCAAGTAAATGTTGTTATGTAGTGGGTGAGCTAGAATTTCCTCCCACCAAACAGATTATCACTAAATCTTTTTTGCAGTCACAGTCCATGATCAGAGGCAAAGAGGAAGGGTCCAGATGCACGACTACAAGGCAGGCAGATTTATTTAGGAACTAAGATTTATTTAGAGCAATGAAAGGTACTACAAGGGCAGGATAACAAATGACTTGAACCAACACAAGATAACAACTCAGATTACAGAGAAACTCACAAAGAAAATCTCGGGTAAACAATGAGGATAAAGAATGATCTGGCAATGAGCAAGGGTAGTACTGGAGTATTCAAACTGAGGGAGAAAATTGCAAATGAGTAGCGACTGAGATTTAGCAACTGAGAACCATGTGTAACAGAGGAGGAAATGAAAGCAAACTAGAATATAAAAGGGACAGACTAAGACAGAAACCTAAGAATGAAAGGTTCTTCAGTCAGATCAGGACAGTAACTTGTTTTAGTCAGACAGTATAATAAAACTTTTCTTCTTATGTTTCTCCAGAACTATCAGAACTCACCTGGTGTCCACAAACTAGCGCGAACATGAAATCCCTGCACGTGTTACTACCTTGGATGGTAGTATGTCCAGTTCCTGTCGGTGGTGCTGTGATCGTTTGACAGAAGGATGAAAAGCTGTGATCTCTGCCTCTTTTCATGGCTTTAATTTTGTGTTCTCATTTCAACATTTACTAAGACTAACATTTAAAGACATGAAGCTTGAAACTCATAAAGAGCGCATTTTTATTATGATGTTATGAATAAATATTAATGTCCAAACAGTGAAATAATGTAAAAATCATTGTATTAGATTTGACTTGTGTATAGATTCATTTTCATCAGATGTTCCCAAGTGTCCCATTGAGTTAGAAATAACTAATGTAACTCCGGAGCTAAAACAACATTAAATTGCAATTACAATGTGAAGTTGAAGTCATTCGGAATAATTCTGGAAATAATCTGAAATCCTTTTTTTTTATGGAGAAATTTTGTCCATTCACTTCAGATAAATTACTTTGTTTAGTGCTGGACTTCATATAGACTGCGCTCAGCTCCACCACTTAAAGTACACTAGCACAGGTGGACAAACCCAAGCTGGCAATGTGAAATATGCTGTTAGAAAATAAAAAATACTACCCAAATGTTCCTTGTGGTAAGAGTTAAGAAATTATGGCCTTTTACCTTTGCATGATTTGGCTACTTCCTGTTGCTTTCCTCAAATGGGTCACATGATGTTGCTGTGAAGTGTCTTGTAGGTTCTTCTCATATAATTGAAAATATTATATGAGAAATGTATTTCACTAAGTTACAACACAGTAAGGATGACCTTTTACTGTATAACAAATCCTTGCTTGTGTGAGGTAGTCCTGTTCTTTTTATATGCAGTAGTTTGTCTTTCGTGTGAAGAAAATAATCTCATATAATATATCTAATCCAACTTAAACTCATGAAGGTGTTGCATATATTCCAATCTATATTTTTCTATTGTAAATATTAGTTCATATCTTGTGTTGATTTTTATGTCAGATGTGCGACATGTCTGAAAGATCCACAGACCCCTCAGAGCCAATAGTGCAATAACAATCATGTTCTCATTAAAACACAGACTTCACTGTTTCTGTCTGTGACTCTAGATTTAAAAAAGGAAATGTTCTTCTTCACATAAGCTGACATAAGTATGTATTTATATATACTGAATGTATAACCCCCCCTCCCCCACAATGAGATTTACCAGGAAGCCCCACAATAAAACTAAACTAAACAAAATAATTTATATTTCAGCAGAATATTAAGTTTTGAATTGTTACTTATTTGTGTTATTTAGATTATTGACCGCTACACACAAAGATGCTGCTGTACCTTTGATATGTCTTTTACAAAACTGTAGTTCAAATTTGAAGAGATTTTATACAGTTAATAAACAAAGCAAACCAGACGCACTATGCAATATGAAAAAAAACCAATAAAATGATGTAGTCATCACTGAATGTGTGTGCTGTGTCTGAATAGAGGATGGATGTGAATGAAACGTTTTCCAAATAAATGTTAAAGTTTTCTGGAGTCGATGGATAACTCTGGACTAAACAGAATGTAATGTATTTTAGACACAAGGAACTTATCTTCAGGAGATTATGTGTCATACTACCCACCAGCAGTTCGATTGATGTATGTTTTATAGCGATTATGTGTACATTAGAAATGCTTATTGTAAAATGAAAGCTGTTGCATTGAATGTTATATGGAAATAAAATGTAATTATTAAAAAATAATAGCGTGTAAAATATTTATTTCGATTAAAAGCTTTGAATATTTACAGTTGAGACTTTAGTGCCAAACAATTATACAATGTTTCTGACACAACAGACATGAATAAATATGATTATATGCTGGTTGAAGAGGATTTTCTAGCTTAAGTATACATAACATGTTCAAGTAAAATAATATTACAGCGTCTCATATTTTTCTAGAAGATCTAATATTAACTGTTATTGCAACACATATTTTAAAACAACATGAATATAAATACAAAATACAATTAATTAAGGATTTGAACAACATTAAAACTTAAAATAAATAATTCAAGAGGACGAAGCCACAGGACAAAAAGGGGAATATCAGCTGGGTTGAGCAACAGTGGCATAGATCACAGATCTGTCATTCTCTATTAAGTTAGACCTACGGAAAAAAAGAAATGAGTTGTAAATCTGCATTAATAAGACTAAAGGACAGCAATTGTTATTTTTCCTTCTTGGAAGAAACTGGAAACATAAAATGGCAACATATTTATAAGAAATAATCCTCTTTGTGCTTATAATAATAATCAATATTCAGTTTAGTTATTTGCTTGTTTATATTACACTGTTGATAATAACTTAAAGACAGACATATAACCTTGAATATGAACCTACCGGGAGTCGTTGGACAATTTGCTGTTGTTTATGTGGTGCTGAGGACTCAGGTTTTTGGGTTTGATGGTCACTGTGGAGTAGGTGACCAAGTCCTCAGATATTGGAGCCTGAGAGAAAGAAAAAAGGGGAAAAGATCAACGTTGGCCTATTCCATATATCTTTTAGCTGTGAGTAGGGATGTGAACTTGAACAGTCTTGTTGGTGCACAATATTTACATCGTGATGCGAGTCCCTCTGTGAAGTGACTGCCCGGGCTGAGACAAGCAGTGGAGAGAAGGCAAACTTGTCAATGTTGGCATAAACAGCATCAGATGGATGTTCAGAGTGAGTTCCTCTTCCGGTGGGCTTTGGATCAGTGAGCTGGACAGTATAACAAAAGTACTCGTTAGTTCTCTGGGTTTGCTAGAATTCTTGATCTGTTGTTAAATTATTGGAAAATGTCAGAAGTACCAAAAAAAAAAAAGAACTATACAAAAATACCAAAGCTGGGAGATTAACCTCTATAACAGATAATGTGAGCTTGTGCAGAATCGTTAATCCCACCCTAACCTTGAATACCTTTTCTCACTGACAGCTAACCATAACAGTCTAATTGTCTAATCATGTTAAAATGGGTGTACTTACTTTTTTGTGTGGACTTGTTTGCTGTTTTTTCCTGCTAAAACCCCCCCAAAACAAATAAAAAAAACCCAAGTTAACAGAATGGAAATAAACCTGACATCATTGCATGCTGTGAGGAAGTGATTTGAAACATTCACAAAAATGATTCAACAAATGGTGAAAGAGATGCTGAAACAGTGAAATCACACGTGATGTAAAACACTGTGACTAAAGGTAAAACTGACATAAATCATCCAGTCACACCAAACTCTAACCAATATTCACTCACTCACCAGAACAGAAGCAGCGCCACCATTAACACCATTAAAAGAGAGACTCCAATTCCAACTAAGACTGGGATCAGCTGTACACCTGAAGAGAAACACCACAATCTTAGATAATTAAAAAAAACAGAAGACAATGATCAGTTTGTCTTGTGGTCTGTAAATATGTAACACAAACCATGCTGCTTTTCCGCCATGTCTAGCATCACCTCAGTTGAGTTGTTTTCTCCCAAACGGTTCCTGACATGGCAGAGGTAGGAACCAGAGTTGGACGCCCCCATAGACCGAAAAGACAGAACCTGTCCTGAGCCCACCGGGACCAGTGAGCTAGAGCCAGGAGAGTCTGTCCTCTTGTACCAGGTGTAGGTATCTGCTTCGGGGTTTGCAGCACTGCTGCAGCTCAGATTTACACCACTGCCTTCCACAATATATTGAGGATCGATTGTAATGGTAATGTTCATGGGTCGGTCTGAAAAAAGTCCAAACATTGTGTGTGTGAACAAATAAATTTTGAAATGAAATCACCAAAGAACTCATTAAATACTGAATGATGATCAGAAAGGACATATTTGCAACCTGCTGTACTGAGATCATATTACAATAAAACAACACTACTCACGCTGGACATCAAGGTTAATCTTCTTTGAGTTAAACAAGTCATTGCCTCTCCAGCTGATGCCGTTTGAGGCCTGGCAGTGGTACTGTCCGCTCTGACTGGGCTGAATGTCAGAGATGACGAGCTTTGACCCCAAACTGATCAATTCTCCATCCCTGTACAGACTGTATCCACTTTGTGCCACAGGAGGGCTGGCATCACTGCTGCAGGTGAAAGTAACTGTGTCTCCACTGATGATGTCTCCTGATGGTTTCACTGTCAGAGTTACCTTCTCAGGAGCATCTGTTTGAAAAAGGATTTGAGAAATAAATAATGAACACACACACATACACTTCAGTGATTAAAAATTCATAATGTGTCCAATCGCTCTCTCTTTTTTGTTTAAAGTATGTTTAACAAATCCAACCTTTTTATTACAGAAATGTGGTCATGTCAAACAAGATGATAAGCATCAATTAAACTAACCAACAAATCATCTGTATTTGTAAAAGAAAGTCATGCAGATGAAGGGGAGTCAGGTACTACAGAGAACCTGCAGCCTTGTAACAACAGGCCTTTTCACACAACATGAGACTTGTCTGCAAAAACTGAATAAAGCACCACTGAATCTACAGTGAAATGAGGCTTTAAGCTTTCAAATTGGTTGTGTTAATCACATACTCACAGTGAACACTGAGAACCACAGAGGCAGATCTGGCCGTCTCCTGTCCAGACACAGCACAGTAGTACCCCCCAGCATCATGCCTACTGGCCTGGAAAACTGATCTCACTCTCTGTCCATCTCTGAACCAGACAATATTGATACTTTTAAGGCAACCTGACAAACAGGTCAGCTTGACAGTATCTCCCTCAGTCACAGTGTTGGATTGCACAACGGCGGTCAGCTCTAATACAGAGACAGAAACACATTAATCCTCACTGCAGCCATGTTGATTCACTAGAAATGCATGTTTTTCTTGTGTGATTACCTTTCACAAACAAATAAGCAGGGATTTTACTTTCCAATGTTTGGAACAATGTTGCAAAAGTGAAAAAATATGCTCCTTCGTCAGAGGATTGGACATCATTGACCTTTAGATTGCAGTCACCCCGGTGATTGCCAGCGTATTCAAAGTGGCCTGGAGGTGAAAATAGCTTGGAGAGGGGGACGTGATTCCAGTCCCCAGATACTTGTAGGGCCTTAGACCAGCTGACTGAAGTAACAATACTCCCAAGGGGATAGTCATACTTGCATTGTAAGACTACTGACGTCCCTCGCAGAGCACATTGGTTTATAAGGGTCACCTCCCAATTTCCGCTCCAGATACCTTTGGATGAAAATCAAACAAATACAATCACCACTTGGTCACTGCTTTAATACGCATGAAGAAAAATAGTTTCCCTTACCTGGAATTATTACCATAACGATCAGAATCCACCTTCCCATGATGTAAGATAAACCTACAGTATCGTGACACTATACGCAACGGAGGATCATGTAAAAAATGGAAGTACATGAAAGTAAAACTTATGAACTAAAGTCAGTCTGTACATTTTGATCTGTAAAAAGCAGAAGTAAAAAGTTGTCCCTCCCCTTGTGATATCCTGTCATATCACACATTCAGAGGGCTGATTGCATTAAGTTGCATAAGAGCATGTTTGACACACTGAAGATCGGATGTGGAGGAAAAAGGTTGAGACAGTGATCGTACATAGTACGGAACGTTTAGTATCCACCGTTGCACAATGTGCCGCAGCAGCCACGCAATGTAGCATGTGCACATGCCCAGAGAACACACGTTCAGCTCATCCTTCCATGATCCTTCCAACAATAAACCATTTAAATCTGATTTTTAATTTGATAGAGGATTACAGCTCCAGCTGAATCATTCCAAAGACATTTTTGACCTGAACATGTTAATTTTCTTTTAGGCAAGCCTGAAACTCATTTGTGCCATGTCCCATCTTCATTTATTCTTCACCAATAACTTATATAGCCTACTTGTAATTACACAGCATAACAAATCCCTGTTTACCATGACTCCAGAAGTATACAAATAGACCTTGTGGTAGCACAGATCTAATTTCATTATGAATGTGCAATTTTTTAACAGAGGCTGAAAAAATAGGCGCAGAGCTTAAAGGGATAAATGAAGGTTGTGGTCATGGAGAATTAACTGAATAAAGTCCAGCTTGAGTTTCATATACTGACCTACTTTCTCTTTGTCCACTGGGTGGGGTTACTGGACCATGCAACAGAAACTAGGGAGAAAATACAGCTACGCCTGATTTCCAAACCCTGCTTTTAAACAGAGTGTGTCCTTATGGGATTTGACCCTTATGTATCTTTATCTGAAACGGATCCATCTTCACAGTTCTAAAACAATTGCTGAGACAGACTTAAAATATATAACATTTGATTTACAGGCAATATCACAATTTCCCAAAAGAGTTAAATAATCTTAAGAAAGGGCAAAGCAACAAAATGATAATTTTCAGACATCTTGGAAGCAATCTCTTTGTCTTTGTCCTTCAACAGCCAATCACAGACCTCTCTCTGGTGGAGAGGGTGAGCAGTTTTAAAATCTTTGGGGTGACCAAGGCAAAGGACCTGTCCTGGGGCCACTCATATTGCCTCAGCTGTGAGGAAGCCCCAACAACGCCTTTACTCCTGAGGAAGCTGAGGAGTGCCCACATCCCCAGACCTCTGAACTTTTACAACTGTGCCATCAGCAGTGTTCTGGCTTATGGATTTTTAGTGTGGTTCTCCAGCTGCACTAAGGCGGACCAGCATCATTGGGTCGTCTCTCCCAGAAATGATTACCATCTACACCACCCGCTGTCTGAGAAGAGTGCATAACACCACCCTGCTCATCGCCTGTTCCATCTGCTGCCCCCAGGTAGAAGGTACTGGTCCACACAGGCCAGAACAACAAAACTGTCCAACCGCCTGTATCCCCAGGCTGCTGAACACTGCCCCCCTCCCGTGGACAAAAACCATATCCACCAATACAATAGCTCTGAACTGGACTTTGCATTGCTGCACTATGTCACCAATCTCCATGTATCTGACTGTACGTCCCTGCCTACTGAAGATAAGCCCTCATGCTGATGCTAAAACTATCACTGATGTTGCACTGTTGTCATACTGGGTTAAATGTGTACATTGGGTTTTTATTGGGGGTTTCTGGGGTTTATGCGCCTGTGGCAGTTTTGCATCCAACTATACAGGGTTGATGCTCCAAACGTTATTTTGTTGTTTTCTGTGACAATGACAATAAACTTGAATCTGAATCTCAACAGGTTGCTAATGTTTGCACCAATCATAGCTTGACACAGTTGCATGTTTAAACCTAACATACTGATCCTTCACCCCCATCCAATAATGATGTTAGTCAGTTTGAAAGATTTGGATCTTGAAAGATTTTAAAGGTCTGCAAGCCTTTAAAAAATCCTTTATATGAACAACAGAGTTCGTGCTTCAGAAGTCGTTTCAACCTCAGACTTTTACTGTGTGTTGTGTTTGTTGTTAATGTGCAGACACAGCAGAAGGAAGAGAAAATAAATTAGTTAATCTAGTAAATAAATGTAACAGGGTCATTTAGGGATAAAAAACAAGGACAGATATGGAAATAAAAAAATATTCAAAAGAAAGAAGTAAACAAGCTCAGAAAAGTTTGTTTAAATGACTTTAACTTTACTTCAAAATGATTAGAAACAAAAACAATACAGGGAGCAATTAAAATGAACCTTTTTAAGAGTAAACTGGACCCAGTAAATGGTCTTTTCGCTAATATCTATGATCAGTGTCAGAGGTGATTTGAGCACAATCACTAATGGACAATATGATCTGAGTCTGATTAAATGTAACAAATGCATCTCTCTTCACACTCTCCTCATCTCTGTTTTTTATCCAACAAGACCATTGTAATATGATATATTTAGGCTACATTAATGTGTTATACCATTAGGTACATTACACTGAATATTGCACGTTATTTGCAATACATTTATTGAAAATAACATTTTCCTAACATTAGAAGTTTATGTGGCAGTATCTGACCGAGGTGTTGAGTTGTGAGTAATGCAAAAAACTTTGTGGTTTTGTGAATTGCTGCAAGAGTTGGTGCAAATACAAATTAAAGTTGAAGAAGCTTTGTTTGTTTTCTCTTTGAGGCTGCATCAAAATTGCTGCAAAACGTAAGAACTAAGATGACTAGAATGTATCAAGTAATGTTCAAGTCCCACACATTTTGTAATGTCATGTCAGTGGTGTAATGGACAAATGAACACACCATCAATGTGGCAACATGTGAACTGAACTGATCAGCGTCATTGTGGAAAGTCACCAGTGCATTGTGGAAACAGCCAAAGGTCAAGATGGGCAAAACTAGTTTAACAATCAATAAATAAATCTCAAAGCAGATTCTCCTGCAAGGAAATACTTATAATATATAGAACATTTATTTGTTATATTCAAACCACATCTCACAATCAGGAGTATGGAAAATAAAGCAAAAAAAAAGGGACAGTGGAAGTCATTTGTTTGCATTTATTTTTCTTTAGTGTAACAAACTACAAGATGTACAGTTACTTCAGTTAAACCAAGCTGCATTAACTCAATGAATGTTGCATGATACTGTAAGTGTTTAGAATAAACCCAAATGATGTGTGAAAATTCTTTTTTGTCTATAGGTTTTCTCTACTAATATATTTAATATCACATTTGTTTGGAGACAGATATGTTTTCATATAAACGATTAGCATTTTCATTCAAACAGAGGATAGAATAACGTAGCAACCAGTGATGCTGTGCCATCTGCATTCGCTTGGTAAGAAAAAATGCATCAATGTAACGAAAGAACAAAAACACAACAACAGATGTATCACAGCTTGTACTGTGGAAAGAGGTGCAAGCAAGGTGGATTTTCAGTGTTTTGTTTTTCATGTTTTTCTCTTGACTTTTTCCAAGCATTGTTCTTCATCAGGCAGTATGGCCTGACTGGATGCATTAAAAGAAAATGGGGAGACATGCAACACAGTTCAGGAGCTGGATTGAAAGACTGGTCCACATGCTGCCTGTAGAGAGAATCGGTCTGAGCGCAAATGTTGTCAGGATTCACATGGATAGTTGTTTTTTTTTTATGCCACAGGGGATAGAAGCAAGGTGACTGGTTCATATGAGAATGGCTCCTGTGAACCAAAGAAAATAGAGAAACGACAATAGAGACAGTAGAATACCAAGAACAGGAACATTTATCACATACTGAATGAAAATAAATATGTCTCAATAAAGCAGAAATTTGAATGTTATACATCTTCTTAATAAGATGCTAGAATTTAATCTTTCTTTGGTAACATTACAAATCTGCATCAAAATTAAAATTGAACCATTTTATGTTAAGAAAACAATGCCATCAAACCTGGATTAAAAACTATGTTGCTCTGAGAAACTTAAGGCAATATACCAGATAAGGCTGTTTCCTCCTGGTCAGCGGCGTGATTGGGGCAGTAGAGTGTAAACAACTTTTGAAGAATCCTTTGGTTTTTTCTCACCACTCATTGGCAGATTGTGCACCTGCACCTGATCCGAACTGAGCCAACAATAAACAAGAACCACATCAGTTCACCTCCATTCGAATCATAAACATGATGGTATTAGGAATCAGCACGTCCAGTGTTGTAATTAAGAATGTGACAGAATATGAGAAGTGTGTACCTGGCCAGTCTGGAGTAGTGGACAGTGATGTAGTTGGAGGCAAGGCTGCGACTTCCTGCTTCTGTGATTGGTGGAGCATCCATCAAAGGAACGATAGAAGGATGGAAGCTGTCACTCAAATCCTCTGGCTCCTCCTATGCTCATACACACACATTCATAGATCAAAAATGAATATTGTCATTCTTCTCCTTTGTAAAATAAGCCACAGAGGACATAGCAAGTTGCTTACTGGTATGTCGGACATCTTGCCCTTTCTAGCAGGGAGAGTCTGTTCGGCTGACTCATAGAACAAGGTGTCAGTTGTCAATGATGGACGCTGGGGTCACACACACACACACACACACACACACACACACACACACACACACACACACACACACACACACACACACACA
>JBBBVU010000006.1:22753586-22766301 GCA_037177055.1 Atherinosoma microstoma | reverse complement strand
TCTATCTATCTATCTATCTATCTATCTATCTATCTATCTATCTATCTATCTATCTATCTATCTATCTATCTGCAAAACATTTATTATGATTGGATTGTGTGTTGCTTGGGACTCTGAGGGTGATGCAAGTACTGTTTTAGGGTGGATTTCCCCTGGAACACATCAGCGTGCAGCCAAAACAAACTCCTGCTGATGGTTTGCCTCTTGCCTCCGGTCTCTCTGGTCTGCTTTTAGACAGCAGCCGAGGGACTCTTACCGCTCAGAGGGAGGAGCGAGGCAGTCCTTCGGCCCTCCCACGGTTATAAGACCAGAGACAGACTGAAACACTCAGACTGCAGACACACGTGGAGCAAAGAGGCAGAGAAAAAGAAGGACGAGGGGGGAGACCAATAGAAAGCAAGAGAGCATGAAGCTGCCGGCACAGAGTAGGTTTTACTAGTTTGGCTTTTGGGAGTGAAGCAGATAAATATAGAAACAAAGGACAAAGCAAGGTCAAGGACGCAAAGAAAAGGAAGGCAGATTCTGACTTCAACATGCTCTTATAAGTTTCATTTTATTTCAAAGGAATAATGCAAAGAGATTTTTTGTGATGTTAGGTGGGTTTTTTTTTGTGTAAACTGATACAGAACAAGGACCTGCCTGCAGCTACCTATGACAGCAGATCTGAGGTCAAGTTATTTTGACCTCAACTTGCTGATGCTTTACTGTCAGTGAAGGGAGGTTATAGACCAATCCTACCGTAGACTTAAAAAGGAAACATCTGATTCACTTGGCAAATAACACCCCTTAGTTGGCAGCATCAGCACCACTTGCGACCAAGCATCTTCAGCACAAGCTTAACAGCTCGCAGCTTGCCTTGAGGACCACTCCAAAGGACTGATCAGCTGTCGCACTGAAGATGACATTTGCCATGCTGCGCACGGCGCCTCCTGCAGGCCGCTTCTTGTACGGCGACATCGCTCTCCTCTCTGAAGATGATGATGAGAACGGCAGTGAGGGGTCAGGCTCTGAGGAGCAAACCACCAATTCCTCCAACTCTGCTGCCTTCCGCCTGTCTTCATCGTCCCCATCTGCCTTTCATATCAAGATGAACAGGAAGAGAAAAATGTGTGCGGGCATAGGGGTTGGAGGGGTTGGAGGGGTAGGGAGCATGGCAGCGAGACTTGTCCCCCCTCCAGGCTTAACAGGGCCTGGGGAAGTTCGTCAGAGGACTGCAGCCAATGCACGGGAGAGAGATCGTACCAATTCTGTCAACACAGCATTCACAGCGCTGCGCACACTCATCCCCACCGAGCCTGCAGACAGGTACAGAGCTGCATGAGTCATACTGTGTCCGGACAGTTTGTCTGATGCACCTTTTAATTATTTCAAGAATTTATTTCTAATGTAAAAATACATTCAAATATAAGTTGGTATTTCCTACGGAAGCTGTGTTGTGAAGTTACTATAAAAGAAAAAAAATCTTCATCATCTTTCTGTGTTCAGTCTAAATGTTGCAGCTTAGTGTGTAAAAGTGTAACACTGTTGTGGGAATGAAAAAGTTGAAAAATCCTCGACACATATCTTTTGATGATTACAGGAAATTGTCAAAGATCGAGACGCTACGCTTGGCCAGCAGCTACATAAGCCATCTGGGGAACGTGTTGCTTCTGGGTGAGGGGCTTCATGACGGACAGCCTTGCCACGCTCCCTCACCGCCATTCTTTCACGTCAGCTCCTCCCCCAACCGAGGATCTGACCAATCATCTCAGCCCAAGCACATCTGTACCTTCTGCCTCAGCAACCAGAGAAAAATGGTGAGCGGAAAACTTTAAGAGAAATCAGTTAAAAGGTAAAATCAAATATAGTGTTTATGATAAACACACTGATCATTTTGCTATTCTTTTACATCCAAAGGCAGAAAATATATTAGTTTTCACTGCTTTTATGAAGTTTGAACTGAATTAGAAAACAGGAAGTAACGCAGATTTAACAGAAGGATAAGCTTATCATAGACACAGGGTGGTGGTTTAGGGTCAGTTTCATGTCAAAAGCTGACCTAAGATCAGTGACTGTGCCCATAAACCTGACTGGCCCAGAGGGACTTTAAAGTGCAACCTCTTTTAGAGACCACTTTTGGGGTGAAGGACTGTGTATTATTGTACTTTTGGGGGTTGGTTTTACTCGAGCAGCTGGCTTGAAAGTTCAAGGTGGTTTCTAAAAATCCCTGTAAATTACACTCCGTAGATGCAATTGTTTTTCTGTCAGAGCTAGGAGAGGGCAGAATATAGAGATTGGTCAAACAGCGAGCTCCCTTTTTCACAGAAAACCCAGATGAAATGCGTATGAAAAATATGAACTTAAAGTTTACAAGGGTATTTATACACAGAGAGATTCATGACCGGGAGCATATAAAATCCATCCAAAACCATCTGTATAATTTCAAGAATGTTTTGACGTCAGACTGAATATGAAAAGGTTTTAATCTTAACCACTGAAGAACTGACCTGATGCACATTTTGCTACAAATCTCCAGCGTTCCAACAGGTATACTACAGGTATACCATTTAAAAAGACTAAAAATAAAAGCATTATATTGGGAAACCCTATTACAGTACTGGTCCACTCATCAACGCAGACATAGAAAGGGTGAACTTCATTCATTGTGTGTTTCTGCCCTTGTTTGATTGATTCAGCACAGGAAATTGACATAATCAAGAACACCCTCACATAAGAAAGTCATTGGTCTGATGAGAAATAACAGGGAATGAAGAATTGCCATCAGCTGAGTGAAATCAAATATTTATGAGCCCAGCTCGGATTTTGACAAACACCACAGAAGATGATAGAGGGTTGACGTCCACTCAGCCCTCCCTCTACAGCCATAGCTGCTGCCCATTTAGCAGGATTTATGGGTAAGGAGCTGACATCTGGCAGACTCCCCCGTTACCCCAGCAGTGTGTGAAAGCCAATACCCTCCTCAGTGTCTAAACCCAGAGACCCTTTAGCTGAAGGATAACCTGAGTCTCAGCAGTGTGAGTCTCCCCTGTATTCCTTCCCCCTCCTGCCTCCCCTCTGAACTTCTACAAGTGAAAGCCTAGACGTCAGTGTCTGAGCCCAGACGCCCTCGGTTGGGAGATAACTGGCCTGAAACCCGTCTCATTCTCACTCATCAATCTCCTTTTATTTTGGCTTCTGTCTGTCCTCCCTGGCTCATTCATTTTTATTCTCTCCATCCTTTATTCACACCCACATCTCCTTCTGATTTACCTTTTACCTCCTTAACTCGCGACCCCCACCGCCGCTGTGCATATCGATCAGCCTGGTGGAGGTCAAAGCTGTCACTTCGATCAGTGTAATACTATCTACTGCTGTCAACCCAGCACTGCAGATGCATGACCGACCTGTAAATGCATGCTGCGTAGAAAACAATTTTGAAACTTTCTCGTGTCAGACCGCTCAAACCCAGACACTTTGACTAAGTCTGTGGTAACCGGCTGTCAGTCACATTCGCTGTTTCCCATTAGCTAGATGAAAAGTCTCACTATTCTCTCTTGTGAGTAATGTGCATCACACCAAAGCCAGTTCATTCCACTGTTGAAGTGAGCCCATGTGAAAGTCATTGTCTTTCAATAAACTCTTGGTTTCTTCAAATAAAACCTCAGAAAACACAAATGTATGAAAGATGCATGCATTTTTATTACAACAAAAAGATGAAAAAAAGGTCTTTGTAGTAATGTATCTTTTTAGCAATTTTAACATATCACAGTGAAATAATCAGCTGTTTTGAATAAAAAATTCCTAATCAGTCACTCAGGAATAACTGAAAATTTCAGTGTTATTATTATAAAAACCCATAAAAATGACCACACCAACAATGTAATAGTAGTAAGAGCATATGACAACTTAGAAAATATTCCTCTTCTTGCCGATAATGGAAAATCACAAATATATTGTATAAAGTTGCCATTAATACACAAAAACAAAAAGGTTTTATAAATCACAGCTGAAATGTCTGCTTAGGGCCATTTAACCTACATTCGGTGCACAAGTTACTATTTACAACAGCAGGATGGTGTGCATGATGGATGTAGTCAGAATACACTACAGTCACAATATTTACCATAACCAACCGTGCAGCTATATGGCACAGAGGAATAACATACATCAGGCTATGGATGTATCAAACATGCAGAGATCTTTGTAGACTTCATTTTAAGGATTTAACATGGACATAAAAAACTGCTGCAGTTTAATTGTGACCCTATCCAGCTGCTAAAAGGACTCCCACCACAGGAAAAATAAGGAGCGCAGGTTCACCCAGCATATAAATGGTTAACTGTGATTGGCAGAAAACTGAGAGCATTTTGTTTTCCCTGGAAAATATCTATAGTGTGTTTAAGTGGGCTAAAGGGAAGAATCAGTGCTGGTGATTACAGAGAGGAAACGATTGTGGAGGTAAAATGAGAGTTTTTGTCCTGAGTTCTCTTTTTGTATGTTTTTTTGGCCATTGAGGTTCATCACAGCTGTCAGGTTTGCTTAGACCAGCCGCTTCAGTTACACTTATTTCCAATGCAGGAGAGGGTGAAAGTGTGAAAACTATATGGTCATTTCCTCTTATTATGTGTGTCTACAGTATAACTGTTTCAAAACAAACAGTCTTGTTACTAACTGCAGCACACAGTGCTAACTGCTGCATATAACACGTCATGATGAAAAGAGATGTGAATACAAATGTGACTAATTATCCATGAGACTTTACCCAAGTGTCTAAATTAGATGAAAAATAATTGTCTACAAGTGAAAGTTATACGATTTTTTTTTTCAAATCATCTTGATATAAAGGGTGATTTATCTACACTGAAATTGGATAAAAAAATGTTTAGATTTTTGCTACACTGAAAACTTCTGTCTCAAAATGTCTGTTTGATGATCTAAGAAGTACAAACCTGTTGTCAGGTCTGTGGCTCAAATGTTCTGCTAATCTAAATTTATTTAGCTACAGAAGTATTTTGGAGACAACGTCTTCAGAGAAGCAACACTTCGATGCAATCTCCGCAGGTAAAAAAAAACAACCTCTAGACTCTTGAAATAGTTAAAGGGAATATTTTTAATACAGCAGTTAATCAGAGATCAATGATCCAAAAACATCCAAATGACAAAATGTGATTTTATAAAAAAAACAAAAAAAACTTATGGAGTCATGTGGCGTGAACAAACTGGAGAGCAGTATATGTATACTGGTGCCTTTGATGGTTGCATCAAATAAAAAGGGGACATCGCTGATGGCTACATCTGTAAATGAGTTGTACAGGGCTGAGAATGGAGGGCTGAGGTGGGCTGTGCGCTGGTTAAATCCCTGGGCTGTCTGGTTGATTGATGCAAATATCCTGTGCAAGGCCTCTCTTCCTTTGCTGTCACGGTATCTGTCTGGTGGCTGGATTCAGTATACAATAGCAATACCTCACAGATGCTCCTTTTTTCATATCTAAGGCTTGATTATCTTCAATCAATATTAGATAAGATTTCTATTTTAATGACCTTTAAATGTGCCACAGTGATTTTCGTCAGTGTTGTTTTTGACTGGGAGAAGGAAAAGGGTCAATTCTATTCAGTGGTGAAAGAAACCAGTAATCGATCTGCCAATGACAAAAACTGTGCAGAACTTTTTTCCTTTAAATCCCGCGGCCCATACAGTTTCCCTATATATGAAAGTTAAAAGCTCATTTGATGAATTAAAAGAGAGGTTTTATGTTTGGAAACTAAATTAAGCAAAAACAGGCAAAAATATAATGACCACGGTACTTACGGTGTGGTTGCTGTATATAGACCATTTTTCCTTTTGAAATGGTTAAGTTACAGGCATTTTAGGGACACAACCCAAATTTATTTCTGACTTGATGGGGTTATTTATTTGGAATTTCATGAAATTGAAGAGAGATGCATAAAGTGACTGAAACACATAACACAATGCATACCGCTTGTAATATCATGAGCAGTTCTAATTTGTGTATTGGCTGCAGTAAAACTTTTATATATGATGACTTTTGTGTGTGTGTGTGTGTGTGTGTGTGTGTGTGTGTGTGTGTGTGTGTGTGTGTGTGTGTGTGTGTGTGTGTGTGGATGGAAAAAATAGTCCCAAATCTGCACTGTGCGACTGGAAACTAACTCCTCTCCACTTGTCTGCTTTTGCACGTTTGCGGAAAAGCAAATGAATATTAAAAGTGTGGTTTTATTTATGTGAGGGAAAGATGTCGATAAGAACTTGAGGGATTTCTTGATTGAGATGGATGTGAGTTGCATCCAGAATGGGTTTTTGTTTTTGCACACTCAGTATACTTACAAACACACACACAGACACATACTTACTGGCTCACTCTCTGTGTCTGGAAGTCATTGGCAGAGCAGAGCAAAGCAACAAATGAGCTAATTGTTCTGTAAATGATTTATCCTCTGCTGAGGCTCTACAGCCAGTGTTTAATTCAGCGGCAGCTATTAGAAACACATTGACGTTGGGCTTTGATGGCGATGTTAAAGGAGCCTGGAAACCGCTCTCTGTGAAACGCCCTCCCTGCTTACACTCACACCCACACAGATGACACATAATACACACATGTGGGCCTACACTTGTGTACAGTCCACCACAATCAGAGACTTTTATCTGAAGCATTTCATTCCACCTCCTTAGTTTCTTTTTTTTGTAGCCCTTTCAACCAGACTGTATTTCATTGCTTCTATCTAGACTGCATTATAAAAAAAGCCCCCCTCATACATGATTATTTAGTTAAGGAGTTCTGGATCACGACCGTGCTTTCAACACTTTCTAAACTAATGGTGTGCAGGAAGTTGTGGAGGCAGGGATGGAGAAAGAGAAAAAAAAGAATCCCAACGACTCAGTGGGATAATCAACTTAGCTATTTATCGTCCAGTTTGCACAGTTGGTTTTAGGCCGTGCTGAAACTACAGTTTGCTTCTTTATAGAGACCAAATGAACCGTGCGCCTAAAGAGAGCTTAAATGCATGGATAGGACATGTGCCGGAGCATTCTAATGACTGTGGTTTTTACAGTTATTTGGATATTAGTCTGTTTTCACTGGAAAAAGCATTACGTCACCTTTGTGCATAAAGCTGCCGTATCAATGTCATAGATGAAAACTAAATTACCCTCATTTATTGATAATGTTGGTGTGGACTTGGAGTTAATGTTTTGAGCCTTGAGAGCAAAAGCGTCGCCTCTGTGCTTCTCATTTCAAGCTATGCTAATGAGGTGCATCGAAGTTAGCTCATATACTTCAGGCGATTTTTAAATATATTCTCCCCCACGTTTAGTGTGTCATGCGTGTGTGAGCCTGGTTTTGTGTATGACTGTGTGCATTCAAGCGTGGACCTGTCTGTATATTTTCAGCACAGATGGAAGCAGTTAAACCCTAATTTAACACCAACAGAAAAAGTCGGGTCAGATAACTAGCAAAATCTATTAGCAAAACTATCATTCTGTTGTCATTTGGTCTTCAGGGAAAGAGCTGCTCACAGAGCAAATTAAAACACAACTACAGAAAGCTGAGCCAGGCAAAGAGACCTACAACAAAGTTTCAGTGAAAGCAGAAGCTGGTGGTTTTAATTAGGCTGTTTGTTTTTTGACAGTATCTGCTCAAGCTAATGACAAATTGTTTGTTTCAGGATGAGCATCTTCACATTAATGATAAATTATTTGTTCTCACATATTGTTTTAGAATGAAGTCATCTGGGTGAAATAGAAGTCAAGCTTGTTCTAGTCATTAGAACATTTTAATGAAACGTGGGAGTAATTGAAAACACATGCGGCCTCCTGGTGTAAACTACATCTGATTAGGCCATTTGAAATTAATCAGGTGTTTTTCTGAAGCCACCGTGATACGTATTAGCAAGCCGCGGAGCACACGAAAGTGTGATGTGTCCAAGCCACATAATAGCAGACTGGGGCTATTTGGCTTGTTAGTTAGCTCAATTAAAATGTCTAATGTGTTATTTTTTTAATTGATGGCCATTTATGAGGGCAATAACAGCTTATATAAGCCACCGGAGGAGCTGACACAGACTTAAATATTTTCACTTAATAATCAAAAAGGATATGACCAGTTTTTATTTTATGGTTAAATACCAGTCTCCTTATACGATTGCAGGCCAGTGCCCAAGTGGAATTACTTTTTCCAACTAGTCAGTCCTGTCCTCATGCAGCCAGAGACTAAATTAGATGTTTGTATTTGACAGACCAGCTTAACACAGGAAAAAAAGGAGAGAGAGAGAGAGAGAGTGCATGGAAAAACCCATAGTTATAGGTAAAGAAACGACAGGATTAAGTTTGGGAAAACCGACAGAGCTTGAATTTGTGGGTTGATAAAATGCTCCAAAGAAAATGCACATCAAGGCTCAGAAAGGCTGCTTTCACCTTGATAATTAGATAATATTGTTTCAGGGTGGTGATATCTTCATATCGTATCTAAAGTAAACACCATCAGGTAATCGTATTAGAGTTGGACAAATCAGCCCCCGGGGAAGTCAGTGGTATGTCTTTGTGTGCGTGTGTTTGGAATGAGAAGAGAGCAGCAATGTCATCCGACCGTGCCCTATTAGTCTTTAGGAGATTGTTTTGACTACCAGGCGAGCCTCAAAGCGACCTCTTCCACCCTCCTACCATTTTGACTTAACCCGTTAGACTCCAGCTGAACCACCTTCACCAACAACAGCTAAAGCATCACAAACACAGACAGCAAGACACCAGATGTCTCCCAGCTATTCCGTTGTAATTTGGCAAATCATCCCATTTTTACACACTGGTTTGAAGTCAAATTTTTGGTGTATCCTCTTTCTTTAACTTCAAGTACTTCTCCTTTCAATTGTAAATGCCTGCAATATTCCACAGCGCTTTCCAGCAAACACCAGTAATCACGGCTGCACTTGTGTCTTCCAGCTGCTGTTTTGATAGTTTGTGTCAGGAGCAAGCATGATAACAGCAATGCTACGGTGAAGCCAGAGTTTCCCAGGCTGTGTGTAAAATTCTTTCTCACATAAACGGAGGCATTTTGGCCTAAATCCCAATTCCCCCCTCTGCTTCACACTTAGTTTTTGAGTGCACATAATTGGCACAGCAGTGTGAGGAGGTGGTGGGGTTGAAATCTTTAACTAGATCATCTACTACCTTCTATGTGGAGGCTGGATAGTAGATGACCGCTACCTCTCAGTGCCGAAAGTTGCTTGAGTCAAAGGGATGGAATTGGAATTGAAAATTTACAGACAATATTGGACAGCGATCACATCATTAATCGGATCTGGCTTTCTAAATTTTCATGAAGATCCCGAATTCTGCCTTAAAGATCAGTCACAAAATCCTCTATTATTCTTTAACCAGCTGTTGTGTGTAGGACAAGAGGAAAGAAACAAAAGGTCGGGGAAGTCAAGGTTTAAAAAGACATTTCAGTATAAAATAGTTCTTCACTCTAATGCATGCAGAGGTGTGACAGAGTTTAGACAGGTCTAGATAGTAAACACACTACATAATCAATTACTGTACGTAATGAAGGAATTCATAAACTTGTGGCGATTACAGAAAATGCTTTAAAACATTTTCTCATGCATACCATAAAATTAAATTGTATTGTTGGTGTTCGCTCATGCTTCCCTTCGCAGCCAAACGCTGAAATGCTAATGGTTGATGTCTAGCAATGTTAATGGTAAAATTGCAGCGTAATAATGGCGAATAAGTCGAACTGGAGGAAGGATTGGCAATATTATTTTGTGTTTCTTTGCATTAATCTAAATCAGTGGGAGAACTAATTCCTGTCCAAATCTTATGAGTTCACTCTCTCATTACCACCTGACGCCCTTCCAAACACCTACTCACCGTTGTTGATGTCAGTTAAAGAGATTTTTCCAAACACCTACACCTTGTGCTCAGTCTGAGAGGAAATGTGTAACAGGTGTTGGGCCGATGAGAATGAGGCCAAGGGGGGCGGCAGAGGGTTAGTTCAGATTATATGAGAGGGGGAAAGAAAAGTCAGAGGAGGACAGGGGTGTATAGACTTGTGGAAATCTTCTCCAAAGACATTTTTCTTTTCCAGTAAACAAAGTTTGCTGTTTGACTTTTGAGAAAAGTAAATAGAATTTTTATTTGGACACATTTTTCAATAAAAAATGATGAAAGATAAATTGGTAGGTTGTGATAGATTTTAGTCAGTTATCAGTGTTGAAAGACTAGCCCTAAGTCAAAATGTGTATATTCACTCAACAACAAAAGAAATAGGCTCATTAAAATCCCAAGTCTGTGGTGGCCTGAGCAGTGAGCAGAGAAGAGGTTAGGTGTGGAGGGAAAATGTGATGTTATTTTCCTGGCTAGATAGTGAAAGTTTCCTCACCAGCCAGGAAATCAAGGCTTCTCTTTTCTGATACCACAGATAAATGAGAAGCGTATCGCCACGCACTGATGTCATAAATCAGCTCATGAAGTCACTTTTCAGCCTGTAATCATATTAAAGAGATGCCTGTTGCTCTCCGCCACCACAACCAATGTTGTCTGCTACTGTGTCGAATATGTTTATGTGAGTTCACTGCACGTCAGGGTAAATTTATTTTCTCAACAAATGGTGACAGAGTACATATAAAACTACTCTAAAGTGCATTGACTGTAGTAAAAAAATAGAAAAAAGTATCTACATAGTGCCATTTCAGTACTTTGATATGAAAAGGTCTATCAAAGGTGGCATTTTTAACCATGCTAGGTAGGTTGTTTTTCATACTTTGAAAAAGGCCTTAAGAAAATACAATAAATATATTACATTATGCTTTGTCTCAGTCATTCCTCTGCTTAGTTGAGACTCTTTGTTAGACGATGGAGTCAAATACTCTTCAGTGCTTCTATCTTTAATATAAACCTACAAAAAATGCCAGTTAGCCTAGTTTAGGGAGGATACTGTAGCTTGCTTAGCTCTGAAAAAGAGACAATACAATCTTTTCCTCAAGCACAGTAAATCTGTCAGTTGTGTGCTCTGTATAATTTCCAATCCTCATGTTAAGCTGTCTTCTGGTTCTTTTTTACTCTTGTATAACTGTTTCCAAGTCTAAACTTTTCTCTTTCATCTGATTTCTGAGTTGAATCACGGATGATGTGAGTTTTTATTTTTTACTCTTGCAGAACAAAGACAGAGACAGGAAGACGACCATTCGAAGCTAACAACGAGGACACAAACCACACGGATAAAATGTTCATCACTCTGACAGCGCTTTCGGTGATTTTACAGTCACTGCAGCTTGAAAACTAACTGGACTCGTGATGCATTTTAAAGACTTTTGAAGGACTTCTGTAGCACTTCCAGGACTTTTCAAGGAACTTTTTTTTTTTTATTGCATTTTGTATTGCTTTACAAGGAACTTTTTAAATGTTTTACAGTCATAAGAAACTCAACAGTACTTTCAAAGTTCTTTGACATGCTTATCAAGATCATCAAGTAACTTCCAACCATTGTCATGAGAGACTTTTTACTGTGTTGCTCAGTGACTCTTTGGTCAGAGTCCTGTAAGAATTGATGGCGCATGGTTGTAAAACACAAAGCCCAGAAATTTGCATTCATCAAAAACTGTGTGTTATTAATGTGTAAACTGAAATATAAATGTATATTTATATAACATAACATTATATAATGAAACTATGTTATTTAACAGACATATGACAACTAATGTGCATCGTTTCAAGGTACAAACATTGACTATTGACATGGTTTTTAGCATCACAAAGAATATGCTGGAAATTTGGTGGTTTGGGGTATTTTTTAATAATCATTTTTGAAAGTGGAAAATGACTCAAGCTGAGCAATAAAGTGTTTGTTAATCTGGGAGTAAATCATATTATTTTTTTCTTTTCTTTCTTTTAAAAAGCTGATTGTATTTTCAAATCTTTTCTCAGGATTCAATTGCACTGTAGCTTTTATGAGAGGGCTCTAGTAGCTTGTATAAAACAGTACCTCAACAGGAAAGGGGCTAGAGACAAGAGGGAGAGGGATTCAAACCTTGGTCGGCTACATCAAGAAGCTGTAGCCTCCATACACGAGTTAATCGCCTCCCTTTATGATACTTTGTTGCTAAAAAAAGGACAGTTGTCCTTCGTTTATAGAGCACCACAGTAAACCTGAAGTAACAAGCTTCATAAACCTAATCGATGCTTCTACATTCATCTCACCTGTTCAGTTTGTTTCTTACATGCTCCTACCCATTTGCATTCTTTCTTCTCCTCTGGGGAACTCAAGTCTCATCACTCTGTTGTGCTGAAAAGAGATCAGAGCAGAAATAGACAAAGAGTGCAGAGGATACAAGAAGTTCAAGGAGCAAAGGAAAAGACAAGTAGTATGTAGGGAGAAGGGGGGGCGTAAAATTGAATCTGCAGGTATAGCTACTTGGACATCTGCCTTTGTCCCTTTGCTGTCCTCTTCTTTACCTTTCCACATGCTTGTTCTCTCTTCTCCTCCTCTGCTCTTCCTCTCTTTTCCCTGGAGTGCCACTGGCCAGAGTCTGGTTGGTGATGGCTTTCCAGTGTGTTCAGCTTCACACCACTCAACTTCTCTTTACCTTGTCTGTCCATCCATCCATCCATCCATCCATCCATCCATCCATCCATCCATCCATCCATCCATCCATCCCCCCATCCCCCCATCCATCCATCCATCCATCCACCCATCCATCCATCCATCCATCCATCCATCCATCCATC
>JBBBVU010000006.1:22731283-22741314 GCA_037177055.1 Atherinosoma microstoma | reverse complement strand
ACACACACACACACACACACACACACACACACACACACACACACACACACACACACACACACACACACACAGAGAGCCAGCTGGTTAAATTCCAAAACCACTCCTAACCTCCTTAAATCACCAAGGTAAAGTGTTAGTAGAGGCAGAGCAAAATGAAATGAAAATAAACATGGCAGAGCAACGTTTACAGCCCAGAACCTCGTATCGCTCCCCTTGGTGGAAAACACACCATAAATTACTGCAGATCATTTTGTGGAATTTCGGAAAAAATTGTTCCACGCTCCAACAAAAAAATTGGGCAGCTGATTTATATCAGCATTAATTGTACGTGCATGTGTGCTGTGCATTCAGATGATTTGTATGTGTGCCTGCTGGGTGTCCTTGCGTGCATCCATTTGTTTATGTAAAAAAAAAAAAAAAGATTTTGGATGAGTGTGTGTGTGTAAGAGGAAAAGAGAGGATTTAACAATGTGAGTGGTTCGTTTTTTGACCATGCGATCCTCTACTTTTCTTGCTCTGTAGGCAGCTGGACAGCTTCCACTGTTCATAATAACAACAATATGTTCCATATGAATCCCGCTCCTCACCACGGTCAGCATTTGGCTACAAATGCAAACTGGGCTGCACAGATTTGCAGAGTATAAATTCTTTGACTGGTACTGGTCTGGAGCCAATAAAAAAGGACAAGACAAAATCATCAGTGTCAGGACAATTCACTGTTTATTGCAGCGTCACTGAGCAAAGCATTCTTCTGGGGATGATTAAAGTTAGAAGTAGCTACAGCAACTTCCCTTCCCACAAGCTACTGTTTGCTGTGTCTCTGAAAAATATGTCTTAAAATGTTACCCCCTAGTTTGACACATTTAAGTCCATAATAGTTTAGATGTGGATATATTACGTTCATATCAATAAATGTAAGTCAAATAGCTTCTCTGTTGTTACAGTGAGGGTCATGTCACTAGCATATCATTTGCCCTGACAACTTGGCCACAGGGAAACACCTTTGGCTGACCGGTCAGCATGCATGAATCTCACCAAAGAGGGTGTGGGTTCAATCCCTGCCCAGGCCCTCCTTCATCCTGCCACACTACCGTTACATGCTAACATGTGTGGTTGTTACTATGAGCTAGAATTTAGAAAATATTGGTGGATGCCCATTTGGCTTAAATTAATCAAAATAGTTTCAACTGAACCAAACTCCTTAGATGTGAACTCACCAGTGCACACAGCAGATGTAAACTATTTCATCCAGTTTCCACCAAGCATAACTCTGCTTCTCTGAGTATGTGCCTAGCTACCAATCATCTGTGGTGCAGCTTTTTATGTTGGCTCTCAACAATATCAGTCCTTTTGGTTTTCATACGATTCAGGCAAATATACAGAGGAGCTGTTGGGAGTTGTTCTGCAAACTCAGACATTTAAGAAAGATGCTATTGTGTAGAAAGGCAGCATGGTTAGCTGACAGCTGCATAGGTAGCCAGTTATATTAATACAAATGCATTTTGACCAACAGCATCCTGAATTTATTTAGGCTGAAATTTTCTTCCAGGAGCTAAAAGATGATTTCAGCAACTATACAAAAGTGGTGGAAATTGATGAGAGCAGTTTATTACAGCAATGTAAAGGTTGCCTGTAGGTATGCAGAAGTTGTTCATGATTTGTCTAAGGTTGGTTGTTACCTTTAGCAAAAAAAGAATTTAGTAGCCGCAACTTCTCCACAGACAAAATATTTCTTTTTATCATCAAAATGAAACTGGTGGCATGTGTCGTAACTTCTGTAGAGTCTAAAAGTTCTAGCCACCCCACACTTTATTTTGCCTTTACGGACCCAGACTCTCTTGCCAACTTTTAAAGTGGTCTTCAATGACTGTTTTTCAGGCTTTTGGGAGGTTTTATAAAGTTTTTCTATGGTCATTGCTGTTTCACTCAGTTTTTAGTTCAGTCTTTGCAATGGAATGGAATGGAATCTGTTTTCTTCATAAACCACTTGACACTGATCTAAAAATAATTCCCACAATAAAAAAGGCTCCTAACTTAAGGGATGAACCTGTGTTGACACATGAGAATTTAGCAACAAAGTAATTTTGATTTGTATCTTTACACATAATATCTTCCAATTTGTTTTTTGTTTTTTTTACATCAATGAAAAGATCCCAGAGATAACAGATTCTGGCAGGAATAAAACAGTGAGTTTTTTTTTTTTAACCAAATTAAGTGAAATTCTACAGAGGTGTTCACTGAAAATATGGCATTTCTCAGCATTTTCAAAAATGGAATAAGAGGAGAACAAAAATGTGATAAATCTAGAAGACTACCTGCAGCATTGAACATTATTTGAAAGTGATAACCTTCAGAAACAGAAAAAAAATCTGATATGCATCTGAACCTTCAGTTGAACCATCTCTACTCCTACAATAGACTTTGAATTACTTATGAATTTACTGTACCCCAAATGTAGATGTTGGACTATTTAAATGTCTTTCAATCAAATAATGGTCAGTGGGAAGTAAATGGAACATTTAAGTGTTGGGAGAGGATCGCCTCAGTTCTGTTTCTTAACCACAATAATTAATCAAACAGTCTTGTTCCACTCAGAATAATATGGCTCATAGTTTTTGTGGGTTTTAAAAAAAACCTTTTGTCGACAGTTACTAACATATGTTTTTAAAGCAAATATCAGAATTGTTATATGTAAAAATGAAATAATTAAATCACATGCAAATAACAATAGACTTCAACACACACCAGACAGACTAGTTATGACAGTGGAGCTGAGCTACAAGGTTGCCAGAGCGTTACCATGGTGACAATTCTTTGTAGGTTAATTGTTACTTGTTAATTGTTAATACTTAAAAAAATATTTCTTCATGCTTTTTAAAAATCATTTTATAAGCTTGCACACATTTAGCATGAAATGAGACAGTCAAATTGTATGCTTCCTGAGAACAGCAAATGTGGTATGGACAAGATTATGCAGTAGCATAAACATTTCAGCCAAAAAAATTAGTCTGTCTCAATGATGAAAAAATGAGAAAGGCCCTTTGGAAGCAGTTGCTGCTGTGAGTCTATGATGAATTATATCAGATTTGCACATCTGGACACCATTGGATTTTTCTTCCCCCCCCAAATCTTTCCTGACTTAATTGATCCAGCTCCATCTTAGTGGGGGAAAAGGGTCAAAATGCAATTGTCAAGGCCTTGACTAAATTCACAGTTCAACTGAGATTTTTTTTTCATTTTCCAATGGTTCATAAAATGAACAGGATTGTACTCTGGCAACAGCTAAATGGAAAAAGGGCATCAGTCCATTCATGTGGTTGGAAATTTAGCATGCAGGACACTGTACAGAGTTCCACATCCTGCTGTAATTGTTGTTTTACAGGACACATTACTCAGTTTTGAACCAGCTTATTTTATCTCTATGTGTTATTGTTTTCATTGTATATGATAAGTTTGGGGAATTGAGGTTATGTTGAGATGGGAGATTTCTCAGGTGCATTTTCCAGCACTTTGCTCTCTGGCCACATTCTAGTGTGTTTTGAACAAGATTAATTTGAACACAAAGGGATTTGTTTGGTCAAGACACTCTGGCAATGGCAAAGAAAGGATTCATGTTACAATGTCTGATTACAGGGTGGTGATTTGAAGGAAAATTGGTTGCAGCTGAGAGCAATGTCAGTCTATAGGCACTTGGTTTTATCACTTTATCTCCAAATGTTTGAAAGAACTCCTTCAAACAATATTACTGATGTTCAAACAATATTTTTTAAGAGACAGGTGGGGCAGAGTGGTATGGTGTCTCTATGTGCAAAGATATTTAAGTTTTATGGCATTATAAAAAACTTCCCATAGGTGTAAAACACTTTTAAATGATCTTGCTTAAATAAATGATCAAAACAATAAAAAGCTTCAGGCTTTACAAAGCCTGTGTTTGAAATTTAAAAGAAAAAAAGAAACTAGGAAACACTCAAGCCTAAACATACTTAAATCAGTCTAAAATTCATATTAATGTAGTTTTGGATCGAATTTTAAGTTTTAATTAGCCTGGTTTTGGCTCTTACTTGTTCAAAGTCATCAAAGGCCATGTGATGCCAACTGGAAGTCCACAAACCTTGATTTACCAGTCAGTAGTGGTTGGCTCCTGTATGCAGCTTATTAGCACTCTGAAACTTTAAAGACCCACTACTTAACTTTTTGATCTAAAAAGTCTGCATTCTGGACTCGTTTGATGGCACAATGACATCTATTATGTGCATTTCTGGGACCTTTACTGCCCTTTCCGTGCCACTGTGAGACGTTGTAGCTGAGTTTCGCTTTTTGTATGTCACACGCTAGCAGACAATAAAAACACACCGGCCGTTTTGAACGTGCAACATGGCCAATACAGTAAAGACACTTTAAAAGACATTATCAGAAGAAGAGAGGAAACAAAATAGAGACATAGCAAAAGATAAGACAAGACTCAAGATGAGACTGTCTTTTACTGGCTGGAGAGAGCTCACGGTACAGGTAGGATGGAAGATGGATGCCGAATTAGCCTCTGATAGGTGGGCACTGAGAAGATGGCAAAAGTTCTACAAGTGCTTCTTTAAATGACTAAATCAGTAGTTAGCTAAACCCCATGAATAATGGTTGGACGTCTTCGCAGCTGGCCAGGGTTGCCGTACTAGCCCATATCCCTTCTCCAGTGTTTCCCTCTCTCTCTTTGCCCAACTTCCCATCTCTCTTTGGCCTTTAAATAAATAAAGATTTGATATCCATAAAGCAGTAAAGGGCAATAATCTCACATGTATAAAAGAATTTTGAATTCATAATAATTCTTCATAGTATTGAAGAATTCATAAAACTTCCCCAAAAAGAGCTGAATGACTCTCAGTGGCAACAAAAAGTATTTAAGCTGTGAAACTCACCTGTTATAGTTGTTGAAACTGAAGTCTGGAATAAAACTGGTTATGATAAGAAATTAACGCTGTCCATGGGACATAACATCACCTTTATATGTTCAACTATTCTTGTAGTTGTTTCAACATTCAGTAACCTTGCTTAAATATAATTCAACTCTGCAACTCACACAAGATGGATTTGTTTGGCTAGAAATGAACCACATACTGACATTTCAATGACAAATGTTTTCATATATCTTGTGAGGTTTTATTGTTATCACTCTGTTATAGAACATAATCATGTATTGAACAAAAAGATTTACAGGTGCATCCCCAATAAGGATGTGGTTTAGTCGAAAGGATTACACCTTTGAAAACCCTTTTTCCTGGAAGGCCGGCTGACTCAGTGGAACTGCTGACTCCTGCACAGACTCAAGTGACAAAGCAGACAAGACAGCAGGAGAAAAAAAAGGAGGATTATCTATAATGAAAAGAAGATGCTTCCAATAAAACATGCAGAAGGCAAGCTATCCTCTGCTTGTTATATGAAACGGACGAATAAAGAGACTGACGACCAAGACTGTCACTATTCACTTCCATTTTAGCTGAGTATTTGGCGATGCCACAAGAGAGATCTGAGCCACGACTGCAAACTAATGTAGTTAATGCATCAATGTGATTGAGTATAGAGATATGAAAATGCAGAGGATGGAGAACGGTGTCCTCTTGCACTTTTTACTGGCTGAATTTAAAGTAAATCAAACCCAGCAGTGGATATAGTGTAAACATACCTTGGCAGGTGTGGAGTGATGGGATCTCAAGTCCCAATAAGTTATGGAATGTGCCTGTGCCACTTGTCTCTGCATGGACCATAAACCCACCTTCTCCCTTACAGACAATGAGCCTCCTTGTGAGAAAGAAGGATGTTCAGAGAGAGTGAGACGAGCCTGCCAACAGTAGAAAAAAAAGATGGATGAGATGTAGATCTCAGTAAAAATGTGGAAGTTTTCAAATGAAAGAAGGGATAAGATCTTTGCTCCTGTGTGAGCCATCAATCAGCTCAGACGGTTCTCTCTTTTTGCTTAGGAGAACAAATGATAATATTTTGATCAGCATAAATTAGATGCTGCACATAAAAGAACATCCTGTTTCTTCCCCATGACAAATGGTTGATCTTAAATGGAGACATTTAGTGCATCTTAAAAAATATTTCAAGTCTACTCTTGATGGAGCTTCACATTAGGGAGTAAAGTAGATTCTCTATGTTCTGCTATATCACTTTAGCTTAACTTTGTTGCTTACAGGAATAAAAAGTGTTTCACTTTACTTTGTGTGTATGATTTAAAATCTTTTGACTGACTCTTGAAAGCCTTCTTAGTTTATGTGATTTAAAAAAAGTTAGTTTGACCAAATCAAGAGAAACATCCCCGGTGTTTATTTTAGTGCAATATAAACAATATTTCAATGATTGACAAGATATTTTTGTCAAATATGTGTAAAATGTTTCTGGTGTGTGGCAGGTTTGACCTGCAGGCAGGTCAGTAATGTGTTCAGAATCCAGTTTGCTTTGCATAAGTAAGCAAAGTCTTCGCTAAAAAAGCACATCTTCTGGAAGACAAAACCTCGCTGGAATTGAGAAGATTGATTGAACTCCTATGCATGGTAAGATTTTTTTTCCTGCTAACTTTGTCTGTTCTAGATTCAACCCTGTTAGCCTGCATACCCAAGCGCTGTCTACAGCTCCAGCTTCACTGAAAACTTCTTGATCCACCCCCAGTCTGCTGTGGATATCATCCTCCAGATCCAGTGTAGTCATGCCATTCTTAACATCAGGCCTTTGCTGTAAAACCAAAGTCTTGTGAGTTGGGGAAATCACAGCCATACTAAACAAGCAAGGAGTTAGCTTACCAACGAGTGGCTCGTTTCTAATATTGTAGAAAACAATGTTAAGTGTTTGTTTGAAGAATTTCCAGTTTGTTGCTCTGCTCTAATATAATTCTTATTTTATAACTTCTTTTGACAAAATCATTATTCAAGTGACAGGTGCACAATGAACAGATAAAGTTAGAAGCGACAGGATGGCTCAAACATTTGCTAACACAGAATACACTGTTATGGGTTTGGATATTAATCCGATTCCCTTCCTTTACATTTATACAGTACTGGAACAAGAATGTGGTCCAATTAAATGGAAAAAATTTCAAACTCTGACCAAAGCTTAACTAAACTATTCATGTAATTGTAACATTTAATCTGGCTATCACACCAAAACCTGATGTGATTTAAAATAAAATTGTTTTTACATTTATTTATTTATTAGGTAAGCAACTTAAAAAGTTAACTTTTGTCAAACTTCTAAAGTTTACTTTGTTTTTGGCTCAAGCTTAAAGCAATACTACACAACTTTCTGGCCCTAAAGCTCAATGCTTCTGACTGTTTTTGATGGCATGTTGACATTCATTATGCACATTCCTGGAGCTGTTGTTGCCCTGATGAGACACTTTACTTCACAGCTTTTTTTCCCCCAGCCCAGGGCATCACATGATGGTTGTATTTCATTTTATGGCACCACGTCACACACCAGCAACTGGATGCTGGCTGACGCTGACTGTTTTGGACTCACTCCCTGGCAGATTCAGCAAAGAAAAACCAAAAGGACATTATCAATGGATGTGAGGAAAAGAAAGAGAGAAAGTGACAGAGCAAGAGTCGACACTTGACGGACTTTAACTGGCTGGGGAGAAGAGACAGGATGAGGATGCAGGCAGTTGCTGAATTAGCCTTTCATTAAGGGGCACCAAAGTGAAAAAATCTGCCAAGGTTCAGTCGTGGCGCTTTAACTAATCTGTAAAACAAAGTCAATATAACCGGGGTGTCCAAAGTCTGTCCTCAAGGGTCGCTATCCTGCAGGTTTTGGATATCTCCTGCACACCTGAATCAGATCAATGGGTCAACACGCTTTGGTAGCACTTGACAACAAACTGTTGAAGAAAGCCATTTAATTTGGATCAGGTGTGTTGTGCAGGGCGACATCTAAAACCTGCAGGACTGCGGCCCCTTGGGCTGGAGCTGGACACCCCTGCAATACAAATATCAAATGAATTACTTTAGTTCTTCAGGTCAGCTAATACCAAAGTGGATGTCTGTAAGCACTTTTTTTTACCCCAAGTCTGGGCAGCAGCACAAGTATTGCTATAGCTGTCCAACTTTAACCACAATTATTACTCATTTTAAAGAAGGAAAACTAACATTTCTAGTGTTGATAAATCGGGAACATAGATTTTTTTTTTCTTTCTTTCATGGGTAAAATATGCAGAATGATCACTGAGGTTTCACAAGAGTCTGCATAAAGTGACAACAACAAGCTCGAAAAAAAGAATGGTAGGAAAGTTTGTTGTGGGACACATCTGGGAACAAATTGGCTCCGTTACTGGAATTTCTGCAAAGTGTTTGAGAGTTAAATGTACTGTTTAGTGGCAGCTGCAGCTGACTGGTGTTATGGAAACAAAGTGAGCAAAACATGACCAGCTTTTTTATCAACACGAAATGTGGTTGAGGCAGCACTATTTCTGCACAAATGAGCATGCGCCAACTGTGGAGTTACTGTCGGTCAGCCTTTATTTCAGAGAAACTGTAGATATTTGAGGAAGTCTGCAGTTTTTTTTAGGGTGTTTGTTGTCATGTCTGATTAAAAGGTCAGTCAAGATTTCAAAGTTGCCATGAAATCTGCCTGACCCACACAAATTTAAACCTTTGGTGTCCACAGTGGTAAAAAAAAATTGGTATTATAGCAGGATCTTTCACATTTATCATATTAAGACTTGTTTATTATTTCTAGAATCTGCGGCTTCATTATCTTTTGCCGTTTAACTTTCATCCATGTCAACAGCATCATGCACTAAAGCATCTTGAGTTTGTAATGGTGCCAGTCGATTGAAAACCTAAATCAGGCTACTCCCAGTTGTGCTTTGTCACTATTTCCTGTCAGTCTAATCAAAACTGTCTATCGGAATGGTTTAAACATCAGGCAACTGGTTGCCATGGCTAAATAGACACACTGTCTGCTGTACTGTATACGGTGTCCTATGTTGACTGCATGCACACAAGTAAAGTGCCAACTTATTAAACGTGCCTGCTGCCATGCATTGCATCTGTTTGAAATAAAAAGGGTCGCCACATAAAGGAAAACTCTGTGCTTGTGCTGTGTTTGACTGATTGAATGTGATGATTGTTTCCACCCTTATTTGCCCTCAAGGTATATGACTGTAGTACCAACGCAGTGTAACTATTTCAGCTAAAGCACTTTTTCTTATTTCCTCATCTTTTACCCTTTTCAGCTTTTTATATTGAGATTCATGTAGTTATTTATTCAGTTGTATCACCAATTACCTTTCTATCCGTCAATCCTCACAGCTTCCCGCTACATTTAACAGCATCGTCTAATAACTTAAACCAAGTGCAACAAACTGTCCGTTTCTCCCCTTTGAGGTCGGTCTCAATGTTGAAATATGAAGTTGGAGCATATTTAGTGATGGAAACCACCAGAAGTGCTAAAAATACCTCTGCCAGTCTGGTAGCCACGAGGCTCCATCACACACTCATTACCACACGACCTGAGGTTGGGAGGAGAGGAGAGAGGAGGGGATGTGGTTAGGAGAGAGAGGCATAAAGCGTGTGTATGCGCATGTGTGTGTCGAATGGGCTAACAGAAGAGAGAAGAAAGTAAGGAAGGAGAAAGTAAGGGATGTGGTGGAAAGAGGAAAAGAAAAAGTAGAGAGGGAAAGACAGAGGAGGAAGGGAGGAAGGGATGTGAGGTGTGTGTGTGTCTTTGTGTGTGTGCTTGTATCTGTCTGCATCTGCACAGGCTCAAGAATGGTTGTGGTCAGATACATTAGTATTATATGATATTTCCTATGGTCTCCTGAAATGTTTTGAATGACGGCACGTATTGCGCCTGCTGGACTATTATTGAAATCTTACATCACATCATTTCTGAAGAATTCGCAGTTTGTTTGTCTGGACAAATTTTCGTTCTCTATGATTTCCTGTCTCCTCATCTCTCCTTTCTGGTGTTCTCTGATGTGTGGGGGGGGGGGGGGGGGGGGGGGGGGGGGGGGGGGGGGGGGGGGGGGGGGGGGGGGGGGGGGG
>JBBBVU010000006.1:22701375-22720478 GCA_037177055.1 Atherinosoma microstoma | reverse complement strand
CTAAATCCTGTGGAGACATCAGACCTTTAATCCTCGATATGTTCTTTAAGTGATAATAGGCTGACTTCACAACTGTCTTAATGTAACTACTGAAGTTCAGATCTGAGTCCAGGACTACACCCAGATTTCTGGTTCTGTTGTGGTTTCTATCTTAGCTGTTTGAAGGCAAGGCAAAGCAAATTTATTTATAGGGCACATTTCATGTACAGGACAATTCAATGTGCTTTACATTACAGAAAAGTACATTAGAACAAAAACTTTTAAAAAGAAATTAAATGAATATAGAAGAGTGAAAAAATCTAAAATCAATATTAAGAAAGGACAAGAGATTAAAAACATGATCAAGTTTAAAATTCAAGCTGAAAAGAAACTGTATAGATTTGGACTTTCAAATAAAAACGATGTAAATGCAGCAGAGAACAGGAGGGTCTTTAACCTGGGTTTAAATAAACTGAGTGTTTCTGCTGATTTGAGGCTTGAAGCTGAGTGCTGACTTTTAATCTTTCTTCCTTGGCTCCAAAAGCCTATCCAGGAGCTACTGTATCAAAATCATTTGAAGATAAAAAAAAAGGATTCTCAACACAACAAACCTGTTTCCTCCAGGCAGGTGTAACCTAGATGCAGTATGTAAAGAACCACATCTTCCACTCCAGTCTGCTCCTAATAAGAAAACTGGAAGGGCTCCATTGCATCAGTGACGTCTGACCTTGAGAACCATAAGACCAGATGCTCCAGCATCTTCATGAAATGTGATGTCAAAGCCACAGGTCGGTAGCCGTTTAACTCAGCTGGGCACTCCACTATGGTACCAGTACAAAATAAGATATTTTCCACTGCACCAGGACTTTGCCTACCATCAACTCCTGGTGAGGATCAACCAAAGGGGCACTGCTAGATAGGCTGCACAGTCTTTCAGGCCCCTTGGGCGCACCCTGTCTGGGCCTGCAGCCTTCCCTGTATGCAGCTTTGACCTCACATCATCTGCAGTAAAGGTCAGTGGCGATTGCCGATGGGTGGTTGGTGTTATAGATGTAGTTGCAGTAGTGGGGGGAGGGGCTAGTTCCAGGACACAGTGTAGTAGGGGCAACAGCTGACACAGTAGGAAGGGGGATGGATGCAGGAGTAGGGTCGACCCCAATCCGACATACATTGTGGTGTGAAAGAAAGACATACTGTATCAGAATATCAATCTTTAGGTAAAATCTTTCCTGGTCTGGACAGTTGTTGTGCTGAAAGGCAAAAAATCCTTTTCAGCTTCCAAGAAAATGGTTTTGGCTTGTATTTGAAGCTACTCGAGTCCCTCCTCGTCAACTAAATTGGTAGTTCCAGCAGAAGAAAAGCAGTCCCGAACCTTGAAATTCATTCATGAAGCCCATTACATTACATGTTCCATGAAAAAAGATAGAAATAGAAGGATGAACAGGAATAAATATGTAACATGGACAACAATAAAAGATAAATAAAACCATAATGAAATGCAGTCTGAAAAAAAAATGAGGCACCCAAAGTAAACCGCATAGCAATTAAAACCCTCAAACATTCACGTTATGAAACAGAAACTCCTGCTAAAGCACAGCTGCAAAAGTAACCGGCTGTACAAAGCAAGTGCTGCGATATGAATACACACATATACACAAACACAAAGAAATGAACCATAAGCCTGGGGGTACAGTCAGAGCAATTCGAGCTTGCTTTTGAATCAAACAGATGTGAAGCAGTTAGAATAATCATGCTTGATGACTAAGCATAACTTGGTTGTTATTTATTACAACATAAACAGAATTCTTAGGGTCAGTGAGGTCAGATGTGGGTTGTTTACACACTCCACTATCCTAAGATATCGATGGTCACTTGAATCAAGGTGGTGACAGAAGGGCTTGATTTGCAAGAGCAACAATCACTCCTTGTTGTCAGGTTTGGTGGGAAACATATTCTTTAAATCATCTTTAATTCCCCCTGTCATCTTTTTTTTATCTGGTCAGCTCAGGATATATAATTACTTGCTCTCGATTTTCTTGTTTGTTTTTCCTTTCCCTTTTTTGTTTTGCACTGTTGACCCACATGACCACAAGGAAGGTCAAACACACATATGTTATGATTTCTACAACCCCGAAGGTTGTACGACCTCTCTAGAGGTTAGGTGTCTCCATTTAACAGTTAGTTAGCCGAGGAAGCCTCTTGGATGAGTGAAATGTCTTCATTGACCAAAAAAAAGTCAGCTTACTAATTTTGTCAACTTTTTCCGGGCAATGCAGTATCGATAAATAGGCAACCTCAAGTGTACATTAGAGTTTCAGATTTTCAAGCAGTAATAATTCAATTTCAATTAAATTTTAAGACCCTTTATATGGTTATTAAACATCTACATACAGTTATAGATGTATATAGAATTATTTTTGAACCCCCACAGATGGGGAATCGAGGGAAATAGGCGGGTTGGGCAATCTTGCTGGCGACTGAAACTTACTTTGTGTTTTATAAAAAGAATATTGTGTGCAGGATCAAAGTTAGTCCAGAAGATGGCGCCATTGCCCGTGGTCTGGGCCATTGGTCTGGGCCCATTGACATTAGTCTGGGCCCAAAAATGCCTGTTTTCAATTATAAAAGAGGGAGTCTATTCAAGGAATACCGTTTCTCTTTTTACAATTTGATTTGGGAGTTTTAAGCATTCAGAAGTAGGACTATCTGGGTAGCCTACTGTCTATCTGAGAAGGACCGTCAGTTTTGCTGTAAGCTGATGAACTCTTTCACCATTCAGATGTGACGAAAGCGGATGTGCAGAGTGTAAAATGTGTTGGTCAATGAATGAGCTTTTTTCCTACTTGGGCTGTACTGCAGGAATTTCCCATGTTGCTCAGCACTGTACGCGTCTTGCGTCACGTAAGCTTTCTCAATCTGACGTATTGTGGCATTGGGGGAAGAGTGGGAGGAAAAACAGAAGAGGACTTTTCTCTTCATCTCCTCTCAGTGATGTAAAAGAGAATAATGTAATAATAATGAAATAACACAACCGAACTACCCAAATTAAAATAGGCTACATTTATTTTATTGTCAGTTCGGTTTACTATATCCATTGCCTATTCTATAACCTGGTACAGCTGATCAAGCCAGTTTCCATAGAAACGCTACACCTTATATCAGTGCTGCATCCATCCATCCATCCATCTTTGCATCCATATGGGCTCTCTCTTTCTCTCTGCATCTATAGGGGATCCAACCAATCTGCAGTCCTTTACAAATCAATGCACAATGAGGCATTTAGACCCTTTGGCTTTATCGACCGTGCAGCCCAACCATGCAGACCCTGCAACATGCACAGAGTGACCAGCCTGGGTTAAATGTGACCAACAGTAACCATTGTGCTTCCCTGATGCTGTCCACCAGCATACATGTTATCAAGCCATAAGTTAACTAGTGTTTCATCACATCCACAGGTGTGATGATGATGCATGATAAGAATGGGTTAACAAGATGACTCATCATTCTCCGCTTCCATCCGGCACCCTGCAAATTCGTTTCTGTCTTCTCCATCTGTGTCTGTTTTTCTCTCTGGTTAATTAATTCCCTTTCATCATCGACACAGGGTTCTCTCCTAATACTGTATATTCTGCAGATGTTAACCAGACCACTGGTTTATTCCTGTAGTTGGGCTACTATGGCAGCCGCTGAGAGACCGTGACCAGTCCCTCGTTCCGAATGGATCCTGACAGCAGAGGATGTTGTGACGTCACGTCGCTAGGGCGACCAGGCTCCCCAAGGCACGTGTCAAGTATAAAAAGGGAAGACTGCGCTGTGAGCTGCGCAGACTGACTCAAGAAGCATCAGCAGCGAGGTAAGCCGTAATACCACTTTGCCAGTTAGTATTTAGGCTCGTGTTTCCTCCAGGTATTTTATGATTGCGTCTGAACAGAAAATAAAGGTCTGCACATTTTACAGAATTCTTTTTCATTTAACCTTGATGTGAAATTCATTATTAAATGAGAGTCGTGACACCAGACGTTGTAAATGACATGCGGAAGCAGGTTCATCGTGCTCCATCCAGGGTTAATAAAATCGGATATTTATTCAAATTGGATATTAAGTGGCGAAGATTGCAGCAGAAAGGCCACAAGACGAGAAAAAAAAACTATACAACCATATCAGTTTCTCTGAGCGGCTCGTTTCACAGGATGGACTGTCCTCTGCTAGCTACAGACTTGAGGATGGGAGGGGATGCGCCATAGCCTCGAAGTGTAGAAGGGAGGCTGGCTATTGCGTAATGTTTTCTGCCACCGCCGTGTAGTTGCATCACGTAGCTTCACGTAAAATGTCCTACATTTGACAGTAAATTAACACGTACTGAACAGTTTATTCATATAGTCAAGTTCACTCATCTGAAACGTAGTGATCTTCCGTTAATTTAGCATCGTGACATTAGCAGCTCGCAAAGCTGCATCTGCGGAAGTGGATTAGACTCCATGTTATGTAAGCCAAAAATGTAGGGTTTGCTACTGCTTTTATGAGAGTACAAATATCAGTCATAAATAAGAGAGAAAAGCTGGAATGAACCCCCCTCCTCACCACCGTAGTAACATGGTTACTGCTGTTTTTGTGCAATGAACCGTGAGCCCTAGGTCGCTAACGGAATGAATGGGTGAGTGTGAATAAATTAAGCTACGTGCAACCCCTGCTGTTCGTGATGAAGAATCCTGACGACGTTACGCCATTCTGAGATGAATTGTATTCTTGCAATTACAGGAAGTAGAGACCACAGTGATGGGAAGCGAAAGGGGGGAAATGAGTAACGTGACTGTACTTTGATGCATGTAAGGAAAAAAATGGAGTGTTGTTGAAAGTCTTCTCCCTTGAAGGACAGATAGGCAGCGCAGTGGCGCAGGATTTTGCCGCAGTTTGACTTCGGACTCGACGGACCTGTTGATGCGGTTTGCTAACAGGCCTGGTTTGGCTGAAAGCAGTTGGGAGACAATAAAAAAGGAAAAACTAAAAGAAAAGTAATATTACACAATGATAAAACAATGAGAATGATATTCTGTCATTCTATTTTTTTTATTTATTTATTTTTTAATTAAAAATTCATAATAATTTATAACAACAAAACTGAGGTCACAGGAGTCATATGTAGCTTAAAGTGCTAGAAGATTCTTCCACATCTTGCAGGTGCGGTCGCCTACAGATACAGCCATGTCTGACTGATGAAGGTCACATACTCAGTTGATGAAGGGCGCTGAAGGCCCAGAGCTGCTAGGATGATACTGGCCACCACTTTAACTTGGATATCTACCTGAATTGAACAGTTCATATCGTAGGACATGGACGGTCGGTCACACATATGAGCTGAGACTTACATATGAGCTCCTACTGAGGGTCACAATTAGCAACCTCTTAGCATCTCTCTGTGGCTGCATGTAGCTGCTTTGGGCTAGCTTGTTTTGACTGGATCTTGAGGCCTGCAGCAGGAGGAAATGAGCAACTATGTTCACACTGAAATTTAGATGTTTTTATCAAGATTACTTAAAGAAATTCTCTTTTTTTCTTTCTAATTTTGCCCTGACTATATGTTGGTATAATGTAAATACGGAGTGGGCCAGAAATCATTATTGTATTAGTATTATTACAAATAGGATGATAGCTTTATGTAATGCCCCTGGAGGCTGTTAACTCTTCATGTCTCTTACTTACTGACACTCATTCTGCTCTTGGTAGTGTTTTAACTCAGGCTTCCTGCAGATGTGTGAAATGTACATGCCAGCCTCTGGTACTTAACTGCAGCCTTTGTGCTGAGCAAAGTGTAAGCCAATGAGATCAGCCAGAGCCAACCAACACAACAAAGGATAAAACAAGGACTACAAGATGTGGACTCTCACTGCCTACTTGCTGTGAAGAGGCTGGGGGTTCTTGGAGTTAAAGCTTGCTCAGATCAGTGTGAATATTCAGGGCTTCTGAAAATCAGGCTGCCCTGTGACTAATTTACATGTTTGAGTCATTTATTTTTCTTGAGGTGGAACTGAGCTGTTTTAGATTGTCAGGTTTTCCACATTAAAATGTTGTGGTTTGTATGAGTGCCCTACTTGATCCTATAGCTGCAGCTCAGCCATCAACCTGCCATCGTGTCGATGGTCTGAGAGAGGGAAGGAATTACAATGACTCGGCACTCTGAGTATAACTGTCACCAGTTTTAGGAAATGGACCACACCGCGGGGAAGGAGGTGCTCAATGGCACTGAGGAAACAGGAGAGCTTAGCTTATTTTACAGTTATTGTATTCAGGTATAGATCACGTATGATTTTAGGCAGATATGTAATAATTATATTTATACTACTGCTGATTTAGTTTCTTTTTGCTGCAGATTTGACAATGTTTGTCCTCAAAGATATTTTCTCTTTTACTCTGACTTCCAACCAAAAATGTGCCAACAGCAAAGTTGCATTTAAACATAGTACAATAAAGTGCCTAATGAAAACCATGATGGATGAAGAGAGTGTGTGGATATGAAGATATGTCTTACCCCTAAAAGTGAAAGGGCTTGATTGTGTCATTTATCCCGTGATCTTGGTCAGGTCATATAACCATGATCGAATGTATTTAAATTATGCAGAACCGTTTAAACACACCTGATCACTGCGATAAAAAAGAAACAAATGAAGGAATTTGACCCACAGGAAAGCTGTTTTTTGAGTCTGCTTATCATCTTAATTGTCCACTGTTGAAATATCTATTGGCAACAGTAGTTTGGGGCCATGCCCTCTGAGCAGGACACTTTGGTCTGCAGTGCCTGTCAGGTGGGGTGATGATGATGATGGACATTTGAGTGATTAGTTGGGGGCAGCAAAGTGGCAGTCTCTTAATGAAACTTCATCAAAAGGAAGTCAGCAGGTTTTCTTCTGAAAAATGATTTAAGTTGAACACACACTTATTATTCCAAAAGTTGGAATTGATGTGAAAAGGAGAAAACATGACCTAATATGATAGTTTGTCTGGCCTCTGGCCAATCAGCTCACTGCAGTGGAAAAACACTGGAGAGAAAGAGGGTGTGACAGAGGAATAGGAAGCTGGGGGAAGGTCTGAATAGGCAAGGGACTCTGAAAGAAGGGCGCTTGAAGGAGGAAGGTAGGGGGAGGGTCAGGGTGGTAAAGTAAAATAAGCATACACTCTTGAATTAGTTTATTCACTGAAATTTATCATCAATGCACAAACTGAGGGAAACCAAAATATGAGGAGAGTTTGGTACATTTATTCTAAACTTCCCATAGCAAGACTTTGTGGTGGGTTTAGTGGGTCCTGTCCATATGTGAACCATTACACAGTTAAGCAGTAGATCATCTTTGCTATTCTGAATTTAAGTCCGTAAAACGGTTTGCAGCAAGGTTTTACATTCCACACATCGTCCTAACGCTGCTGTAAGACTAGGGACACTTTGCAGAAAGAAGAATTGGTCTCTCAATGCAGTAGAAAAATGTTGGCACAAGTGAAATGCTGTGTCATACTCCTCCTTTCTCCTCTCACAGTTTTCAGACTTCATCACCTGATGCAACTGAGTGTCTCAGTTTTATTCTGATCAACCGATTGCAGATTATCCTCTCCCAGTGGTCCGCCCAGCCCACCCTTATTGGTTACTCACATTGTTTGTGAGAGGAAAATAGGCCATGGGGGGAGGGGAGGCCGTAGTAAACCAAGAGGACCAGACATACAAAGAGTGGCGACAAAAAAAGACTGCTGGAGGTTGCTGAATTTTAATGATTAGTGTGGGGGGTGTTGTTAATGTGATGGGAAGTGTGTAGAACTAATGCAGTCAGAAAAGTGAGGCAGAAATAGAAAATGAGATAGAGGAGGTTTAAAGGTAGCTGGGAGGAGCTGCTGGTTTAGGTGTGCTGGTCAAGAGGAAGTGACAAGAATGTCAGGAAGGATGCACAGATGGAAAAAGAGAGGGAACGTAGGTTAAGGAGAATAGTGAGTAGCTGGGTGTGCAGTAGATGAGTCTACCCTAATCTATCTGTTCAGATGAGGAGATGGTTGCACTGCACATCCCCCACTTTAGTCTGATCCAGGCTTAGCAGTACGGCCTGTCATAGCACCTGCTTTTGCTTGAAGCAAATAGTACTATAAGCTTCATCTGCACTGTCTTGCCCACCTATATTATCAAATCTGAATGAGATAACCTGCTGGATAGTGTTGTGTTGACCCTTAATGTGTGTCTCTACTTGTTAGATTACCGAACACACATTGTATCAAAGTTGTAAATGGTGGAAATGGTCCAGAAAAGGATAAAGGGAACCCACCACAGCCACTTTGTCTGGCTATGTGACTGCCTCTTCCTCTAATGTATTAATGAGTGTCAGCAGATAGAGAACTGCAGTTGACAGCGTGTTACCTCTCGACTCTCCTCTGGACAATAAGGTCTCTGTGAGCTGTGGCATGTCTTTGTGAGGGCTTTCTGAGAGTGTGTGTTGAATACCAGACTGGGCTTGTCCTTTGCAAGAGGCAAAGAGCTGCTGGCTACTAAGCTGTTTCCTATTGTTGGGAGTAGAATTGAGTTAAATGTATTGTACATAAAGAGATTTAAACAAAAATATTAGATTATAGTTCATTTATAATATGATTAAACTGCATGCAACATTGAATTAATGCTTGAAAAATATTGGCTTGAATAAACCAGTAAAATGTACACCTGTAAAGCTTTGTTAAGACTGCAGGTAATTCTTTTTTTAAGGAGACTGTTATATTGTAATGATAACGTTATGATATACTGTATTTGTCAGTAATTTCCTGTTAGGTGAATATTTGATATCACACAATTCAATTAGATTTCGATTCACCTCTCATCACTGTGGGCTCAGATAATGTTAGATAAACATTAGGGGGTTTTGGCTATCCTCATCGTCTATCAGCCAATAGTCTGAGAAACATTTTCTAAACAGTCTATTTCAATGTTAGCAGCAGCTAAGTCACATTCTGGCTACTCCTCTCCCACACTGAATCATCATCTATGTTAGCCCAAATAAAGGTGTGGCTGGCTGGTCCCAAACAGAATTTTCTTTTTTTAGAAATTGATTTAAAATTTTTGAATTGATTCTGAATTATTGAAATATTGATTCTTATGTTTTGTTTTTTGTTTGTTTAGATTTTTCCTCCCAAAATATCCCTATTAACCGTGCTTATAGGATGGCTCTTGTCTCAGATTTAGCCAGTTTAAAATCAAGCTGAGCAGCCAGAGCTTCTGAGCTGTCATGAGTGTGTAGAAATCTGAACAGAAATCTGATTTTAACCATCAGCAAACAATATTTGGATCCAGTTTTTTATTTAGTTTCTCACTGTGTAGACCTTTAAAGCAATTTGAATAAGCCAATAAAATGAATGAATGAACAAATAAAAAAATGGGTCAAAATAAAATTAGTTTTGGAGGCTGTTCTCCATCACTATATTCTCAAACTGAATTAGCCTAATATACAAGTTGCCTCCTAAAATTATTATTACTATTTTTAACCAGAGTTGTGCCTCAGCATTGAGAAATAGCTTTTTCTTTCAGAACATTGTAACTTCCATCTCTTTATTGACCAATCCAACCCTCTAACAGCTGCAAGGCAGCATTACCGGATGTGTTTGAGGATGTTTCACCGAGTACAGGAGACTGGGGCCTACATACATTCCCCAGTCTCCACTACTTGCCTTAACATGTTGGTCAAACGTGAGCTTAAGGCATTTTCCACATCTGGAGGTGCATATCTGACATCCAGTCCCATCAGATTCTTGTCGAGTGCCTCTACTTATCTCTGTCCAATGGAAATTTCCACCTTCTTTAGAAAAGCAGAACAGACCACTCTGTTGCATGCAGAGTAGCCATTTTGTTGTTGGAAACCCAGGGCAACAGCTCTGTGTAGAGAGAACAGAGGGTGGTGATGGAAGGAGAGAGAAAGTGAAGGGGGTGAGTTGGGACAGTAGTCATACCAAACGCTCTCTCTCTTCCTCCATCTCCTTTGGTGACCTTGTGTTATAGATGCTAGTAGCAGAGCACAAAATGGCCGCTTTCCCTTCAGAGAAGAGAACAATAACTCAAAGAAACATGACAATGCTACTAAAAAACTCGGTAAGAAGAAATCACACCGTTGTGCGAGGTTGTGATATTTTACAACTGGCCGCCAGCTCAGTAGATTGAATTTAAAATGCTGCAGTCTTGCAACATAAATCCAGTTTAACCCAAGCTCTAATTTATTGTTCATAGGTGAGAGAGGAAGGCAGAAATGAGGTTTCCTAATCTAGCAACACTTCTAGCCTATTTTAGAGTGCTCCCACAATGCATTTCACCAGATTGACGGCCTGTCCTACATGGGCCCTGTTGAGATACACACTCTCACAGGTACACCCACACACACCGATCGCAGCAGATTAGGAGATTAGAGTAGTTTAAAATGACAACCAGCCACTTCCAAGGGCAATCCAGGTTGCCCTCACCTGCTCCACTTGCCACGCATGGTGTCATTTCTGCTCATGCTACAGATAAAAAGTAAATCTGTAGGATTTCAAATCAAGTCACACCTTGTTTTAAGTTTATGTCACAAGTGGTCACATGACTTATAAGAGATTTAGGAAGCTAAATATGAGACAAAACAAGTAAAGCAGATGAGATTAAGAAGAGGAGACAGAACACTTATATCTTTATTTGTCATTTACTCAAGCACAATAGACATAATAGACTTTTGTGTTTTATCAAGCGGGAGAAATTACAAGAAAAAGCTAAGATTTCTGCAAAATGAACAAACACAGACTATGAAAGCAGATCATTCTCAATGTCATACAAAGTCACGCCCACTGTGAGCCGGGATAGATCTGAGAAGAGGCAGGAAGAGGAGGACAAGGGGGTGTGCTGGAAGCAGTGCTAAAGGAAAGGAAAACAGAGAGAAAAGCAGGTCACATAGTTGGGTCATGGCCAGGCCTCCCCTCAGCTCGGCTGCCAGACAAGTCTCTACCGCGTTGCATACCAACCACTTTCTCCCACCCTTCTTTTACTATTGTTTTCTAAGCATGTCCCTACGTGATCCAACACCTCCCCATCGCTTCAGTTCTTGTTTAAGACACACAATTTGACTGCCTGCTTGGTCATAATCACAACCAAACCCTTTCACATTTTCATGAACACCAACCTTATACACGCTTTGCACATCAACTTAATACTGAAGTGTTTAGTTTCTCTTTTATGTGCTAACATATTGCATTGATTATTTTCTCTATGTGGCCCTTTCCAGTTGGCTAATGTTTGAACTGCAGACTTGTCCCGATATATGCATTTTTTTTATTTGATTGCAAAGAATATGAAGTCCCTGTTAAAGGGAATTGGCTTTATTATATATAATTTTACTGTAAGGATCTTTCGGCAGCTGCAGATATGCAATGCTTTTTCAAAGGTTGACATACAATAATAAGAAAGCTATTTCTGCTGAAGTGTAAAACTTTCCATATTGGTAAAATGTCTCTAATCTGCCTCAACTGTTTGCCTAAATTTAAGGTACCTACATATAAATTCCTAAAGGACAAATGAATAAAGATGGATTCTTTCTTCTCTAGGTAACTCCACTCCCACTAAGCAACAGCAACCATGTCAGACCTCTGTGTTGGAATCAATGGGTGAGTTTAACCTTATGAACAGTTCTTATTAACAGGATGGTTCCTACTGAATTTAACATGCTCATGACAGGATGTCAGTGAACCTTACTAAGGAGATGCAGTTGCAGAGGATCAGTAAATATTTATGAAAAGGGACACATGCACGTGCTGAGCTTTGTGCTGCTGTTCTGAACAAGAGAAGCAGACATCTATAATTACAAAGCAAAAGCTGTCATTTATCATAATTACTTGTTATTGGTTTAAATTCACTTGCCCTCAGCCCTTCATCTCACAGGCCGATGTTTTCTATTTACTTCCGACTGTGTGATGTATTTTATTAAACCCTATTAAACATAACAGAAGCAACGCTTCCTTTAGTTCATCTGCAAGATTAGACATAAAAATACTTTGTGCTGATAAGTTCTGGTGTAGCCAACACATGACCAATCACATGAATGGTCAACTGACTCTGCATCCATCGGGGGGAAACTTGATCTGACTGACATGAAAGAATGATTACAATATGGATATTTAAAAGATAAAAGCCTCCCCTGTTAATAGAAACATGCAGGATTTACTGATTCCATAACATTTAAAAAATTAACAATATGATTGAAACAAAAGTGAAACCAGCTAGTTAATAAGGATAAAGAAAACCATGTGTTTCCTAAACTAGGCAAACTACCGTTGGAGTTATATTTAGTCTGTAGAAGATTGATGAGAGGTCCCAGGAGTGGTTTGACATCCTGAGGAAATTTCAGCTCCCAGCTGTTATTAATCTTTGTCTCCATCTTTGCATCTGCAGCTTCGGTCGCATCGGCCGCCTGGTCCTGAGGGCTTGCCTCCAGAAAGGCATCAAAGTCGTGGCCATCAATGACCCCTTCATTGACTTGCAGTACATGGTGAGGAAATCCCTTTAAGCTGAACTCATCACAGAGCAACTCATATAAACTAACACATGGACACACTTAAAGATTTTTACCCACAAAATACATTGTAACCCATCATTTCTTCCCCGGCCCGTCTTAGGTCTACATGTTCAAGTATGACTCCACTCACGGCCGTTACCACGGTGACGTCTCCCAAGAGGGCAACAAGCTTATCGTTGACGGCAACGCCATCTCTGTTTTCCAGTGGTAAGTGATGATGGTTAGTGGCTATCAGTGGTGGTTCTACTGATGTCAGACGACAGCTGTTTGGCAGCAAGTTAGAGTGGAGCTGTAAAAAAAGCCCTGCTGATGTTTCATGAAGACGTTGTTAAAAAGCAGCTATAGAGGAGCTTCATTTCAAATAAGATGCACTTTTCTTAATATTTCATTTTTAAGGTGACGTTTTTATGCCAGTTTGACCTGGTTTTCAATAACCTGAGTGAAAACCAGACAGTGGAATGATGCTTTCTGCTTCTCACTGCTTCACTCATATAACTACTCCCTCCACCCCGAGGTCCAGCTGTTGTTTTAGTGCATTGTGTAATATGGTCTCTGATGTGGAAAAAGTAATTCCAACAAAGAGGATGGTTATAGAAGAGACATTTCAGCTTCACTGCTCTGAGCAGTGTGTGTCAGTGCACATACCGAGGCTCTGCACACAGTTAGAAAGCATAGGTGGCATTTTTCTAGCTACAGTAGCACCTACGCTTGTGATTGGATCATAATCTCCGTTGTCTATGCCTTTGCAGTATTCTGATGTCTTTTGCATCAAATTTGGAATCAGTGTATCTGAGATTTGACTCCATTTGTTTTTTTGTTTTTGTTAGTATGAAGCCAGCTGAGATCCCGTGGGGCAGTGCTGGAGCCAAATACGTTGTTGAGTCCACTGGAGTCTTCCTCAGTGTGGAAAAAGCCTCCGTATGTACTCACACCTAAATATAGCTTTAAACCAAGGAGTATACGCAGCTTACCATGTTGTCCAGTTTCTGACCCATGCTCTCTCTTTGTTCCAAACAGCTTCACATCCAGGGTGGTGCACAGCGCGTGGTTGTGTCCGCCCCCTCACCTGATGCTCCAATGTTTGTCATGGGAGTAAACGAGGACAAATACGACCCCTCCTCCATGACCATTGTCAGGTAACTGGCTCACACACATTTCTGTGCATTTTCTGTTTTGTACAAACAGACTCCAGCATGTAGCTCCACTGTCTAACCAGAACCTAAAGACTACACCTTCAAGTATTTAGTAGAGTTTAAAAGCAGCTTGTCTTCTTTTATATTTATAGTAATGCCTCCTGCACCACCAACTGCCTGGCCCCTCTGGCCAAAGTCATTCAAGATAACTTCGGTATCGAGGAGGCTCTCATGGTGAGTATTTGTTGATCCGTGCAGTAACCAAAATGTATTCTTAAAAAGTTTTGCAGCCACAATGTTGTTATGTATTTTTGAAGGTTGATGTTTCAGACTGTACGACTCTTCTCTCCGTAGACTACAGTCCACGCATACACAGCCACCCAGAAGACAGTGGACGGTCCCAGTGCCAAGGCCTGGCGTGATGGCCGCGGTGCCCACCAGAACATCATTCCAGCTTCCACTGGTGCCGCCAAGGCAGTGGGCAAAGTCATCCCTGAGCTCAACGGGTATGTATCATCAGTTGACCCTCATTAATTGTGGCCGAAAAGCAGAGAAATAAACAATCAGCTTGTGAAGACCCAGAAAAGTCAGATGCATTTCTTGTTCTTTTTCCGTGTGTGTCTAGCAAGCTGACAGGAATGGCCTTCAGGGTGCCAGTTGCAGATGTGTCAGTGGTGGACCTGACGTGCCGTCTGTCCAAGCCTGCATCCTACGCTGAGATTAAGGAGGCTGTCAAGAAGGCTGCACATGGGCCCATGAAGGGAGTGCTGGGTTACACTGAAGACCAGGTATTTTGTTTACCCTCTATCTTCCTGGAAAATATGGCCCGCTTTGACTGCACTGATTTCTATTTTGCTTTGAGGACTGTATACATGTAGATGTCTGACTTGTGTTTCGCAGGTGGTGTCTTCTGACTTCATTGGTGACTCTCACTCCTCCATCTTCGACGCCGGCGCCGGCATCTCCCTCAACGACAACTTTGTCAAGCTCATTTCCTGGTGAGTTTTTAAACAACCAAGACGTTTTTATTGGTCCAAAGGTGAAAAAGAGGAGACAGAAACTGACCGCCTGATTTTTTTCTCCCAGGTATGATAATGAATACGGCTACAGCAACCGTGTGGCTGACCTGCTGTTGTACATGCACTCCAAGGAGTAGACACTTCCTGTCCAGAGAGGAAGTCCAGAAAGGGACCACCCCGAACCATCTTTTACCCCTCCCTTCTCTTTTACACACGAGCCCCACCCATAGCCAAGTCATAGCATCACGGCCCTTAGCTCTACTACAGTAAATGTAGGCAGCAGCAACAGTGTGTTTGAGTGTTCTGAGTTCATCCGTCTTTTCCTTTAACGACGAGGCGAGCGGTCGGTGAAAGTATTTGTGTCTGTGTGTCCCCTTCTCCACCTTCCACTGCCACTTTAGATGTGTCGTTATGGCTGAGTACTATGGTAACTACTGTACCCATCTCACTGTTGGTGTGTTTTAAAAGCTTAATCACCAGTGGAAGGAGGAAGCTGAGAGGCAGATCTACTGTAACTCTGCTTAAGAATAATGAGGCAAAGAAATAAAGTTTGAAAAAACCTATAGCTCTCTGAGTGTTTTGTTTCATTTTTTAAATGAGCTAAAAGTTTGAAGACTCCCAACAATATTCAGTACTTTGATTTCTAATTACCATGAAATGAGGCTCCACTCTATTGTAGACTGACAAGATGTTATAATGCAGATTCTATTTTGAAGCCCTACTCATACAATTAGTTGGATCACCATTTCGTTTATTTGTTTATTCTTTTTTTTTACAGAGATCATATGTGAAATGAGTTTTTACTTTTGGAAGCATTGTTTATATTTATAAAGTGCTCGTTTTCATACATAATAGAGCATTACAAAACCGTAGTTAGCTCTGTTCACTCACTGAATGAAGGTTCCTGGTTTGAATCTGGGGCTGAGGCTTGTCTGAGTTTCTCACTGTGTCTGTAAGGATTATGTGGAGATGCGTGCTAGCTTAATTGGTGATTCTGAAGTGGCTGCAGGTGTGAACATGCGGTTGTTTGTCTTTGCGTATTAGCCCTGTAATGGGTGAGAGATCTGACCTCAGATCTCACGGAAGCCAGGCTATCTTCCTGAACCCCACAACCCTGAAGAGGATATAGCAAGTATAGAAAACCGACAAATGTTTGCAAGTGAAAATTCCCCATTTTTCAATTTTAGAAAAATGCAAAGATTTAAGGATGATGCTATTTTTAATCATTTAACATCTATGTGCCCTGTGATGGACTATTGATCTGTCCTGGGTGCCTCTTGGGTGAAGGTAGCTTTAGGCTCCAGCTCTAAAACAGTGAACTAGATAAACCGAGCATGGAAAATGAGTGAATAAATCTACAGTACGTTTTGTCAGAGGACAAAAGAAGCTTTTGGTAGGAAGTATAAATAATTGAAAAAGAATTTAACCGAAAGATATATGGGGTGTCAAATTTCTGAAGTTACTTGCGTCTTCACTTCTCTTTTGTGTAAACTCCTCCAAAAATTGTCTCTTATCAAATTTCCTTTTAGACAGACAGACAAAAAACATTTCCTGTCTCCTCCATATTTATTCTCATGCAAGTCAAGGATGGAGTAATTAAAGCCACCTGCTGTCTTTTTGTGGCACTACAGCAAGACTCATTCACAACACAGACTGCAAGGAGAACTACCAGAAGAAACCATAGCTAACAGAGAAGGAAGCTTTTGTTTCGTTTTTAGCAAAACCAAGAGCATCACAATCCCATGGGGAGAGAGAAGGAGATCCAAAATTGTTCTTAACACAACTGATTATCACCTAAAAAGTAAAAGAAAAATGAAAGAGCACAATTACAATATTAATGACCAGGAAGCCACTAACCGTTCATATTATCATTGACTTTACCCAGGAGGAGTTTCATGTATTGATTTCTGAAGACACATAAAGATCTTCATTCAGACCCAACAGCCGCAGCACCAACTCCATCACCTCTGACACTGCAAAATATCACACAACCATGTTAATGATACACATTACATAAACAATTTAGCCCATTTAGGTCAAAACTGACCTAAATTGACTCCCGGCTGAAATGATGGTAGATGATAGTCGTCTCAGATAACTGTCCAGCTCATCCTCTACTTTACTTCTGTCTCCAGTAGACTAAGGGTTGAGCAGACAAAACTGTTACAGATGATCCATTCATTCATCAATTTTCTATATCGCTTATTCCAGTTCAGGGTTGCAGGGGAGCTGGAGCCTATCCCAGTAATTAGCAGGCGAGAGGCAGGTACACCCTGGACAGGTCGCCAGTCCATCGCAGGACCAACACATAGAGACAAACAACCATTCACACTTACGCTCACTCCTTGGAGGAATTTTACAGTGAACAATTAACCTAACGTATATGTCTTTGGATGGTGGGATGAGCCAAATCTTTGTGGCCAGTATCCTCAACACCAGCTCCAAAAATGTTTCAACATCAATTCAAAACATATTGCAATGATTTGCAAATCTCTTAAACCAATATTCTATTCACAACAGAGCATATAATCATGTCAAATGCTGAAAGTAAGACATTTAAATTTCTTTTCCATTAAAAAAAACTCATCTTGAATTTAATGGCTGCAGCCACATCCCTTCTTCTTTAAACAACAGCCTGTAAATGCCCAGGAACTGAGGACACTATTTTTTGACCTTTGAAATAGCAATATTGTCTCATTCAGGTCTGAAATACTATTCTAACTCTTCAACTATTTTGAATCTTCTTTGTTGTATTTTGCCCCAAAATGTTTTTCATTTGGTGAAAGGTTTGAACTGCAGGCAGGTCAGTCCAGCACCCGGACTCTTCTATGAATCCATGTTGTATAAATGTGGTTTATCACTCTCTTGCTGAAAAATGCAAGGCCTTCCATTAAATAAAATGCTTAATCTGGATGGGATGTTACTCTGAAACTAATATAAACCTTTCAGCATTAATGGTGCCTTTCCAGATGTACTAGTTGCCAGTTCTATAAACACTGCATAGGCATGGCATCATTGGAGAGTAAAGCTTTTGAACTGAGCTTTAATAACAAACTGGATGGTCTCCACCTTCTTTTGTCCAGAGAAATAAAAAATTTTATTCACATGGTTTTCCTCTTTCCTTCAGTCCACTTAAATGAGTTTTAAATCAGAGATGTTGATGTTTCTACAGCACATATGGGTTTTTCTTTTAATGATAGATCTTTAGCCTGCATTTGTAGATAACACAGTGGGCTGTGTTCACAGGCAGCGATTTATGGAAGTGTTCCTGAGTCCATGCATAGATTTCCATGAGAAAATTGTCCTTGTTTTTAATGCAGCAATATCTGAGGGTTGAAGATCATTGGCATTCAGTATTGATTTTCAGCCATGTTCCTTGCACACAGATGCCTCCAGATTCTCTAAATCTTCTGATGTGCTGCAGATGATGGAATATTTTAGATTGAGTTACATTATTTAAACATTGCTCTACATACACTGCAACTTTTGTAGATTTCCCATCTTCACTTCTGAGAGACTCTGCCTCTTAAAGGTGCTCTTACCCAATCATGTCAATGACCTCTTGTTACTGAACCTTATCTGTTGCAGCGTGTTTCTCCAGCTGTTTCCTGTCAGCACCACTTACTTTTCCAGCCTTTGATGCCCCCATCCAAATGTTTCCCAGACATATTGATGCCATCAAATTCAAATTGAGCTTCAGATGTACAAATGACTTTTTCTCTATCTTGTCTGTATTCTGAGTGAGTCTTCCTGCAGTAGCAGAAAAATGACAGCAGGTGACTCTTAAGACTCACTGAAAATCCATCCATCTCCTGCAGGACAGCAAACATGGAAGAGACAGGCTGCCATGACCTGGATAGATGGATTTCTCCAAGAATGATATAAATTAGAAGAAATATTTCATTCCTGTTCTTGCATAGATATAGTAGATGTGGCTGATCCCAATGAGTGGTTAAGATCCCCATGAACATTATACAGGTTACTTATTAGAATAAACTGAATCTCTAAATATGATATGATATATAATATGATATATAGCCTGTTATATACTGTATATTATATACTTATATAATACTTTTATATAATTTTATATAATTATATAGTATTATAATATAATATAATATAATATAATATAATATAATATGATATGATATGATATAATATGATATAATATGATATGTGAATGGGTTTTTTCTAACTTAAATGCTCATTTAATTAAGCAAATTCTAATATCAAATAAATTACACATTCATTCGAAATAAAATGAATTACTTTACCAAAGGCAGTTTGACGTACATGCCGTCTGCAGTTTAGTTGAATTAAAGTTAGTGTAGGAGATCCTGGAAATGATATATTATTATTATTATTATTATTATTATTATTATTATTATTATTATTATTATTATTATTATTATTATTATTATTAT